>JAEIFZ010000115.1:4142500-4840000 GCA_018904035.1 Zaprionus ornatus | reverse complement strand
CTCCGACTTGACTTCAACCTGAGGCCGTGCTTGCTGTTGCTGTTGCTGCTGTACAGGCTGTTGCTGAACGTGGTTATCAACCGTTATAGTATATTGCTGCTGTTGTTGGGGATGTTGTTGTTGCTGCTGTTGTACCTGCATACCAACAGCCTGCATAATGCTGTTGAGCAGATCGCTGGGCTGATTGCTGCCCAGCACACTAAGACTTTTACCCGAGTCATTGATGGCATCCTTGATGAACACCTTCTCGTCGCTCTGTGGTGTGCGCTGGTTCAGCCAGTTGGTGAGTAGTGTCTGTGAGTTTTTTGATATGTTACGCATCTCGTACATTTGTTCCACTTGCTGAGCACATTGGACACATATCACCTTGGGTAACCGATCCTTCTCGTCAATCTGTTGGATTGGATAATGGTATTAGATATTCCTATTCAATTTAATAACTATTATGAATACTCACTTGCACTGGCAAGCATTCGGTAATCTTGAGACTAAGATTTTTGGCGCGACCCTCAGGAGAAAAGATATTAAGTTTCTGTTCATTGCTCTCTGTGCAGATACGACACAGATCCCAGAAATTGATGCAGCGCACATTGGACATTTTCACAACACTGGGAGGGCAAGTACTTTTTGTTGGCAAAATAAGTTAACAATTGCAATTCCCGCGTTCGCACTTTGTTTATGTACACACAATAGTTTCACACACTCGGACGCACACACACAAATGTTCAAGCAACAACCTTGAACCTCTGCAGTCAACAACAAACTTCAGAAACTCCCGCGTAAATTGTTATTGCACATTTTGAAATCCTTTTGTTTTTGTGTTCGCTTTGGGTTAACTTTCTTTTCTTATTTCTGTTGATTTTGCGCTCATTTTCATTTTTATTTGGCAACAAAAAGTTGTTTTGTAAAACCAGACGCCGCAATTCCACAAACTAATTTGATACTAAATAATGCAGAAAACTACCTTAATGAAAATATTCGTACTGCCAACCTGAACGAAATTCTTTTAAGTTCTTGCGGGCCTGCTAGCACAACGCCAAAAAGTATAATTTATCGACGCTTTTTCGATAACTTTAAATTACAACTATGCTATGCTGTCAACATTTGGGTGAATGTGTATTTTAATTGTGTGCGTAATTGCGTGACAGCAGAAGTTCTGACGAAAAGTTGCTGTGAAATTTGTATTTTAAACGCAAATCATATTTAAAATGGGTTCCCGTAACGAGTGTCGCATTTATGTTGGGAATCTACCTCCAGATATTCGCACCAAGGACATACAAGATCTTTTCCACAAATTCGGCAAAGTCACATTTGTCGACTTGAAGAATCGGCGTGGTCCGCCATTTGCATTTGTCGAATTCGAAGACGCGCGGTGAGTAATGAAAACCATCTGCACGAATGTGTGTATACGTAAAAATAAATGTATGTACGCATTTGTATTTTGTATGCATGCATACACACGCATTCGCACTCCCACATTTTGATATGAAATCTAAATTTATGATGTTTGGCGGCAAAACAGTGATGCGGACGATGCAGTGAAAGCCCGTGATGGATATGACTATGACGGCTATCGACTTCGTGTTGAATTTCCCCGTGGGGGCGGTCCAGGCAGTTACCGTGGCAACAATCGCAACGACAGGAGTCGCGATGGTGGTGGACGAATGGGAGGACGAGGCCCCCCAGCAAAACGTTCACAGTATCGTGTCATGGTTACAGGCTTGCCAGGATCAGGTTCATGGCAGGACCTGAAGGATCACATGCGTGAGGCGGGCGATGTTTGCTTTGCTGATACTTACAAAGATGGTTCCGGTGTGGTTGAGTTTTTGCGTCACGAGGACATGAAATATGCCATAAAGAAGTTGGACGATTCTCGCTTCCGTTCACATGAAGTTCGTATTATTTAAATAGTACCCGACTGGATTTCGTCTTAATCTCAATCTTGTTTTAGGGCGAGGTTGCCTACATACGGGTGCGCGAGGATAGTGGTGATAATGACCGCAGTGGCGGCGGTGGTGGTGGTGGAGGAGGTAGTAGTCGTGACTATCGCGATAGGTAAGTTGAGCATATTTTGATATATAATATTTCAATATTGGTTGCTCATATCTGATTCATCTATTCTTATTTGCAGATCACGTTCACGGTCATTCTCGTCTAGACCACGTCGCCGGGGCACACCAACATATTCGCCAGTGCGTCGTCAATCCTATTCCAGGTCTCGCTCACGCTCTAATTACTAAATTATAAAATCATAATTCATTAATCTTAATATTTCTTACGAGCAGGAAAAATTAGGAAAAGCAAGTTCCACTTTCAAGATCCCCCCGACCCCATAAATATCCAAACTAAATGTTTGTTCAATTAAGTGAAACTGGTCTCTCGACCAGCATAGGAAAGCTCAAGAAATCTTTTATTCAAGACTGGATCTCGATGCAATGCGAATCCAAAATTAGGAAAACAAGAGTATAACAGTTAACACTTGCTTTTCCTCTCAGTTCAGAGAAATTCTATTAAATTATTGTTAAATGCATACAAAAACACATCTGACTACATATTAATATACAAGGAACGTCCCTTGCACATTCCTTGTTTGAAAATTTGATTGCATTAATATACATAATTTACTAGAATTTACCTTTTACTTTTCAAACTTAACAAGAACACACAGAATAATAAAAAGAAGGCCACATCTATTAAGAATAAATATATGTAAACCAAAATAAGAACACAATTATTATGGAAAGGAGACACATACAAATTATTAATATTTCATTTTATTTTCTTCTCTTCCCCATTTTGCGCGTTTATGTTTGGAGTATAATGAGGATTATTGGAGGAGGAAGGATAAGGATGAGGAGGATCATTTTGATAATGATGGTGAAGTGGAGTGTACAGTGAAAGAAAGAAATTGTGCTTTTTGACTAATTTTAGTGGTAGCAGGAAATTTGGAAAGCGTAATTGTTTCTGAGGAAGTGTTAAGGAAACTACTCAGACTCAGGATTTGGATGATAGGAACAAAAAAGGATGTGGAGAAATTAGGCATTTTCTTTCAACTCTAGGATGCAACGTGGGATGCAGTTTCCCCACGGCACTCGAGCTGTTATCTAATGGAGGATACACACTTTTGTGATTATAATCTCCTTTGCTCTTACTCCATTTGGAACCCAATTGTAATCTTCGTTACATCTTTTGGGTTTGTTTTTCGATTCGGATTAAAATCATTTTTTGGGTGTAAGATGTGGAGGATGATGAACGTGTGCACATGGACAGGAGATATGCAAGGATATTGGAATCGCATCCCTTCGTGCTTCACTTCAGCATTCGTTTCACATCGGATTAGGATTTAAATTCACATTTCTCACTACCCTCTTTGGATAAATCCTCATAACACTCACCATATTTCGTGGTCTTTGCGCCCATATCAATGGAGTATCCGCATCATCCAACGTTGCATTTTTGCGCCCAACGGTGGATAGTGCCCGATCGGTCCTTGTAATCTTCCTCTATCTCTCCTCGTGGTATGTTTCGATAAATGCGATTTCGCATTTGTTTTGAGTTTATTTATCAGTTTACGTTTTACATAAACTAAATATGTACTTGCAAATTTTAACAATTCTCGTCTTGAATGGTGTTGCGCATATGTGACATTCTTTGAGTAAAATATGTATAAAATTATAATGTACAATTTGCCAGAGAAATCCTTCAATATGCCAATTTTTGTGTGTGTATGATTTTGTCCAATTTTTAAATAGAAGCTCAAGTCCGAAATTGAATATTTATAGCGTTAATATTTTGCATGAGGTATGTTTTTATTCAAACGTAAAAATAAACCTAGTGAGTAGTACACACACCCACAATTAATCAGCCCAGAGAACTAGGCCAACAAATCTATGATCCACAATTTAAAAAATTTGGGACAAGTGGTACGTTCTCTCAGCTCCCAAGTTTAACTAACTCTTCAAATTACACACACACACACAGATCTTATGAATATATATATATTTTTTAAATTCAATAAATCATACAAATTCGTGTAACTTATCGTTTTTTTAGGGAGGTTGAAATCGGGTTTAATGATTCCCATGTAAGAACTATCCAAAGGAAATAATATTTCGAATGCAATCAATCGAATGCGATCAGGTTTGAATTTATGCACCGGCAGCTTTAATAATTTGATATCGATAAGTCTGTAAAGGGCTCTTGGAATAAAGTCACACCCTGTTTTTTTCTATGTTATGCTCTATTGGTTCTGTTAACGCGACAGTTGCATTTAAGATTTAAAATACATTTTCCACTGCCAACTGTTATTAACAGTGCAGATAAATGTTAATTTTTGGTTATTTCTTGATGCGGCTGCTGAACCGCGTTCAGTCGAAAGCTAAACATCGAACATTGCGGGCGTGTGTCGCGGGTGATGTAAATGCATTGAGCTGTGTTATTAATAATACATTTACTCGTCTCTCGCGGCCACAGAAACAACAACAATACGATAGCATAAAGTGCGCCAAAAACACACACATTCATATATTAAGCAATTAGTGTGTTAAACGGTTAACAAAGTGCTTGGCCCGTTTCGTTCCTCAATTGCCGCGGGATTTTCAAATAATAATAATAGTTGTTATAACTAGTTATATCGTAAAGTGCATTGGCGCTTGCTCGTCTAGTTAAGCCAGAAGAAACGCGGCGTGTGTGCGAGACCGGGAGACCGCGACCGGCAAACCCAAAAACGGATGAGGTGAGGTCGTCGTCGCTGTGGGAATCATTTGTTTAACCCATCAGCGTGTGTGCGTGTGCCCTGCCCGTGTCGTGCTTATCGACAATTCAACAGCAACAACAACAACAACATAGACGGCACTTCTATACATGCCCATTGATTGAATGATTTATGGGTGATCGTGTTTTTTATTATTATTGTTGTCGTCGGTTTAATTGAGTTTATCATCAGGCTCGAGACAGCAATAAAAGTGAGCTTTAAAAACACACAAAACACAAGTGGACAAGTTTTAAAATTCAACTTAGAATATATAAAGTGAGTATTCCATAGACAAAATTGTATCTTAGATCTGTTAACACTCTCTCGGAATGGCACTTGGGTGTCTTGAGTGCGGTTGAAACTCAATATGGAAGACGTGCTGTGCGGTTTGCAGCGCATTCAACTGTATCCTTGTGGCAAGATCAACGAACACCGCCAGCCAGTCTCTCGACCTACCTCTCCCTCTCTCTCTCTCTCGCTCTCACTCTGCCTCCCTTTCACTACCCTGGCCTGAGTGTGTGTGGCCTTTCCGTCCCTATAATCTAACTTGTCCATCTGCGCACAGTGCTTTTTCCGGCGTGTTTATCTTTTGTTGTTGTGCGATGCTTATCACGCCTGCTGCTGCTGCTGTAGGTCGGCTAAACTGTTTGTCATTGCGACAGGTGCGTCGGTTCGGGGTGCAGCTCTGACAAATACCGCAATTTCACCAGTTTCAGTGAGGCAAAACGCAACGCCCGAGAACCTCCTACTCCATTGAAATGTCAGAGTTCAGTTCAGTGTGCGAATGATTGACGAGTACAGACCAGCAAAGCCATGCCAGGTGTCCCAGCTGCAACGGCAGAACCCTTTCAAAAGTCAATGGTGCGCGTCGCGAATGCCGTTTATGTTAATTGTTAATTATCATACTCTTTTAAAGGGTATATTAGAGAGTAAGTACATTTGGTTCTGTTTTCAGAAGAGGACCATGAGGGATAAAAATAATAATAAATAAGATTGGGTATGACTAATTCTATAACCTACACGAGTATACTCGTAAAACATACGATTGTTTGATCGTATTGCCAATAAAGCAGGAACAGGATCTTTAGCTTATTCATTTAACAGGAAAGACCTAAAATAAAATAGTGTCTGGTATTTCAAAAAAATGCAACATTTTATCAGTGATATTTAAGAGAATAGTAATCTGTTAAGTAAGTGCAAATTGAGCCGGTTTTTACCTGCAATATGGTACACATTTTTACTGCTCTGAACCGAACCATTTGCTTAGAAAGTAACCCGACTTTCACCCTAATCGAAAAGTAAATATAGTAGTAGTTGTTACTTGTTTTTATAAGGTAAAACTAGTAACATATTTGCCTCCATTTTCATTGATTTATTATGTAAATGCTGCAAATGAAGCTGTTTGAAAAATGTTGAAAGACTGTTAACAAAAGCAAACATAATACTCAATTTGGGTGCCAACGATGTTATTTATCAAACAAGGTCTGTTGTGACACAATAAAGTAATGATTTATTAACATTTCGGGTGAGTAAGTTTGTGGTTTAGTTAGACATCGTTGAGAGACTGAAACTGATGCAATCCGTCACTGATTAACAGTTTCTTGTATCCCATTTCATGTACTTTTAGAGCATAGAAGCTTCGTCTATCTCACTCCCTCTCATTGTTCGTTTCTATTGTCGTGTTTCGCTTTTCGCATTTCCCTTGGGGCATATAGCATTGCATTTAATTACACACACTTTTTACTTTTCACACTGCAAACAACTCAGACCAGGATGGGGCCAGAGCCAGAGTCAGTTGCAGCCTCAGCCTGGTAACACACAACTTTTCCGGCTTTTCATGTGGCCTGTCACAACGGCAACAAGTTGCAAGCGTGCCGCCGCCGGGTTGTCTAATTGTTTTGACTGCAGAAATTTCTCCAGGCCTTTTTCGGCTGGTGAAAGAGGCGTGCCTGAAAACTGGTTTTTCCGCCACACTGCTGCACACTGTGAAAATTAAAGAATTGTGAATTTTTGGCCAAGAGCCAAGCCAAATAACCGCAGCGTTCTTTGACGCTCTTTTACCGTAATCCGTCAGCCACGCGACAACTGCATGAATAAGCGACTGTCTTTGACTATCGACAACTGATTTAGCCATCCATCAAAACAGGCTCATAACTCGAACACATTAACCACACGGACCGCCTCTCTAATTGGCCAACACAAGCGCCCCTCGCACTGTGTACAGTGGTTGATGCTGTACGAAATATGATAAAGTTCTACATACGCGTGTACATGTCATATTTTCTATTTTTAAATTTGAAAAATTTATAATTTAATCTCTTTTCATTTTTAATAATTTAGACTAATATAAGAAATCAAATATTATAGTAACTAAAAAGATAAGCAGTTATTCTTATCTATTTATTTATTTAAAATTTTCTAGATATGTATATAATATTTTACTTATTTTTTTATTCAGAATTATAAAAACAAATTCAAATCATAAATTTTTTTTTTAAAACGTTTTTTAAATATGTCTTAATTAGGTTGAAAATCGAGCATAACAGGAGCTGTAATGAAAAATACTGAAAAATAAATGTTGATGAGTATATTGGTCCTAGAGTGCATTCCTAACTCCTTAGGATAACCGTTTCAAGGGTATAACAATAAGTTGTATTCATTAAATGTTCCATCGTACGCGACTTGTACTGCATATGTATTTTCGATCGGACATTGCTGCTTATTTCAATTGGAAGAGCAACATTTCATAAAATTTAAAAAATCTTTAAATACTATATTTTCTTTTTATAGACCACTGTACATCGGCCATTATTCAGCGCCATTGTCTAGCGCATTTGTGTTTCCTCTGAGCTCTGTGGTTCCGTCGCCTCGTCCAAGACAAGCCCCAGTCATTAGCAATATAATAGCTAATAGCGAATAGTATGAGTGTTATTATGCTGACTCGCTGACATTTAGCATAAATACAGTCGTAAAAGAACCACAACACCAAGCCACATACACACACACTCACGCACAGATGGCGGACGCACGCGTTTTCGGGCGCCGTTTAATTGCGTTGCGAGCGCGTTTTCTGCGCGCGCGTTTTTAACCGGTTGCACACACACGGCGGCGAGTTTGCGACACTTTCTGAATGAATATTTAATAGAAGCAGCTTGTTATGCATTCTATAACAAGTGTAAATTAACATATCTATGGTGTATACCGGGTCTGCATACATTTACTCCCCACTTGACAGGCACTAATTAGTTTTAAATCAATTTCAATTTCAGTTCTAGCTGTGGCATTTGATAAGCTTCTCGTTATCGCCGGCATTATTGTGGCTGTAATATTATTAGGGTAGATTATTGAGTGCTTTAATTGAATTATACTAAGATCTATTGACTAGACAAGACGTAGGTTAGCGCGTGCCAATTAGACGATTTAATTAGTTGCTGTGATTGGAATTGATAGCTAGAAAAATGGTTTCGTCATATATAAATAAGTAAGTATATATTGACCATGGAAGCTATGGAAGCTATAGTCTAATTCTTTACTATAGTATCGTAATCGTAAAAGAAATCGATAATTTCTTAATTTACGTTCTTAATGTTAGCTAAACGTAGCTACTTCACTCGATTCGCACTGCATAAATAATGCTAATGATACAAGATTGTTCCAGTATATATACGCAGCAGAAATGACGCGTGTCCATGACCGGATTTTATAATACAGAAGACTGCAGTTATTTAACCATTTCCTTTTGGGTCGATGCGAATCCTACATTCGCCTAGCCGCTGGGCGCGTTTAAAAACGCCTCAGAAAAGCGTGCATGCATTACGCCAGAATACCCCTGGCAAGAAAGGGAAAAGGCAAAAGGCACAAGGGAGTAAAGGGGCGAACTGGGCCGGTCAAGTACTTGTGATGGTGATGGTGGTGGTGCTGGTGGTGGTGCGGTAGTGGGCTAGTTTGGTTCTGCATATCGTAATTATATGCGCAAATGGTCGTAATTGCAGTGGCTATTAAAATAATTCAAGTCGTCGCGGTAATGAAGCGCATCTTAATGGGCCTGCGCCAGGGCCAGCTTAGTGGCTGATGGAGGACGTGAGGTGGCTGGAAGGGTAGGTCCTCTGGGCACATTACTTGCACCCGCCTGAAGTGGATTAACATAATTTTGCTAATATTTTGAAGCAAAACATCCGGTATAATGCGCTTAGAAATATGAATAAAGGCGGCATTAACCTGAATGACCGCGACAGCTGCAGGAAAAGCAGAGAGAGACAGACAGAGAGAGGTAGACAGACTGACAGCCGAGGTAAGACTAGAATGGGAAACGCATGAGCCCGAGCTGCACGGGTAGAAGAGGCCAATCTGGGCAGCGGATTTGATTCGGATGCGGGCTTCAGCTGCATGATGAGCTGCAAAAAACGCGCCAAAAGTAACAGCAGCAGCAGGCAGCGACTGCACTGTCGACTGCATTAAAGTGGAAAATCCTGTCTGACAACATTTAGACCAACAAAAAAGAAAGAAATAATCTCAACAAAACACACATAATAAGCGTGAAAAAAAGAAAAATGAGAGCAAACCAAACCAAACCAAGCCAGACTCAATGCGGCCCCGCTTCGTCCCTTCCTACCTCACCTCGTTGCAGCTAGAACAGGATAAAACAGGCAATGAAAAGCGAAGGCGAATGAAAAAATATTTATTATACTACATACAAACAAAGGAAATGCCTAGTCAAAGCTGATGAAACAGAACTATACCCTATAGTTGGAGAAATACAATGATTGATTATTTACTCTATGCAGGAATATATATATTTTATTTTAATAAATATGATGGATACACATATTTATAAAGCATAATTATTAATTTATGTATTCTTTTCCTGGTAAAATATCAAACATAACCAGTTGAATATTCTCGTTTATGAAAAATCATCTCAATCCCTTCGGAAATTATTTTGTGCTGACAAACTGCAGCTGTCAAGAAGTCGCTTCGCAAAATTTCTCAGAAATATTTTCAATTAACACCGGGAAGGTGAAGCGTTCTCAATGGGCCTTTCAACCGGCACGCTTAAGGTTCTGTTTAATTTTGCAAAATATATTTGAAATCATTTATCACACTGCCAAAAAGAACCGAAGCGTTTACTCACTTTCTATATTCCCCTTAATAAACTTAAGTAAAATTATTATAAAAATCAATACATCGCGGAAATTATTTTCTTCTGTCTGTTCCTCTTCTGCATGTTTAATGTGAAATTTAAAATGCTTTTCAGTTTATTTACATATTTTCATTCCCCGTTTTGGTCGAATGGAAAATGCGTTTTCCGATATTAATTGGCCGTTCATATAAACAAGCAAAAAGTTATCGATGCTGTCCGGGAAAACAAATGGAATTTAATTGCCTTCGCTTTGTTTATGTGAAAAAGAAAGAGAAATGCAATGGGCGATGAGTAAGCATTTCGATATTCAAGTAAAAAATTGTTGAAAAGCTTCACAAAAGAATAAATATACAATTAACGCACTATACTTTGTATGTAATACTCGTATGTTGCACTGGGTGTCCTATTCAAATCTTAAGTACAAACTGTTGCAGTTAAAAGTTTCCTGACAATCTTAACTACTTGTGATATTCGATATAAGATCTAAACATTATCAAACAATGTAATATAAATAAATCTTTACTTAGTCTTTGACTGATCAAAACATAAAAGAGTAACGAAAAAAATAAAAATATAAACTGAAGTATTGCATTCTTCACGAATACATAGAGCTGTGTACGTATGTATATATATGTAATATATAGATCAAAATTCTCATTCATAATACAATAGTTACTCTAATGTAATCTATCATATATAAAGTCAGCTCCCTCGACTTTGTCGGCCGCCTTTACGTTATTGTCCCGTACTGTTCTTAATTGCGTTCTCTGGCTTTGAAAATGCTGTAATAAATTGGAAGCGAATCTATCATCGACGTCTAGGGACCTCGAGGGACCCAACAAACTAACCATTAGCTCTCTTTGTACATGTTAAATAATAAGTCAGGCAGCATTTTGTCAAAGTCAACAGCAGAAAAAGAAGGTAAGGCGAAACAACGGCATTTACTTATGTCATGCTCCGTTCATCTGGCACCCAAACCTGGGGACATACATATAGCAATGCACACAGGCAATCACAAACACACACACACACACACAGGGAGACACACGTGCGTGTCGGGGCTGTCATTAGCAACAAATGACAGGCCGTTAACAAAAGACCGGCAACTACTTACAAACATGACAACTACAACTACAACTACAACAACAACAATAGGCGCGGCATAAATAATTTCACTGCTTTTCCAATGTTCAATGAGTTGTAAATATTGAATAATTAATTCAACTCTGTGACCGAATAGTAAAATCAATTAATAACCAGTTGCGATTGTAATTGCAAATTGGCACAATTGCGCCGGGAAAGAACTGCCGTTGATTGTTATTTATGTGGCAGCAATAAATACGATATACCCTGTAATTGGTGCCATAAAGAAGCCGATCTCAAGTGTTAACTGGCAATATTCATAAATCACGTAAAACATATCTGAGAGTCGAGCAAACTCATTGCATTCCTCTGTTCCTGTCTTATTGCAGAGGCGTTTGCTTGCTATAATTATTCTATGATAAATTGTCATAGTGCATATTGATTTGGTCATGATTATTGGATTGCATTGCCAGGTATAGCGCCGATTACTTCATTGTTTTGAAAGCTGTGAATTATTTTATTGATATCATACGTGTATGTATGTGATTGCAGTTGTAATTTATGTTCATTGCAATTTAATGTTGGGTTAGAACGAAATTTATTGTTTATTGAGTCGGGTTGAAAATAAACTTATGACGTGATCAGTACTAACTGAATTAAAATGTTTAGATCTAGGCACTATCTCATTCCTCTTTAATTCAAGATTCTCTCTACAACTTCATCGATAAGCAACGATCTGTGGTGTGCTATTGTTTTGGATTTATTTGGAAGAACTCAAGTATATATACGGTCCAATGCTAAACCGCATAATATTCCCTATTCTTTTTCACTTTTCCCCGTATTTTCAACCATAACAAGTCGGGAATTTTACCATAAACACAGATTGTATTTGTATATCTCTCTACATAGATATTACTGAGAAGTAACTGAAATCATTCCGATAACCACACCTCTGTACACATTCTTTACCTCTTTATCATACCCACTCTTTCCTGTCCCCCCTCACCTCACCGATTGTTTGGTCAGTGAAGCGTAAACTATATCAATTTGCCATTCGATTTGTTCGCTTGTTCATTTATTTGCACTGCTCATTTGGGTGTACGGAATGATGCAACTACCTGTTCCCCATTATGATGATGACTATCCCATACTATTTATAGCGGAGTGCGCAATACGAGATACGATATAGCACAATGTCAGCTGTCACGTGGTAGTGTTGACTTTACCTGCAGATACCAAGATCATTGACTTTTCGAATGCTTATCAGGCGTGGGTGGGGGAAAGGTACTAGATAAAAGAGGCGGCACGTTAAATGACCAGCCTCGGCTATCGATAATGAGAGGACCAGCAGCCGGAGTTGCCTTCACTTTGAGTACTCGTTTATTTACCTGCAATCAAAACAGTTTATATTTTTTCTTTTTCTTCCCCCTCCTTCTCTTCCCTTCCGTCTGTTTGCACTTCAAATGTTTATTGACATGCCTTTCTGTCTTACCGTCTTACTGTCTGTCTATCTGTCTGTCTGTCTGTGTGTTTGATCAGCCAGCGTGGGGCAAACAAGGCGACGAACGAGCCACTCACTTTGGCTATAGCTCACTAAAATGTATTTACACTCGTTTATTGTGTTTGTTTGAATGGGCTAACGCTGCGTATACGCAATGCGCGTATGCAGTTGATCAATTGGTTCTGTAAGTATCGTTTATTTTCTCAAATCGAACTCGATTAGATTCGTTAGAAGGGCAAGGTTGATATAAACTTGAAGACACACACACACACCCACACACACAAGCACACATGCACTCTCACCTGGGGAGGGAGGGAGGTACAGAAGGTGTTAATGATAACAGAAACCAACAGCAGCGGCAAACTGCTAACTGGGTTAAAGGCGCGTTGCGGGCCGCGCATTGCGCATACGCAGCGTTGCACAGCAAACTCATAAAAACCAATTCAACACGACAAGTTTCCGTTGCCGCTGTTTGTTCAATAAAAGTTAAACGCGTTTGCACCCCTTGCGCACTAGAAGAGTAAACGAAAGTTGCCACACCGTAGCTGCACTACACTAACTAAAGTTGCAGGCCGCACTACTGGTCTATATTACGAGTACAACTCAACATGATTGACATAAACTGTGTACCTTGTATTTTACCAGTGCATAGCTCGACTTGCTCACAAGTTACCTGAACTCGAAACTCAATTAAAATAACAAGTTTAGAGCCTGTCGGCATGCCAAGCTGGCATCTGACAGTTGCACGGTGGGAGATGGAAATGGAGACGTAAATGCAGCCAAAGAAAGCGACTGTCTTGGGCCCATAGAGACAACGTCAAACGTCACTCACTCGCTGGCACACACTCACTCATTCACTCACTCAGAGAGCCATTCAATCATTCAGGGCCTGTGTCTGTTCATTTGGCCTGAGGCAGGTGCGAAAAGTGTCAGTTTCGAATGCGGCAAAGTTCGAAACTTTGTCATTTGAGCATTTAACAGTTGAGCAAGGCCAAAAGGGCTGGCCTAATTGATCGACATAAAGGGAGAGACTTAACTGATTAATGTTGATGGTACAGAGAAACAGTTTCCCATTGTATTGATAAATATCTTACTGCCACTTTGACCCTAATAAGATTCTTATTCTTTCTCAACTTTCAGCCCCCAACTTACGGCAGAGAACTGAATCAGGTGAGTTGAGATTTCCATTGGATAAAGAAGAACCCCCTAATAGTAATGGGTTCTTATGCAAATGCAATTGTGGAATTCATTCTCCCAGTTCATTTACTGCAGCCACACGTAATTTCGACTCTATTTGCACTTTGGGCCAATTAAATGCAGTTTCCTGCTCAGTTTTCTTACTTTGCCTCACAGAGAAGCGTATCGAAACCATTTGATTTCTTCCACTCGACTGAATTTAATGCAACACGCTTGCAGCAATTACAACGTATAGGGGAGGATGGAGGATGGGGCAGGAAACGAAGTGAAAGCAACGCATGCAATGACATATAAAATCAGCACCTTGGGGTGCTGACCCAATCACCTTAACTCACCTCCTCCGCCATTCCCTTCGCCCCTTGCTGCGCACTGGCAACACGTTTGTCGTGCCGGCGCTGGCGACGCTTTGACGATTAATTGAAGTGCAAAATCATGAACATGCATTTAATTCACTTTGTCTGGGAAAGCTGGGAAAAACACACATCGATGTAGCTGGGATTGCTGCACGCATTTTGCAACTTATCGATACAATTGGCCAGCCAATTGACCCTCTTCCTCTTCCTCCTACTCCCCCATTCACCTTATTCATACCTACCCATCGCTGCTTGAAGTTGCATGCACCGTTTAAGGGCATTGCAAAAGTTTTTCCCAGCCATCGTGGGGCGTCTAGCCAATGTGTTATTGGCCAGAGACTGGAGCCAACGCAATTGTCCTTTATTGCCATTCCTTCATTAGGTTTTGCTGTATCTGTTGAGGCATTTTAATGCAATTTTTATGCGCATTTTTGCGCACTGTAATGCGCCGCTTTCCCAGTACACTCGACCAAGAGATGCGAAGATTATTTCAATTGTGATTCATGTAATGCATCTTGTTGTTGTCCATGTGATGGAAGGGAGCTCTGCTATTTCTCAACTCACATTTCACTTTTTCCATTCACTATCGAGGCAACTACATTACCATATTTACTTTGCAAGTTTCTCAGCTTTATTTGACAAGCTTTAATTCCTTTCTATTTGCTTAGTAAAAGTTTTAGCCCAAAACAGCTGTTTGCCCGTCTGAAATTACCTGTGCAACATATTAAATTATGCATTAACTGCCATAAAATCCACATTAACAGCATCCAACAATGTGCATAGAGGCGCTTCGAGTTGCCGATCTTAATAAACTATAAAGCTTTATGGGAAGCAACAACAAAATTGAGAAAAAAAAGCAACGCATCATAATTTAGCAGAGCAAAAGGAAGTTTATCCCGCTCGCTCGCTTGCACATCCAACGGAGACATAAATTAGATCATAATAAAGTTAAAGAAGAGAAGAGTGAAGGCTTAAGAAAAACACAGAAACAGAAACAGACTGCGACGACCGCAAGCTTATAAAAATAGTCTTCATTGGCTGCGTTGTGTGAAAATTAACAGCATTAAACACATTCGTGAAGGCATAAATTTTAATAAAAGTCGAAAAAATGAAACAGCTGCAGGGCAAAGTGAGTGAATGAAGTCGATGTGGGACTCCGACTATGATATGCTCTATTTAACATTGCGATATAATTCATATATATCACATGAAATCAACTGCATCTCCTTATCTTAGCGTAAACATGCCACAAAAACTTAATGCTCTCTCACTGCCAAACGAGGTGTATGAGCAATGCTCCAGTCCACGACTTCAGTTGTCATAAATGCCATGGGTTCTTAAATACTATGTGTTTTATTGACTCCGAAGTAGCTTCTGCTTTAGTATGACATATAGTCATGCTTGCGACGGAAACGATCGCCCGCCTGTCGCAGTGTCAAGCCTCGTGTTTCCGGCATTATCCAGACAAAGATGATCAGACTGATCGCCAGGATTATGCCCACAGCCATGAAGTATGAAAAGAAGTCATAGTATCTAGGAAATGTGACTATCGTTACGATGTGAATCACTTGCTCCAGGCACACAATCAGTCCGATGAAGAAGGGCTTCACACGCATGGGGAATGCCTCGCTCAGATAGACTGGGGTAACGGCAGCGAAGACGCCAGCAAAGAACTGATAGGCAATGGCAATGCTTTTCACTTGATACATGTAGTACGTACTGAACTCGTTCGATGTATCCGCATAGATTCCTGCCGTCGCGAGCATTAGAGCCGCCATGCAGATGAGGCCAATCAGCGAGAGACTCTTGCGTCCCATTGGGTCGACTAGCATAATGGGGAAGAAGGTGCCAAACCAACGCAAGACACACCACACACATATAGTCCAGTTCAAGTATCCTGCTGCCACGTTAGTGCTTGTTATTGTAGAGAAGCTGAGCGGCAGGGAGAAGGTGAATGCCACAAGGCAGCGGCAGAAGAGCATCTTCACGAAGGGCATAGCCGAGGCAGCCAGCTCTGCGCCAAGACTCATGCTGGAACCCTCTGCCACGTATTGCTTAATCTCATCCAAGACTGCATTGTAGGAGTTGACGGGCGTCAGACTGGTCAGCAGGTGCCACAGACATGCACGAGCCTTTGGTTCGTCTTTCCTACGCAGGTGAAAGATGGGCGACTCGACTGACATGGCCACCGAGACTGTTGCAACAATGGAGAAGACAATTCCAAAAATGCCATGGGCCATATTGATTCCAACATCCGAAACACTGTCCCACTCATAGTCCATGATCACCTGAATTACAATGCCCAATCCCAGACCATATTGCTCCAGGGCAGCCCACTGGCCACGATTGCTTTTCAAAGTCACCTCCGAGTTGTGTATGACGAACACTACCGTGATCAGTCCGATGCCTACTCCGCCCACATATCTAGCGGCAACAATGGAGGCGTATTCATATTGTGCAGCTACAAAGATAATTCCATCTATTAACTGCATGACGCCTCCGAGACCCTGAAATAAATTTCTTATAGTTCTTATTTTTGAGAACTTACACTTCTAACTACTCACATAGTAAACCCATTTGGGAACGTGTGTAACAGTTAATGCTGCCACAACAGCTCCTATAATGACTCCAATAAACCAACTGTACTGAAACTCAGATGTTGCAAATATCCCTGTGTCTATATTCCAGCCAAGTCCTTGAGCAAAGTCCATTCCGCCATAAGCAAACAGAAGAATACCTGAAAGAGTATTTTTTAATTTAAGATTTCTTACATACTCGTATATATATAACATATATCTGTATGCCTATTACCTTATATCAAGTCGAAAACTTAGAAATATAATCTATGCATTTAATCGATCACTTTGAGGTGAAGTCCCTTACACTAGATGTGTCAGCAAGTGAATCATAAGTGCATATCTAATGAATAGACTTGGCCCCCCACGAGGTTTTCGTTCCGGAAATATCTCGTGTTAAGCAGTATATCTAATATAATATGGTGGCTACGGTTCTAGCAAAAACGAAGATAATTATTGCACAAATAATTAATTTCCTTTTTGATTAATTTTTGGCTTTTATAGTTTCACAAATTATCTCCATATAGGGTAATATTTCGTACGCATTTTCTTCAACCGAATCTGAATTTATAAGGCATGATTGCGAGCTGTTTACACACGCAATATCTTTGCTACCCATAGGGTAGAAGGGTATAAGAACTTTGTGCTAACCAAAAATGTATGTAACAGGCTGACGGAGGCGTGGCAGACACAAAAAACTATATATAGTATTCTGAAATAGCGTCAACAGCCGAGTCGATATAGCCATGTCCGTCTGTCTGTCTGTTTTTTCGTCCATATAAAAACCCGGATCTCAGAGACTATAAGATCTAGGGCTACCAAATTTGGTTTTAATGTGTGAGAGTCAATTGTACGTATATTAAAGTTATTTTAGGTTTTTGGCCACGCCCCCTTTAATCGATAAAATCAAATTCCAAGCGAAGTTTCAAATGATTTCTGAAAATTTTGTTGCGATCGGATAATGAAGATAGAAATTATTTACGAAGTTCGAAGTATGTACTGATTTCGAAGCCCCTCCCTGAAATTATGCAACAAAAAATACGCAAAACATAGAAATTATGTACTGAAGAAAAGAATCGAATCGAAGCAAGTATACTTTGCTCGATCTTCTGAGAATATGATAAGTGCTTGTAAAAACTTGCCTTAATGATTTTGAATTCCGCAAAGGCATATCGAATTCTCAGGAATTAATACCTATTTACACATGATTTCGATTCAATGCGATAAAACAAAAAACAATTGAAGCTTTGAAATTCGAAGGAAGGCTTTCAATAATAATCAGTACAATAACGAAAACAATCGCTTATCGCAAACACAAAGTAAGTTGATTGTTTGAAAAATCTATAAATATGTATGCACAGTTACCTATCAAATGTAGCCCTTTTTTGGTATGTGTATACATATAAATTCCATATTTCTTGAAGTGATTTGATTATTCTGCTCACCTGCTGTTGCGGTATGCGTTTTCTGCTTGTTGGTCCATCGAGTGGCCTGTGGTCGCGGATGGTTGATCACCTCCACTTGCGTTACCTGTTGTGGTACGGTCGTTATGTATGTGGTCTGTCCAGGGTTTGTGGTTATATACGTTGTTTGAGTGCTCTGTCCAGGACCGGGGTTTATGTACCTCGGTTGTGGCGGTTTTTCACAATCTGCAGGTATATAACTCGTCTCTATGGGAGGCGCAGTTCCCTCACTATTATAGACAATTGTCATTTTGCGATATCCTTTTTATATACTATACGCACGTCGGTTTGTTCGATTAAAAAGCTACGTAGTAACTGAACAGAGTCGGACATATTTCCCATTATTTATACTTGGAAAAAAGTGCGATATCAGTATCTAATTATAGATAACATTTATATACTACATATTTCAATCAGCATGTGATGTGCGTACGGGTATTCCTTGCTGTGATTGCAAAGGTGGTCAGTTACCTATAGACCTTATAGACCTTTTCCCGATAATAATGTAGACTGCTTAGGGACTCCAACAAAAAAAAAAACAAATTGAAATGAATGAATATTTATATTACAACTCGAAACAAATTGATAGGGTGCGATATCTGGCAACTGTTGCTACTGAACTATTTATAAGATACATAAACAATTATGATCCATACCTACTTTTATCAAGACAGACAAGAAACTAGAGACTTGTCACTTTTTGAACTGATTAAGCTGTTTACAAATATATTTGCATTACAGATTTCATGTTAAGAACTTCAGACTTGAAAAAGAATTTAATTAAATTGGATCCTAAATGAAATAATCTATGTTCTTTTCAGTTAATCAATTGGATCCTAAATGAAATAATCTTTGTTCATTTCAGTTACTCAATTAAAATAGAAGAGTAGTTGAAGTTAGGGATCAATAACAGCTTTATTAGTAACGATTAAGTTTAAGATTAAGGTATTTATTAAATCAACAAAATGTGAATTGATCCAAGTTCGCCCTTTAGTAGGACATATAGTCATGTTTGCGACGGAAACGATCGAGTGCCTCTCGCAGTGTCAGGCCTCGCGTTTCTGGCATTACAGCGGCAAGGAAGATCAAACTGAAGACTAGGATAATGCCCACGCCGATAAAGTACTGGAAGAAGTAGTCTTTTGTGTGTCCGAAGGTGACAATCACTATAATATGGATCACCTGCTCGAGGCACACAATCAGCCCGATGAAGTAGGGCTTGACTCGCATGGGGAATGCTTCGCCTAGGTAGGTGGGTGTGCTGACAATGAACATGCCAGCAAAGTATTGGAAAGTCATGGAAACTCGGGACATTTGTTCCATATAGTAAGTACTCTCCATGTACGAATCATCCGAATAGATGCCGCCCATGGCGAGCATTAGACCCGCCATGCAGATAAGTCCCAACAGCGTAACGAACTTACGTCCGAGCTTGTCGATCACACTAATGGCCACGAGCACACCAATGAAGCGCAGGATGCTCCACAAGATCATGGGCCAACTGTAGATGGTTAGTTTCCATACAATCGTGCTAGTCAGCATGGATGTACTCAAGGGATATGAGAACGAGAATGCCACTATGCAGCGACAGAAGAGATGCTTGATGAAGGGCATCATGGATGAGCCGATCTGTGAGCCGATGCTCTGTTCTCTTCCCTCTTGCACATATCGCTTGGCTTCGTTGAAGATCGCATTGTACACATCACGTGGTGCATTGGTTCCAAGCAACTGAGTCTGGCTTGTACGCGCAGCATCTTCATTGTCTTTGTTCAGGTAGAAAATAGGCGATTCGACCGACATGGCCACAGATCCGGTGGCAATAACGGAAAAGATAATGCCAATGATGCCATGCGCTGTATTGATGCCAATGTTGCTTTTAAAGTTCCATTGGGAATCCATAAGCACCTGAATGAGTATGCCCAGTGCCAGGCCGAACTGCTCCAGGCCACACCAAAAGCCACGTGAGCCACTTAGAGTAACCTCTGAGTTATGTATGATAAAGACCACCGTGATGAGTCCCATGCCTACTCCACCAACCCAACGAGCCGCTAGAATGGGCGAATAATCGTAGGGCGCACTCACAAAGATAATTGCATCGATAAGCTGCATCACTCCGCCGAGTAACTGAAAATATTAAGAATCATATGAGTGTGGCTCACTCAGATTTAATGACCTCTTACATATATATATCGCTTGGGAGTGTGAGTCACTGCCAAAGACGCCACAACGGCTCCAATAATGACGCCAATGAACCAGCTATAGTTGAATTCATAAGTTGTATCAATGCCTGTATTCAAATTCCAGCCAAGACCTTGAGCCATATCCATGCCCGCGTAGGTAAAGAGTAGGATTCCTGTAACAGAAGGATTATGCAAATATTTAAATATTTTCTTGAAAACTTAGTAATGTTTATCCACTGATAATACATGAGGCCATGTTTATATAACACTGGCAATTTTTTTGGGAAACACGTAATACTTTTGTCATGATTTGTTGCATATTCTCCAATGTGATCTGTATTATTGTATAGTATGTCTCTATATTTATTCACCTAAGGTGGCCACATGTGCATTGTGCTTGCTCGCCCAGCGGCTGTAAGTGAATTGAACGTTTGGATCTTCGATAACCTCTACATAGGTGGTTTGCGGTGGTATTCCTGAGCCCGCTGTGGTCACGAAAGTCGTCTGCACTGGAGGTCCTCCAGGGCCTGTGGTCACAATGGTCGCCTGAACTGGAGGCGGTACTCCCGTGGTTATGTAGGTGGTTGTCATTTTATTCAGCTTTGCTAAAAGAACCCGAAACTTCCAAAGGTTTGCCCAAAACTGACAAAAATTTGTCGAATTTTTCTACATACTAAAGACGGCGATATCGATATCTAATTTATGATAAACTTGCTAGTATATAATAATCAACATAAAGATATCTTTTACACATTGCTCTTTGGTAGCAGGTACTGTTGACAGCAGAGATACTGTCGTGATTCATGGAATTGTCTTTCCTATACTATCTTCGTAGTCCTCGCATGAAATATTTGTGTTGATAGCAGAATTTTATTTTTTTTTTTTTGGGGCTCGCTTGTATTTCATATGTTATGTACAAGTTGTAGAGAGCGCATAGATATGTGACTCACTAAAATTAATTGTTAATGTGTTCGTTCACAGCTGAAATTCTAATGGTTGTCAACTAAACTGTTTTATCTGGAAATTATGATTGTGTACTGCCTTGACCTAGGCTATACATTCGAAGTCGTAATACGATTATTTTGATAAGATTGTGCATGATTTGTTGCGATGATTTTAATTGTTTTTACAAATACTGAAACTACGCAACAAAAATGTGATTTTTATAGTATCCCATAAACATTAAATCATTCTATCTTGATATACTCCTTTTATATTTCTTAGGAAATACATTATTTGATTCTAGAATTTGTTTGTATTAACGAACATTTATATAGTATACAAACGTAAATAATTCTTTAAAATTCTAATCAAGCACAGCAAACATAACCTTGACCCCTACTGACCATGGGGTTTTTTGTTTAAATAATGGAATTTTGCTTAATAGTCTGAGTAAGTAATAAATTTAAACTCAGGGGATCTAAGCATAACATTTTAAAGAAAATTTAGTATTTTGAATTTTGTTTTGTGTTGAAACAATGTTGTTTAACGGTCATATATATTTTGTTAAAAATCGATAGACGACTCTTTGTATACCCTTCCACCATTGAAAATGGTCAAAAAAGGGTATACTAACTTTGTGCAAGTGTATGTAACAGGCAGAAGGAGGTGTGATCGACCCCACAAAGTATATATATTCTTGCTCAGGATCACTAGCCGAGTCGATTGAGCCATGTCCGTCTATCTGTCCCTCTGTCTGGATGAACGCGCCGATCTCAGCTATTACAAAAGCTAGGGACACCAAATTTACCATTAAGATTCCTGTATACCATAGGCAGATCATGTTTATTTTCAATTTGGAATAACACGCCTACCGCCCCCGGAAACCGACAATTTTGATTTACGTTGAAATTTGGCGTGCTAGATGGATATGAATGTGTGCAAGTATTTAGATGCAAGTGTACATATTCATAATATTCATAATATGCGTACGTGCACATATGATTATTATTTAATAATTCATATTTTAGGGCCAGTAAAAAATACCAAACCATTAAATGCAATTAAATAAATGTTAATTATGATTACTCGATATATTGCGAGCTATCGATATTGGCCAATTTAAAATTAATAAAGGAATACCGATATATACTGCTCAAACCGCTTTTTGCAGTCTTTTGCGCGCTAGGAAATTGCGGCGATAAATTATTGGCAACGTATCGAAATTTATGCAAGGTGGCAGCGTACTGCAGTGTTATGATTAATTTGTAGCTTGCGATTAGTATCCTACAATTAGATACTTTTTATGGCAACATACGTCGAAGAGTATCCCACTGTCGCGTGCCACTCGACTGTTGCTCTCGTTTTAGTTCTATATTCTGGCTCGGCATATCATATCAGGATATCTTTTCTGTAGAATTTCTTTAACAATTGTACTTTTATTATTAGGTATACTTAACTAAGTATAATGATGTATGTACACAATATTCCTTAAAATAGGAAACTTAAACTAGAATAAAAATATGGGAAGTTGAATATTAAATCTGTTAGTTTTGTCTTCTGACTATTCTTTTTACATTTATTGAGGCAGTTTTCTTTGATAGAGTCTTGCTAGTGAGCGAGCACATCGTGCAAGCGATAGAAGCGATGACCGGCCTGTCGAAGTGTCATGTTGCGCGTATCTGGCATGCTGATCAGAAGTATAACAAAGATGATTATTAGGATAATGCCAACTGTCAAATAGTATTGGAAGAAACAATTATCGCTCTTTCCAAATGTACAGATCGTAATGATGTGAATCAACTGCTCCACGCAGACGATCACGGCGATCAGGTAGGGCTTTAGGCGCATGGGGAATGCCTCGCCCAAGTAGGCGGGCGTGCAGGAAACGTACAAGCCAGCGAACATCTGGATGACCATGGAAATCCGGCACACTTGGGCCATGTGTACCGGGCTGGTAAGATTGTCCAAGTTTGAGTAGATTCCTGCCAGGCCAAGCATAAGGCCTCCAATGCAGATCAATCCCAGCATTGAGAGTAGTTTGCGGCCCAACTTGTCCATGACTAGAATGGCAATTAAGGTACCGATCCAGCGCAGAATTCTCCACACAATAATGGGCCAACTGTATATGGTGAGTTGCCAGACTTCCGTGCTTGTTAAAATGGTGCGAGTGAGGGGCAGGGAAAAACTGAATGCAGCGCAGCATCGGCAAAGGAACATCTTGAAGAATGGCACCATGGATAGAGTCAGGTCATGGCTCACGCTGTTAATTGTGCCCTCTGTCACGTACTGACTGTTCTCCACAAACGCAGTTCTATATTCCTCCGTGCTGCAGTCCCTGTTGAGCAGCTTCCACTGGCAAGAGCTTGCCTTCTCCGGTTCGTTCTTCTGTAAGTAGTAAATAGGCGACTCTACTTGGAGAACTAATATGACCAGAGCAACTACGGCAAACACAATGCCAATGATTCCATGCACTTGATTGCACGCAATGGAATTTCTCGGGTCCCACATCGAGTCCATGATCACTTGAATGGCTATACCCAATCCCAGGCCGGACTGCTCTACGGCGCACCACTTTCCTCGCGCATTAGCCGGCGCCACCTCGGAGTTGTGTATGATAAAAGCCACTGTGATCAGACCGATTCCAATGCCACCAATATATCGTGCTGCCACCATAGCGTCATAGTTATAGGGTGCACTCACACAGATGATCGCATCTATCAGTTGAGTAAGAATTGCCAGGCCCTACATAATGGAATAGCTTTAGTATCGGCAGATAAGTGGGTTTGCCATCTCCATAACTTACGTAGAAATATAACTTGGGCATGTGGCTGACCGAAGCGGCAGCCAAAATGGCTCCAATGATCACTCCAATAAACCAACTGAACTGAAACTGTTGTGTGTCCGCAATGCCAGTGTATATATTCCAGCCCAGTCCCTGAGCCATATCCATGCCGCCATACGAGAACATTACCATGCCTGGAGTGGGAATTACGATTAAATTTCAATTAAAGTTTATCACTTTCATATATGTTTTGATTATGAATTTCTATTGGAAATATGCCAATCATATATCACATCATATATCTGGTGTTCCTCAAACACACACCTGTAATAATTGAATGTAATCTCTGTCTATTGACACAACAGTTAATCCTCCCATGGTTTCGTGATTCGGTCGTAACCTGAATATGGGTTTCCTGTTGGGGCCCTCCAAAAGACATTTTCTAATATATTCACTGATTCGTAAAATATCAAAAATTACATCAAATTCGTTCGATTCGCCAGTTGAGACTTGACTGAATTCAATAGGTGGAGCATTTCAGGTTTTATAACTGAATTATTGATAGCACGCGTCGTATCGCTATCTTACTATTGATACAAATTGTAACTACGCTGATGAGCGAGATAACATACACGTACTACGACAACTTGGCCGTGATTCATTTGGCGCGAGTCCAGCACGTTTTGAGTAGTAGACGACCCTCCATAGGTAATAAGCCCTGATAAAGTCTGCAATGTGGTGACTCATTCGCCATCAAAGACTTCAATAGTCTCTGTAGGAATGCCCGCAGTGAATCAACAGTATTAACAAGACTTTATGCTGTGCCGCAGCTATGATAGATTCAACAATTCATGATTAATTAGGTCGAGTTAAGAGTTTATGTTGATTTTTGAGAAATTATAACTTGTTAAATAACTTGCTGCTCTATAAATATCTAATATACTTTTATTATTACGTAACTGCTTCTCTATCTATTCATCAAGCTAGTCATTTATAAAT
Source organism: Zaprionus ornatus (assembly GCA_018904035.1). Classification (NCBI taxonomy): domain Eukaryota; kingdom Metazoa; phylum Arthropoda; class Insecta; order Diptera; family Drosophilidae; genus Zaprionus; species Zaprionus ornatus. The sequence goes on along the minus strand of JAEIFZ010000115.1, from coordinate 4,815,031 downwards.
CCATTCGTGTCTGTCTATGAAGATAATATATAGATTATTTGATAGAATGATAGCATGGGTTACAAGCTCTTCAGTCGTTCGTTGCGGCACACCTTGACCTATCCCTAACACTGACTGGCCACTTGATGTGGCATGCCCTCATGCAACATCTTCATTAGCTGACGCTGGCAAACAAACGTCATTAATGTAGCAGCAGCACAGCCGAGCCACATCCAACATCCCCGGGGCGTCAATCTCGAGTGTTTGCTTGAGTTGTCTCAAATTGCGTAATGTCTGCACTAGACCCACTCGACGGGGGCAACTCCCTGGCGGGGACTTCGACTGTGACTCCGATTTCAGCTGCGGTTCCATCGTCGTCTCTGTAAGCCAATCTATCTTGTTGCGCATCAAACTGTCAAATCGTACACATGTCTCTGCGAGCAGCTGGAAGTGATGAGGAACCAAGGGGTGGGGTGGGGACATGGCTCGGGGTTGTCTCTACCCGTTGCTGTTGGTACTGTTGCCTGTAGCTTGTCACTTGTCGCTGCTCGACAAATTATCCAAATGCGACGCCAAATGGCCGATGATGCTTGCAGCCTCCGCCGCCAGACTCCAGGCTGCTTCAGGCTCATCTCATCCAGCTGTATTTTGAGACATTCAAGTACATTTTAATGAGTTTATGCACCAAGTTGTCTAATGGCGCAAAAATTATGAGCGCCGCATCAAGTGCCATCAGCACACACACACACAAACAGATTCACACACATGCAGATGTGTACATTATTAGCACATGGTGTCCATAACTCACACTCAGATACGCAGGCGAAGATACAGCGAGATATAAAGTCTCAGATACAGATACAGACAGCGTTGCAAATACAGCAACAGTGGAGCACTTTGCATCAATTTCAATGTATATATCTCTGTGTGTGTGTGTGTGTGCTGTTGTGCTTCAAGGAAAGTCTGCCTCTGCCACTAATGGAGTCTAATTACTCCGACCGACAGGCGTCAGGCGACATGCGACCAGCAGCGACCGTCGACGACCGATGTGGATGTGAATGTAGATTCCTCCCCTCTCCTTGGCTAATAAAAGCATATTAAAACGTTTGTCGTTCTTATGCTTGACAGAAAGACAGACAGCCAGACGGATGGATAGAAAACATTGGGGCTTGGCAATTGCTCATTATTTATTTTGGTACTTCCCAAATAAACCGCGCAGCAGACACATCTCATCCAGCTCCCCCGGACACTTGCTATTTTGGTACACTATATCTTCTAAAGCATCGAACAGTTCCAGACAATTTTGGCCAGAAGATCGCGTGTGTATAGCTAGAGCTACAGTATACATAAATACATAGCCACATGCATATGTGAAGCTAAAGATTGGCGAAGAAAAATTAATGAATCCTCAAAAAATGTGAAAAACTGGCTAATTAATTATATCTTGTAAATAATTCAAATACTAAGAATATAATATTTGTGTAACCTATCATATAAAAAAAAAAACCCACCAATGTTTCCGCCCGGGATTGAACCGGGGGCCTTCCGCGTGTTAGGCGGATGTGATAACCACTACACCACGGAAACATCTTGATCCTTTAATTTTTAAAAATAAAAAAAAATTAAATAATAAATATTAAAATATAAAAAATAAAATTAAAAAAAATTATTCGTTGCCGAAACCCGGGATTGAACCGGGGACCTTTAGATCTTCAGTCTAACGCTCTCCCAACTGAGCTATTTCGGCTCGATGAATGTTCCGAACCAAATACACAAGAAGGGATAAAGCCTATGTACATTGAACATAATGTGTTTGATATGTATATGAATATATATTCTATATAGACTATATGCATAATAAAGTAGTCAAGTACAGTGCGGTCCAGTTCAATATGTGCGCCTGCTAGCTCCTGCTGTGCGCAATTCTATAAATATGGAAACTGGGCTGCTTTTCACTTCCAAATGGATTATACTATAAATCACCAGAATGCACATTTGCTTTATTTATGTGCACGTACAACTTTTGGGGCAACTTTTTGTTTGACAGACAGCCATGAAAATTACGTTGACAGTGGCGTCTCTATAAATTTTGGTGCAGTTTCTTAACTTTTTGCAGCTGCTAAATAATGAAATTCAAATAGAATATTCCTCATTTCTAGTTTCGTCAAAGTGCATTGCTGAGAAGACGTAACATGTAACCATCAAAGAAACATTTCTAGTTCAATGTGGTCAGGTGTTTAAAGAAGGATTTATAAATTATAAAAACAAAGAAAAGAAGGGAAGGGAGAGAAGCGGATGCCCAAAAATATTATTACAATACATTTGATTGTTAATTTAATGACGCTTGCGCGCAAAATGAAAATTATATAGCATTTTTAATGGTTTTCAGCGCCGACAACGAAGCGTATCTGACAGGCTAAGAACAGGCATGTGTTCTCTTGGCAACCGTTCAAAATCTGCTGTGGACCACTAATTGTTCACAGGCATTTGTAAATATTGTCAAAATAAACTTTGAACTTTTCTGAAAAGTTGTCAATCTATTTAAAAATTAATATTTATAGCTTACAAAGAATTAATGCCAAAACATGCAGATAAAACTGGCAATTACAAATTGAAAAATAATAAGAAAAGTTACAAATAATAAAGTTTAGATTTTTAACAATTTTTGCCCATTTTTGTTACTCTAAAGAAAAGAATTTTCAGTTGTCTTCTTCCGTAGAGCTATATTGTAACACTTTTATCGATTTTTAGTGTCTTCAATAAAGATACAAGATATTCAGCCTGAAATAGATATTGTGAAATATTGCCAAAGGCTGCCAAGGAACTGTATCAGGTTTTCTTGTGATTGCGGCTCGTGTCCCTGGAGCGTTCTCTGTCGACAAGTGTTTGAATAACCCGATAACCAAACACAGACCTACACATATACTATATACGATCACTTTTCGGCTCCCTTCTCTCTCTTTTTCTCTCTCTCTCTCTCGTTCTTCTGTGTTTCTTGTGCAACTAATGCGGCTTCCGTTTGACGCGCTGTGCTGAAAGCTGATCCCGACGGCTATTGGAATTCCTTGGGCTCTGTCTGGGACCAGCTTCACCTTCTGCCAGTGAATCACATTCTTGAAAAGCGATCGCAGTAGCAGTCAAAATTCTTTAGAAAACCACACACCATTGACCACGCCCACCGCCAACCAAAAATGATTTATAATCTGGCTCCGGGCAGAGGCGTCACAGCTTTAAACTCTTGCCTCTCAGTAGTTTTGACCAGCAGACCCAAGGTAGACAACTTTTGGAACTGAAGTTGGTTGTCGAAAATATTTTCAACTTTCGGTGCCATCAGCAAATGTTTCATTCGATTCTCTTTGGCCTGAAGTGACCTGGCCTGGAAGCATTTTCGCTGCGACTATTTGCAGCTACAGCGACAGCGACAACATTCCTGTGATATGTCACGAGAATTTTTAACATTCGCACTAGAACATCTATTTTAGTTGTGGCTCACCCTGCTAACCAAAATGAACACACCTTTCCCCGTCTGCTTGTACCAATTTGAAATTAAATTTTGTTTGTAGTCGGGCAGACCTTGGGGCGATCCCAAAACAGAGTGCGAATTGATTTCGCGGTCGCTTTGATTTAACTTGTTCCGAATTACGCGCAATTAGGTTTTATTTGCTAAGAGCTAAAGTATTTTGATGGGTCCTGATTGGAGGATCGTAAACAATTGTGACCAACTGACTAACTAACTGGTTTTGGTTTCGATAGAGAAACAATTTGTGTGTATTGATGGAGGAATACCCTGTACCATTAATAATATGTATGCCTTAAAAATAAATCCGGAATAACCTATAATGAACTTACTAATCAGCATTAAATTTGTGCAAATAATTTATGTAGCACACGTGTAAAAGACTAAACTACTGCCTTCTCTTTTCAATTTGAGGGAAACCCAACTGCAATAGTAAAATACATTTGTTTATGCAAATGTCGGTAGACTGGCGAATGTCCTGTGACAAACGAGTTCTCTGCGAATGCAAATTGACAAACTGTGCTACGAAAAACCGCATTTCATGTCAGTTTCCTGTAGCCAGAATTGTTTTTTCCTGCTGTGTAGTGCAATGTTTTTGGCATTTCCCCACCAATTTTTCAGTTGTTACTTTACCCTTTTCAAAATGTTACATGACTTTTTGCTGTCACTGTGTGTCTGTGTGAGAGTGTTTGTGGAGTATGTGTTTGCCAGTTTACTGTAGCAGAAAATTGTCAAAGCTCTTAAGTGGGTCACAATTTGATTTGATTTGTTTATGTCACCGCAGCAACAGCAACAACAACAACATGAAGAGCAACTATAGCTAGAACAAACAGCAGAAAGAGCTATTGGACATGAGACTTTTCTAGCTATTATTTATGTCTAGATGTTAGCCTGTAATAGGCCAATTGTGTGAGGCAAATGGACATGGCAAAAGCTTTCCAACCGCTAAGTAGTAGAGGGCAAGAGCTAGTGTATATCATGCCATTGCCCTTTGACCTTTCAAAGAATTACATGCAAATATTTCTGCACAAAGACCTTCAATGAAAACGGCTTCTAATTGGCGATTCGTAAATCGGTCAACACCTGTCCACTAAAATAATTACAATCATTTTTTTTCCTTTTTGTAAATGTCAGCTCAAAAAACTGGCGATAAAAACGATAAATATATTACGGTATATTGCATGTCTGTATATGTAAAATGGGCAGAGCGCGTGCTGAGTGTGTTGCTAGCTAAGTAATTTGTAAACAAAATCGTTGTTAATATTATGTTTTTAGTTTAAGTATCGATTTATTGCACTACCCAGCAAGTTCTGTGAACAAGACTTGCTTATGACTAAGCTTATGCGGGCTAGTTAGGTACTGTATTGTCTTGGCAACCGTTGGTAGTTGCTTATTCCTGAAATAATACAAAATTGATACTTTGTTTTAGAAATGTCAAAGTATATGACATACAGTATATGTATACCCTACATATATTCATAATGTTTTATATGGAGTTTTTTAAAAACATATCTTTAAGTTAACATCTCGAGCGAAATCTGTCAGACTTCTTATTATAATACTGGCGAAACCTAGTGCAGAGTATACGATAGTCAGGCCCTTTCCATTCTTGCTATTTTTTTTGCCACTTTGCGGTAAATAAAAAGATTTATTTGTACACATTCCAGAACAATTTGTATCCATTTATTTATTGTTAAATTTATTATTGTCTTCCTAGACTGACGCTGTGTCTGACATGTGTTCGAATCTAAATTCGTACATTGAATTTGTATTCGTTTATTTGTTGTTCCGTTCATAATTAATTTAGCTGCCCCCGCCCCCCTCTGAACAAGCGCTCTGAATCGCCACTCATATACCCAGACTTATTCAGAATTTGTATAAAGAAAACAGCGGAGGCGCATTTGACATTTGTTTCTCTTTGGCTGTTTTCTGTTTTGTGCTCTCTGTGTTTATTTCGACGTCTGACACTTGTCTGCCAATCCGAACGTGCGCCAAAGTCATTCACATCGAGCAGGTTTTGTATTTCTCCTTCGGTCTGTGCACTTATATAAATTACCAACGGAATTGAATATATATTTTAATAATATCAAGGGGTGTTCCAGACAGCTTAATGCCCTGGAAGTTTCAGTTTGACAGATCCATATAACTTACCCTATAAATATTTGTTATTAAACATAATTACATCAGAAACATTGCACAACTTCGGATTATACTATACATCACATTTTCTATAACATGTGCTCAGTATTTATCTCTATAATATTTCATTGTATACATACCAGGATATTCTCCAGTCGAGTACAAATCTAAGCTTGGATTTTTAATTGCATTGACAGCTATTTTTGGATGAACTGAAAACCTTGTGCTCATTTTCATATGAATCAAAAAGCAGTTTTATGTTAATATGTTCATATTGGATTACATTTCTTAAACATTTTAATAGCGTAATAAAACTAATAACAGATACAGATATGTACACATACATACACGTACATATGTAATAGATGTTTGGACATTAGTTTATACAATACTATGCAGTTCTTGCAGCGTTTGAAACTCTACTCGAATATATTAAGTGCCAAAAGCAAAGTAACTGTCTCGTAACTTTGAACATTTAAGTTACGAAGTTTCTCGTAGAACACCTCCTCTTCCCGCCCCGCCCCCCGTAGCACTTGTCACTCTCTGGTCCGCCCATTCAAAGTGGCATTTACCTTTTGCGCCTTGTTCTCAGGCACGTTGTGGGCTGCCATAAATCGAAGTTAGAGAAGGAGACGGAAGATGTTGGCAGCGAGAGAGGCGTGCCCACGCCTCCACCGTTTACCACGCATGATTTCGTCTTCAAATAGTTAGTTAGTTAAGCGTTAAACTGACTTGGCTCCACTTAACACGTCCGTCAGCTGTCCTTAACACGAGTCTCTGCCCTCTTAATTGCCTAATTAAGCGACAACCCACACGGGTCAACCCACTCTTGCACTGAGCCATTCGCACATGCGACATGCACGCGCTAATGAGCCAATTGCATCCTGGAGAAAGAGAGAGAGAGTGAGAGAGACAGAGAAAGGGACAACGGCGTCAGCTGATAAGCGGGACTTATCATTAAATTGCAACTGTCGCCTGGCTGTCGGATTAGCCGGTGGTGTCACGAAGTCAACTCCACTTTATTTGCATATTCATAAAACCGCACTCAGTCCGGAGTGGAGTCAGTGAGGCCAGGTCAGCTGTGGATGCAAGATAATTGAAATACTCGTATTTATGTATTAATGTTTACCTCTGTATGTATTACGCCTGTCATTTCTTCTCTGCTTTGGCTTCTGCTGTGTAATCAGTTGAGCTCTTAATCTGATATGCATTTCTTGGGCCCGCCAGACAGAAGACTCTACACAAGAATTTTACTGAACTCGCTTGCTGATTCAGCAGAAAGTATCCGTCACTGATGATACTTACAAATGAGCTTTGAAAACAGTTCAAGAATTGAATTGAAGTTGATGAAAGTTGTATGGCTTAAATTTGGAAGCAGTCTATAAATTATTTGAAGTTTGGGAAATATGAGGATAAAAATATATACTCTTAATTAATTTTAATTCTAAACTTATTGCAAAAATTTTAATTTCAAATTCTAAATTATTTTCTTTTTTTTTAAAAAATCTTCATTTTTAATTCGATGTAATCTAATTTTTAATTTTAATTTTAAGTCGACTGTTTTAGTTGACGTTAAATAAATAAATAAATAAATAAATAAATAAAAATTGTAGTTTTGGAGTGTGTATAGAGTAAAGGATACATTTTGTCTGAACTTTAAGAATGTTGAGTATTTGGAAAATTATTATTATTACTATATTCTTTACTCTCTCCGTTTATAAAGCTATATTTTCTTATATGAAATATCCATTCCAGATTGAATCTGAATTGGGTGAGCAATGTAAAGAAATGGCAGTCTGGACTGGGAAAAAATATGAAAATTTGGAAACTATAAATTTATAATACTTTCCCACATCTGAATTATTTTGTTCTGTATTATTATGATTAAATAATTTTTTTTTTTTTTTTTTTTTGTATTATTATTATTAAGTGAAGAATCCATCTGAATTATTAACTATAGTTTCCAATTCAAAGAAAAAAAGCGCCTAAAAAGTAACCAAAAATTCAGCTGGAGAATTTCTTTGTTATATCATAAGTCTTTTCGAAAAGGGTTCAATATCTGGACACAAAAGACAGAAAACTTAAAATTTTTGTAATAAAACTTTACGAGCGCCTAGCAACAGGCAACAGGCGGATAAAGAATGAACCTGTCGGGTGACCAAACAAAAAGAGAAGAAAATCGAGAAATCACAAGACAGACTAACAAACTAACAATGCCAGGGGAAACAGGCGGAGGAGGAGGCTGAAAGAAATGAGTAAAAAGCCAACAGAATTGAGCAAAAGAAAAGGACACAAAAGCAAATATCGTAAAATTCATGAATGAATCAGAAATTGTGTTCTTGCTGTTCCGTTCGCTTCTTGTGGGTTTTCGCTTTGGCGATAGAGAATGATTTCTGCGACTGTTGCCAGCCGGGAACCCGGTAACATGTCTGACTCCAGTCGCAGTCTCAGGCGCAGGTCTGTACCTGAGGTCCAGTTCAGCTGGAGGCAGTGAAGAGGGGGCAGCAACATTTGCCAATTTTTGGGCATATACATAACATATGTATGGATGTATGTATGTATTGGTATTGGTATTGGTATCACCTTTTTGGGCCCGGCCAGAAACATGTTTCCTTTTTAGGGCCATGGTCTTGGGTCATGCTGGGCAGTCTCGCGCAAAACTTGTTCGTTGGCTTCGCTTCTTTATTGCATTTTAAACAACCTTGGGGAATAAGGAAGTCACTGTCGAGAAGGAAGAGTCAAGAGAGAGAGCAAGCGCGAATATGTTTGATGCCGATGCCGGCAATTTCCAGCTGCTTTTGATATGAAAAAAGGCCACTTCAGCTGTTTTGCCTGCGCTTTCTTCTTTTCAGTCATTGCAATTTTCTCCTACTACCACACATTCGTTCGAAAAATGCAGCATAATTGAGCATGAATAAATACAAAGTACGAATACACTCATATGCGAACTATATTCATTTGTGTTCATTTCATATTGTTGCTCTCGCTCAAGTGGCCCATTGAGGCACCTTCGATCTCTCCACTTGTTGGCCATCTATTTCTGTGGCAGCCTGTGCCGCATCTGCCTAGCGTCTCTTGTCTGTATTCGCATTTTCACTTAAATGGGCGCACATTTCAAAGACAGAAACAACAGCAATTTGGCTTTCTTTCCCAACGATTTGCCCGATTTGAAGATGCATATTATAAGCATATAGACAAAGCCATAGCGAAGTGGAATAGTTTATTGTGCAAGCAACAGAGCAAATTGTCTTTGTTGTACAGAGTCTGTCTTACGGAATTGTTGCAGAAAATATATACTTATATAACATGTTTTATATATCTACAATGTACATAGATTCAGTTTAAATTGTAAAGATTTAGCTACTAAAGGTCTTTAAGGATTTCAGTATAGAGAAGGCTGTAAAGAAGACACTATAAAGGAGATTCGCATGAAATAACATGTATTTTATAGAGAAAACAATAGAATGAATGAGCAAAGGAAGTTTGTCTATATTAATAAGAAAGCGGAGTCGGAATACTTTATTTCTTCTTTATGCAGAGTCGAGAATACTCACTTAAAGAATTAAATATTAAATCTAATTGGTATGTTAATGCTAAAGTGAAAATTCTATAAATCATTCGCATAGAAGAATAAACTCATCACAAAAGACTCGGTGTTCTCTGAGATTCGCTTGCAAGAATCGACAATGTAAGAGAAGTGATCACGCTGAATGAGAAGAGACTGCACAAAAATTGAGATAAATCTTAAGCTGCCACAGATTACGCTCTAAGAGTTAAGCTCAGAAGAGAAACAGCTAAAGAGACTCTACACTCTCTTAGCAGGCGAAGGGCAAAGTAGTTAGTTGCTGTCAGAAGAATGGGAACACTTGGCTTATTCTTGTCGAGGCCACACAAGACAATTTGATTACTCGTTGTAAAGTTGGGCAAATTGAGCTTTTAGTTAAGACGCAAATCGAGCTAAAGTTCACGTTAGCTGCACTGTTCACACTGCAGGCAGAGTGTAGTGCGTCGAAAGCGGATCCCCTGATTGCAATTACAACGGCGAAAGCTCTTTGCAACAGCGACCACTGCATAAATCACACTTAAGGAACCCTTTCGCCGGCAATTCCTGCTCAAATGCAGGTTGCCGTACTCCCCTTTTCCTTTCTCTTTCCCTTTCCCTTTTCTGCTGCTGCATAAGAAATTTACGTGGAATTACCAGAGAAAACGCAAGCGTGGACGGGAATGAGCAACTGCAGTTTTCACTTAGCCCGGCAAGTGGCACATAAATTGCAGCAAGGACAACGGCGCACTTAAAGCAACTGCAGAGGCAGCTGAAAGAACAGCAGGAGCAGCCGCAGCCGCAGCAGTGGCAGCAACAACAACATGAGCATTTCCTGATAAGTGGGCATCGTTCAGATTTGCTTGGCTTCTTTCGTTTCTTCGATGGCAGCAGGCAAAGAGCCAAAAACATAAAATCCTTGCAAATATTTGGTGACAAGGACACTCGAGTCGAGCGGAAGGTCAATCGGTGCATAAAATTCAAGACGGCATCGCGACCCTTGACCCTAAACAGAATTGTGAACTCAGCTCAGCTCAAATGACAAATGAAAGATACAGTTCCCAGCAGAATAGAGACAAATACTTTTGTGTGCGAGTGTGAATGAACTTCCGGGATTACAAAATAACAGAATAGCACAATAGTAGCAGAATATCTTTAACACTCTGTTTCAATTCGAGTTGAAAGGTGTGATACTTGAACTCATCTTGAGAATATTGTGATACCTGAAACCTCAACTTATCTACAGAATATTTTTGGATTATAAAGAAGTTATAATAGAGAATCCAGAGGTCTTTTCAATCACTGCATTAACAAAATAAATATAAAAAAAATATTCTGATGATTGTCAACATAAAATTTTACTGAGGTTTACTAAAACCATAATTATTATTGTTGATTTATATTTATTATAATTATTAAAATATTCTGTTGATCTTTTTTCAAGTTTTACATATAATTTTTTAATAAGATATTTATTAATATTTGACATTTTCACAACTTTAACCACTAATCCACTTTCTTCATAATATCTTTGCAGAATACAACTTTACTTCGCGCCTTTCTTCCGCGATTCATAATGCGGCGAATGACTTAAGGCGAATTCGCTGCTGGAAATCTTCGCCGTGCTGAAGTTTGCGTTGTTGCTGTTCGACTAGAAGAGTGCGTAAAATGCAGCAAGTGAAAAAGCAAGTGACCATTGCCTGCCTGGCCGTGCTGCTGTTTAACCTCAATCTGATACTGAGCCAGGCCGAGGGCAAGGCACAGCAGCCGGCAGAGCAGCCACAGCAGCAGCAGCAGCAGCAGAGGCAGCAGCATCGCAGCCAGGCGGGGGGTAGACGCTACTCGCGTGATTCGAATGCGGCACGCGATAGACATCCGAATATAATACTCATTCTAACCGATGATCAGGATGTGGAGCTGGGCTCACTCAATTTTATGCCGCGCACCTTGCGATTGTTGCGCGACGGAGGCGCTGAGTTCCGTCACGCCTACACAACAACACCGATGTGCTGCCCCGCAAGATCCTCCCTGCTGACGGGCATGTATGTGCACAACCACATGGTGTTCACCAACAACGACAACTGCTCCAGTCCCCAGTGGCAGGCGACGCACGAGACGCGATCCTATGCAAGGTATCTATCGGATGCGGGCTATCGCACAGGATACTTTGGCAAATATCTGAACAAGTACAACGGATCGTATATACCGCCAGGCTGGCACGATTGGGGTGGCCTGATCATGAACTCCAAGTACTATAACTATAGCGTCAATTTGAATGGCTTGAAGATCAAGCACGGCGACGATTATGCCAAGGATTACTATCCGGATTTGATAGCCAACGATTCGATAGCGTTTCTACGCTCCACCAAGCAGCAAAAGCCAAAGCAAAAACCCTTTCTGCTGACCATGAGCTTCCCGGCACCGCATGGACCGGAGGACTCGGCGCCACAGTACAGTCATCTCTTCTTCAATGTGACCACGCATCAGTAAGTAGAGTTGGGGCAGTAACCTTTGCCAGTGTTGTTAAGTTATCGTTTCTGCCGCAGCACACCCAGCTATGATCACGCTCCGAATCCCGACAAACAGTGGATCCTGCGCGTTACTGAGCCCATGCAGCCGGTGCACAAGCGATTCACCAATCTCCTAATGACGAAGCGCCTGCAGACGCTGCAGAGCGTCGATGTGGCTGTGGAGCGAGTCTATAACGAGCTGAAGGCGCTGGGTGAACTGGACAACACGTACATTGTGTACACCTCGGATCATGGTTACCACTTGGGTCAGTTTGGTCTGATAAAGGGCAAGAGTTTCCCCTTCGAGTTCGATGTGCGTGTGCCCTTCCTCATACGTGGACCCGGCATACAAGCATCCAAGGTGTAAGTGCGAATACTCCTAGGGAATCCTCATGACTAACCAAGTCTTTTGGCTTTCCAGTGTCAATGAGATTGTGCTGAATGTGGATTTGGCTCCAACGTTCCTGGACATGGGAGGCGTGCCGCCACCTTCACACATGGACGGACGCAGCATTCTGCCGCTGTTGCTGAGTCGCAATCGCGCGGTGCGTGACAATTGGGCAGACAGTTTCCTCATCGAGAGCTCTGGACGCCGTGAGACGGCGGAACAGATTGCCGAGTCGAGAGCACGCTTGCTGGCAGAACGGCGACAGATGAAGCTAGTCAATAGCACGTTGCTGGACGATCTACTGGGCACGGACAGCAGCAGCAGCACTGCCACCACCAGTCTTAGAAGCAGCAGCAGTAGCAGCACTGTGGCCACCATGTTGAGTTCCATGGGCAGCACAACCACAGAACAGGAGCAGGACTTTGATGAGGAAGACGCAGATACTGACAATGAGGATGAAGATGGAGACGATGCTGCCATGGATAGTTCAGCTGCGGCACTGGATGATGAGGAGCTTGAAGATGCCGCTGATGAGGAAGCTGATGATGATGATGAGCTGGAGGAGCAAGAGCAGCAGCAGCAGCAGCACCATGACAACAATCTGCCCCTTTCCCCGTACATTACCAAAATGATGCGTCTCAATTCGGAATGTTCCGATCCAGCGCTGCTAAAGAACTGTCTGCCCGGCCAGAAGTGGAAGTGTGTCAACGAGGAGGGACGCTGGCGCAAGCACAAGTGCAAGTTCCATGTAGGTGACCTTGCTGACCCTCTCAACGAAATCTCTATTCAACTCTCTCTCTCTTTCAGCTACAACTGGAGCAGCAACTGGCGACGATGCCGCGCAAGCAATATCAGCGCAACTGCGCCTGCTTCACCTCAACCGGATTGGTCTACACCAAGATTCGTACGCCGACCTCGTCCCTGCATGGACATCGCCTGCATAAACGCACGCATCACAGTCTTGGCAAGCGTCGTCACAAGCGGGAAGCTCGCGAGGAAGATGAGGAGGAGATCTACCACACTGAGCTGCCCTATGAAATTGAGGAGTTGCTCGATCTGCATCAGTCGATCGATTTGCTATCGCAGCACGGACATCGTAGCAAGCGGAGTACAAACACTTCCAGCACCGGCACCAGCTCCGCCTCGAACGATGCCATTGCTGGTGTTATACAGCAAATCCAGAGCACATTGGAGACACTGGAACACAAGTTCCATGCGCAGGAACTTCCCATACGAAGCAGCAACAGCAACGGTTCCTCAGGGCGTGGCAGCAAGTTCCAAAAAGGCGGTACGCGCTGCTACGTGGAGGAGAGCACCGATCGCGTCAACTGCTCCGATGTGATCTACGACGATGAGAAGACCTGGCGCAAGTCTCGCAATCAAATCGATATGCTAATCAAGCTGCTGAAGGACAAGATCAGCACACTGAAGGACATGAAGAAGCAGATGCGAGAGAGTAAACAGCAAGGGCGGCGACGTAATGGCGATCCCAGTGGTTATCACGAGAGTGCAGGTCCGGAGTTCAATATGAGCTACTTTACGGAAATTGGCAGCACTCCGCGTTCGGTTCAACTGCAGAATCCATGGACCAGCGATGGCCAAAAGGAAATTCCGCGCACGATCTATGATTCCCTGGAGCACACACACACTCCACGTGCGGATTGCTACTGCGAACCGGATGTGGGCGAGAGGTGAGCACGCGTACTAGTCAGCACCAACTGAGATCTAAGCTACGTCTATTCCCACAGCTATGCAGACTCCAAGGAGATGGCACGCGAAGCAAGGCGCAAGCTGAAGGAGGAGCGTCAGCGCAAGAAGGAACGAAAGCGCATCAAGAAGGCGCGCCTCGAGAAGGAGTGTCTGTCGGAGAAGATGAACTGCTTCTCGCACGACAATCAGCACTGGCGCACAGCGCCTCTCTGGAATGACAGTCCCTTCTGCTTCTGCATGAATGCTAACAACAACACGTACTCCTGTCTGCGCACCATCAACTCCACACACAACTTCCTCTACTGCGAGTTCACCACGGGACTGATAACCTTCTACAACTTGACTATAGGTATAAACTGATCATATAAAAAGAGAGTCGTTAATAGATATAGATTAGGTTACATTGCTACCTTTATACTCTGCAATTGTTTATCCTCTCTACTTCTGCGAGGATAAAGACTGTGGTGGCTTACTGCCACTCGTATCAAAGTGATCCCTTCAGTTTTCATTGCAATAGAAGAGTCTTTTTATATGCAAGAATCAAACTAAACATATCAAACTACTAAGCTACTAAGAAACCCACTAACTTATCAGTGTACTTCATTCTGTTTAACTCAATCTCTGTATTATCTTTCCCATCCCCACTAGATCGCTTCGAAACGCAGAATCGTGCGGCAAGTCTGTCGCCCGCTGAGAGAGCGCACATGCACGACACGTTGGAGCACCTGAAGAGCTGCCGCGGACGCAACTGCAGCATAAGGCGACAGCCGCAGCCACAGCCACAGCTGGAGGGATCGCGCACTGCGCTGTCAGCGCTGCCCAGTGCCGTCAATCATGTGCAGCGCAATAACAAGCGCAAGCATGGTAAGTACGCCCCCTTAGACAAGATAAAGCAGACATAACTCAGTGTTCCTTTCCTTTTCTAGGGCCACTTGCCGGAAGCGTGGGTAACTTTGGCTTTGTCAGCAGTCGCATTGATAAGGAAGTGGGGCCACCGATCAAGCGCCGCCAGCTCTCCAAGTATCATAGGTAAGTGGCAGTCAGATATGTAGAAAGAACTCTGCCTATTACTGACTTCTTTTCACTACCCACACAGATGGACAAACTCGCAGCAGACAAACTCGCACCTCAAGCGACGCCCCTGGAAACAACAGTCGCAGCGCTACTTACCCGCAGCACCTGCGTCTGCGCCTGCGCCTGCGCCCGCTGCAGCTGCAGTTGCCTGAAGCGCTACGATATCTGCTGTCCCAGTGAACACATATCCCATGCGTACCTAGCTTGCCACACCCCCCACACACCCACACACGCACACACACACATATGCGTTCTGCTATCTTTTCTACGTAAATAAGACTGTGTTTTTTATTCAATTTATCTTTAATTATTTCCGTTTTATTTTTTGTGAGATCTAATTTAGTTTGAGGACTTTTTCAAAAATAAGCTTAAATTATATAGATTAAGTGATTTAATTTGTATATACTATTATGCAAATATTTACACACATACATATATTTATATATATGAAATCGATACATAAATTATTTAGCCCAATTGGTTTACAATTAAATTAATCGAGTTGCAAGATCGTATTTACATAACTCTAGTGCATATTTGTATTTATTGGAAAACGCTAAAAACGCTAAGCAGACATAAACCTACATACTCGTATATGTTACATAACAATCTGTTGTTATTGTTCAATATATAAAAAGAAACTAAATCAATAGTTGTTTAATGCAGATTTATAGTGGTTTAACTCTAAGGTCGTAACTCGTTCTTTGCTATGAACAAATATCGTAGTAGTGCTGCTGTAGCAAAGTTATTATCATAAATTTGAACAACATGCTAACACAATGAATAAATATATATACATTAAAAGATTTATTTACTTAAGGTGTTGTCTTTTCATATAAAATCCTCGAAACATGTTGAAAACTTTATTTTGAAATGGGGGCTTAATATTTTTTTTTTTTTTTTTTTTTGTTTAGTGAAGAATCCGTACATCATAATATTGTATCTTAACATCGGGGCTTAATATTGCACTCAAATATAACTTTTCATTGTCATAGAAATTTCAATATGATTGATTATATGAACTTACAGTGGACTATGCTAAACATTTTTGTAGAGTTTTCAGTACAGAAATCTCGAGTTTTTACTTCTTTAAATAATTGTCTTTTTGATTTGATTACATAAAGTAATAAAAAAAAATAAAGAAAAAGTTATATAGAGTACATTTCGACAATCAATCTATCCCTGAAAGTATACTATAATCTGATGATCAAGCTCTTGATCAATAAGATTACAAATTCTATTGCATACTTGCCGTACTCACCTAATCAACCAAAACAGTTCAAATAGATAGGAGCAGGTACTCACTGGATAATGGGTCTCAATTGTTGTATACAATCAACAAGAGGTTTTCTGCCAAGTATTGGCATTATTGAAGCAAACAGGGGGTATTGTACGATTTGAATGCATCAAATGAACTACGTATCAGATGCGGGTTCTTTACATTCTGTGAAGTCTTTATCTACGCTTTCAGTTGTTCATAGTTAGTATATAGTACATCTAGTACAAGCGGCTATTAGTTCTTCAAACAGTTACGTACAATTGTTAGTAGAGCATTATCCAGAGACAGAGGGAGAGAGAGAGAGGATAAAGATGATGTTTATCGTTGATGGTGTTTGTTTCAGGTAAACCAGATCTAATGACACAAAGTAAAGGAATTAATTTGGGTCGGTACTAATTCATTCCACTGCTTTATGGGTGTGTGAAAATACATATATAAAAGTAATAATCGGCCGCAGGCTCATAAAGATAAAGTTAAACAACTTTACTACTGCATTGTAACTAAACAATCAGTTCAAATCGGACTGGTCTAACCAGGTCAAAGTATTTCAAGAAAATTGCCCAAACCACAAGTTTGTTAGGTTAGGTTGCTATCGACTATCGGCTACCGGTTGAGCACCATAAAGATTAAATATTGACCGATATTGACTGAGTCGGATGTGCTCAGCAAGAGCCAACGAGTGCTAGAAGAGTCAATCAGAGCGAAAACAGATCAAATATACGATCACTTGTGAATATTTTGATTGTCAACTTGAAATCTAATGAACAGATAAGTGATAACTGACACCTGTGATAACTGACAGAGTACATAGATACTAACATACATATCGAAATGACGCTGGAATAGGGCTAATTGAAATTTCCCTGCCAGTGGCAGATAAGAGACCAGCTAGAGCAATGGGTTATATGAGTTGTATTGGTAAATAAATAATGTGCGAGCATTAGCGCTAATTAAATGTTAGCTCGCTTCGTCGAGATGTTTTCCATGCGCCATGTCAAATGTTGTTGCCCACTTGGCAATTCACACTTGACACTTGACGCGCTAATTTCCGCTGCAGCTCTTGATCAAAACAAAGTCAGAGAGAGACGAAGAGCGTGACTAAGAGAGAGCGAGAGAGAGTGTGTGTGGGGTAACTCACTCAAAGAGCTTGACAACCGCTCTCGCTCGTTGCTCGTTGCTCGTTTCACATGTGGAGATATCGTGTTAAAATTTTGCGCAAGCAACAAAGTTATCAGCTTGAAATTAAGTTTATTTATTGTTACGCTATGCGACTGTGTGCATAGAGAGCCTACATATATTGTAGTATGCGCTATGGGGGCCTCTAATCGAGGGTTGTATGGTACGCTCGGTCTTGAGGCGTTGCTGTTTATTGCCAGCCTGGCGAGTCGCTTTACGATTTGGGCACCTCCAATCGAGATATCGTGCTGAAATTTCACAATTTTCAGAATCAACAGATGCATGGGCCGGGGCCTCTTTTGCCCTGAACATGCGGAGATTCAATGCCCCGATCACGTACACAGCACAGTAAAACAACAAAAAACTAAACTAAAAAATCATAAAATCAAATTGCTTGTCGATGAACTCAGAGTCCACAAAGAAAACCAAATTGGGCTGTAAGTTTCTGAAAAACTTAAGTATCCAGGCGTATCCTCATTTCCCCAATACCTGCAATACTATATAATTAGCGAAACGTGACTCTATATAGATAATTAATAAACTCCAAATCCAAAGCAAAAACACAATATCGTAGCAAGTTCCAGAAAATGCAAGGGTGTCCTCATTTTCCAAATGTCCGAAAATAATTGAAGATACGTGCTTCTACATCGATCATTTGTTTTTGCCAAAGTTGTTTACCGGCTTGCCTGTTAATTATATTAGAATGAAGCCAGAAATTCGCATATTATCAAGTAATTAGCGCTCAGTTCAGGCTCCATTTGTTCTACGAAGTGAATCCCTAAATTGGGTAAATATTTATGAGACACTTTTGGTAATAATTAATCGCACACTTCTAGTTAGTTATATAATATAGAAACGTGATTCTAAACCGATTTCACACATCAATATCACATGTGCATTTCTACGCAAGCATAATATACAAACTTTTCCATACTACTCTCTCTTTCTAGCTGAACATGCTTCAAATTCAAGTTAAACCAGTAATACGAATTGACTTCAAGTTGCACTTTAAAATACTCTATAGTTATAGAGAGTTTCAATGGATAACTACTTCCCAACTCCGGTTTCTTCTTAGTCATTTTCCTACTCGTTCTACAAATTTATTGTCTGTCTTTCTCTAATTAAACTTAGTATTCAAGATACCCTTGAACAGAGCATAAACTCTTTTTACATATTTTCTATCTTGCTGCTGATTTTCCTTATCTTTCCATCTTTCTTCTCCTACTTTGCTTTTTATTTTCTCGCATCTTCATGATATGCAAAAGAGACGCGTTCAAAAAGTTTTTAAGCAATTAAACTTGGTTTTATTATACAGATTTGCATGCAGACTCCAGATACGTTGTGCAGGGTATCAACATAACATAAAGCATTTTAAAATTCTTCTCAGCACCTTGGAAAGTAATAGCTATCTACAGTTTATAGTTTATACATAGTCTACAATCTCTACGCTACTGTCAACAAGTGAAAATAATGTTGATCTATTTTTAGGCACAGAAGGAGACATCTTCGACCTATTTAACCAATTTTTATTTTTCAGTTTCTTAATTATTGTCCTAGAGGTTGTCCTTTGAATGTTAATGTAGGTACTGCATTTACGCTCTACCAGGTATATTTTTAAAATCGCCCATACATAAAGCCTCAATTTCGTCAATATCACAGCCCTTTATCTCATGGGTTTTATATGAGGATTGCATTTGCCCTTTATAAGTTTAAATAAAATACCATGCTAGGGAAATATAATTTCCGTGGAAAGAATATAATACATTTGTAATCACCTTGAGCCATTTTAAATTATTACAGGGTGTTCGACTTTTTAACACCTCCTCCTTGCAACAGTTAGTTTAATTAATTAAGCGCACGCGTTTTGTTTTGTTTACCCAAAAAAAAAAAACAAAGCAAGGCTAAAAAAGGGCAGAAAAAATAACATCGATTCTTTCCTGAATGAAATTATCAGATAAATATGCCATATAGTACATGTACGTATAGCCAGAGCGCTGTTGCTAAGTTTAGAAGTGAAGTAATTATTACATGCGAGTAGCACTTGACTGCACTCTGATTCAAGTGATTTTACCTTTGCGATGACAGGTAGGTCTATATGATTTGCCAACCCACTTGCATTGTGACACACTACACTGAGAGAAATTCATATTGATGTGGCTCTTGATTAATAGTTTAATTTATTACTTATGGACTAGATAAATAGATTTACAGTTATTATGTACAGAAGACTCTGCTTGGCAGAGTTAGTGCTGATGCTGATGCTGCTTGGGATGTGCCTCGAGCAATCGCTGTGTCACCTGTCGCAGCACCTGCAGCTTCTCCTCGTATTTGTGCGCTGCAGCCAGTTGCTCTTCTTCAGTATGTCCGGTGTGACCGTGATGCGAATGATGATCTGTGGCCAGCCGTGTCTCCAGGCCGGCGTGATGCGCATCGTGATCCGTGTCCGTTGAGGCACAGCTGCCGTGACTGTGACCGTGACCACCACTGGCGCCTAAAGAGAGACAGAGAGAGAGAGAGAGAGAGATATTGCAATTAGTTTATGAGGTTTGGAATGAGTAATAACGTTATAAATGAACCAAGTTTGTGTGATTGAGTTGAAATCTATCTGAGGTTGGAAGCGCACATTCTTGTCACTTGAGTGATGTGCGCACGTAAAGGGAAAGGGAATCCCAGATGGGATTTCTGAAAATTCCCCAGTGGCTGTGGTGATTCCAAAGCGGGGTTTTTCAACCACACTGGGTATACGAGTACATACGAGTACCGACCGGCCTCTTTGTGACCGCAAGCCGACAAGGTCTATTACAAGGCCAACAAGACGGCGAAAATGAAAACAACAACAGCATAAAGAAGATAAATAAAGTGTGGAAGAAAAAAAAACGATCTTGTCGTTCCGTCGATCCGTCACCAAAGCGAATGCTGGCTGAGTGTGTGTAAAGAACCTGTTCCCAATTCACCCGAAACAATTCCGGTTGAAGAATCATACACAGAGGTGGCGCAATCTACTCACAGACACACAAATGCTCACACACACACAGCAAACACATGCGTACACACGTGCCTGCCATGGTTTGTTTACTCACCAAGCTGTTGCAATCCGAACATAATCAGGAATCCAACAAAGAGCGCCAGATAAGCCCGCAGTCCAGAGCGATTCTTCGATAGTATCTCGAAGAACACGACGTAAATGAGAGTGCCGCATGCAAAGCCCTGCAGTATGGCCGACACCAGATTGGGTCCACCTCCGCTCTGGCCATGGCTAATCAATATGCCCAGTCCAATCCCGAGTGGACTAACCACAGCGAAGGTGAGCACATACAGCACGGCGAGACTGAGTCGGGTACGGGCCACAATCAGTTCGACTCCCACACAGAAGGCCAGCACCAGTTTATGTGCTGAGACAGCGCCGAACATGAACCACACCGAGCTGGCTGAGGATTCCAGGCCGATGGCCATGCCCTCGAAGAGTTCGTGCAGCGACAGGGCAAGCACAATGAAGAGTCCACGCAGCGAGGAGGCGAGCATGTCACCAGAGTTGTCTCCTCCTCCCACGGGTAGATGGCTGTGATTGTGATTGGCGTGGGTGTGGGCGTGACTGTGATTGTGGGCATGACTGTGATTGTGTGGATGCTGATGATGGTGCACTGCACCATATTTCTGCTGCTCCAGATCGTTCTGCATTAGATCCTGCACCGATAGCGTTGCTCCATTTGAGACAGTTGGCGGTGCAGAAGGTGCAGTTGCCATCGCCAACTCGGCGCCATTTTGTGACGACTTCACCAGATGACTGTGCCGTATGCTGTGGCCACGCTCAAAGGCTGCACTGGCTCCGTCGTGATGATTCCTGTGCACATACGTGTGCATTGCCTCCTCGATAAAGTACATGAGAAAGAAGCCGCAGCACATGAGCAGCTCGGCCAGCGGGAAGGTGAGTTCGCCAATGATTTCACATTCCTGCAATTGCTCCACCACCTCCTGCACCTCGGGCAGCAGATGCAGGAATGTGGTGGCCAACAGGACACCACCTCCGAAGTACAGCAGACACTTGACCACCGTCGCTGAGCGAGCATTCGTTTGATTCTCTGTCCAATGATAGAACCGGTTCAGCAGAAAAGGAATCGAGCCACAGAGTGCACTGGCGCAGCATAGCACCACCATGGCGGTTACCTTTGCCGTCAGCACCGAGCCGGAGTCATCATCATGGTCGTGATCGTGGTCGTGATCGTGATCATCGTCATGGTCATGATCGTGATCGTGAGCATCTTGACGTGCCGCTAAGTGGCTAACGGGCTCATCGATTTGCAGGAAGCATTTCAAGAAATCATTTACTTGCGTTTGGTTCATTGTTGTTGCCTCGCGTTTATTTTCAATCGTATAAATCGAAATACTCCTTACGTTCCTCTTTCTGTCTCCCTCTTTCGTTCTCTCGCTCCCTTTTGTGCTCGCTTGGCCTACAACTGCCAAAATGCTTTTGTTATTGGGCCGACAGCAGCTGCATTGGGAATTCCGCGATACGTTCCGATTCTGCTTTGAATTTCGAAATGACTTTAACACTCGAACGACTTTAACGAGGGGTAATCAACGTCTTGTAATCTTTTCACTTTCGACCCGCGCACGTTCAAGTTTTCTTATTTAAAAAGGTTTTCTTTTTACCAACGGCAAACGGGATTCGCTCAGTTTAAACTCTTTATTAATTTGTTGTTTTTTTTTTCTTTTTATTTCTTAACTCTTTGCTTAATGCGCTGTACAAGTCTTGTTGGCTCGAAGCGATCTCACAGACTGATTGGAACCGCTGCTGCGCGGAGCAACTTGAAGCTTTGGGGCTTGAGGAGTTGCCTATCATGCACTTGCCCTACCTTGTTCTCTCTCTCGCTCTCTTACTCTGTCTTACTATCTACAACACGGGAAACTCTCTCGACACACCGACGACGTTGCTGGCGACGGCGGCATTGCGTCGCGTCGCCTTTGCTACGTGAGCAGCACATGAAATGAGCAAGCGCGCAGCGCAGCAAATTCTCTTAAGCTCTCTCTTAAATGTTTGCACACTTCTGCACTCTACTCGAACGTTCACCTGTCGTTGTTGTTGAGTAAACACTATTTGTCTTGGCCCAAGCATAAGAAACACACACAGTGCACACACACACACACACTTATACAGTGTACACCCGCGGTGGGTTGGTACAAAGCTTAAGGCCAATGGAATTAACGTTAACTTGGCAATTTTCTGATTTTTGATTGCATCCCTTCACTTTTCGCTCTGCTAGATGCATAGACACAGATAATTTGACCTTTAGTTTGCATTATGTAGGATTCAATTGCAGCAGCAACAACAACAGCTACTCAACAATTACTGCAGACTCACCACAGCTAGTGCGAAAGCTTTTGCTCCAGGTTTGTGTCTCAGCTCAAGTGGTGAATAAGCAAACATCGATTTAGACGTTCACTTCGTCAATGTTGTGGGCGGCAAATACGCTAAAGTTGCCTGTTTTGAACTCTACATTTAAGTTCATGGACTCACACTCTATTTAACGCAAATAAACTAATAAGAGGTTTCGCACGAGACCTAACCCAAACCAGAGCGCGCTAAGTAAACTCACCTCAAAAATGTTATAATAATGGAAAAACACATATCGTTGCTACCAGTGCCAGTGCATGAATACCTGTTCTATATTGTATCTGGCAGTCCGGCTTGTTCGACTTTAGTTTGTTTACTTGTTCATTTGAAATGTTTTTCATTGTGCTTGGTGTTGTAGTTGCACCACGTTAATATTAACTCCGTAGACTTAATTTGCATAAGCTGCATTAGCACATTAACATACTCGTTTTGCAGCGATTAAGTGCACACTGCGAAAAACAATTAGTAATAATGTCTCTAAAATATAGGTATATTTGTACATATTTAAGTATATGTTCTACTCTATTAT
Organism: Zaprionus ornatus; assembly: GCA_018904035.1. NCBI lineage: Eukaryota > Metazoa > Arthropoda > Insecta > Diptera > Drosophilidae > Zaprionus > Zaprionus ornatus. The sequence goes on along the minus strand of JAEIFZ010000115.1, from coordinate 4,791,797 downwards.
AATCTGTGTTCAGTTTGATAATTTTGAGTATAGTTTGTATATTTGTAATGCCCTTGCAGAGTGTTTCTCTCATTCACGATTTCTAATGCTTACTTAGAAGGGCACATCAATTGGACTCTCAGCCTAAAGTGGCCCGTGAGTGGGCTTCTTAACATCCTTAATTTTTTTAGGCCACACCTCTTGAAATTATATCAGCCTAGGCCTGTGCGATTACTGTAGGCCTGTGTCAAATCCCTGTGTCTGGAATCTTTGCCTGCTCTTTCCACGAAAAACCTCCTGTCATGTCCTTTTCTTCTGATTCAAGCAGAACATCTGCCTTATCATTCATTGGACATCACCCCAAGGAATGTACACTATTAGATTAAAAATCCATCAATAAACCATCTTAAAATATCTGGTTTCATCATGTGAGGTTCAATTCCGTTTGCTAAATAATTCACCTAAAACGTATTTGTCAAAGTAGTATTTTGTCCCTAGGCAGTGAAATTAGCGGTATCCCAAGTCTCATATTATAGGATTCTTTCAAATGCAAGTTTACCAACACTGGTTACTTTTCGAGTTCCTATTTAAACTAATTAATACACACATCGTACAATTTTAAATAATTTTTTTATTTTCTTTTCATTTTTAGCTTGTTTTGTATCGTTTTTTCTTGTTTCTCTGTATGTTTCTCAGGGTTCTCTTCATCGACTGCTTATCTCTTTTATATTTTGTTACTTATAGTTAATAATAAATCATTTTTATACAATATTTATCTCTTACATACTTGTTTTATTCACTTGTCAACCGAAATGATGCTTAAACATTTCAGCTGTAAATGACTTAAATATTCATGTTTACGTTTCTCTTTTGTTTTTGTCGCTCGCGTATGCAATAAATTTAAATGTTAAATTTGTTGTTGTTTAAAACTGCTTGCCAGAGTTAACAATGTTAACTGCTTTACCTGCAATTACGAGTAGCGAAAGGCTCTGCGTGCACTTCATTTCCCGCCTGCCTGGCAAGCGCTCTCTAACTTCCGCTTCCCTACGCTCCTCCGTGTTTAGCTGCTCTTCTCGATTCTGTTCCGTTAAATATGTTTGTTAAGTTCTGTTCTGAATGCCGTTCTCTTCTTTAAATTTGATAAATATACTCAATACATGCGCATTAATTGGTTTTGTATATCAACATTAAAGTACAGTACAGTACAGTACAGTACCGTATAATTTCTTATGCTTGACTGTCTCTATAGAAAGATAGCCTTTTCATCATGCTTGTTGGTTGATTTACGTTATAGATCGATTTCATATATAATACAAATGATTCGCATTTTAGCTATACACGAAATTTGTTAAATTTCATATGCAGTTTCATATATAAATGGAATTTATGTATCAGTTAATGTGTTGAAAATTTGATTCTTGTTTTAATTTTTTTTTTTATATATTTCTTTTTTGTTTTTGGTTTCCCACTCTTGAAGAAAAATCGCAAAACACATTTAAAGTTAAGTTTCGGTTCTTCATATGATTTCTTTGTAAAGTTAACACTATTAGCTTTCTTTCATTATCTGGTTTTATTTTAATTGTTTGTTTTTTGTTCTTGTCGTTATAGTATGTATAATTTAATAAGTATAAAAAATGTGTTTAAAATATATGTATACATACATACATATATATATCATAGAGTTGCTGCTGTTGATTTTCCGCTTTCTGCTTATGGAGAGAGGGAGAAACGATGGAAAACAAATTCGTATAGATGGGTTCGAAAAGAGTAGATATTAAACCGATTTGTTTTCCTGTTTGCATTTACTTATACATTTATAAGATTGGTAAGTGTTGAAGTTGTTGTTGTATTGATGGTAATGTCGGGTTCGGGAGAGGTAGCTGCAGGCAGCTTTCTTTCAATATAGTAAGTATGTAAGTTTAGTATCACGTAATATCAAAATAAATAGCTCAGTACTTTGTTTTGTTTTTTATCATGTTTTCCCTTCCATCATTTATCATTAACAATAATGTGATCTTGATCTTGAGTAGTTCTCTAGCATTTCTTCCTATTTCTTTAGCTACCTTGGGGAAACATAGTAGGGTGACGCCTAGAAGAGTGTGCTACACTTCGTTCTCAATATCTTTTTTTTCGTTTTTTTTTTTTTTGGTTAAGGCTTTTTGTTGTGATTTCCAACTGCACTGCATGCGATCATCCTCTCTAAATTTTTCGTAATTGTACGTAAATAAAATTGACCTAAAACAACACACATACTAATCAAATAAATGCACTAATCTTGTACAAAATGAATTCAACTACAAAAACATTAATCGCATTTCGTGTTCGACCTTCGGCTTCAGTTATAAAAATTATGTACAATAGCATGTGTGCACGTATGTACATGTACACACAGTATATAGTATGTATATATAAAGTGCATCCAAAAGCAGAGCTAAACAAAAGCTGCCTACGCTGAGAGAGAGAGAGTGAGAGAGACAGAGACGAGGTAAGTAGGGACTAGGAGAGACGGGGCATGATATGAAACGGGTAGGCGTGTGTGTGTGTATGTGTGGGTGAATAGAAAAGGCATACAACTATATGTACACATACATACATATATATGGTATATATAAATACATAGCTTGATTCACGTTCAATAGTTATGCGAATGAAATATCTTTAATACGCCAAGTCGAATTTACAATTTGTTGTCTGTCGTCTATATAAGATGATTCAGATGCATTAACCGACACTGCATACTGTATTTAAATACGTTTTCTTTTCTGTATATATGTATATATAAATATGCTTTACTGTGTGTTTCTGTGTGTGAGTGTGCCGGTTTATATCGGTCTCGTTAGTTAAGAGCAATTGGATTCTTCGCGACTACTTCCAGACGCACGACTCTAAGTAGCCGTCTGGCTTCTCTTTCTCTCGCATTCTCTTTCGATTCGTTTTGATTTTAATATGGAAATTATTATGACAGTTTGGTATTTTTGTTATGTTCTTCGATAATTTTGTATGTATATTATTTGCATTTTCTCTTTTGTTTTGTTTCTCCTTTTTGTTTTTGTTTTTTTTTTATTAATAATATAATTAATAATTATAATAATTTATATAATAAACATAAACGCAAAATTGGTAAATAATAAAAATAATAATAAAATTGTGTTTTCTTTTGTTTTTCTTGTATTTTTTTGTTGCAATTTTTTTTTACTGTTTTTTTCTGTTTTTGTGTGGTTTAATTTTTAATGTTTAGGTTTTCTGTTGTTGTATTATTATAATGTTTTCTTGTTTACTGTTTTTTGTTTTCGGTTTTTCTATTTTCTGTATTTATATAAATTACAACGGAAGTGTCGGTGTATTTGTAGTTGGTGTTGGCGTCAACATCGACGCGGATGGAGGATAACGCAACGTGTGCTGCGACGTTGCTTGTTGTATGTAATCCTGACTCGGATTATTCAATACGCTATCCCGTGAGTTTGAATGTGAAGTGGCGCGCAGCAAGGTGACTGCCTCGCGTTCTGGACTACATTGTACACCGTCTAGTCATTTTTGGCGCGTTGATTTCTTCTTCTTTCGTTTAAAGAAACAACAACATCTGGAATATAAGGAACCACTAGAAACAGTTACAAGAGAGAACCAAAAAAAGAAGAGATATAGATATCCGCATTAAAACGACAAAGCAAAAACACCAAAAGCCGATTCAAACGATTGATCGATCGATCCTTTGATTGTGATCGAGAGACTGATTGATGATCATGTCCATTCATTTGCAAATCTTTCTGATATATCAAAGGATCATCGCCACATCGTCATCATCATCATTATCTACATACTTTGTTTCGTCGACAAGTTCTACTTCGGGCTGCTGTGTGATGGGTGTGTTGGAGTGTCCGGCCGTGGGATCGTCCGCGTTTAGTTCGCCATTTGTCGAACTCACAACCTGGAATAGTGGAAAAGAAAGAAAGAGGCGCAACACAAACATTGCACAGGCGTAATATGCATTAGTTTCGATCCGTTATTGTGCTTACACTAAACATAGAGTATACATATTGTCTGCATTCTTATTGAATACTTTTGGTGATAATACATTTTGGACGATTTACTTTTTGTTTTTTTATTACTTTCGATATGCTTTTGATTTATTTTCAGAGCTCTAGTCAAAAAATGTATTAAATTGAAAACGTAACAAAAACAATTGCTCATCTGGGGAGCTGAGATAAGATTTTAACTACTCGTGTGCAAATAGACTAATACGCAGTATTGATACCTAATGACTAAGTGACTGAGTATCTAGTGACTTGTGTCTATGACTGACTAAAGATGACTTAATATGCCAATCTCAGATGTTTCAAATTTTGTAGTAAGAGATAACTCCTAGATCAGCTTGCTCCCTTTTGCTCTACAAATATAATCCAAATATTTAATAATATTTCAAGATTTCAAGATCTAGAATTCTATATTATTTTGGCTATTGAAACATCTTCATAGTACAGAGATTGCCTTTCGGTATCCAACTCGTTTGCAGTCATTGTCCAATTGTAATTTCCAAAAAGAATACACACACTTCTTACATACATATACATACGCACACATAGGAAACAATCACACATATACACACACAGATAGAAAACGCTTGAAATTGGAGGACAGGCCACAGGAACTTTTATGAAATACCTCGCGCTTTCATTGTTGACACTATAGATATTATTATATGAATGTAAATAAAACCTTATATAGCATGTTTTGGGTAGGCTCTATTTAATTTGGGGTTTAACTGCTGGGTGTGTAGTTGCTGGATGTAGGTAGTGGGTAGATATAGAAGATAGTAGTAGTAGTAGTAGTAGGAGATGGTAGATAGTAGTGGTAGTAGAATTGGGTGGCTCATTTCTTAGCTTCCTCCTCGCTTGTCTCATAATAAGCATCAAATGGGCTATCATCGTCCGAGCTTGAATCTTCGGGCAATCTCTGTAATAAGTTTCGGGGTTTTTGTGTTGGTTTTCATATTGCTTTCGGTTTGTATTCTTCTTCTTAGTCTTCTGCATTGCAAAAGCTATCTTTGCTTCAGCATGGGCATGCCAATGGTAATGATGCATTTGTTATGGATGAATCATCTTCTGAATATTGCCGAATTCTCGATTATCTGCACTGTATTTTGTGTACGTTTTGTATGAGTATCGGTGGATATCGGTGGATGTGAAGTGTGTGTTTGCTTGTATATTGTAAGTGTGCGTGTGAGTGCATGCAGTGCTGATCTCCTTAAAAAGACATGCTTCTATGCGCGTACGTCGCGCTTAACAACACCATGCAGTGATCGATATACATAAATATTGGAGAGATAGATCTCTTGTAGTTAATATTGTTTCTATTTGGCATGCATTCGATTTATTGTCTTTTTCATTCAACTAGAATCCAAGCTATATATATATTTGCACATTACATTTTATTATCGGAGCAGGAAGTTTCAAAAAGAAAGTCCGAGAAAAAAGAACTTGTGGAAACGGAACAGCGAGAGAACAAACAAACCGAACGATAGTACTTAGGTAGAAACACTTGGGATATATTGAATACTCAGTACCTTGTTGAGCTAATGTAGAGTAAATCAAGTGAAAACATTAGAATTGAAAAGGCCAAAAATATAACAGTCTGCGAGTAATTCAATGAATAGATATTGTTTGTTGTAATCATCAGCATTATCATTATCATAATATTATGTATGTATATAAATAGTCTGAGTAGGCTAACATATTTGGTGTATGTGTGTAATATGCTTATGCTGATATACATATTATGGTCGAATGTGACAAATGTACAGGTACAATATAAACATAGATATTAAGGAGGAAATCTCTGGCATTCAACGAGCAGGAAACAAGGGGAATGAAAACAGTTTACACTAAAATGTACTTGTATGCTACACGTGTGTCTCTGTACAGAGCTCTCCATAGGGAGCTCAAAACCCATTTATCACATAGCGCGCGGTCATCTCTATCATCGGATCATGAATTCATATTTACAGAGAGAGAAAAAAAAAACTGAACAGAACACAAAACGAAAACGAAAATTTCTAGGATGTGGAAGAAATTTTGTAACGGAAGGCGAAACGCCGCTTCAGCATCGGCTTCGACTCTGAACTTACCTGCACTGAACCATGCCGATCGGCGGGTGTCAGATTGCCAAGGGTCGCACCCGGCTTGGGTACGTCCGGCCACGCAGCAACACCTCCTTTGGCATTTGTCTGTGGACGGAGCGAAGATTGGAGAATTCGTATCGTATCGATTTGGTTCGGTTCGGTTTGGATCGGATCGGTTGGAGATTCGTATTTCGGAGTGTCGGGTTGTTTTATGGGTTTAAGCGAGCGATCAATGCATAAATTTGTCAGTTATTAATTTTCAATTTATCGTTTCATATCAAAAGACAGACACTAGGCGCTAAATATTGTGTCTAATAACAAAAAGTATAAATAAAAGCAAGTTCGAGTCGAATGTGCGGCCAAATAAAACTAAAGTTATTACAATAATCCGGAAAAATAAAGGTTAAATATAACATTGAAAGCCAAATCAATATCTAACGTTTTCAATTGTGTGTTTGTTGGAGAGAGCGGTAGATAAGGTGTGTATATATGTCTTTTTAGGTGTGTGTGTTTGTGTTTGTGCGATGGCAGCATCTAAATAAGTACACAGTATATACTCTATGCTATAGCATATCAATTACAACCGTTCACCAGATATTCTAAACCCAAAGAAAGCAGCAATTCTGATCATTTTTATTAGTGCCAGCAATTCTGAATTCAGCACTAAATACCGTTAAAGCTTTGAGTATGCTGAGACGATCCATGTTTCGTATTTACAATACAGAAGTGGACTATTTGATTTACTAGAATCCCTTAACATATATACAGCCTATGAAGCATTATACAACAATCGTATGGTATTTCTTGTATATCTCTAGCGATATTCCTAAGATTTACGCAGTCTCTAGACCTACTTTTATTTATCCTTTTCTATTACTTTTTATAAACTAGCCGTCGAAATATACATTTAGGATGCCAATGTCTAACCTCAAGTATTATATATTCTTCATTCTCATTATCAATATCATCGAAATCAAAATATGAGACGTCCTAAACCATATTATATTCAATAAATAGAAAAAGTATATTTTTGTTTTTGATAAAGTTAGTTCCAAAGCAGAGATCAAAATAAATTGAACGTTTATGTTACAGAAAACTTGGTTGTAGTAGAAAGTGAATAAGTATAAAAGGTTTAAGAATAAAATATATATAAATAAATCTTTACAAATGTGTTAAATAGAAAACTTTAAAGCTTAAGAAAACACAAACAGTAAGGGTTTGCCTTATAACCAGAATATTAAAAAAAAACATTAGATATATATTAGGAACAAACGTAAATGTAAGAAATCAAGGTGATTCTCACAAAGTTTGTCAGTATAATAGACTAAAAGAATACTTTACCTTAGCCGTTACATTATGACGATCTTTATTTGGTGAAATGATGACTTCATGGCCAGTTTGCAGAGATCCGACGGGCGTTGACTGTGTGAGCGTGGTGGTTGGTCAATGATATAGTAGTTTATGGATGCAGTCGATTTAGTTTTCGATTAAAGTTGTATTTAATGCACAGTAGTAGATATATTCGGTTTATTTTAGACACACATATACACGCATAGACACATGAAACGGTGTTTATTTTTGTTTTGATTTTGTTTTTTTATATTAAACATTTTTTTTTGGTATTGGTTTTGTTTTCGTTGCATTTGTTGACAACCATAAAAAGATAGGAAATTTTAAAGAGAAAGAGAAAGAAGAGAGTGCTGTTAGAATGGTTCGATTACAGTTAGTTGTTCCATTTATGTGTTCTTTGAGTACTTATAATATGAGTGCTTAACAGCTAATTTAATCGAGCTTGCGGCAAGCGTTTACCAACACTAATCAAGCATTTCTAAGGTCGCATATGCAAATACATCTATCTCGGGCGATACGCTCAGTTTACTCAGCCGTTGTACCTTGTCTGATTTATTCTTGGCCAGATACGAGGGCGGCGCATTCTTAATGACTTTCATCTGATCCAGTTGGTCCTTCGTCTTACACACACACACACAGATACGATGACAAACAAACACAGATACAAGTAGATAGTAAAATGATTTTATCGGATTAACCAGAAAGCGTGTTACTTGCAGGCAAGCAATGAAACAAAAACAACTGTTCTTTTACTTTTTTTTGTGTTTGATTCGTATATTTTGTTGTGCTATCGGAAGTGGTCTCTTTTTAATTTAATTTTGTAATTGGCGTAATAAAAAATATATCTATAAACAGAAGGAATACAACATCGCGCTGCGATAAGTAGTACTGAATTTCAATCAAAAAATCTCGACATCTGTTGTTCGCGTCGATACGGTGGGTACTGCCATTGTTAGCTTGCATGCTTCCAAGATAATCGGTAACTTTAACTAATAACTGTACCATGGTGGGGGAGGGGAGTCTTCAACATGCTTAACCCATATATTTTAAAAGTGAATTTTGGAATAACATGAGAGGGCGCAATATTCAAGGTGTTAATTTATCGATATTCTTATATTGCTTATGTTTCCTATAAATTAAATTAATTTTAGAATTCGGCACAGAGATGCATGTTTTTGTGTGCGTGAGAATGTAGATATTAAATTTATTTGTTTTTTTTTTTTTTTTTTTTTTTTTTATCATAACCGAGAGAGCATCGTGAAGATGGCGAAACGCATGTAATATGTATATGGAATGTTATTTACGCGTTAACTAAGCGTACATACCATTGTCTTCCCTGTCCAGTCGAATTCGCCCTCGTCGGTGTAGCCCTTACGTTCGAATAAGTCTTGAAACAGTCTTCGCAGAAAATCATAGTCGGGTGTTTCGAAAAAATCTAACCGCCGCACATAGCGCAAATATGTTGCAAACTCTTCGGGGTGGCCGTCACAAAGTACCTGCAATAATATAAATTAATTAGTTCAAATTCTAAAGAGTATTTATGTATTTATTTATGCATTTCTGTAATATGATACAACTTTATAGTGGAGCTCACCTCTATGGGCGTTGCACGTTTAGTATCACCGATTTTTTGATATCTCTCTTTGAGTGTATCAGCCTTAAGGCCTTGCCACGGCAGTGAACCTCTTAAGAAGTACATAAACATATGACCCAGGGCCTCTAGATCGTCACGCCTTGACTGCTCACGACCCATATGTGTATTGATTGACATATAGCGTGCGGTGCCAGTCAAGGATTTATGCTCCCGATATGGTATATGTCTATTTGTATCTAAATCAATGTATTCTTTGGCCAATCCGAAATCTGTGAAAAACAAAATTCAATACAAAAGTGAGAATTATATTACACATTGATCTATCGCATTACTTACCAATAATGTGTATAATTTTTTCACGTTTTGTTGATGTTCTGCCAATGAGAAAGTTCTCTGGTTTCACATCCCTATATATTAAGTGCCGACTATGAACATATTCGATCCGGTGGAGCTGTTTTGCAATCAAAGTGTTTGTCGTTGTAAATTAATGTAGAAGAAATTAAATTCGATTAACTTCCGTGATTTTGTAAAATATACATAAAAGTCCATCGAGTCTATCAAGGAGCAGACAATTTAACGATATTATGAAAACTGTTTCGAATTGGAATGATCAATATAATCAAATTCGTGCTCATTGAAAGACGCGAGAAATGTGTTAATGGATAATAATTATATAAAGTAAATTTAATTTTTTTGTAGTGTCTCAACTAGCTGAAGTTGTGGTTTATTGTTGTTGTTGGTTTTGAGATGGCAACGATTTTTGATTTACTTAAGTTGATTCGACTCGATTTTGATTGAAATAAAAAAGTGTGACACGCGCTTCAAAATGCGAGATAAATAAAAATAAACTAAAAAAAACTTGTCCAAGTCAACTACTGTAAAATGTACATGCAATTCATTAATCTATCATATAGAAATTATTTACGATCTGTACAATGAACGCTGTGGCTGATACAAAGTAAATTTGAATTGGAAAAAATATATGTGATATATAGATCAATAATTTCGCTAGATAAGAAAGCGACGCTTTTATGCAAATGATATTAAAATGCTTAGTGATTTAATTGATTAATTTTGCTAAACTGAAAACGTTAATAAAAGTATAACTTAAGAGTATGTATTAATTAACCCTTTACCAGGTGTGTGGGTACCGTCAACAGGTGAGCAAAAGAAAAATCAGAAGGTGACGCCATTAAGGATCTAAATGACATCTACTAAGCAACATCCTTTAATCGTTGTTGTTTTTGTTGTTAGTTAGCAAAATTATTACAGATAATAATAGTATAACTTAAAAGAATTAATAATCAATGATCTAAGAGTTAATTAATCCCAATAGCTCCTATAGACAATCATACACACACTCTTGCGCACCCTCACTTGCATTCGTGACAATCATTCGAAGGTGAAGTATTTGAATCGGTATCGGGGTGGTATTAAAAATGATATTTTTTATCTTGAGCCAGTGTTGGTTAATTAACTTGACTTAATTGCTACCAGTGGTGTTTTTGTGTGTGCGTGAGAGCAGAAATATGTGATATGTACTGAGAGAATAGCGCGTGCTCGGATAAAAGAATCAGTTGCTTATTTGTTGTGTATTTTTTTTTTTTTTTTTTTTTTTTTGTAGTTGCTAATTGCCGTTTTTGTTGTTTTGTTTTTATTGTTGTTTGTTGGGTGTTATGATTGGTTTTTGGTTGTACTTACTAATTGTATAGCTATCAGTAGTACGCTCTTCAAAGTGAAACGTCTGCCGCAAATATCGAACAAATCTTCAAGTGATGGACCAAGCAATTCCATAACAAGAGCATTGTATTTGCCGCATGGGCCGAAGTAATATACTTCTGGAACACCCTCTGCTACAGGTCAACGAATTGCGGAAGTTTTCAAAAAGTATGCGTGGGCGGATGTGGGTGTGTTTGTGTGTGAAATAACAATGTGGTTTTGTTTTATTTTTTTCAGTGTTGAGCAGCGCACGAAAGTAATGTAGATTTTTGGCAAAAACGTTCGTTTGTTGTTGTTGTTTTATGCAAAAAACGAGAGAGAGATAGATACGGAAAGAGAAAGAGAGAAGAGAAATAGTAAGGAAAGAGACAAATAGAAAAACAAATTTAAGATATTATTTTTGTATTATTTGCAGCTTACATTTCTTTTTTTTTTCTTTTGTTTTATTTGGTGGGGAACACCAGGGCACAACAAGAGATAGACGAAGAAAGGGAAAAGGGGAGAGCGAACAAACGATAGTGATATACAAGGCTTTTTTCGAGGTTAGTTTAGCGCGTCTTACGTATATTACCACCTTTTCATTTATCATATTCGTACTCTGCATCATCATTTCGGAGAGTTAACAGCGGAACTGTGTGCTTCAAAACAACAAGAACAACAAAATAGAGTTTCTCGAAGCATATAAACGAGGAAGCCTGCGAAAACGGCCTATCTCACATCCTGCCTATGCAGCCCTACGCAGCACAAAATTTCGAGCGAATTACTGATGTCAGAATAAAACGTATAATAGTGCCTGTATAACACTTAAAGCTAGTAGTAGTAGTAGTGACTTTGGAACGCAAGTCTTAATCATAACTTACAATAGATAATGTAAGATCATGTGTCTGTGTGTGTGTGTTTGTTTATGTGTAACAGTTGTGTGAGCGCTCTTTGGTGGAGCTCATTGTGTTGTTGCTGTTGCTTTTGTTTTACCACTTTAGCAAAATATCACGTGGAGCTGTGTTAGTAATTGGTTAAAATAAGTATAATCATAGAGAGCACATACAAAAGTTGGGTTCATTAATTGAAGAAAAAAATCAAGTGAAAAAGACAAAAATTCGTTAACTTAGGCAACTAACGAAACTAATATTAAAATGCATTTGCAGGTTGATTTTGGTTCGATTTCAATTTTCGATATACGAATAAAAAAAATTGTTTCTTTATATATTATTTACATAGGAACATTGTAAGTATTTTGTTTTGCCTATTTACGACGCTTAGTATATTGTACATGCTTTTATTCTTAAATCTGGTGGTTAAATTTTGATTTGGTATCAGATTTTGTTTCAAATGATCTACAACCCAAGGAAAAGAAGAGAAAATCAAAGTTCTTAATTAATTTGTATCTACGACAAAGGTATGTTTTAAGGTAGTATATTCAATTTGTTGACATTCTTGTTTCCACTACATAAACTAAAATGTTTCGACACTAACGTTCATTGTGTATTTGTTTAGTGTATTTTCTAAAGGTTTTTTTTTTGTTTAAAGTTAAGAATATTTTGCAGTTCGATAACAAAATTGGTTGCTAACTTGAAACGCTTAGCCGTTGAGACACTTTGCTTCAAAATGTAATTTACAATTGAATAAATAATGTGTAGGACAGTTTGAGCGATATGAAACACATATTTCACATGTTTTACTATCATAAAAAAGTGTCGCAGCGTATTAAAATAAAGTTGGAAATAAATTTAAAAGTGTTATACACAATAAAAACTTTAATGCAAGGAAGAACATGTGAGATCTGCGACAAATCGCTCAAACATACATTAAAAATAAATTTGTTTGTGGTCATTTTGCATTAACTTACAAGTTGTTTCGCTATCATCAATACAGTCTTAAGTGAAAATTTACGGGAGCAAATATTGAAGAGATCTTCTAATGATAATCCCAATAACTCTAAAACCATGGCATTGTAACGGCCACCACAAGTGCCCAAGTGATAAATGCGTGGTATGCCTTCTGGGGCGTTATCGGCTGTGGGAGCATCGGATTTTGGTTGTACAGGGTATGTGCCATGCCATCATAATGTGTTATGCAAGAAATCAGCAGATTTTTTTGTTGATTGGGTTGATTTCGGTTGATTTAATTCGCATATTTCGGGATTTTTCAATACGTATTCGGGATTCGGTATCATTTTGATTTGGTTTCGGGTTCGGTTCAAAATTTCATAGATAACAGCGACACATTGGATTCATTGGATGGTATTTTTGTTTTTGATGGTTATATGAAGGAACAGAGCAATATACATATAATTTATATATATAGATAAGAGCAACGTAAAGTAGAACAGGCGAAAGAATAACGTAAGATTGTAAAAAAGGTTGAGTTCAGTTGAGTAATCAGCATATAGTAAGTTGGTGGGTATACTATCAAAACAATATAAAGGGTAGCACAGCATCAAGGCTGCCTACAATTGCAGTACTTTTTATTTTCTTATAATTTTTTTGTTCAGTTTACTTATTTTTTTTTTTTATTTTTTTCTTTTTATCACGCACCGACCTCTGAAATATGCTTGAGAAAATCTATTCATTGGTTCTTATGTGTATTCTTATAGCACTCGTAAAAAACAAAGTGTTATAAAGAGTTGAGTTTACGAGTTTGTTTTTCAAACTAAATAAGGTGGTAACGGTGCAAAACATACTTTTATTTTGTAGTAGTAGTATTTGGAGTAAATAGGTCTGTTAGTATTTTTTAATAATAGGTCGGTAAACGGGCATAGATAAAATAAAGTTTATTGATTGGTTTTTGTTTCCCTTTTTTTTTTTTTTTTTTTTTTTTTTTTTTTTTTTTTTTTGTTTGGTAAGTTGTTTTATTGCTGTTAGTGTGAGGGATAATGGGTAGCTTAGGGATAGTAGATAAACATTTCAACATACCATGTGATCCTAATAGCTTATAAAACCTATACTCTAAGTGTAGTTGCGGAGCCTTTGACTTCATAGGCTCCATTTTTATTGCTACATGTTCATTGTTGTAAAGATTTTTGCCTGTAAATAAGAAAGAAAAACATATTAGAACATATTGTTTTATATGACACATTCGATATAAAAAAGTTTGAACAACCTGACAACAACCCATGACTCAATTTGGAAACTACCGAACATATAACAGACACACACATTGCATACAAAATGCATATCATGCTCAATGTTGAAACGGAAACTGTCCATAACCAGAACTGACCATTCAACCAAGCAACCAACATGCACCCTTGTTGACCACTCCTACCTGAAGCAGCCTCTTTTCCGCCACGCCCACCAACAGCAGGAGCCCCTCCGAAGCAACATAAGCGACGACCTGACCGTTAGGAAAATGATTTCATATTTCAATTGGAGTTCTCTAGACCTTTCTTAACATTAAATTATGTATTTATTTCTATCCTAAGGGGCGTCACACAACATCAATTTACAATATGGAATATATTCATCACGGCATTATTAAATGTTGCGCGAACATTTAATGTGAGAGTTACCTATCGCACAACCTAATAAAAATATCTCGTCTATCACTGTCAATTAATGATAAAAAATCTATCAAGTATTCGACAGATAGTACAATAGGATAATTCCTACCCCCTTTCCAATAGAAACATTTGCATTTTATATTCTAATTAGTTGTGCAATGTTTAAAAATCAAATAGAAAATATTTATTTACTGTGTGCCAAAGTCTTTCAGGTGCGAAATTATGTCACGACGAATGGCGACGCCGCAACCAGTCTCGGTTAGCGCTGTTTATCGTCACAATAACATGAGGCACGTTGATAGAGTCATCATCAACCGGACGAACACAACCTCACACACACACGCAAGCACACTCATAGCGATAATATTCATATGAGCGAAAGGGCGCATGACTTTGATTACAACAAGGCAAATTTGTATGTGGAGCAGAATACACATACATATACCACGCCCAATTGCCACGCCCATCGCTTCGACTGGGCGGTTTGTTTATTTATTTAATCACACGCCTCATCAGCCCCCATGTGGGGCGGCGGCCTTCCAACCAAATTCTCATTTAGCGGCTTTTGCCAATTTCTGTTTGCCATAAAAACGAAATGCGAAACGTAAACAAAATCATCTTCATTTCCGAATGTCGCCGATTTATCTCCCAGCCCCCGAAGCTGGCAATGAACGTGTTAAATCGCTTACGCACAGCGAAAAGGCGAATACAAATATGATCCAACAAAGAGTATTGAGAAGATTCATGGCTAATTATTTTCACATATAAGGGAAATCTTTTTGATTTACTTAACCACTAGACGATTTTTCTTCTTTCAATCTCATAACAAAAGATTTTAAAGATTTTCCCAATTAAGTAATGTACACGTATAATCATAAATTTAATATATTCATAGAGTTTCCTTTGATTTTGTTTATCTGCTGGAAGTTCCTAGTTATAAAGATAAGTATCCCAATTAATGCACCGTACTTTCCCCAACTGAAGTGATTTGTTTGACGCATTTACACTCTCTAACAAGCGAAAGCTTCACACTCAATACTCGCGTAACACTTTGTGCTGTAACTCAAGCGTAACCGAAACCAACATGACCTAACACAATATGTGAGTATATATTTACTCTCTCAATGTTTGTATACAAGTCTAGATCTAAGAATGAGAGAATTTAACAAGATCAAAGCAGTGCTTAAAATGTAACGCACTAAGTAACAAATATTGCTTGATTTTCATATCTTAATTAGCAATTTTAATCTCTAACAAAAAAAGAATTAAAGTTTATGGATGTCACTTAATTTTCGAATAGGATATGCTCATTAGAATTTGATTTGAAATGGTTTACTTAGAAAACAATACACTGCGTGTGCTAATTAACGATAGTTTTTGTATTTTCTCACCCCGCTTTTGCGTGTATTGTGTCCAGTAATTGGTTATGTACACATACACACAAACAACTTGACAACTAGCCGCGTGACTTATGCAAACCTAAAGAAAAATACTGTGTCAAACTTCAGGAAATTCATATTTGACTATAGATTTCTTCACTAAACATGGGGTTAACTATGGAATCGTAAGACGCAATCTTATTTACTTGGCTAAATAACTTTACTTTATCGTTACTTATAGCGTAAGAAATGAAGGTTGGATAATATTCAGTACAAGACGGTACACCATTGAAGACAGTTTGAGCAGCTCTAGAAGTGGACTACCTGTTGCCAATAAATGCCAGCACAACAACAAAAACAATACGTGAGCTGCAACAGATGCATTGTATATGCAAATGCATAAAAGGAAGTGGCAAGCCCACAACAATAAAAAGAAAAAGAAAATAGCAAAATGAGAAAAATGCAATTTTATAAAAGCGCATTTAGCAAACAAAGCAAAAGTGACGACGACAAAACAGATGGCACAGAGTGTGGAATGGCATTTATTTACTTTTTCATTTTTTTTTATTTTTTTTTTTTTTAGTTATCGTGAAAAAGTTCTCTTTGCGGTTTCTTCAGTTGTTGTCGTCGCCTTCGGCGTCTCCTTGCCTTTGCTGCCTTTGTTCGACACAGCAATGAAAAGGAATGCACACGCAAAGGAAGTCGCTAACCAAAATGGCTACCCGAAAAAATACTTGATGCCAAAGTCGCCTCGCCTGCATGCCAAAATACTTAGCAAGAGAACAAGTCGAGAGAGAGTGAGGGAAAGAGAGAGGGAGAGTGAGAGTGAGAGACTGAGGCGGAATGTGAGTAAAGAAACTTTGTTTGGGTCACAAACATAATTAACAACTGTTTTGCAGTTATTAAACTGCAGTGAATAAAGGCACAAGCTGAGATATTGATGTGATAAGCTCAACAAACAGTGTACAGTAATCTCTCTATATTATTTACAGTTGTACCCACTACCTCTAGGCCCTGGTGGTTTTGGGACGGACGTTTGTTGAAGTTTTATTACCCGATGCAGTGCCATATAACCAACATCTACAAGAATTCTTTAGCTGGATACACCGAATATTTCTCCCATTTCGAACCCAGTAAACTATGCCTTTTCTTGTTATATCATGTCATAATCTTAATAACCCAAACGTGAAACTCAAAAATAGGTCAGCACACTTTTAGATAACTACGCGAGTCCGATATGGAAAAATTTTCCTTGACTGATTCAGCTTACAGTTTATGAATCGCTTGTAATTTACTGGCTCAATCTTTATGGGGCCATCATATTGTTATAATATACATAATAAAACTTGATTTCGGGGTCCGCAGACCTTAAGCTACATATATCAAAAATTATTAATATATTTTTAAGAACTTACCTAAACGCAATTCGCCAAAGTTACCACAGCCAATTTTTTTACCGACACGAAAATTTGGTCCGACCATAAGCACACCAGTTGTGGTGCTTACAGATTGGCGGGTGGAATACATATTATTGCTTCCGCTTTTAACACCGACAATGGTATTATTGGCCACATTCCCAGCTGATGGACCGGCGGTTGTCGTCTGTGGACCACCGCCACTGAAAATATAAAGAGAAACGAGAGAGGAAAATCAGTAAAGGATTCAGTCTACTATATGTCTAAATAAAATATATCAATAAAATAGTGTTTATGTGTATAAGGGAGATGATGGCACAACCTGATGAAGGAAAATAATTTCTCAATCAACTTGGGCGCCATTCGTTATAACGATTTTCAACACATCTATCAAATACAAGACACATATATTAAACAATCAAAACGTATCTATGGCTACAATGCGATTACTATGCATAAAGAACGAAACAGATGCAGTCGCGAGTGAATACTGGATTAGTATCTGATTAGTTATAATTTGTTTATTTTTCCTGTTGTTTCATTTCGTCGGTACGTACTCGTGTTTTATTGTTTTACGAAACATTCAATTTTGAGGGACGACAAAAGCACAGCAACTTATTCAAAATCTAAACTGAATATCACATAACAAACAAGTCTCAAGAGAATTATGTGAAAACAACGACTAACATGCTGAAAGTATGATTTATAAATCAACGAAAATAATAAGTTTGTTGATTGAAGAGAAGATACAAATGCAAGAGATACCAGTTTTCATTATTCTTATTTTGTACAATACTACAACATGTTCTTTATGAACAAAATTTGACAGTAGGCATTGCATAAATGACAGAATTCAATCGAAGGGAACTTGGGCTGTTCATGGTGTTTATTTGCATAGTATTTCTAAGTATTTCTTAGCCTGCACAATTAATCGTATGCTGCCTTCAGACAACATATGAAATTTTCTAGAATCGATTAAATTTTAGTAGGTCATTAACCCAGTTCAAAGTTAGAGTAAACAACATGCTTTTCGTAGAATATTTTATTTGATATGTTAAATGAATGTTGTGCAGATCTCGCATCATTCGCATAAGAAAAATCTTTTATAAATTAAAAATACATAGTCTATCATGGCGTATACAGTCAAAGCTTTTCTCAGACAGGACATTGACTCACTTACAAGTTTTTGTCTGCATATTTAAATAGACACACACAACAAAGGCGGATACAGCGGTACAGAGCAAACCTGTCGAAGAAGCATTTTGAATCAAGTCGAGTCGATTCGAATCGAGTCGAGTCTTTTAACAAGCTGTGCTCGTGAAATCTGCGCGCCCGGGCGTAACGTTGCCTGCCTGACGCCACTTCAAGTCGGCGTCTGCGGCTGACTCATTCGCCAGTTGATTTGATTGAGACAAAGGTTTCTACATACATATACAGAAATATCTATGTTTATGTGTGTGGGTGTGTGTGTGTGTGTATGTTTGTTCTGGGCTTACAATTCGCGCGTCTTTTTTATCTTATGGGCGTGGCGTGAACAAATCTTCTCTTTGCTGTTGCGAATCTGTTTCAATGCCAGGTCAATCATTTAAATTATACCAACATAAATGTCCCCCTCCCCGTGTCCCATCCCTTGTCTATCTTTTTATCTTTTTCTTGCCTTCTCCTTCACCCACCCCCGTCACGCTTGAACGAAAGGCAATGGGAATCTCAAGGAGAACGCAATGCGCTTGACTAAGGTCTTAATTTTCCTGCTCAATAAGTGGCATAGTTTGTTTTGAATTACCCTGACCTCGGACTAAGGTTAAAAGGCTAGAAAAAATGGCTGAATCTGCTATTTAGTACATGACTTACGTTAAATGTGTAAATTAACATAAATTATAAATAGTTCAGCGATTGAAATATTTCTAGATTGATATAAATATTTCTTAGTTCCCCTATCTAAGAAATGATTCCATAGTTGATTGTTTGACAAAGATAGGTAATATTTTAAAATCAGAATACAATTTTATTATTTTATTAAAGTAATCACGCTAAGTTCCACGCAAGTTTTCTAGTATACAAATATCAATCTATCGTATCTTTCTCTATCAGTCACACACGCACACATAAATAGCAGTAACAGTGCCGATAATTATACCGTTAAGCGTTGCTACAAAAGGAAAAAGAGCATAAACCGCCGATAACAAATTAAAGTCAAGGCAATAACAGCAAACTTTCTGCCAAAGTAGCTGCCAAATTGCCATCGATGTATCTGCGGGAAAAGGGGATAAGGCGGCAGAGTAAAGAAAAAAAAAAACAGTAAATCGAATGGAAACTCAGACGACGAAACGAGTTCTCAGTCATCTCTCTTTGCTGCTGCTGTTGTTGTATTTGTTGGCTGACTCTGCCTGTTTTTATGGCTTAATATCCTGCGGCCAAAACTGGTTCAATCCCCCATGCATTGATCGATCGTCTCGTTGAGCTCTCGCACAGTTCAGAGTCAACTTACACAGTCAGTTTTGCGTCGGTTCGGGTCGTTCGCTTTACAGCGTACACTCACTTTAATACTCTACCAGCAAGGAGGGTAGATTTACTATGTCAAAGAACAGAAAACTTAAACAAATTTAAGACTATAATCAAAACCAACACTAAATCGTTATAACTCAATCAACCTCATCCAAAATATTGACTAGTTATATCTATAATAACTTAACTGATAGATAATTAGTTAAGAGTATCTACGCTTCTACAGTTTCTCGTAAGTCGTTCATACTGTGTTTTTGTGCTTGAAAAACAAGTTTCTTCCTCTACTTGTCGCCGGATTCGTTCGTTTTTTCAGTTCTCTGTTCTCTGGCCTTTGTTTCAAAATTGATAGCGGTCTTTTTTATGAATTAAATGTGAGAAACATTAAAAAGGCTTCGACTTCGGATTGGGACAACACAGTGCGGCACAGCTGGCTGGCAAATATCATTGACCGGTTTCAAGATTCGTTGTGAAATTGGCAGTAAAGTCTATCCATCTCTCTCTTTTCCTCTATGTAACTGTTCATTTAGGATTACTTTCAATAAGAAACCTTTTACGTTTAAGGCAAATCTTAAAACACTGTGGGACTTTTTAAGCCATCGCTAAGCTGTTATTTAAGTTACTTAGAAAACTACTTCAAATGCTTTCACGGTGCATTAACATAAAGTTTCTGCAAACTACAAACAAACAAACTAATTTAAAGAAGCAAAGATAGCTATGTAGTCCAGTTCAGATACACTATGAAGGAAGATGTGATCAATGGAAATCAATAATTAAAAATAATCCATTCGCTAAAAATAAAATGGCTACATGCAAAAGGTGGCTGGCTTCACCTCAGCGCACACACACTCACATACACTCTCACCATGCTTACACATATTAGAGAAAAACGCTCTCTCCCTATGAATAAATCAAGCGCAAATTGAACAAAATTTTCTACTCACAGCAAAAGAGAAATAAAGCAAATGAGAGAGAGGAAGAGGGCGAGAAGGGTGGGGCAGACAATATAGTCGTCATAAACAGCTCGGAAATCCCAATTGGAATTTGACAAACTGTTGTCTTCGCATGGCAACAAGCAAATTAGTTTATGTTCAAGTTAATCAGTGTGTCTAAAGTAGCCCACCACACCTACTATATAATCCAATGGTATATGTCACTAGACAGTGCTTGTCAAACTATAAATAGTGATTCACTTTGCAAATTAAATTATGTTAAATACACACTCCCACAAATTATATAACAAGCAAAGAGAGAGAGAAAGAGAGAAAACAGAATAAAGTTACCAAAAAAACATTGATTATTGCCCACAAATACATGTGTATCTATTTCCAACACATACACGTGTTTATTATACACAAATATGTATAAATGATAAGTAATTTTGGATGAAGAAGCGTTATCACTGGTGTGCCCTTCTCTTTTCTCTCCCCCCACATGAACCCACTATCAACTCAAACTGTGACGCGATTCGCGTTTGTTTTTTCTGTTTTTTTTTTATTTTGCATTTGGCTTTTGCATTACAATTGCGCGCTGTTGTTGCTATTTTTAGATGCAAATCAATTTCATTATAATTGTCAGACAGCCATCGTTGAATTTTAATCGAGGCAACACAAAAAATTATAATGCAATTAAGCATGTGATAAACAGGAAAGGAGCAACAAACAGTTGCTGATATATCTTTTGAGTTTAGATAAACACGATGAACTATGCCTAAAAAATAGATAGTATTTCTTTTTATTTAATAAACTGTAAACTGTAATATTTAATCATAACGAATTGTTTCATATCTTAAGAGACGATTATGTTTTACAAAGAGCGTATTAGCGATGGTATTCACATAAAATCGATCTATAATTTAGCAAATTTGGTGTAATCTGGTCAATAAAAGATTCACAGATCATATCGAAAACGGAGTTACTTTTACTCTTGTGCTCTGCATAACAATGCAACTCTTATAGATTCTTCTACTCTAAGAAAATAGACAATTCCCTTTCACTCCAATATTTACATACACACAAATGTCATATGTACATATGTTATATATATTTATCAGTTTGTTTGTAGCTTGTTGTCCACACACAGATCATTTTACAAGTCAAAGTTCTACGACTGAAAATCTTTATAACAGTTTCAATGGGACTGTGTGTCGTCGTAGTTATTTATTTTTAGAATCACACAATGATCTAAATAAAACAAATTCATAATTCACAATTCCATTGACAAAATGCCAACAATGCGCATTGTTATTCCTAATATTACTTATACACACTCACACACAAATTTACATATTAACTACTGCTTGCTGTTATAGTTGTTGTTGTTGTTACTGTTGCTGCACCCGATTGTAATCGAATTGCCGCACATAACGTGCCAATATCCATTTTCAATGGCATTTCGACGTTGAAAAAAATATAATAAAAAAAATAAAGGACAGCCGCAAATAAAAAGCGTAGCCAACGCAAGCATCAAGCAGCAACAACAATGTTGTTTTTTTTTATTCACATAACACAAATGAACAGCCGGTTGTGCCCCTCCCCAACCCACTCTACCTTCATCTTTCCTAGCCAACCATAAACACAGAGAAAACACAAGCAAAACAAAGTGATAAGCAAGAATTCTCACTAACACACACACACAACCACCAGCGCAAAACTCTCACGTAAACGAACATACACATACAAAGTAAGAGACACTTGTACACACACACACACATGTACTTAACAAGTTGGCTAGATAAGGGCCCGTTGATTAGGGGCAGCGACGTCGTTGCTGACAGACAGACAATAGCGAGTCAAAATGAACGAGAGCGAGTGCCGGTAAAAAGAACAATAACAACAACAGCAAAAGCAACAGCAGTGGCAGCAGCTGCAGTGGGGCTGCGCCACAGCTTCTTGCCTATGCATGTGTGTGCAAACGGCGCTTCAATGGCCGATTGACCTTTGCATGTTAGATTAACATTGAATATTTATGTATGTATGTACGAGGGTATTGAATGCCTCACATAAGTGTATGCATATATGTGTGTCTATGTATGTGTGGGTGGGGGTTACAGACGCTTTAATTAATTTAGCCTATAGTTCGCACACGTGCAAATGCTGAAAATCTATGCAAATGAGCATTAGAGGTCAAACGTTTATCAGCAGAATGCAGCAAAGAAACGCCCACCACAGTCAATTATACACACATACACACACAGACAAGACACATACACACGCACACTGACATAGGCAAATATGTATAAATTGTCTGTAATTTGCTTTCTAGTGTCTTCTTCCTGCATAGGCAGAACATTTTCGCTCGTTAGCATTGCAAACACCTTTACCTGCCCCACCTTTCCCACCCTTCTTCTCCCTCTCAGCACGCCCCTGCTCTATATGTAGAGTGCACTCGATTTCTTCCTTCCGCTTGATGGAGGACGCCATTTCTATTTCTCCTTCCCACCCCATCATGAATCTTGCTCACGTGCAATGTATTCCACATGTGTATGTGTGTGTGTGTGTATGATTGCATGCGTATGTGCTTTTTTTCAGTCTCATCGTGTTGCATGGAGGTCAAAGTCGCAGTCGCAGTCGCAGTCGCACGTACTGTATTTAGTATTTGTTTTTTTAAGGCGTCAACTGGTCACACTGCAGTTTGGTATGCGGGAACTGCTGGCTCTGTTCACCACATGTTGCAATACAAGCACACATGCATGCATGTGCAGTATGTACATATGTATATGTTTGTATGCAGTATGTAAAACTAACCCGGCAAACTCCGTCAAACGGCGCTTTTAGTCCGCTGCTCTCTTCCTCTTTCACTTTTTGCAACGTTGCGGGGGAGCTTGTCAAACTGTAGGCTCAGCTGTTTCGCTCTCTTTCGCTGCTGCTGCGGCCGTTCACTCGTTCGTGTTGTTGTTGGGCTAATTGGCCGCTCTTCTTTTCCTTCTTCGTCGTCTTATTGTTGCAGTTGTTAATGTTGTTGTTGTTGGTTTTATGCGATTGAAACTTATTTTATTAATTGTTTAATTGCTATTGCAATTTGTTGTTGCTGCACATTGCACAAGAGAGCACTTGATTAACGATTACGATCAACGATTAACGATTACGATTGCGATTAATGCCTGTGTGCTTCATTGAGAGCTTTTCCTGAAAATCACCACTTCGTTATTATGTATATTATTTGCATTTTGCATTTCATTTTCCATGTGAAATTTTCACACTTCACTTTACTTTAATTTTCTCTCTCGTTGATTATTTAACGCCAACGCGCTTTCTATTTTCCACAATGCACACTAATCTACAACAACAATGGCGATCTCCATTAGTTTTGTTGTAGCTGTTTCTGTGCTTGTTTTGCTTTTGCTTTGTGTTTGCCTGTCTACAATTAAAGCTCCTCTACAACAAGAACAACAACAGCAACGACACTGAGTCGAGTTAAACTGTTGAGTTTGAGTGAAACATGTAAATATTTTTTAATTTGTCATATCCGTTGCGCCGTTTGCCTTTGTCTTTGTGTCTTCCCCTCTCTCTCTCTCCCTATATCTTAGAGAGCGGTAGAGTGTGTAAGGAAAAGAAGCATAAGAAGATGAAGAAGAAGAAGCGCATAGCACACACGGAGATTATGCTGCAATCCGAGACGCAACTTTCGCCCCATTATGAAATTAAAGAAGCGTCGACGTCGACAGCGGCGCCCCCACAAAACTGCTCGTTACCTTTTACAGTTTTTGCAGGTCAAAAGTCTACAGACTACACACACACATGGAGACATGCATGTGTGTGCATGTAGAAGAGATACAGATACCGAAAAGGCAGCAGGCAAAAATGAATTGTAGAAAAAAAAGTCATAAATAACTCGAAAAACCAGTTTTAGTTGTTGCCGGTGTACAAACCAGCGGCAGCAGCAACAATAACAGTGGCAACAGCAACAACAACAATAAACAAATGTGCAAGAAGTGCTGCGGTGCTGCCGCTATAGCTGCTGCTGCCTCTGCTGCTTAGTGCTGCTGCTGCTTAGCGCTGCTGTGCGAAAGAGAGAGGTTAGGGAAGAATAACACTTAAAACTCGTTAAAGTTGTGCAGAAGGAAGAAATAAAGCACAGGGGCCAAAAGCAGAGACAGCTGACTCAAATCAGAAAATGGATACACACACACGCACACAAGTGTACGAGGGCATGCGTGTGTGTGTGTGTACATGTGTGCGCGCGTGAATGTGCGATTGTGTGAACGACTCTTTAATAGAAAAGAGACGGAAGAAGAAGAGACAGAAACAGGCAATAGATAATAAGTTTTTTTACAGTTTGACAGACACAGAGCTCTCTAAACAATGCTCAGGTGCATAAATAAAGAATACTAAGTGTGCAGGCGTGTGTATAATAGTTATAAGTATAACAATTTTTACATTTTTGTTGTTGTGGTAGAGCAGCAAACTGGAGCAAACACAAATTAACAAAACGTCACAACTACAGAGTGATTAACACAGATGTACACCGCACACACAAACATACAAACAGTAATAGTATGTGTGCGTGTGTGTGTGTACACCCACACAGGCACTCACTTAGCCACGCATGCAACGACATACAGAATTTCCTCCATGCGTGTGTGCACTTCTGTATGTGTGTTGCTATTCTTGTTGTTGTTGTTGTACGTGAACGTATGCACACCCGCAGTGTGCTCCGCGCGACCGTGCGTTGCAAAAACAACTTTGTTTAATTTTCTTTTTAAGCCAACAGCGGCGACGCGATAATGGCCGCAAGGAAATGACAACTGCTACGGCTCACGATCGAAAACGAACTGAGCAGAATGAGCAAGAGAGTAAGCAGCAGCAGTAGCAACGACTGAAGGAGAGAACGAGCGAACGTGCAAACGAGTGAACAACCATTGAGAGAGAAACCGTGTACCGAGAGAGGTCGTACAAAGAGAGGTCGTAGTGAGAGAGGACGTTCCAAGAGAGAGGCTGTTCTCTAAGTTCTCCCCTCTCTCTCTCTCTCGCTCGCTCGTATGCTGGAAGATACAAAACACTTGTGCATGTAAGCGTGTGAAAATTAAAATGCGGCAAATGAGCATTTTGTATTAGTATGTAATTATTGTTGTTGTTGTTGCAGTTATTGTCGTCGCACCGTAGGGGGGAGATATATAGACAAGCAATGTGCGAGAGTGCGACTGTGAGAGAACGAGCGACATATTGATAATGATAAATAGCTGTCTGTGTCTGTGCGCGCATATGTGTATGTACATATCTACATATCTGTGAGTACTTTGACGTTTGTGTACATGTCTGTGCGTGTGTTTGTGTGTGTGTACATGCGTCAGAGCAGAAACTACAATACAAACTCGTTACACAAACAAAAAGCACCTGTCAAACACATACGCAAGTACCTCTGCATGCATGAACGAGATACAAACACACACACGTACAACTTTAACTACACCCGAAGCCGGCAGCAAAGATCTGTGCAGCACAATTGAATGTGACCAGAGTGTTTTGTTTTGTGTTCTTTCTGTGGCTTTCTTTCGCCTGAAGTTGAGTGAGTCATGCGCAGGTGCTTTGGCCTCGTAACTGTGATACGAGAGCAGCTGTGTCTGTGTGAGCTTTGACAGGCACACAATAATAACAGAGTCGTCCCTCACAATAGACGTAAAAAAAAATTATTTAATTTTTAAACAGGAATAAAACAGGGATTATTTTTTAACCCGATACGCAACACTAATATTCAATAGTATTCAACGGGTCAATGACATTTCCAATTAAATACAGCCAATAGTGTTTAACGAATTGACGGAGGTAGAGAGCACGTGAGATAATTAAAGTTGCACTCCAGCGACTTCAACTGCAGCTACAGCACATTTTCATTAAAAAAAAATCATTAACAAATACAAATATAACTAAAAATAACTCATAAAACTCACAATGTAAAAAAGAGTGTTGCCAGGTTTTGAAAAGGGAATCATAGAATAAAAATTAAAGTACAGCACAAAATTTGTTTTTTAAAAATTATTCTGAATGTTGCCTTATGTAAATTACTTGAAACTTGATCTATGTATGTAGATATCTGTAAATTAATTCTTGATAACTTTGAGTCCCTCTTTAATTGAAGATGTAAAATTTCCTTCTACACAAAATGTTTGCCCCAAAATTCTTCAAACAATACCAAGAAAACAAGAATCCGCAAATCCGTGTTGCCAACCAACAGAAATATAACTTTCTGTATGTCTTCTATTATTTAATAGTTTTCCAGGGGTTGGAGAAATGTTGTACACAAAGAGTATAACCTAAATTTTTGCCATCCCCAACAACAGCAACAACAAAATTGGAATGGCAACTGTGGCAACGTGGTCGCCTCACCTCAAGCCCTCTCCCCCTCTTCAAGCGGCAAGAAACCACAGCAGAAAAGTTGCGTGCGGCGGCGTCAGGAAAAGCGGCTTCAATAATCACACTGTAAAAATGCTGAGGAAAACTTGACGAAAGCGACGACAGTCTGTGGCACACAGAAAATGCGGGTCAGGGAGAGACGCGCAGCAGATGGAGAAGGGAAGGGGAGAAGAAGAAGAAAAGACTAGGCCAACTGTAAGTAGTAGCAGCAGCAGTGGCAGCAGCTGTGTGGCAATAGGAAGGCATATAATAAAAACAAGGACAAATTGCGGATTTAGCAAAAAGAATGTGAATGTAAAAACTTGCATACACTCACACAAAAAGACACACACACAATGAAATAAAAAGTCAAGACAAACGAACCAAGTGACCCATCAAACATTATGCGCCAGCAATGACGTCATCAAACTCTTGGCGGCGTCGACGGCGACTGTCAATATCGCCATCTTGCTCTCCCTCTCCATACATCATTCCATCCATCACCCTCCCTCTTCCCTTGCTCGCTTTAAGTGTTTATAATTATGTGTGGGTGCCACGCATGGGCAAGAGGTGGAGAAGATGAAGATGCTGACGATTAGCAGCAACATAACATAACGAAGAGATGAGATGTTAAATAATGTGAGCAGGCGGAAGAAGGGAAGACATAAAGAAAGAGAGAGAGAGAGAGAGAGAGAATAGTGTGCACTCCAAGTTAACTGGGTGTGTCTGCGTGAATGTGTTGCAAGAAGGTTACATTCTGGATGCTAAAGGTGATTTACTTTTGCAGTGCTTGCTTCACCCGACTGTGTCTTTAGCACATATACATACATTTAATTGTCCTCATTTTGTAGGGAAATAATCATTTTTGACTGGGTTTATAAGATTATAATCGAGTCTTTAGCGTATGTATTATTCTTCTTATCTCCAATATAATAACATAGTATAAGTGCTTAAGGAAAGAATGTTCTTTCTAGGCAAAACAATTCTAGACATTTAATTTTAAAGGTATATTATATTTATTTATTTAATTTAATATATTTATTATTATTATTTGGAATATATTATTTTGGCCATGTCTGTAAATGTGTAGATCTTATTCAACCAATGATGTGTCTTTCTGAGCATTTTTCAACAACTGATCAACTTGAAGACACCCTCTCTCTACTATTGCAACGGAAATCAATGCATAATAAGTAAACGCAGGTTATTTGAGTTGTTTGACGCACACACACACACACGTACTCACACACACACAGTCAGTTGCCAATTGCATATAGGAAATTTGCAGTTACTTTAATTTAGAAAACACCTTGCAAAACGGCGAAGGGGAAGGGCAGAGGTCACAGTCTAAAAGAAACAACAAATAGCAACGGAACAATGTCAGCAGAGAAAAAGCCAATAGTGTGAAAATTTCATCTAATTAAAT
Source organism: Zaprionus ornatus (assembly GCA_018904035.1). Taxonomy (NCBI): domain Eukaryota; kingdom Metazoa; phylum Arthropoda; class Insecta; order Diptera; family Drosophilidae; genus Zaprionus; species Zaprionus ornatus. Next base: position 4,763,488 of record JAEIFZ010000115.1, on the reverse strand, counting down.
TAGATGCCAGTCATGCCTAAAGCCAAAGCCAAAAGCTTGATGGGGCGGGGCGAGCGACAAGAGGCAAGAGGGAACTGTTGATGCCGATGAACAGAACAAGGTGCAAAGTAAAAGCCTGTCAAACAAATCGATGGGACTTAACGGCCACCAAACAGAAGCACATGCACACACACACACATACACACATACGCAGAAAGGGAGTGAGAGGGAGAGAGACAGATACACACGTGTGCAGCAGTGCTTAGATCTAAGAAAGACGAGCAAAGTCCATTAGCCAGACGACTGTGAGTCACGGAATGACTTCAAAGCCCTTGAAAACAAATATGACTGACATTTCCAAGAAGTTTTGCAACGCACACAAGCTAATAAACCACACTCACGCACACCCACACGCCCATATATGTATACCATGGTATACAGTGATTCCAACTTAAAGATACAATAATTACACACACTCTCTCTCACACAAACACAGACATTGCGTAAATCGCAGCTCTAACGAAAACTTATCCTTGGGCTCAAATACGTTGACATGTCCTTGATGACAGTCGACCGAAAGAGTCCTTTCGCAGCGATAAGCAGTTTATCGGAAGACACTATCCCACTTTTCCTCTCTTTCACACTCTCTCTCTGTGTCATGTGACGGACAGATATAAGCTGTTCATTAGTGACAGCCACTCTCGCACCAGCGGCGATGACGATAACGATGACAGGCAGCCAGTGTTGATTAACTATTTTGTCTGGCGTTGTGCGTGCGGCTTTATTTACTATGTGTGTCCTGCATTATTGAGCTAAAAACATTTGTTTTCTTAAATAATATTATAAAGTCCTATCGTATTTTGCTAAAAGAATATGGTATACACAGACCATGTAATATCTCATGTACTATATATGGCAACAATTTTAAGCTTGCTTGAATCATAGGAATCAGTTCAAGGAGAGATTTCGCAACTTAACTTGAAACAGAAAAAAATTAAACATTGAAATATTATATTATATTTCAGACTTATTTTTCCTATAAATATAAACCCATTTTGTCTAAAAGCAGTTGGAAATAATATATACAATGAAAATGTATTCATTTTTTCTCTATTAACCATTTTTTAAGCTTAACAGTTTCAGCTTTATATTGCCCTTTGACAGTTGCTACACTAATCCCAACTGATAACGCAGTACTCTTTATAAAGTTCTCAAGTACACAAGCCAGTGTTAAATAGGTACTTCTGTACAACTTCGTCGGCTTCTTCTTTATCAACGTCTGGAACTTCTTCCGAAGTTGACTCATTAGAAGTGTCAACAAGTTGATCAAGCTTTCTTTTCTTTGTTATGCGAACCCTGGCCTCGCACTTATCCAAAAGACTGACAACCTTGGCATAACTTTAAAACATATTTTTTTACATTTCGCAATCTTTCGTTTTGTCAATTAAGATTTCTTTTTTGTTTTCCTTTCAAACATTTTTAGTCTATGATCATTTTCAGCTTACAAAAACAAGTGTCACTTAAGACATAAATTTTATTTTAATTAATTAATTGTCGTGGAAGTTCGGTCCATTATATATATACACACACACACACACACACACAAACACACTGTGCTTCTCCCTACTATTCCTATCTCCATCTCGCTTTCCTTTCTTAAATGAGGTCAAATGAGCAAACACATATCAGCGTCTCCGTCGAGAAAAGAGCTCAATAACCTCCATCTTAAGTTGAAGTTAACGCTAGGCCGCCCGCTCTCAGGGTTTGTCTGATAGTTATACCATAAGCACTTGTATATGCATCATATGCATTATGCATAAACATGAGATTGAAGGTTAAATCATTTTAGAGTGCTAGCTAAATATTTAATCATTTAATTATGAAACTATCTCGATAGCTCAGATAATGACTATAGTAGATGAATTGTTTAAACAGTTGACGCGATGATATTATTACAGTTGATATTATAGATACTTATTTTCGATAGATAAGAACCAACAACTACAAATGGATTTATCCACGAAATAACGATGATTTAATTTCTTAAATTATTTACTTAGACTAACATACAAAATTAAATAAAACAATGAATAAATTCCCATAAGGACACTTTTTACTAGGCCAGCAAACTAGAGACTGGAACAATGCATACCAAATAAATTCGTATTTGCACCACTTGAAGCCATAAAACTACGTGAGTAACTATTCCCTGAGGTCTCATTGCTTCGTCTAACTTATTGGTCCCACCAGGACCCAACCGGGGCCTTGGAAATATGTATATGGTATGTATAGAAGTACATAGGCATAACCAAATATTATTTCTTTGTGTAGGAATCCTCAAAAAAATATGAACAAAAATCCCAATACCAACAAGAAAATTAAACAGGAATGCAGACAAGAAACATTTATAGAAGCAAACACAAGACTGTATAGACCAACATGTACAATAAGAAAGAATAAAACTACAATAAACAAACATCAGACTGACAACCAAACCAACAAGAGGGACAACCTAGAAATGTCAATAGACCCGGCACAAGGTAACAAACCTTCTCTGCTATGCTTCCGCTCGCTTGCCTGACACAGGAGGCCGATATCACAATAGTCTATACATAGTGTATATATAGATAAGGTACATTTACTATATGTATTTTGTATTTGATTCAGTTAGCTTCCTTGCCGAAGCAATTTTACTTAACTCTCTGCCAAGAAATCGCATTACGAACGTGGGAAAATCAAGCAGACCGAACCGAGTGTGGCGAGAAAATCAAAGAAAATAATACAACAAAAGTTTAAATAGAAACGCTATTTGCTATTAATAGCATGTTAAGAGGAAAAACAAAAATAAAACAATCCAAATAAAATTTTTACTCAATTCGTAGTTCTACATTTTCGGTTAACTAATGACGAAAGCCAAACCAAGCAGAGTAATAAATAGAAACACGCTCCACAAGAGAAGAAGAATGAGAGAGCATCGATTGGTTTGTACACGCACACGCACACATACACATGTGCGTGCAAACACACATAACAGATACTACTATCCTATACACACATTATTATGGAAGAACTTTTACAGCATACAGGTGGCAACAGCGACATACGTTTCTCGTTTCTCAATGGCAACGGCAGCCTCGACGGCCTCGTTTTCCTTAGGGCCAGGCCAGGCTAACAAATGTTTGGCGCCTAAAAAGGCAGAGCATCTTTTTGTTTAGCTACATTTAATCGATATTTGCTGCTCTATAAGACTATTACGGCATGTGGTTTAGAACTAGAAAAAAGGAAGGTTACCTTCGGCAGTTCTTCTTGTTTTCAGATTACAAATCTTAATCTCTTAAGCAACAAGTATTCCGTTCAAATTCTTAGCAGAACCAAAGAAATCTCTCTAATTTTCTTGAATTTCTATTTTTAACACATTCTTCCAATAAAAGCTGTAGGATAGTCTTACCCGATTTCGAAAAAAATGGAAGATTATACGAGTTTTACTCGTTGTAATACAGAAATGTTTTACAAAATCTTCGGGCAGATTTTTCCTGTGAAAGCTATAGAATATTTTTATCCGATTTCAACAACAAATGCAGTATTCCTTTCATTTTATTCATTCACTTGGCACATCCTGCGACCTCGTCTTGAATTATCTAATCGGCCATTAGTTTCGTGTATTTTCAGCTACAATATGATAGCAACTGTGTACACAATGTACAACAGTATAGCAATACATAGTATCAATATAACGTGCGGGTTTTTTTCTGAGATAACAAACAGAAGCTTGCTAAAATCATTCACAATGTATTCGCCATGTTTGCCGGTAATCAGTAGAGAATTCGCTGTCGTCAATGCGATAATGCCGAAATTCATGAGAATCGACAACGAACAAATTTAAATTGGTTGATTTGTTATTTAATCTTAACTATATCTTAAATCGTAGTGTACTGTGACATGACATTCAATGAAACAATACTAAATTAAAACAAGATTTCTTAACTTGTGTAATATTCGTTTGGTAAGCGAAAGAAAAGAAGGGTATGTTCACAAGTTGGATGTTTTTATATTAGATTTGATTTATTTTATAATGTAGTCAACACTCACCTTGTCTGCCGTTCACGTCTCTGCATGATGTCGTTAATATTATTATTTTTGCCTGGCTGGTTCTATGGAGATTGTCAACCCTCTCTGTGTTGAATTTTGCTTAAACAAAAACGCACTTCCACAAAAATTTTGAAAGGTAATCAACGACGAATGAAATTAATAGCAATGACTATTGATTGTTATTAAGTTGGATCCACAAAATTGTTGTTGAAATGCGTAATTACTTCGGTGCTTTCTTCTGCTGCAGATGATGTGGTCTGCTTTGCTCCTCTCAATTTCAACTGTTGAATATATGTGTGTGTGTGGTTACTATTTTTTTCTTCTTTTTCTGCTTCGTCTGGTTTGCTGTTGCTGTTGTTTTTTCTGTTTTTGTTTTAGTTGCTGTATTCCCGTTTTGTTTCTCTTGTTGCTGATGTTGCACTGGCAACACACACACAGATACACGAACACAGTCACTTAACGACCACGCATGTCGCACATGCAACCAATGCATGCGGAAAGCAGCTCCCACTGTCTGTTTCAACTCTTCTTCTCCAGCTTCAGCTCTCTTCTCGGCCTTTTCTATTCAGGGAAGTTTGCAACTGCCTTAGTGTGATCACTCTCTCTTTACCTCTATCTCAGCTACGGCTTACGGTTAACGTTGTGTGAAGCGCTCTCTGTCTGCTCTACTACTCTCTCCTGTTGATCCTCTGTTGTTGTCTGTACTCACTCGCGGATCTGGTCTCACTGTTATTGCTGCTGTTGTTTGACATTTAATGGTTAAATTTGAGCATTTCTTTATATTTTTTTTTAATAAATTTTTTTTTTGTTATGCTTAGCATTTAGTGTTTGTTTAAGTGCTCTGGGCTTACTTTTCAGATGTTTCTAGTGCTATTTTTGTTGTTGTTGTGGTTGTTGTTGTTGTTGTTGCTGCTGCTGCTGCTGCTTCGGTTGTTGATGGTTTGTTGTTATTGTTATTGTTGTTGTTTTTGATAAGGAAAGGCAGTAATGTTCTATGTAGTACTAGGTAAACAAATAATTTTGGCTAACAATTTAACAAACACACTTTTGCACATTTTTCCCTACAAATTTATAACATATTATGTTGTTTCTTTGACGTATTTTGCAAATGTAACGCACATACACAGTAATGGTTGTTTATTATTATTATGTTGTATGTTGATTTTATTATTATTTAAGTCGTCCCAGTCAAACGAACTTTTTTTGCCCGGTTACGCTGCCGCCGTTCACGTTAATAATTACAATTATGTATATTTGCCTTTTCTTTACGCTGTATCATAACGGCCTGCGAATTTAGAAATCAAATTAAAAGCGTCACATTAATAGAGAGATATTTTACGGATAGTTGCTTCGGATTAGTCTTAAAATTGTTGTTGGTTTGCAATTTTCTTTTTGCTCATGTACGTAAAAATAAGTTGTGCAAACTGATATTGATAAATTAAAACATTGATTTCGAAATTAAAATTTTTTTTGTCCAGGGGAAATATATTTTATTGAATTTATTTACAATAAAATTTAAACAGCACAGTGTACTGCGTTCTCAATGGAACAATACAACTACAACATTTTGTGGTATTTTGCAGTATGTTTCTCTGCCACAAAACGGTCACACTAAAGCGCTGAGAGGGCCTGTCGTTGCAGCATATGTACAATTTGCCCATTGATTTTCATATTCCTATGGCTGCGCAAAGAATTTAATTTAGGAAATTGTTAGCAATTTAAAAAAAATTTAAAATTTGGACAAGCAACAATTTAATAAAACTCAATTCTCGCATACAAAACACACCACATGGTGAATATAACGACATAACTCCAACAGCAGCAGCAACAGCATCAGAAGCAGCTGCAGCAGTAACAGTGTGTAAAAAATTAGGCCAATTAGTGCGTATACTTCTTATGCACGTATCACCAATTTTAGATGGGATGAGCAAAAAGTCGCTCGTGTTGGGTTTTGAGAATAGCCAAGAAGGCCAAACAATATTCCCAAATACATCAGATTTGTACGTGATTTTTTATTTCATTGCTTTTTTATGTTTTCGGCACGCAAAAAGCTTTTTTCAATGAGACAAACAGGGTGCAAACTAAATGCCTGAATTTGGACATATTTTTCACGCACTGCCAACGCATCATTTTTATTTTTAATTGTATTTGTTTTATTTTTAGATAAGCAAATATTTATAACTCACAGTTAGTATTTGATTTTTGTACCTTTTCAACAAATTTGCACATATTCCTCACCTACGCCTCATTTTTCATTGCTCACTAACACACACACTCGCGCGCACATACACTGTTACACACACACACTAGAGGACTGAGCTGATTTCTGCAGTTGGAAAGTGTATGCACGCGACGATTTAACACCAATGCAATTTCAACTTCAACGTGCCCTCGCAAGTATTTGCTGTTTGCTTTTTTATTGATGTTAAACTATAGCAAACATTTTTTTAATCCTCGAGCACTTTGCCATCAAACTGTTTTGCAAAGCTAAACGTACGCAGGAGGGCACGAGAAAAATGGAGCGACTTTTTCTCCTGCCTTGCACACACACACGCACACATTGAAAACTGTATTGCCGTGTTGCTGACTCTGGATAATGAAAAATACCAAATTACAGTAAGTCTGCATGGCACACAGCCCAGTTCATACTGAAAATACTGAACTATATCAAAACTTTTTTAGCCGGCAACTTGTTTTGAACAAGTCGTAAAGTCAATTTGCATGTTTGGCAATTTATTGAATAAGCATTTGTTTCCACAGTTGGGAATCATTATTGTTATTCACGATCTCACATAATTGTCATGTATCTTAATATTCGCGTTTCCAGTAAATCTGTATTCATATGTATGTATGTACATATGTATATCAATGTCTTTTAATAGCAACGTCTTCAACAGAGTACAGAAGTGTATAAACCACTAAGGTTATATTTATTTAAAATATGTATATAACTACACATCCAATCATCACCTTAAATAGATATTACGCGATAAGTAAAAGCGTTGTCTAAATGCACTTGTAAATTCTGCATTGTGTTAACACTCATTACCCTTCACTAGTGTGACCAAATTTGAACTTCAAGTTTTATTGTCGGACCTGCCAATCTTTCAGTTTGTGTCCAAATTAATCGAAGTCCACGATTAAACATATGAGTATAGTACTCAAATTGAATAATACATTTGTTAAAGCAGCAATACCTTATTATTAAATCTAACGAGTATTTTAAAAAGATTCAAATATATTACTTAATAAATATAATTCATTAAAGTGCTCATAATAACGTATACATAATTGCATTTTAGAATAGGGTGACCATAACACATTAAAATATATATCGATAGATTTCGAAATACATTAATTTATACCAAATAATTATAAGTAGAAGCCGATCAACACGTGCGTTTGTTTGGCATTCTGTGTAAATTATTATAATATATTGAATATTTACCATGGGTAAAATTAAGCAAATTAAGAGTAAACTGACATATAATAAACTATTGCTGTCAAAGCCTCGCGCAGCAACTGCCAATACTGCTGATGATTCGATGCTGGACTCACACATCGAGGAAAACAGCGACTATGAAAATTTCGGTGGAAATGATGCAGCCAGTAGCAGTGACGATGGTTTTGAGGAGCCCAAACCCAAGAAACGGAAGGCAACTGAACATGTGCTTAAAAGTGGGACGAAAAAGAAAAAGTCAAGGCACACAGAAAATGTAAAACCGCCAACATTGGAGGAAATAAAAGAGCTGCGTGACACACAGAATCTATTCCATTCAAATCTGTTCAAGCTGCAGGTGAAGGAAATGCTTGAAGAATTGCAGTTGAAGAGCAAATATACCAGCTACATTGATACGTGGCTAGAGACATTTAAAACGGCTGTTCAGAACTTTGAAGACGGCCTCCTGGACACATGTCACCTTGAGGTGCCGTTGACACTGTTGAAGAAGCCATTTAACTTTCAGTTTCTAAAGCCTACCGAGCCACCAAAGTTAATTGGCGCTGCCGCAACAGGCACTTTGTTGGGTCCCAAAATCACAGTAGATGTATCGCTGGAAATGCCTGCCGAATGCTTTCAGAAAGATGATCATCTTAACTTAATTTATGATCAAAAGCGTGCGCTCTACTTGGCAACAGTGGCAAGCAAATTAAAGGAACTACCCGACTTCGCAGCAGATCAGTTTGCCTATAATTACCACGCAAACAATCCCCTAAAGCCTGTGCTGGAGATCATACCAGCCGATAAAGTAGGCAAGCACCTGTTGCTACGCGTGTATATCACCGCTCCGGCACAGATCTTTAAACTGAGTCGCTTTGTCCCATGGAACAATAATGTACGACCCTCTGTCTTCGGTGATAAATGGGATGATAAGCAAGCATTGCCCTCGACACAGCACTATAATGCAAATGTCCTCTTCGATCTAACGCTGGCACAGAATCAGTCCGTTCTGCACAGCGCCTTTTCGGGAAGACGTAACTTTCAGGAGGGGCTTCTGCTGCTTAAAGTTTGGTTGCGCCAGCGTGAATTGGATGTGGGCTATCATGGATTCAGTGCTCATATACTCGCTGCCTATATTGTCTATTTGAATCAGAAACGTCTGCTGCATCAGTCGAGTAGCAGTTATCAGGTGGCTCGTACAGTGTGGAATCAGTTGGCCAACAGTGATTGGCAACAGGGCATCACTCTTGCGCAACAAGATCCTCCACATCCCGATCATCAGTTGAGCACCCTTGCCGGCTACTATGACGTCTGCTTCATGGATGCCACGGGCTACTACAATCTGTGCGCCAATCTACCGCTAGCCGTCTACAAAGCTGTTTGCGCTGAGGCCAAGCTGGCTGTTGATCTGCTCAACGATGTCAAGGTTAATAGCTTCTCGCAAATATTCATGCAAAAGATACCCCTCTACACGCGCATGGATAATATTCTCAAGTAAGTATTAAAATTGAACTAAATTAAGTTCTTCATTAAATGCATTTCGATCTCCATGCAGAATCACAAGTGAAGCCAGCGTGGATCAATTACTGCAGCTGCATGTGCAGCCGCATTTGAAGTATGACTATGCCAACTATGCGCAGCCGCAATTGGTCAAGTTGTTGACTGAGTAAGTCGCTTAAAACCTTCACCACAACCTAGTTAATGACTATTCCTTTTTAAGCCTACTACAAAAGGGTCTTGGAGAGCGTGTGAGTGCTATTCTACCTTTGGAGGTGCCATCCCATTCGTGGTCTGTGGACAGCAAGGCACCGGTGATTGGTCGTTGCCTGCAGCTAGGTCTCATCTTAGATCCAGAACATGCCTACGAAGTGCTGGACAAGGGACCGGCAAGCAATGTGGATGCAAATGGCGCGGCCGAGTTTCGCAAGTTCTGGGGAGACAAATCGGAATTACGTCGCTTCCAGGATGGTAGCATAACTGAAGCTGTTGTCTGGGGTGCGGCAACAGATGCGCCCAGGCAAAAGCGATTGATAGTCAAGCAGATAGTGTTGCATCTGCTGGAGCATCAGTTGCAATTGGAGCCCAGCGATGTGCAATACATTGCTGGTGAACTGGACATGGTGTATACGTTGACACCTTCGTTTAAGGTGTCATTGGTGAAAACTAATCTGAAATTGCAACAGGAAACCGATGCCGAGGCGCTTACCCCACATGTCATTCACTGTTACGATGCTTTGGCCCGACAGTTGCACAGTCTGGAGCAACTGCCCCTGGACATTGTATCGATATCGGGAATTTCACCAGTTTTTCGTTACTGTGAGCCGCAGCCATTATTGCCGCAAGCACGATTACAAGCAGATAAACCTCACGCCAATCATCTGCTGCATGTGATTATCCAGCTGGGTCCAAGTGGCAAATGGCCCAACGAATTGGGCGCGCTGCGTAGCCTTAAAACAGCCTTTCTAATACAAATTGGCCAGCAACTAAAGGAGCAACATAAGCTGAACACGCAGCTGTGCAAGGATGGTTTGCTGGTCATAAAGCAGGGTTATTGTTTCCTCCTGGAGTTGGCGCACAGTAAGGAGTTGGCGCTGTTAAAACAACAGCAGAATGAACGAGGCATCACTATATATGTGGACAATCCAGCTAGTCGTGAGATAGATCGACGTCATTACATTTTGCCCAGAGTAAGTGGGGCACTGCATGCTCTGCATCAATCCAAAGGCGCCTTTGGTCCCACTGTGCTCATTGCTAAGCGTTGGCTGGCAACACAGTTCCTTGACGAGGGTCTATGGCCTAACATGGCCACGGAGCTGTTGGTGGCACATCTCTTTCAGCAGCGACAAACGCCACACACAATAGTCTCGCCCCAAACTGGTTTCATACGTTTCCTGCAGCTGCTCGCCCACAGTGACTGGAACAGCGATCTGTTCTTGCTTAACTTCAACAACAGCTGGACGGGTGAGTCTACTTAAGAGAAGAAGGAGGAACTGATTAACATCAATTTTCATATATATTTACCTTGTTTGTAGAGCAACAAATTGCCGATTTGGAGCACAGTTACCGCAGTGAACGAGACAGTTATCCTCCGCTGTGTTTGGCCACCGCCTATGACCAGCAGCATGCGGGTCGTTTATGGACTAACGATGAGTGTCCTAGCAAGCCTGTGTTGGCTCGAGTAACTCTCTTGGCACGCCACGCCTTGCAGCTCATCGAGACGAGCTTATTGTCCCAAAGGTTGACGTTTGTGCGTCCTGCTCAGCTGTTTGTGCCTTCCGGCGAGGGTTATGATATAGTAATACAACTCAAATCGGATATGGTTGCCAATACGCTGTGCTATGATCTAGGCTCGCCTTTCCAGCCCTTCACGCAGCGTAATTTCCGTTTGCCACTAGCGGGCAGCAATCAGTTGGCCAGCATTGTGCAGCAATTGAGGGTGAGTCTGGGTATAGTGGAATATATATAATTGTACTCAATTAATCTCGTCTCTCTCTTCTCTTGCAGTCCGCCTACTCCGACTATGCCGCCTTCTTTTATAATCCCCATGGCGGCAAGGAGCTGGCCATCATATGGCGACCTGCTGTGGAATTCGAACCGAAACCGTTCAAGGTAAACGAACTACAGGCCTGTACGCCCTGCTCTGGCTCTGGTGCTAAGGTGCAGGTACAACGGGATACGCTGCTGGAAGACTTCAAGCTGTTACTAAAAGATTTCTACTTACGTATTTGCACGCCGGAGCAGTTGAAGCTTGAACAGCGCGCTACCAGCAAACCCAAGAGATATTTTAATGGCAAAATAGAAGAGCAAGAGGAGGTTCCAAAGAAGGAAAAAAAACTGGAGCAGGAGAAACCAGAGAAGGGGAAAAAGCAAAAGCAGTGTGCACCGGCGCTGGCAGCTGCAGGAAAGGGCTCTAAGAAGCGTCTGATTAAAAGTAAAGCGCTTAGTGCATTATCTTAACGTAGTTGTATTTTTGTGACCAGAAGTTAAAAAAAAAAACCTTATAAAATCATGTCATAAAATCAATTATACACAAATAATGATTTTCGACACGTTTCGCGCCTACAGATCACCGATCATTTTTCTTATATCTCGGATTTCGTTGACAATATGGAGGAATAAAAGGATCCGATGATCGCTGATCACTCTGTGATGAGACGGGATCGTCGTCACTAGAGCGACTTGTTTTGAAAGTTACTCTCCTCTTGGGTTGACTCTGTACATGAGCTTTGCTCGTGTTTGATCCCTGTGAAACGGTCATCGGTCTTGTCTGACGAGAACAATTGGCAGTAATTTCCATATTTTTTGGCTTTGCATGCATCTCGATTCCAGTCATTGACGTCGTTCTCGAATGATCAATACTCCTCTTCGTTTCCGTTTCGATGCCTGTCATGGATGTCATTCGGGATAAATGACTATTTTGGATTGGCTTCTCTGGCACCTGAAGTCCAGTCGTGGATGTTGTCTTCGTATGATGCATGGGGTATGGTTGGCAGCTCAAATAGTTGTTTGTCCAATCCATCTGCTTGGCTATGCCGGCAATTGGAGACAAGCGCTTCACATTTTCGCAGTTATTTGGAGACTGCGGCCGCAATTGATTGAAGAGGGTATGTAACGATCCAACCTGGACGTCAGGCAACCAAGGATCTCCGAAATTGCTTAGGGGCTGGAGTTGTCCGTTCGGCAACATGCGATTATAGCTAAAATATCGAGTGTCTTCCACACGCCGCACATCCTGTTGGCTAAAAACGTACATTTCATTCCCCACCATCATTGGAACTATAAAATCGAATCAGATCAAACATAAGACATACAATATTAGGGGGAAAACACGACTCACTGTGCACCACGGGAGCAGAATCCTCTGACACATATAGCATCTTTTTCGCTAAGGGCATGTTTATCATTCTGTATCTGACAATAAATTTTGTGGAAACAAAAAAATTTCTACAGAAATTTTAAAATTTTTGTTGTTACTGTGTGATAAAAAAAAAGTAAAATAGAATCAAAAGGAAAGGCTCCTCTATGAGGTAAACTTTAGTAATGAAATAAGACATATTTCATTTTGCAATTATAACTTTATTGTAATCTAATTTTAATACGCATCTGTCTTAGGCCCTAAATGTCAATCTGCCATATCTAACTTCGTATAGCTTCGTCTTTTAAGGTGACAGCCGCTGGCGTTAGAGCATCCTTTTCCTTATTGCCAAAATCGGGATATAATTTGGCTGTTTGTCCCAGTGGCGTGCAGAGGCGTCCGGAAAAATCCAAGCGTTTGCACGATTGATTCCGTTCTGCGGAGTTGATCATGTCCAGCAAGGAGCTGCATAGAGTAATAAAAGATTACTTAAGATGCAATCTTAACTAGAAATAGAGTCAGATTCCACTTACCGCTGACCGGAGCTAGACATGCGACGTTTACTGGCCTTTAATAGGCTATTGGAATTGTTGCTGCCACCACCGCCGGTACTGCCCGGCTCTAATCGTTCAGGTGACATTGGCGACTCGGCGTAGGAGCGCAAATGTGCAGCTGACACCTCAGACTTTCCGGAAACATCGCCATAGGCAACACGCAAACTTTGTAAACTCTCCAGCAAATTCTTATGATGCGATGTGTGCAAGTTAAGTTGAATTAGTTGCTCCAGTTCCCGGTAAAAGAGACGATAGTGTTCCTTGACTTTTTGGGGCTTTGAGCTGCAATTGACTAAACTTATTATCATAAAATCTCAAAGAATATTGGTTTAACTTACCGTGCAGCATTTGGTAAGGGCAGTATGTCGCCGCGAGATGCGCTCTTGTAGAGCTCATGAATTTGCTGCTGGCAACGTACCTCCTCCTGTTTATCCATATCTTCCTTGACCAGCAGATGCAGAAAATGTGGCAGCCAGTTTAATTGACGTTGCAAATTAAACAGAATGGTGACATTTGTGGTGCGTGGAAAGTAGCGAGGCAGTCGTCTCCATAGATGCTCTCCAGGTGCGCACTTGCCTTTGGGTTTACTCTTCAACGGCACCATGCGCGACATCTTAAGTAACTGACCCAATTCGGGTATGCGATAATCAGCAACACGTCCACCGGGTCCATCACTTATTGAGGGCGCTTCATCCATGGAAGAGCGTGCAATCGAGAGAGAATGTACAAATATTTCGCCTCCTCGTGCGGATAGCATATGACTGGTTGTCTTGGAGCCTGTTTTACGCGGTACTTCCAGCAGTACAGAGCGGCCATTCAGCAGGAAATTAATGAGACAAGAGCTCGGACGTGAAGTGACATCCACAGGTGTCACATTGTACTGCCCAATACAAGGCTGCAGATCAGCAGAGCCGCAGCCACGCGGTGTGCACCATTTCAGAGTGACCGTTTCGTAGGAAGTTCCCTGTTTGATGCTTGTCGGTAATGTAAAATCGGGACCAGAAACTTTAGTGTGTGCCGCCCGGGCGTGCAGTATTTCCACATCGTAATTGGCGCTAGAATTGGCATTCTGCTCCTCTTTCATGGGTATGTTGGTCACTGTTGTGCTAGCCAGATCATAGTGGCCCATAATGAGGTGCAATAACTTATCAGATATTTCGGGTGCATTCACCGTATGTATTTCCACATCCAGCAGCGGTGAAATGTCCAGCAGACCACGATTGGTCACTAAAGACTCCACTCCTAATGGCACAATGTTTAATATAACCAGATGACAATGATCTATTATCAAGCCCTTCTTGCCAGGGGGCGCAACCAATGCGTTTTGCTGTAGTAGCACTGTATTGAAGATGTCCTCCAAACCTGGTAATGACATTCAGATGTTGAATACATGTCTGAGCTTCATCCCAGTCATACTTACTCTTCATGCTGGTATTATCTCTTGCTGAGGTGATGCATATAACGCGACCCTCGTTGGGTATTTTCTTGCAACCGATTTGCGCCGCATGCATTTGCTCATCGGTTGGTTCGGCGAGTGCTTCAATAGCAGCTCGTAGACCGTGTATGACCGAATAGTCTGAAGATTGAGGTATACTTCGGGACGGTACACTAACCATCATCATTGCGTTCGAAACATGCGACATGTTTTGTGTACTTCCGCTCCATGTATTTACAATGTGTGCTGCAGTGTCAGAGACAATAAATCGTACATGTTTTTTGCCTGGAAACAGATCCCAAACAATCCGACAATACTCTATGGAAGATTCAACAGCACAAGTCCATAAGCTTTTGCTTAACTGTGTGCCACCAACTCCGGCATTGCCACCACCAGTTGACGTATCAGGCGAGGGTTTTCCCTTCAGATAGTCCATTGATATATATTGCTCGCTAGATATGCTGAAGTAACGAGTATGATCTAACACGAAAATTGTTTTCTGGTTACGCTCAAACATGATTATTTAGTTTTTATATAGACAGCAACAGTTAGAATTAAACATGCAATTTATTTGTTTACAACAGCTGTTGCACCGATAGAGATGAGCGTAATTCATTTACCTGTGACTATATCACCGGGAACGATAGCCGCCCTAATGTAAATATTTAAATATTCATATTGCAATATTATTTTTGGTTATTTTAATGAACTTAAGAAACAATATATTCTTAAAAAATAATAAAAATTAATAGCATATAGTTTAATATATATATATGTGCTTAAAACAAATTATATATCTGGATACCTTTGCCTCAAACCGACCAAGTATACGAAAACAAAATTGACATGAAAATCTTAACAGATAAACAAAAAATTTAGCTTCAAAAAAAG
This sequence comes from Zaprionus ornatus, assembly GCA_018904035.1. Taxonomy (NCBI): domain Eukaryota; kingdom Metazoa; phylum Arthropoda; class Insecta; order Diptera; family Drosophilidae; genus Zaprionus; species Zaprionus ornatus. The sequence continues at coordinate 4,748,246 of JAEIFZ010000115.1, read as the reverse complement.
AAATATTTATTATTAGTTTGTAACACAATATTTTTTAAGACAATATATTTTCGCAGTTTTCGTTACAGACAACAACTACTTTAATTCGATACATTACAATAAAATTATCGGATGCCCAGGAATTGATACTGATAATCGATGTTTTTTCCGTCTTACATCACTACCAGAATCACGTTGTCGAATGTGGGTTTGAAAAAAGCGCTTTTGCAGTCCTATTTAATACATTTCGTTCGCTTTCTGTGACAAAATTACGTTTTGAGTGGTTGTCAACGTTATCAGTTTGGTTAACAGTTCAGAATGTCGTGGTTATTGGGTAGAAATCGTCAACAGCAGCCAACTGAGTTCAGTGCTCCTGATGGCTCTGATAATCCAGAGGGCAAAACAGCCGGCGAGCGTGGAGGTGACACCCAGCTTACAAAAGCCGAGCGCAAGGCCATGGAGGCATATCGGTTTGACTCCTCAGCACTGGAGCGAGCAGCGGACGCAGCTAAGACTCTGGAGCGGTCAAGTAAGTGCCTTAGTACATACATATTTCATCAGCTTTTACGCACATTGCATAACTCATAGCACAAGCTATGTGCATGTATGCGTGTGTGTATGTATGTATGTGTGTACTGACTAACTCTTTGTAGAACATGCGCGCGAGGCATTGGAGTTGTCCAAGATGCAGGAGAGCACTAGACAACAAGAGTACAATACCAAGGTTAAGGAGTACGAGGCTCATATTGAACAAGCCAAGGTGGAGCAGAAGCGTATCGATCATGAAGAGCGACGCAAGACCCTCATCGAGGAGACTAAGCAGCAGCAACAACGTGCCCAATACCAGGATCAACTGTCACGTAAACGTTATGAAGATCAATTGGTGCAACAACAACGGGTCCAGGAGGACAATCTGCGCAAACAAGAAGAGAGCGTTCAGCGCCAAGAAGCCATGCGTCGTCAGACTATTGAGCATGAGATCGAAATGAAAGAGAAGAACCGTCTCAAGCTTCTGGAACATGAGCTGCGCGCAAAAGCACGAGTGGATCGTGAGAATCGCGACATTAATTTGGAGAAGATTCGTCTGAAAGCACAAGAGCATCGTACCACGGTTCTTGAGGGCATTCGGTAAGTTGTCGAGGGTTTAACTCAAAAAAAAGAAGGTAAATTATAAATATTTTCTGTTGATTTATAGCACTGCAGGCTCAGTGATCGGTGCCGGTGCCGAGGCCATGTTGACAGATTGGGATAAGGTGCTAACGGCTGCAGGCGGATTGTCTCTCCTTGCACTGGGTGTCTATTCTGCCAAGGGCGCAACAGGAGTTGTTTCCCGATATGTAGAGGCTCGCATTGGCAAGCCAACACTTGTGGGTGAAACATCACGTTTTGCCTTCCTTGATGCACTGAAGCATCCATTGAACTACATTAAACGTTTGCGCGCCAAGCCTGCCGATGCATTGCAAGGCGTTGTGCTGAACCCTAAGCTTGAGGAGCGCCTGCGTGACATTGCCATTGCCACAAAGAACACGCGTATAAATCGCGGACTTTATCGTAACGTACTGATGCACGGACCTCCTGGCACGGGCAAGACCATGTTTGCTAAACGATTGGCCGAACATTCTGGCATGGACTTTGCTATTATGACTGGCGGTGATGTGGCGCCCATGGGTAAGGAGGGTGTCACAGCCATTCACAAGGTATTCGACTGGTCGAATACCTCAAGGCGTGGTCTGCTCCTCTTTGTCGATGAGGCGGATGCCTTTTTGCGCAAACGTTCCTCGGAAAAGATATCAGAAGATCTGCGTGCAGCACTCAATGCTTTCTTGTATAGAACATCTGAACAGAATCCCAAATTCATGTTGGTGCTAGCTTCAAACACGCCGGAACAGTTTGATTACGCCATCAACGATCGTCTTGACGAAATGGTAGAGTTCTCATTGCCTGGAATCGAGGAACGCGAACGTCTGCTGCGTCTGTACTTTGATAAATATGTCCTGCAACCAGCTGCTTCGGGTACCAAGTAAGTACAGAAAGAATCCTTTGATCCGATCAGTTGGTAATTAATCTTCTCTCAAGGCGCTTCAAATTGGATACATTTGATTATGGTGCTACATGCGTTAAGATGGCAGCGATGTGCGAAGGCATGTCCGGTCGTGAAATATCCAAGTTGGGCGTGGCTTGGCAGGCTGCTGTCTACGCTTCTGAAAATGGTGTTCTCACCGAGAAAATGGTACTGGACAGATGTAAAGATGCTGTCCAACAGCACAAACAGAAGGTGAGTGAACACAGTGAATACAATCCCAATTGGGTATCGTCTAACATGATATGAATTCCTTTTGCAGATGGCTTGGTTATCAGAGCAGGAACGTGCTGATCACAAATCTATAACTGGAGGGGAAGCCAAACCACCGCTAGCTCTTAAGGCCGATAAACTGTGAGCCTAGAAATCTGATTTGACGGATGTCGGATTTGTCTGTTGACTAGCATTCAAAATTTGTTTAGTTTTTAAATGGCTATTTAGTAGTGTAATCGCGGTATCTATTTCAATCATTCGACCCTTTAGTGTGTGTGTATATATACATGATGTGTATGGGTAGCACATGCATTTACTATTGTACAAAAATGTTGCAAAGCAATCTTTTTTTAAATAATGCAATTAAGTTTAACTTACCAATAATTGTATTATTGTAATATAGAGCATTGCCCTTAGACAACGTCGCGTCCATCGTCCTTGATGGTCGATCGGTTATTGTACAAAGATTAAAGCTTTGAATGTAGTTTAAAAAATAAATTGCCAAAAGGCAATATTCGATCGGTGACGCCGACATTATGAGAGATTTATATTAAACTTCTCGTTGGCGTTACCGCAAATTTGACATATTTGCCCACTGTTTTCAAAATACACCTTTGATTTTATATATGGATAATAAAAATATGATAATGACTGTTAATTGGAATTCTTGAATTCTTTTATAAGCAAAAATCAAACAGGCTGTGGGTGATAGGAGGTCTGTAAAATGAAATAGGCATTAAAATAGCTTTTTGTGCTCATGGTAAACGGAAAGGCGACAATTGGTTTGTGTATTTGCTATTCAAGCGGCGAAATATCGATGGCTTATCGAAATATCGATTTGCGTATGTGGTGAATCGAAAGACAGAAGTAAAATAATGTCACTTGTTAATCACCTCAACGTAAACTTCATATTATTGTTTTTATTATATTCATTATAAAAAGTTCAGAAGTTTCAATAAAAAATATATAAAAGTTAGAAGTTACTGAACTGGCTACCCATAAATTTCGATCATTTTGCATATCGAATGTATTGCATCTCTAAGATTAACTTGTCAAATAAATAAATAACACCCATAGGATCGCCTGTCTTCGCCTAGTTGATGGTTATGATAAAATGAACCTGCTACAAACCGAGGATCCGGCACTGGTCAACTTTGCGCAGACCTGTCGCGTTTGTCTGGAATCCCATGAATCCACACTGTGCCTTCGCGATGAAATCGAGTACAATGATTTGAATGTGGAACTCTGGCAATTGCTGGAAAACGTATCCAATGTGAAGGTAATTGGTAATTCGCAAATGTCGCTATTATCGACTTGAAATGTTTGAATGAATGTTTGCAGTGCATTTGGAACGAACCAAACATGCCCACGCAACTGTGCCAGACTTGCACGCGTCGCTTGATCAGCGCCTATGAGTTCATACGAGAAGTGGAGCGTTCTTATCAGGCGCTGCACGAGTTGTGCAGCAGTCTGGAGCAGGATCAATCAACTGTGGGCGTGGTTGAAATGCAAATCGATGAGAACGATTACAAAACCGATGGCAACGAATTGGTACAAGATGAGCAAGTATTGCAGTTGCAGCAGATCGGAAGTGATTCTGTTATTGAACTACCCGAAGTTGAACTGGCACCATCTGACGATTCATCCATGTTACCCACTACGGAAGATGAGTTCAAGAGTCAACCAACTGAGTTTATCAACGAACTTGTACACGAAGCTGACGACTACGATTCCGATGCGGATATAATACAGGAGACTGATCATCATCAAACAGTAGAGCGTCCCTCCCAGCTGGGCATGCGTTTAGGGCATTCGCAAAGCTTTTCATACAAGTGCTCTAGTTGTCCACGTAATTTTGCAAAAAACAAATCCCTGGCACGTCACTTTGCTGCAGCGCATAGTCAATCCGCCAACGTAGCCGCCCAGGAGCTGGCAAAGGAGCACAGCAGCAGCGATGCTTTAATTTGCGAGCACTGTCCGCGTATTTTCAAAAGACAAGACACATTGCGACGTCATATGGTGGCCTTTCATCCGGAGGTAGTCGATGATGGTGCGACGAGCGAAGTTGCACAGGCTGCCACGCCAGCCAAACGGCCTGCCAAACGACGAGAGTGTCCACACTGTGGCATTAGTTTCCCCGCCTCCAGCCTCACCATACACATACGACGACACACTGGCGAAAATCCCTACAAGTGCGACCAGTGCGAAAAGGCTTTTCCGCGCAGTCAAGATCTTAGCCTGCACAAACGTCAGCACACTGGGGAGCGACCTAGTGAATGCAAGATTTGCGCTAAGAAATTCATCTCACAGAACAAGCTGGCGCGACACATGCGCCTACACACCGGCCAGCGTCCCTATGTCTGTGACAAGTGTGACAAGAGCTTTGTGCAGTCCAACGATCTGAAGATTCACATGCGCCGACATACAGGCGAGAGACCGTATATATGCAATGTGTGCGGTAAACGCTTCGTTTGTGGATCACTCTTGAATATACATCGCAATCAGCAGCATCCGTATGAGACTGCAAGGAAACAGGCATCAGGTGATAATGAAGGCGATACCGATCCATATGAGAATAGTCGCGTGAATAAACGACGTGCCGTGGATATCGAAAGGATGCGGCTGCAGCGTGAGAATGACGCACTTCCGATCAGTCCCTACAATTGTGGCGTCTGTGGGGACAATTTCAAGAGCGGAGCTCTGCTGACCATTCATCGGAATAAAATGGCCCACTACGAGATTGGAAAAGTCAATTACGGTGATCCTTATGAACAAAAATACAAACAACAACAGCAGCAACAACAAGAACAACAACTGCTGCTGCAACAGTCCCAGGAAAATGAGATCAGAAATGAGGATTAACTTCAACCAAGTGCAAATTATTATGATGAAATAAAGGAACCATTGATTCTATCAACTCAACAAAACTACTCCGGTTTCAGCAAAGTTTAGTTTGAAACCTTCTAAAACTGTGTGCAAGTGCTGAATGTAAACTTAATTTTAGGAAATTTATTTGCATTACTTTATTAAATATACGTAAATATCTTATACAAAAATAAATAAAAAAATTTTTTTTAAAGTTTTTTTCTTCATTTTGCTGTACAGGTAACTATGCATTCTTTAGAAACTGCTGTCCAAACAAGCTTAATCAGATACATTTATCGTATAGTTGCCATAAGAACTATACTCTCATTTTCATATATAGGAATTATAATCAAATGATCACATTTTACTTTATGTTTACAATACGCTTTCGAAAGGATTATAATATATATATATATATATATATATAATGTATATATTATAAATGTATAAATTTATATACCTATATGTATTTTATAAAATTTAATAGCACTAAACTATTTCGGTTTTAAGTGACCTAAAGGAACATATAAATTTGATGCCTATAGCAAGTCGTATAAGTATTTTTTGCTTTATATTTATGATACTTAAAAGTTGTATTATGCCAAAATGTTATTTGGAATTGCCATAGGCACAGTTGCCTAAAATACTTGTGCCATAACAGTGGCATTTACCAAAAGCTTAAAACTATTTGAATGAAATCAAACAGATAATAAACTAAAATCCTTTACAATTTTAAAAACACTAAAAGGAAGCATTTATTATAAACATTAAAAAGTAAGCTAAATTTATTAAAACTTAATTTATATTCAAATTGAATTGATTTTTTCTGTTTAATTCGAAATCAAAAATAAATTCAGCTGAGTTTTGCAGCTGAAATACATTTTCAATTCAAGGTTTATTCATTTTCCACATTTTGTTTCCGTTTCACTTGGCCAAAAAAGAATACCCCGCCCAATCGCGCTTGCAAAGCTTCTTCTTATCGCATAAGTCGCAGTTTCAAAGCGACTTTGTCGCGATACACACACATATGCACCCCTGTCTACAACGTCCCTGTGTGTCGTACAATAAACAGCTACCTACAAAGGGGGTTGCTTTCGCTGTTTCTGATTCTATTTTCGGTTTGGACTTTTTAGGGTTGCACTGCACTTGCACTAGGAATCGAGAGCATTAAGCCTGAGACAACTTTTGAGGCAGTTAACTTATGCAATTCGTATTGCTCGAATCGGTGCATTACGTCATATATTGAAGAAGAGGAACACGCATGAATAAATATTGCAAGCGGATCGATGTCGATTCATTTGTCGATTGATTCGTTTGCATAATAAGCCAAAAGCAGAAAAAGAAACCGAGCTAAGAAGTAAGTTGCAAAGCGAATAAGAAAAAAAAAAATCAATAAACATGTGTTTGTGTTTGGTTGCTAAGCCTAACTGAAAAATAATAGTCAACATTTTTTGATTGCTTGTGCTGTTTTTGTTGTTGTTAGAGACGTACTTAAAGCGCAAATGGCTGCCAACATGGACGGTGGCAAGCTCGATGATGAGCACTGTGTGGAGCCGGATGTGGACGTGTCGCAGTACATGTTGGATGACTTGCAGCTGGCAGCGGAGCTGGGCAAGACATTGCTGGCGCGAAACAGAGAATTGGAGATAATGCTAAAGGAGCACAAAACAAAGAACGATGAACAGCAAAGGGAAATTGTGCATTTGCGTAAGCAAATCAATGCCATGGCCGAGGTGAACGACTCCAGGTTGAAGGTGTACGAGCAGTTAGAGGTGGGTATACAAGATCTGGAGCGAAGCAATCATCGTTTGACGTTGGAGAAGTCACGAGACAAAAAGCAAATCAAATCTTTGGGCGCCAACATTGAATCCCTTGAGGCACGCTGCGAGGAGATCACTCAACAGCTGGAGGAGACACGACAGCTGTTAAGTCAGGAGCGGCGCAAGAATGAGAAGCCTGCCAGCCACCATCATCATCAACAGCTGTTGCAAACTGTTGACCCAGCGTGTCTACTTAAGCCATGGACAGGAGTCCATGATCAGCATCGCCATGACGAGGCCGACTTGAGTGCCACCACGACGCCCACCATTGAGAGTTGCGCCTTTGTTGCCAAGGCGAATTCAACGGGCATTTCGGATACATCGCAGCACGCCAATGACGGCTCAATATCCCTAAGTGATGTTAGCAGTCCTAAAGAGCTGATCGAAGCCGCTGCCGCCGCAGCTGCTGCTTCTGCGTCTGGAGATAAGAGCGAAGATAACGAGGAACTTTTCGGACTGATAACTGATATGGAATCAATGCGTCGTGACTTTATGGCTGAGAAACAGCGTTGCTGTGAACTGGAGGAGCAACTGGTCGCGATTATACAGGAGAATCAGACGCTGCAGGGTCGCATTGCCATATCGAGCACAAACGAGGAAATGATGTCCATGCACGATGAGTTCTCGCTGCTCGATGATGTGCGGCAGGGGCAAATGTGCAGTCGTTGTCTGCGTGCCATGGAGGAACAGGATCAGGCATCAAACATCGACGGACAGTCATCGGTTGCGCCCACCGAGGAAGTTGCCGAAGATGATGATAGATCGCTGCTTGGCAGCGAGTTTAGCGCACAAATGGCCAGCGAAACACCAGCGAAGCTCGATGACCGGGATCTGTTCGACCGGTCGAATGCATATCGTGACTTGGTCGAGAAATATGAAGCCCTCCTGGAGGTGCAACGTACATCAAAAGTGCGTAAGAATAATGACCGCAGGCAACAGGAAAGCGCACAGACTAATAACAAGACGACTTTGATGACGACGACGTCGACGCAACGAGGACGTGCCTCAACAGAGTTCTCAGAGGCGGAGACATCATCGTCCGGTTTCTGCGAGGAGACGTGCCATAAGTATACACAAACAGAGCCGCGACCGGGATATTTACTGTGCTCCATCAGCAATGGCGAGGAATGCAAATTGAGTATTTACGACGATGTTAGCCCCATTGACACCCATTTCCAGTCACGGCCAGAGTATAGGGAACTATTCAAAGAGATCTTTGGTGTGTTGAAGAAAGCCGCCGACAACAAGGAGGACGGCGACAAGTCCAAGATATCTGATGAAGATGCTGCCGGGGGAGATACTGCGCCGCAAATCAACGAAGAGTTCTCTGTGGACTTTGGCGATGACACACAGAGTATCATCTCGTCGGTGATGTCCGATCAGTCCTTTGCTATGTCCGAATGTGTCACCAAACTGGAACGCAAGACAGCTAAGAAGCATATCAACGAGTGTAAGAATCAAGAGAACCGTCTACCGCAGGCTACCAGCTCCAGCTCTGTGGCACAACTGAGTGGAAAACCGGGAGCGGGAGGAATTCATCCAACCATTGAAGAGAATGGTCGTGTACTCACTCCAGTTAAGCGCGAACCGCTGGAGTTCTTAACCGTTGCCGTGGGTGTAAAGAAGAAGAATCGTCGCAAGAATCGTAGCCTACATAACAACGGACTACGGGAGTCACCTCTGGCCTCACAGTCTTCGCCACTAACTCAACCGTCGCCATCGCATCATGGTCGTCGCACACGCAAAGACTTTATTCCCATTCCGCCTGAAATGTTGGCCAACCCAATGTCGTCGGAACGCGTTGGTGGTCGGAGCAGACCGGATCGGCACAACACTGCCGGCACTGAATGGAATGGCTCACCCATGATCATTTACAATCGCAACATAAGCAGCGCATCGCGTCCAAAGCAACAACAGCAGCGCAATGGTCGCGTTATCGAACTGAACGGTGAGGAATATCATTTGAATTCAGTCTCGCAGGAGTTCCATAAGCTAAAGCGACTAGATCTGTCCTACGCTGAGGTGCTGCGTCGATCCGATGCTTGCGAGCAACAGAGTCAACCAATGCGGATTCAGCGCACCCAACAATCACGTTGGAAAAGTCAAAATAATCGACGATAAGCTCAACACACTCAACTTAACTCGAATATACATTTAAAGATCTGTAATTCTGTACTCGTATTATCCTTATACTGTCCTAGAACTAATCACTATAGGTTAATATCCGCCGCCTTTGTCGAAATGAGATTTTTATATTGTACATTTCTTAACTGTTCTTAACTTAATTGTATTTGTGTATTTTGTTTATCTTTTTAATTTGTCGGCCATATACCCCAAAAAGAACATTTGCAGCAACAAAAGGATCTCTATTTTTACACTAGCTGATTTTTTCTTGAATAATCTTAACCAAAAGTTCTGCATAACTTCAATCAAATTCCAAATAATGCTTGCTACTATAAAGTAATTAATGTTTACGATTATATATGAAGTTCTTTAAGATATAATAAACAAAGCAAGTGTGCCAAGTCTTAGATAACTTAACGAAATTTCCAAAACGATTTATATCTTTTAAAGACTTAGGCTGGGTAAATCCTTATGTGTTACTCAAAGTGGATATCTCGTCATTGTTCGTAATCAAATTAAAGATTTAATTTTTATTTTATTAGTTTACTATGTTCTTTAATTAATCTGCATTAGGGTGTATATCAACTCGTAAACAATCAGAAGAAGACTAAATAAACATATAGATATCTATATTAATTTCAATGACGCTTGCGGTGCTGATGTTTCGTCGTGGAAGCGGACGACGACGCATAGGAGTTGTGTGTGCTGCGCGATTTGGAGCGTGATCGGGATCGGGTGCGTCCACGATGCTTGTTATAGCTACTGCTCTGGTGGCTGCGACTGCTGCTGTGTCGAGAGCTGCGTTTACGATCGCCACTAGTACTATCATCATCGCCGGAATTACTCGAGTCGCGATGCCGTCTTCGATCCCGACTATGCTGACTGCTGCTGTAATGAGCGCCTCGTCGATCACGATCACGTTCGCGACTCCCGCGACTGCTGCGATGTCGATCAGAGTCTCGTCTACTACTACTGGTGCTACTGGTGTGGTGACCCTTGCGATGAGCTTTGCGACTGCTCTCACTGCGGGCTCTACTGCTGCTGCTTCTGTTGCTCAGACGATGGCTTCTGCTGCTGCCGTGTTTCTTGGCAGCATGACTGCTTCGGGTGCTGCTGCCGTCAGTGTTGCTGGAGGTCTTAGAACTATTGGAACTACTATTGCTGTCACTGCTTGAACTGCTACTACTCCCGCTACCACTGCTGCTGGAAGATGACGAAGACGAGGACTCACGACGTCGGCTCTTCGACTTTTTTGTGGTCTTGTTGTGAGCCTTGTTAAGTGCCTTGTCCGCTGCGTTTAACATGCTAGCCATGGACTCGGGCATCTGAAGTAAATTAGTTGCCGGATTCGGCACTGGCTTAAGCTTCTGTGGCATTATACTGCTCTGTACAGCAGCAGCTGCAACCACCTGGCTAACATAGCTCTGGCTCTGCTGTTTGCCGTCTTTGTTGTCACTGAACCGTGTAGTTCTTTCCTTGCGACTAAGACGTTTACCTGCTATAGATGATATGCAGAACTTAATGGATTGTATTAAAAAAAAAATAGTTTTTTACTTACTATTGAACTGTTGCAGCTTATCTGTTGCAGTAGATTGAGCAGCTGTTGCTGATTCTTCTGCCGTTGAAGCGTCTGCCTTGGTGTTTGGTTGCCGTGCAGCATCCAATCGCTCCTGCTCCAACTTACGATGGTATTGCAACTTTTTTTCATCCAACTTCTCCTGCAACAACACACGCTCCTCAATGTCATCAATGACTCGCTCAAAGGCACGTTTGCTTTTACGAATGCGCGTCTGTATATAGCAAGTGAATAGGAATATATAGTATAGATAATGATATTTAAAAGAGCTATCCCACCTTGAGATCTTCCGCACTAAGCTCATCGCTTTTTTCTCTTGCTTCTTTGGCGACTGAGTCGAGACTATGTTCGACTTGGCCACCATCATCGCTGTTGTCCTCCTCTCCGCTTTCGCTGGAAGAATCGCCATAAGCCGCTAAACCTATAATTCAAATCAATCAAGTGCTAGTGGTTGCTGCCAGGCGTAGTTTGTCAAAGACGCGTATTTCTTTTCTTTTTTTTTTTTTTTGATTAAGGGACATATTTTGTTATAGTTTTCAGAGAGTTGAAGAATTTGTATTTGTTTTTAGATAGATAGAAAAAAGGAGGGTGCCACCAAAAAGTTACACCTGCTCAGAGCGAATTTATTTGTGGGAAATTATGCAAAATGGACACCGATTGATCAATCAAAATATACAAAGGCAAGCAAAGCAAAGGAGGACTCAGTTAAACATATCCCATCCACTATATTTTTTTTTTGTTTTGGGAATATGATTATTATAATAATTTAGGTACAGTTGATTGGGAGGTGAAGCAAAATTTGAACTACCTATTAAACAAAAGTGTACAAGAACTTACGAGTTAATTTGGAATTTGTTACTTACCCAAGTTGCCGGTAATGGAGGATAAGGCGCTTTTGCGAATCACTTGGGCTGATGACGCTTTTGATTTACATACACATATACATATATATATATAATATTACGATTATATATTAAAATTCAGCATGTGATTTAATTATTGATTTTTTTTTTTTTTTTTTGGTAAGCAGTGACAATATGTTTAAGAGTATTTATGAAGCTCGAGGATTGCCAAAAGGATTTCCTCCTCCAGACGATTTTGGGCTTCGTTTTAAGCCTATATATAGCTCAAATTAAGAGCTTCTCGATATTCACACAATACCTGTACTTACATATACCATATGTAAAACACTTACACACAAATAACCTAACTGTAAAAGATTTTATGCGATAAGCTTAACTTTCTAGACGTATAAGTAATGTACCTTTAGCGCGATGCGCTTTGAGTGTTTCACTAGCAATTGCTGCAATCTCTTCGTTGGTTGTTTCCAGGAGTATTTCGGTAAGTGTGCGACGCACAACAAGCATCTATATAGATTGAGTTTTTGGATAGATTGGTTTGCACTTATTAATATGCCTGTCGTTAACAATGTGGCACCAGACAATGAAACCTTTAACTATTCTTGGGATGTTCATCAAAAAAGCTATTCAATAATTTAGAAAATCAGATAGTGAACTCAGCTGAAGATACAAAAAAAAAAACATATTTTAATAGGGTTCTGAAACAGAAACCACAGAAAGTTTTGCGGAACATGCAGATCCAGTAGATCCCTAATCAGAACAGATATATCTGGTTTCATTTTCTGGATAACCAAACGTTGTGACAAAACTGTGATGCCTACCAAATCTGCAAGTCTTTCTTCGTAGTTTTTACCACTTAATGCAGCTTCAGCAGCATTAGCTGCCCTGGCAACGTTGTCAACATTGTCTCGACCGAGTGTATCTGTCGGTTGTCGTTGTAATTTCAACTTTGGATCGTCGTCATTAACGGGTTTCTCATTGTCCTCCGCCTCGCTGCCACTTGCTTTACCCAATACATCATCATCAGCATCATCATCATTACCTAAAAGCTGAGGCACACTGGATGCGTATGGTGCCTCCTCATCAGGAGCGGCATTTGATGAATCTTCGCTGTCGCTAGGCTGAATTTCAAGTTCATATTAATGGCATTGAGCGCATTGGGGGAAGTGTATATCCACACACTTTGGTCTGCTTGCTGTGCATGCATATATTTCTTGTGTGCGCACTTGGGCAATCAATTTAATTTTCTTTTTTTTCATAAATTGTTGCACTTGTCTCACATCATGTGTTGCACAAGCCAAAATTAAGTCAAATGCAGCCAAAGACGCGCTGCTCTACTTACCACGTTCGTTATGTTCAAGAGATTAACAGGTGTTGTTAGTGATTTGCTTGATACTTGCTTAACATTGCCTGATGTAGCAGGCGATTCACTTTCCGGCGATGTGGGGGCCTGTTGACGTTCTAACTGCCGTTGCTTTTCGCGTTCCATTTTCTCTAGGCCCTCCCTGTCATTGATTGTTGAATGACTCATTAAGATGAATCATAAATTAACCAATTTTAAAGGTTTTTCATACCTTATCCATGCTGGCAACATTTTACGTTTGTTTGCATCAATTTCACTGCTGGTGCTTCCGTTGTTTGTTTGGAGCTGCAGCGTTTGCGGTATCTGGTGTGGTTCATTGGGATTGCAAACGTTCAGTTTCAACAACGAGGGTATATGAGCTGTGGGATTTGCACGTGATGACCAATTATTCCACTGCTGCTGATTGGAGCCGACTATGAATTGAAGAGAAGTTATACAATTATCCTTTGAAATATGTAAATAGGAATTCTGAGATTTACCAGCATCGTTGTTTGCAACTGCAACTGATACATCTGGGAGACCGGTATCTAACCATGGAGATTGCGCAACCACGGGCACTCGAGCTAGAGAGTCAGAGTTCATTCCCTGCACTGCACGTCCGCTGTTTTCATTTTCTTCTTCTTCTAAATCCATGTCCATTTCTGCTTCGCCGTGCTCTTCATAATGCGTTTGCTTCTTAGGTGGATGCTGGCGTAGTTCTGTGTGATGGTACTCAGGCGCATTGCTAATTACTGGTGGTGGAGGTGCAATGGGCATGTTTAGGCTAAAATTAGCTAGGGGCGGAGCTGACGCTGCCGCTGAATCTCTCATGTGTATCCATTGCTGGGCCAGCTGGGCCCAATCGATGGGGCCTTGGGGGATGTTAACCGGCATTCCAGGTGCTGCTGATCTTAGCGCATTTCCAATACCGGGTCCGTGACTAGGGCCTGGAATTGTTCCGGGGCCCCCGGGAGCAACTAGAAAATGCGGCGGTTGCGCCATATATTGGTTGTGTTTATTGTAACCCAGATCCGTGTTACTATTGCCGCTGGGGAACATCTTTAATGTACTATTAATTTCACTTTATAATTAATTATTAATAAGCTTTCTACAATTTTCTAAAACAAATTTCCGACTTTTACGCCATTTTTCTTGCTCTACATAAATTGACAGTCGCGTTGCAGCAACAGAAAATATCGATGTTCATGTAACAGTTACAGTAGAATAAATATTTCGGCAATACTAAGTCGTGATATTTAAACAGAGTGCAATACACAACGAGCTTACATAAAATATCTTAATAATTTTATAAGTATATAGACATGGGCAATGTTTACGATAGATACTACCATAATACTACCATGGATGTCATTTTTAAAATGTAGTATTGTCAAATATTTTAAAATATTTGAAATATAAATGTGATTTACTTTTATCCAGTTCTTATTGTAATCGTATGTTCAAATCACTAGCTATTCACCATCGCATATATATTTTTGACCGTCGAATTTCCTTATCGCAGTTCACAGCGAAACGTACGCACGCGCTTCACAATTCAAACGAACGGCATTTTATTTCACCCAGGTCACAGGATACCTGAAGCAAAATTTTTTCTTATAGAGTTCTTAGGTTGTCAAATTTGTAACTTGCTTTTAAATTTTAAAAACAAAACATGTCTCACAAGCCGAATAATGTGCTGCAATCTAAGGAGAATGCATTTATAAAACCTGTGGCAGGGATCTCATCTTCTGGCGCCGCAATTGCAATGCAGCAAAAGCAATTGTTGTTAACAAAAAAGGTTAGAAGAATTAAGCAAGATTATAGCGACTATTATATTGTATTCTATGTAATTTAATGCAAATAGCCAACAATTGAGAATGTGGCACCTGTGGCCAGCAGCAGCAAAACTGGCGGTCATCTTGCAACAGTGCAGAAGACTGCTTCAGCGCCTCAACAAAAACAACAATCTCTAGCAACAACAACAGCTGTGAAAAAGATTAACTCTGAAAATGCAGTACCATCCAGCAGCAGCAACAACACTACAGAAAAGGACAAGACTGGTATGTAGATTAATATACAATAAGCCAATAAATAATCCAATAACAACATAAACATTTATATAGAAACAGCTGATAAACCAAAAAAGACATGGTCGTTGAGTAATTTTGATATTGGTCGTCAATTGGGACGTGGTAAATTTGGCAATGTCTATTTGGCACGCGAAAAGGAATCACAATTTGTGGTTGCCCTTAAAGTGATGTTTAAGCGACAAATTGGTGAAACAAAAGTGGAACATCAAGTGCGCCGCGAGATCGAAATTCAATCTCATCTTCGTCATCCACATATCTTGCGCCTATATGCCTACTTCCATGACGACGCACGTATCTATTTAATTTTGGAATATGCACCACAAGGTACCCTATTCAGTGCACTGCAGGCACAGCCTCTCAAGCGCTTCGATGATCGCCAGTCGGCTACATACATCAAGGCCCTATGCTCAGCTCTGTTATATCTGCATGAACGTGATATAATTCATCGGGATATCAAGCCAGAGAACTTGCTCTTGGGTCATAAGGGTGTCCTGAAAATTGCCGACTTTGGTTGGTCTGTGCATGAGCCGAATTCGATGCGAATGACACTTTGCGGCACCGTGGATTATCTACCGCCCGAAATGGTTCTGAACAAACCACACACTAAGAACGTTGATTTGTGGAGCTTGGGTGTGCTGTGCTTTGAGCTACTGGTTGGTTATGCTCCGTTCTATTCTAAGAACTATGAAGAAACGTACAAGAAGATACTTAAAGTGGACTACAAGCTACCGGAGCACGTCTCGAAGGCTGCAGCTCATTTGATATCAAAGCTTTTAGTTTTGAATCCGCAAAATCGCTTGACCCTGGATCAAATAATGTTGCATCCATGGATTGTGACACACACGCAGTGAATTTAATTTTATTCTTGGTAATGTTAGTTTGATTCGATATTGATTTTTATTTCATTGTTTCATGTTCATTTTTAAGTTTAGATATAATAATGAATTTTAGTTCGATTTGATTTTGTGTGCGCGCATATATAATTTAATTATCGCATTTAACATAGTTATCGTTAAGAAAACAGATAAATCATTATAATTGTAACATTTATGCAATTCAATTTATTATGCTTCAAATAAAGTTTGTGTGCTCAATAGACACATTTTGTTCATTTTTCAGTTTTCACTTACGATCTAATTAAATATAAAACTAGTAAAGGGTATTATTAACTTAGCGTATACTTGAACATACATATTACCAATGTGTGTGAGTGATGAGTATACAAACAATTGTTTAAAGTAACCAAAAAAATGCAGCAGCTTAGCAAGTTTTTATCACAGAAAACAAAGCATATATACCTACAGATTTGAGAAAGAAATTTATAGAAATCGAGGGTATAATCTGTAGAAAGCCAACTGCAAAATAATTGTCCAAGCAGTCCATTTACATTTATATTTACAGTACATTTTACCGTAATTCAATTCATTATTTTCTAAATAACTATAAACTAGTTAAATGTTTTTAATTCCACAATTGAGAAACGTACGATATAAATAAAAAGTATAATTTTTTATATAAACTCAGTTCAAAAACTAAAAAGTTAGGCTTATGAGATATAATGTGGCGAATCTGTTTAAATATTGCAGTTGACTTTGGCTGTTTTCTGTTTATGAACAATTGAAAGGATTTCTTCTTTATCATTTAATCGAAAAACAACCGAAAAAATGGAATCGAAACTTATTGACTAAAGTGGCTGGATTTCGTTTGTGTATTAAATTATCTAACAGATCTACCAAGTGAGTGTGCCAGGAGTGAGATGCGGTTAAGAAATGATAATGTGTGGAATTAGATTAATGCATCTAAGTTGAGCCTATTAATTTCTAACAGCTGCATCTGCGCCTGCCTTCCGTGCCGGCACATTATAGTCGTCCTCTGAAAATGTCAACCAGTTAGATGGAAAATGACTAAGTAACTTATAGTATCAATTACCATCTTGATCTTCATCCATTCCATCTTCCAGATGCACAGGAAATTCTTTGCCCTGATCGGCGGCAATTTCGTTGTTTAAATTCTCCCCATCGAGCAGATGTTGTGGCTGCTTAACGGCTACATCGCCCAGCATAACATCGTCATCTTCATCGCCACCAGCTCCACCAGCAGCGCCTCCACCAACACCACCCGCGACGGCAGCATCAGCATCTAAATGCAGCTTGTTGTCTGCTGCCTCTGGCGCAAGACCTGCTCCTGCTAGATCTCCATCAAATAAATTGCGATTTGCGCCGGGCAAATTGAAGTTCTGTTCATTTAATGCATCCTTTACCTCATGAGCACCAGAGTCCATGGCGCCTTGATTCTTGTTCGCCTCCAGATCGTTCACCACGTTTGCATAGCGATTGTTATTTTCGTTTTTGGGTAACTCCTCGGCTGCAGTATCAGCATCAGCTGTCAACTCTCCCTTGCCATCAAAGTTATCGGGAATAGGTGCCACATTTTCTGGCAGCTTGCGTTCTACCTTCTTGCCTGCCTCCACAGAAGGTTTAGCTGGCGGAATGGCCAATGGAGGCTGACCAGTGCTGCTGCTGCTGCTACTTTGCACTTTGGGTGCCACTGAGGCATTTGGTGCGGCCTCAACATTTGGAACTGCACTCGAACTAGACTTGCGCGGTGGACTTAATGGTGAAACGGCTCCAGCGGCGCCGGCAGCAGCTGCCAGGACAGGCTGTTCTTGCTGTTGCTGTTTTTCTGTATCATCCGCTAACGGCCCCTTGGGCACAATCTGAAAATTTTCAACAGAATTTAGTATCATGCTGTGATTGTTGCGCACATCAAAGGGATGCATTCGCTGCAGTTCCATTTGCTGCTGCTGCTGCTGCAGCTTCACACTACCGCCACCAAGAGGTTTGTTAATTGTAGCGTTAGCATTAGTTTGCTGGCTCGGCTTGGCCACGCCAATTCTGTACAACCCTGGACTCACTTGTACTTGTTCGTTGAATGACTTATCGTTACGCGGCTTCTCGATGCTGTGCGCCAGGTGTGCTGGACTGGATCGCCGTGTGGGCGTTGTCTCCGCGGCCAGTAAATCAGATGGCTTGTTAAGTTGTTGCTGATGCGACGATTGTTGAGATTGTGGTACATAATTGCAGTTTGTTTTATATTCATTAAGCTCAGTTTGCAGTTCGTGTAACTTGTGCTCCGATTCCTTCAACAACGTCTCGTACTTAGTCTGCGCATAGAAAAATATTGAGTATAATTTATTTTAAAAGCACAAAATCAAATCACCTTCCATCTGGCTGCATCATTCTGTTTCTTGTCCTGTTGTAACTGCAGCAGCGCTTTAGAATCATCCAAATGCTGCTTCTTGCTCTTGCTCAACTCTGCCAGCAGATCGTTGTGCTTGCCATCGAGCAGTTTATACTTGTCTAGTTGCTCATCGTATTTTTGCTGCAAGAATCGCTCTGATTCCTGTTGCTTTTCAAGTTCTTCTTGCAAACTTTTCTTATCACTACGCATGAGTTCCACCTTCTTCTCTGCTGCCACTTTTTCATCCGTCAGTGCTATCAGATGAAAATGTTACTCACAAATGTATATATATGCAATTGAGAATATAACCTACATTGCAATTGCACGTTCAATCCCTCCTGATTTTGTTCGCAACGTAGGCGAAAGGCTCGAGTCTCGTCAAGCTGCTGCTGGGACATGTGGTAGATGACGATCATGAGAATAAGCACGGTAAACATGCTCATTAAAATGCATATTCGTACGCGTCCTGAACGCGCAAATCGTGCCGTGCTCATTTTAAGTAAATTATTGTGAAATCTATTCGGAATTTATCAATATTATTATTGTGTTTGAGTCTGCAGAACGAAAAAACACTAGTGGAAGGAATTTCAAGTGCTGTAAAACGCTTTTGTTGTCTGTCAGACTAGTGCTGAAGAATGCCTGCTTTTGTTGCTATCGATATATCGAATCGATGAGCTTTCTTGACATATGTTTATTGTTGTTTTTTTTTTACTTGTTTTCAAATGAGCTTTATCGCACTTTGCGCTTATGCTGGTTGCGAAAAGAACTGAATTATACAGTAACCACCGGCAGCTCACACCGTGAGAGCGAGTTTTTCTTGCCGTAAAAAACATAAACGATTGAAAGCTTTCGATGAGGCTGAGTGCCGTCTGCTGCTGATGACAACGCGCTAAAAATCCGTCAAGAACGAAATACAATTTTTAATTTCGTACGCATCTTTGTTTTAAAAGTTGTATATTCAACACGTTAAGTGTAAAGCAAACAAGTCAATTCGATCAGCTGATAGAAATATAAATTACTTTGTGAGTGTGATCAATTTCTACGGCGTCGTCGATACGCACACACACACGGCAATTTATTTAAACATATTAAACACACATACACACATGCACATGAATACTCATCAACGACATTTATGCAAACAGAAGTGTGTGTGTAAATCGATTCAGTTTATACCTAGATATCTTCTTCTGGCTTATGACGCGTGTGCGTGTGTGTACCTCAATTTATGTACATACTCAAAAATGTACCTGAAACGTAACATTGCTAGAACAACAATTTCTCATATTCTCATTGTATGGAAGTGTATCACCTTGAGTGCTATGAACTGTATGCAACCAACGAAAAAAAACAATAAAACTTCCAATAAGTGTCACACTTAAGTCATGTAGTCACCGACACAGTAATCGATAATGTGATATGCACTGATAATAACTTTTCTAAGATGTATATGTGTAAACATACATAACCGTAACCGCATACCTGCTTTCATAAATACTCGGTATATGCGTATATAAAACTCATAACTATAATCTAAATAAGTTTATAGTGCCATATTATATGGTCCCATATCAGCCTGTCTTGACGACATTGGACAAAACAGCCGTTTTCGGTGTTCTTGTCAAGCGTGTTTGCCCCCCCATATCTTTATGTTTACTAATTTTGGGCTGCCCTTATGTAAGAATATGATAATAAATACAAAAGAAACGATAACATAGCAAAGATGCTGAATATATCATCAGAAAAATTAAAAAACTGTGATTTTTGAGTGTGATCTTGTCAACCTGAGTGCTTTCTTAGCCTAGCACTAATTAATCGAATACGGTTCAGTCAAGTTTTGATAAGATATCAATTTAATACTATATTTGGACAATTCTGTGAATGGGTTTTATGATTTTGTCTGGGTTTTATTATCAGTTTGCACAGACCCGTAAATTTATTATATTCATTCCACAAATGTATCAGTTAGGAAATTGGTAAACATAAATACAGTCATAGTGATCAGAAATAAACATTATTTACATTGTTAGGGTATGTTCAACGGATTATGCGATAAACGTACAATACCAACTGCAAGTACATTACACATGTACACATATTTATTGTACTACTGCGCTTATCTGTCCACACACAGTGGGGGGAATGGCACTATTAGGTTACGCTTGATGATCGTTTGCAACCTATAGAATACAACTAAATTATTTACTCAATTAATTTGCACTTTGGCGTTATTGTGCTAATAAAAAAAGAGCACATACATACTATATACTGTTGAATTCACGAAGTGAGCATCATTTACACAATTAATGTTTTAAGAACTAGGACCCTCTCTGTGGTATTAGCGTTCAAAGTTTAAACTCAGTAAACACAAAGCTGATAAATTTAGGCAAGATAAACTTATCGTTGGAAAATGTCAGGTAAAATGATCAAGAATTTTATGCATTGCGGTCTTAGACAATTAGCACAGATATCTGAAACACTTAACGTTAGTAGGGTAATGGTATGAGAAAGTTTGACTTTTACCGAAGGGGTAAAGGGGGAAACAACATTGTTTAATTATTTTTTAACATTCAAATTCTGGTTTCATTTCAGAAAAATGGCAGCAATTCAAGACTCACAGTTAAAAGTAAAAGAAGCACCTCAGTCGAAACAGCACAAATTCGCGTAAGTTATTTCGAGTACAGTACAAACTTGATAATAAAATATACACAGAGTAAACAGAGCACATACATATATATTTACAGATATCCCTGTACCAAATTTATTTTTATTTCTGTCAATAAGCAAAGTGACAGATAAGTCAATGCCCCTTTTCGCTGCTCTTTATCTCCGTTATATACGAAACATATTCATGGTCATTATTATATAATAATGCACATTTAACGCATCTGCAGAAAACCTTATTAATTTTTACAAATCTTGCCGTTTTATTCTTACATTTCGTTGGGCGGCATCCCAAACAAAAATAGCGTCCAATTATTCGCACACACATATAATTTTGTATATATACATATATATATACACATACATATGTCTAGCGTGCTGAGAAATTCGTATTGAATACGCTGGCAAGTCACCAATTATTTTTCATAATCTACAAAAACAAAAAAACAAAACTTTATTTTTGTTTATTTGCTTAGTTCCTTTGTTTCGAAATGTTGCTACAAATCGATTGCCGCGTTATCGATATACATACAACGTGCTATCGGCCGTATGCAAGTGCCATCTGCAGCGATGCAGATTGTCTTGTCAATGTCAAGGTCGTCTGAGATTTGTTGTGTTACACGTACAAAGGTTAACGCAGTGCAAATAATTGTCAATTAGCCAATAAAATACGACACTAGTGCCTGAATATCATCTATATTTTAATTTCAGACTACTGCCAAAGGTTCTTAATGGCGGTATTGCCGGCATTATTGGTGTTACTTGCGTTTTTCCGTTGGATTTGGTTAAGACACGTTTGCAAAATCAACAAATTGGTCCAAATGGGGAACGTATGTACAAGAATATGTAAGTGGACTATAAAATTGATCTTCTATATATCAAGGAATCATATAATAAACTCGTTAACTCCTCAGTTTCGATTGTTTCCGCAAGACATATGCGGCAGAGGGATACTTCGGCATGTATCGAGGCTCCGGCGTAAACATTCTACTGATTACACCTGAGAAGGCGATCAAGCTAACAGCTAATGATTACTTCCGGTACGCGCTGACCACAAAGGATGGAAAATTGCCACTTACCAGCCAAATGCTAGCGGGTAGCTTAGCTGGTGCATTCCAAATCGTTGTGACCACGCCCATGGAACTGTTAAAGATTCAGATGCAGGATGCTGGACGTGTGGCAGCGGCTGCAAAATTGGCTGGCAAAACTGTCGAGAAGGTATCGGCCACGCAATTAGCCGCACAACTGATGAAGGAGAAGGGCATTTTCGGCCTGTACAAGGGCATCGGCGCTACGGCGCTACGTGATGTAACATTTTCAGCCATATACTTTCCATTGTTTGCTACGCTCAATGAATTGGGGCCACGTCGTAAGGATGGCTCGGGCGAGGCAGTTTTCTGGTAATTACCATTGTCACTTCAAGTTGTTTGCTCTAATTGTTATACGTATATTTATCTTAGGTGTTCCTTCCTGGCCGGTTTGGCAGCTGGCTCGACGGCTGCTCTGGCAGTGAATCCATTTGACGTGGTTAAAACGCGATTGCAGGCCATCAAAAAGGCCGATGGGGAGCGAGAGTTCAAGGGAGTTGTCGATTGTATTACGTAAGTCAAAATGGTTCTATTGATTTTTGTGCATATGTACCATAAGTACATATTTCTAACATTCTTATCTCATCCACAGTTCAACTTTAAGGCACGAAGGACCCACAGCGTTCTTCAAGGGCGGTCTTTGCCGTATGATTGTGATTGCTCCACTGTTTGGTATTGCCCAAACGGTTTACTATTTGGGAGTAGCCGAAAATTTGCTGGGCGTGAAGAAATAAACAATTATCCAAACATTGAGTAATTATTCCTCTAACTTCCTGAATGTTAAATGTATATGTATCATGCGTTAATGCTATATTGTTATTGTTAAAGCTGTCCCAAGTATGCAATTCGATAATCCGCCATAGAAGAGTCAATTTAATTATCCCTTCCATACTTATGTCTGTTAATGTACATACGGACAATTGCAAATGAGCTTCTATCCCAAAATGACAATAAGATTATGGATATTATAACAATTATTATTATGTAAGTGTTTATGTTACAGAATAATTAGAAAAAATTCTCTCTATATACGTAGGTAAAACATATCTAGCTTCACAAAGTTTATATATTTTGAGTAATATATTGCATTTTATTTTTATTTAAGACAGCCGCTTAACTATTGTAAACATTGAAAACAAACATAAACAAACAAAAGCATTGGATAAAACCGTATATACTATGCAAGCGAATACAAATATAAATAAGTCCTTTTTATTCTCTTTTTTACAGAAGCGTAAAACTAGTAAATGCTGAAGGGCTTGAAGTTTTCAAACAGGCATTGTGAAAATCAAGATCCCATCGTTAATTCATATATAATAATTCCCATACTGTATTCGATATCAACAAAGTTTAATCGGTGATCTGGTTATTTATTTTGAAGTCTTAATTTTGAGTAACAAGGGAACTAAGAAACGGCTAGACAGTTCACGTTTTAGATAGTTCATTAACTTTTTGCCTACAGATATCCCTTAGTTCAGTCTGTATCATCGTCGTCGTAGTCCACAAATGCGATTTTTCTTGGCTTTGAATAGACAAAAGGATCGTGCTGAGTTTTAGCTGCTTGTTGACTTCTGACTGGTTGCGTGTTTTCTCCCGTCTCCGTGAGTGCTCCTCCAAGCTCTTTTGGTTTGGGTGAATATTTCAGCTTAAAATGTTTCAAATATTCCGGAACGGACGGAGCATTTCCCTTATCGTGATAACCAACTATTCCGCTTATATGTAGTGGTCGCAGCAGGCTACAGAGTTGTATGAGATTCATACGAGTGGGCACTGGTGACCATTTTAGATTGTTCATTGGATAAGGATTTTCAAACGCAGCAATGCCCGTGCACTCTTCGGTTTCATGGGTGTCGATTATATATACTCTTATGTGAAAGCCAGGCTGGTGGAAGTATCGAAGGTTTGATGTCAAGCAGCAATAGTTATGCAGAAAGTTGCCCACCATTTTAATGCTACCATGCAATGCTCTTGTTTGGGCTAATCTCTTTGCCAGATACTCAAAGCCAAACAGAGGCAGTTTTATTACAATGGGACTGTCGATATTCTGACTATGCTTCAATAACTCATCAGAAATTTCATTGAAGTCTATATGTTCAAATGGTTTTTTTGCAGCTTGAAGATTTAGAAATAATATTTCGGTACCATGTAATATCCACTCTTGGAAGGTGGGATTGCCCATTAAATAACAAAGATCCTCCTGTTGTACAGCCGAATAATAATAGAGCAATCTGCCGCCATGTATTTTTCGAATGAGAAGCATTAAACTGTTTCCGAGCTCGTTGCCGGCACAGAGCATAACCTCAAGGCGTTTGCCATCGCTTAAACGCAGTACAATGGGTTGTCCAGCCTCAAGTATGTGAAAATCCTCTTTAGAAATGTTGGCATTACGTGGACTTAAGTATAGCAGTAGTTGTTCGGCTAATGCTGCCGTCGTGTACATCTTACAAAACTTTAAGGGCAATCGATTCACTTGTTCCTGCACACCATATAAGTGGGTAATGAACACTTTGTTGTGACTCTCATACAGCTTTGGTATCGCATCCACAATGATTTCTGGATAATCTTTCAAGTGCATATTGTTGTTGTAACTTGTATTGCCGGGATACTAGTAGATGCCTCATTAGTTTTTTGTATTCTTCTTTTCTAAAAATGTAGTTTATATTGAATATTGTTTTCTGTTGACATCTGATCCAACTCCAAAGAATGCGCGAACAAATAACATTGTTATCGTACAAAATATCTATCGATATTTACTAATGACTTATCGGATTTCTAAATCATCAAAAAATACGCACATAACGTTTTTTATTTTGGTGTTAATGTTGATTTAAATAGAGGAAAAAAAAAAAACATAATTTAATGAAAAATAATAATTGTTTTTTATTATTATGAGTAATATAATTGAATTGAATTGCGACAGTAAACTCGTGAAATTCTTTTATTCGCATATTAGTTTTTAAAGATTAAGTTATACAGATGCATTCCAAAACCGGATACCTCTCTAGCAGACCAACTCTCATATCACAATCTATACAAAAATTGTAATCAGCTTTACATTTAGATAACATCTGCTGGCTGACTACTGGGTGTGGGACCAGCATCTGTGCTCAAATCAACGTAACGCCCGCGTTGCCAATAGGCCAAAGCTGCGCGATACCATTCGAGAAATATGGCCTGACGATACATGATTATACCCATATGTAGGATGAGCAGACCCATGAGCGTGATGATATTTATCATTTCCCAATCGTTAAAGATCACAAACACCCAGATGAAGTAGATGTGTGCAGTGTCCGCGAGTAAACGATGGGAGCTTGATGAGAATCTAGGGATAAACATGCCCACACAATGAAAGATAGCGCAGGAACAAGTGAAGCCGACAAGTGCAAGGATTAACGTAGTATTGCCGTGTAGTTGTGGAATTAGATCGTTCCAATCATCGAAAACACCGCGGGAGTTGACATTAAAGGGTGCAAAACTTGGCACAAAATTCAAGCAAATAGCCATAACGACAGTTATGGCAATACCAAAGATGCCTTGCCAACCTGCCACCTGAATAGGTACCAAATCATTGGTTTTCAAAAGCTTCTCCTCGTACACAGATTGCAAGGCGTGCAAAATTTCGGCAGTTATAATCAATAAATCTCCAGTGAGTATGGCATTGTGATCAGTGTATGGTATCGTCTGCTGATCGTACTCAACGCGCTGCACATCTATAGCGACTATATCAAGGATGCCACATGATATGACAAAGATAGCAAGCCAGTGGCGAGAGCTCAGTGTTTGGTTCAAGAACATTGTGCTGAAGAAGCCAACAAAGATCAGTGCAACACCTAGAATGAAGAAGCAAATAGATTGAGACTGTGAACAGATTGCAGATAAGCATTAATATACCTCTTATCATTTGGAAGCTAGTGGCATAAGTCAAAAACAACCCCATAAACAGCATTACTGTAGCAATTGATCGCAGCAGAGAGGGCAATAGCATCTTCAGTGGATGTAGATGATTGGTGCCACTTGTCAAAATCTGTTCCTGTACAGAGGGCTGTGAATATACACAATGTATATATATATATATTAAATGTATATTGATATTAATTGTTTATCGTTTCTCTGTTACTTACACCGCGACGAGACAGCAGCAAATGAATCACTTTGTAAATAGCAAACCACAGGAATTCGCCCAGGAACATGAGCAAAGTAAGCACCACTGGATGTTGAAAACGATGCGGTGCTCCATCACTGCCCTCCACCAATTGATTGCTCACCCATCTGAAATTGATATCAAGTGTAAACACAAACACACACACTTACATTAGTATGAATGTACAAGATTTTCCATAGTGTTGCGCAGTTTTCGGATCTGTAATTTGGTTACTTACTTGGCCAATAAAATGTTTGCGGTGCCGCTAATAACGAATAGCAATGTTAAAAATATACGATAATCCATTTTACAGCATTAAATGTGTTTTAATCCAATTAAAGACAATATTGCTCTTCTTTGTGTAATTCCTGATGCGCAACGATAACGACTAACAACAACAAGGTGCTGAAAGCAATTGGTTCAGCTGTCTTCCACCTGCACTGAAATTGGTTAAAAATGTATTTTCACTGCTAATCTTTCACGTTCTTCGCTTTCAAAAGCACATAGTTTATTAGTTGAAAATTGTTAGAATTATATTGTTGCTTTTTGTAAAGAAAACACAGTAAATTTAGTTGTACATTTTTGCTTACCAAAGCTTGCCGTATTGTCGAATGTTTGCTAACGTTGCCATCTGAATACATATATTGGAAATCAGCTGTTTTGACAAAGTGGCAATGCCTTGCAATAGAAGCATTTATTGAAAGTTTAAAACAATTATATTTCAGTGATTTTTATTTTTATTATTATCAAACAAACAAATATAACAGCTTATAGGTTTTGTAAAAGGAAGTTTAATTAAAGTTTTACAACTCAGCTGCATTAGCAATGAAAAATAGCAAATTCAAATTTTTTACCGCAGCCTGCCATATTGTCGAAAGATTGCTAGTACTGCCAGACTGTGTGACTCTTAGCCGTTTTGTGGCAGCACTGCATTGTACTGCGCGCGTTGATTAAAATCCCAATATTATAAAACAATGTTAAAATTTTGTGTTTATTTTTTGTTTTTATTAAAATCAAACTTAAAAAATATCACAGGATATAGATTTTGTAAAGAGCATAGCATGGAAATGAATAAAGGTTCATAACTCGGTTGCAATTAGGCGGTCTTTGTTGCATTTTGTGTTGCATTTTTCCTGCGAAAATGGGAAATTTGCATTAGATAATTTATATCAATTATATCGTTACAGCAATATAAGCAATAAACAAATAAGTGATAATAACAGCAAAAAGCGAGTGTAGTTGTTGTTGTTTGTTGTCTCACCTGGAGTGTTTTTTAAGTGTGATGTTTCTTAAGTAAGTTGTGTGTACATTGTGCTATGTTGTTTAGAGTTCATCTCTTTGGTTTCCCATTGGCAGAGTAACCTCCTCGACAGTGCCCAGACGAATTGTCTGATTTGGTTTAACATACTTTGGTATATATTCTACAGTATCGCTGTTGCTAAACACCGAGTTTTGTGAATTCTCCGTTGGTACCGCGGGATCGGGGCTTGTGAGTGTAATTTTTGATTTAGTCGCCACTCTGTGGATGGTGGAGGAAGGGCATGCATGCCAAAGTGGTTGTGGTTATGTTGGAGTGTGGTTGGTGTGGAGTTTCAAATATATTTAAATGGTGTTTGATTAGTTAGGCACTACGTAATCGGGGTTAGTTCCAGTGCAATATCAACGAGCTTAACTTTGAACTTGTACCTTAAGTACAGCTATTTGGAAGTGAGTATAGTTGAAGAACTTAATGGGTAGTCTTGGGATTCATAGTTCTATTGACGCTGACGGGTTCCACCGCGTGCTCCGCGCAATTTTTGTGGATTTCTAATTTTATAGATCGTACACATCCGAATATATGTATATACACACACATAGTTTAAAAGATTCAAGCATATTAGTTAACTATTGGTTACCTGTCCCTTGCCTGCATGCTGGCCTCCACATCCAGACTGCGCGGCTGGCGGAAATCGCATTCCAGCGAGAAGGCCGAGTCTCCTGGTGTAATCAATTCCGGATCGTTCTGGATGACAACAATGTTGGTATACAGCTCACCATCCTTGAGTGTCTGGCATTGATCCAACTGGAAGTTCATCTCAAGCTGTCGAGTTCCCTGACCCACGTTGGGCTTCATAAAGCAAGGTGCCGTCTGCTTATAGAAGCTGCCGCGCGTATACATAACGCCCGTAAAGGGTTTCTCTGTCTCCAGCATAACATTCATCGAGTTGGCACCGCACTTCAGATTAACCTTCTGTATTCCCTGGTCACTGCCTTCAATCTTGAATGTGTCAGATAAATCTTGTTCCCAAATTTCTGTCGAGAAAAGTAATAATACAAAAAATATAATTATTTATAGATTTTGTTGTGAAAATAAATAATATTTATCTGATTCTTGGTTAGCTTATCCATTATGAAGCACATAAGATTTTTTTTTAAAGATTAACAACAGGTCGGATAGGACAGATATATGACAAAGGTGCCATAGGCGCTGTTTTATTTTATTAACTCTTTTGTCGTCCTAGCGTTTTCAAGATATTACTCTCTCACACCATACCATTCTCTCTATAACTATAGTAATCCATTTACATTTTAATTTTACCATATTTAATTCAGACGAGTATATCATGGTAAACTCCAGTTAATATTGGTATTTTGTTTGAATACATTTTCCTTATAGCAGATGTTGATGACCTTTCCCGCACCTGCATCATCATAGCTAACCAGCAAACCATAACACACAAGTTCAAAATACTTTAAGCACATCTCATTTCACTCTTCCGGCTAGAACAGAGAAAGAACGTCGTAAACCGGTTCTTTTGTTGATGGCTCTGTCTAGAACTGTTCGAACTTCTTTCTTTTGCAAGCTTCTCCACGCCCAAGTAGAATGAATCAACCAAAGAACCTACCTTGGTTCTGCTGCTGCTGTTGTTGTTGCTGCTGCTGCTTCTTATTACCTGCAGCGTAGACGGCTTGCAGCACGTTGCAAGCCAACAAAAGCAAAATCAGATTATGCAACTTCAACATATTGCACTTAAAAAGGGTTAATTATTTATTTTTTAAATTGTCGCGAATTTAACACGTAAAACACGAAGCACGAAACAAGACTGAATGAGGGAAAGATGAAAGCAAAACTGACGCTTTGACGGCGACGGCGCAGCGTATATAAACGAACTGCGGCGACAAAGCTCGGCTCGGCGAGAGCCGAGAGAGCGGCGAAGTGAGAGAGTAAGAGTGAAAAGGCGCGTGCGCAACTGAGAATCTGGTCAATCAGCTGAGTGTGATAAGACAATAAAATTTATTGGCAAATGTGTACACACTGTGTGTGTGTATGTGTGTGAGTGAAACAAACATATTGCGAAATGAAAACGCGAGTTTAAGGAAAACAAAATACATTTCCGCTTTTCCACGGCGCCGTTTTGTTGTGCATTCAATTTCGGATTGCATTTTCTGCTTGCTTGCGGTTGTTTCTCTCGTTGTTGTTGTTTCTCCCCGATGTGTTCATTATTCAAAATGTTATTAAACTTCCCCGTTTTGCGTTTGCGGCGGCGCCGTGTCGGTTCGACGGTTCTCCACACTGATTTTGCAGCGATTCGTGCCTAGTTATTTTCCTTTTTTTTGCTCTTTCTCTCTCTGCATTTTATTTGTACATATTAACAATTGCGTTAATTAAAGCCTAATTAGTGTATTAACTAACGGCCAGGCTGGTGACCATGGCAGCGAAAGGTGGAAGTTGCATATTCGGTTTCTTTTGGACAACCCAATGCAAAAACCAGACGAAAGCTTCAGTCGGGCGCGCCCGATACTAAGATACCCTTCGAAGAGGCTTGCAACCACTACAAATATCTATAAAAATATGTAACAGTATATAGCCATTAAGTTCTTTTTTTTTGTTGTATGATCTGATTGAAATTGGAAAGAGAGGTATATAATATAATAAATTTCCTAAATGTCGAATGCAAATACAAATACAAATCGAATAGAATGTTTTAATTGTTAATCGAATCAGCTAGTGATCCTGATCTATATAGTATATATAGTACATATAGATCAGCCACGCCTTCTTTCCTACATTACCTTTCATATATACATTTGCACAAAGTTAGTATACCTTTGTTTTATGTTTTTAATGGCCGAAGGGTATAATGATAAAATGCAAAAACTACATTGCAAGTGCTTGCCCAATTAGCCGGATTGTAGCGGGATAGTATAAACTGGATAATGGATTTACTCTTTCGGCTGATCATAACCACATTAATCACATAATTGTCCATAGTTGGCGCTGATGAATCTGATTACATAACTTACTTGTAATATTTGCAGAATCATCATTTGCTAAACTCAGTTGCAGTTGGAGTTAGGCGCCTTTGTGCAGCGCATACCCCGCATACACTTTACCATATATAGTTACGGGCATGGCTTAACCTTTTCCCAATTGGCATATTCGGAGAATTATTATGATAATTGTTTAATGATAGACAAACAAAAACGTAGTACTATTGACAATAGAAGATTACCTTTATTATTTATAAAGTAAATGCTGTCATTGGTTCGATAAGGCTTATCAAAACCGGTTACTGTGCGATAAACACAATTATAGGTACATAGTAAATAAAAGTCATTGGCAAAGTTATCCCCAAAAATGATAGCATTTATATAGTATACCTAATCTTTTTAGAGGTCATTGGCAAAGTTATTAATATTGCAATGATTTTCACGATCTACTAAATTTTTATATAATATGATGTAATATTTAATGCACAGAACCTTCAACTTAAAGGAAGTGAAGAATTATTTACCTACTATCAAATGTAATAAAAGGAAATTAAAAATATATATATACATATTTTTTATTATTTTTTACAAAATTAACAACACATACAGAATTAAAAAAATCCTTTACTACTTATTGTTGTCTTTTTAGTCCAGACCAGTAGCGTTCCAGTTCGATGCCCTCCCAGTTAAAAGGCTTCGTCAAAATACTGTAAAAATTAAAATTGAAATATTAAAAATAAATGGAAAACAAAATGGAGAGATCAGCGTAAAAATTACAGTTATGCGAAGACGAAAAAGAAAAGAAGAGAAGAAAGAAAAATGCAAAATTACACGATCAAATCATAATTCAATCGAGACACGAAAGCCAAAACAAGTTCAAGACGTTCAAGCGTTATAGCACGGTAAGGTGCCCGAGGGAAAAGAGATGCCCGATAGCGGGAGGAGTCTGGGGAGTTGCTCACTGCCTACTGCACCGATGGCCAAGATCGACAATGAGTGTGCATCTAAATGGTCAACATGAGACTGGGACTAGCCATATAGGTTGCTCTCCATGTCCCTGTCTCTCTATCTCTCTCTCTTTTTGTCTCTCTGTGTGTCTGTCTGCCTGTCATCTGCAACCGCAAATGGAGTCGGATATGATGCAATAGACGTAACATTGTATCCGAGTTGCACAATTTCGGTCAACTTCCGAGTTCGAATACGATCGCCACTCACTTTTCTTTGATGTGCTGCAGCACTTCCTGCTCCTTGGCATCGAGACCGTTGTAAAAGGCAGTTAAATTGATATCGAGCAGCTTGCGGGTCTGCATTCCGGTCAGAAAGGTGGCCACATCAGCCAATTGAATGGTGTAGTACATGGCCAGTTTTCCCAGCTCGACACCACGTTCCCGGCACACTTGAGCAGCCTGTTGGGCAAGTTGTTTTTGCTCTTTGGGAGCAGGATGCCACGACTGCGGGCCGGCATTGGTGAGCATGCCCAGGGCATGGGCGGCGGCACAAATGATTCCCAGATTCTGTGACTTGAAGTAATCCAAATACTCCAGCAACGTGTTGTCTGACAGCGTATAGCGAGCGTAGATGAGCACGGTCTGGAAAAGAGAGAGAGAGAGAGAGAGAGACACACAAATATTAGATACAGAATAAGATAGAAGCTAGATTTCTGTTACATCGAATCTGCCAGCAGCCCGAGAGGTGCATTCCTTGAGTATGGACACGGGATATGCGGATACGCCAATGTACTTGGCCTTGCCCTCCTTGACCAACGCCTCTAGGGTGGGCAACGTCTCGTTGAGCACAATATCCAGATTGGGTGCAAACTCAATATCGTGTATTTGTATAACATCCACATACTCCAGGCCCAGCAGTTTCAGACTCTTCTCGACACTCTCGCGCGTCTTCTTTGCACTGAAATCGAACATTTCCTCGTAGTTGAGCTCGTAGCGTGCCACCTTGGTGGCAATGTAGTACGCCTGGCGTGGCACATCCTTTAGTGCCTGGCCTAGCACCTCCTCGGATCGACCTTGACCATACCAGGGCGCTGTGTCAATGTAGTTGATGCCAGATCTCAGGGCGGCATGCACCGTTTTGATGCCCTCATCTGTCTCAAAGCTGCAGGCGAGAAGAGAAGAGCTCTTAAATCTTACATCTGCATGAATGAATACTGAACAGTACCTTGACTGTCAGTAAAATGCCGTACTCAAAATTCCTTGGCCCAAAACACTATCTACTGGTACCAATCCAGTGAACAACTATAGTATTATACCATTGTTCAACATTAACTCACATCATTAAAATGTGTACTAATGTTTTAATGAATAATTCATTGCCGCTTTGAATGCATTCATACAGGACTCTAATACACTCTCGCTTTTAGTCTCACTCTCCTATAAATTCTGTCCACTCGCGCACTCTTGCTCTCTTTCACTCGCCACACTCACTCTCTTTTTGCATATTCTCTACATACCCATAGTTCGCACAGAGCGCACCGCCGCCAAACGAAATCTTTGAGACCTGCAGGCCCGTCTTGCCGAGGGGGCGATATTCCATCCGCTTTACTTGATCCTCATCGTGAAAGCCCTTGACGTAGGTTGCCGGTAAATTTCCAGACATTTCAATCTATTTATAGCTTTTATATTGCACAGTCTGTTGAAATTCGCTCCACGCGCAATCAGGTCCCACTGAGAACTGATAGCGGCGAATTCTAATAGCATAGATTCGGCTCTGCTTCGTGGGTGGGTATGCACCGTGCATGTGGGTATGTGTAGTACGAAGAGCTTTAGCGCTTGTCGTTGTTGCTGTTGCTATTGGAAAGAGAGCACATCGCAGAGAGAGTTGATAGCGGCGAGTTCTGCCGACTTGAGTTCGTCTCGGCTTCGTACGTGAGTACACAGTATGCATGTGTGTAGGTGTTGTACGAAGAGCACTGCAGTGTGTTTGTGATCGGTTTTGTGCCTGTTTTTGTTTCTGCTGCCAAGAGAGCACGCTCCAGAGAGAGCGGCAAATTCTGACGACTTGAACTCAGCTTTTCTTCGTGCGTGACTATGCAGCATGCATGTTCATGTATGTAGGTATGTATGTGTATGTGCATGCTTGTTATCGGGCGAGATTGCAATCGGTTTTTACGCATGTTGTTTTTTGTTTTGTTTTGCGGATAGTGTGATAACTATTATAATCACAGTGAGATAAATTGCCACCTTCCTCTGTGTATTGTACACTTGAAAAAGTGGTGGATTTCTGATTGTTTTGATTAATTTAATTAAAAGAAGTAGATAATGATAATCTAAGGATATTTTTGATGGGATTTAGAGTGGCAATTCAAATACATACAATTGTTATTAAAAGAAAGAACCCGAATGGTGAAATTGACTTATCTCTATCTATGATTGGGGAATTTGTCACATATACATACATATGTTATAAGTTATTTTTATAATGTATTAAATCAACTCTAACTTGCGCGCCCATAAAAAAAACTTAATAGATTCTATGCCAATAAAAACAGCAACAATAAAAAAACTGTACAGATACACTAGCTTGTTTCAGAGTAGCCTATGTATATAAATTGGTATTCCCAGTTATCTCTTCAGACGTTATATTTATAAAGATTTTATTACGAATAAAACAAATTGCTGTTCGTCTGATTAATGTTTCATTTTTAAAAAGTATAATATGAGTAATAGTATATATGTTTTGTTATCGTTTGAAAAATGAAAAGTTCCTACGGTAGACGCTCAGGTAATGTCAATCAATTGAACGACTGAACTTGAGCTGATATTGACAAAGTCGCAATACTCGGAATCATTTACATACATACGAAAATATATATTGTATAAATATTTATGCATTATTTCTAGCGAGTGACAACGAGAAATCTGATATAGCATTCAAATATTCATACATTTCTTTATTAAGAATAACAGAATGTACTTTTCGCAGTACATTTTAAAGTCTCTTATCATAAATTCTGATAACAGTTCAAAAGACATGATCCATCCTGACCGTAGTAGCTGCGGCCCTGATTGACATACTTGTGTATCTTTATTGTATGTATGTATATCGGTCTATCGGTTTATTGGAAGTCGTTGATCGTCGATAGAGTAGAGCCCCAGCTGTAAGACTGCTTGAAAACCCTGCATAAGAAAGGAAGAGAGAGAAAGAAGAGGAGAGAGTTCCAATTTAGTCTGTGGATGAAAACCAGTTGGCATAGGCCAAGTTCGAGTGCCCCTGACGCAATGCATGACACTAAATCCGAATTTCCCGAAACGGGTTTACTTACTTTTCGCGCAGGTATTGCAGCACTTCCTGCTCATTGGAAGTCAACCCGTTGAAAACCACATCCAGGTTCAGTTTGAGGAGGTTGCGATTGGGTATGCCGATTAGGAAGGTGGCCGCATCGTCCAGTTGCATGGAGTAGTATAGCGCCAGTTTGCCCAGCTCGACGCCACGCTGCTTGCAGATCTCGGCTGCTTGTCTCCCCACCTCCTGCAGTTCCTTGCTGCCCGGATGCCAGGCCTGTGGGCCCGTGTTGGAGAGCAGACCCAGGGCATGGGCGGCAGCGCAGATGACACCCACTTTCAGCTCCCGGAAAGCCTTCATATGACGTAACAAGGTATTGTCCACCAGTGTGTAACGGGCATAGGAGAGCACGACCTGGACTCGACCCTTGGCGCGTTCGGCACACTCCTTGAGAGCATCCACATCGTAGGCGGTGATGCCTATGAACCGCGCCTTACCTTCCTTCACATACTCCTCTAGCACTGGAATTGTTTCGTTGAGCAAGACATCCACACTGGGTGCGCAATCCACGTCGTGCACCTGCAGCACGTCCACATAGTCCAGGCCGAGCAGGCCCAAGCTCTTCTTAACACTCTCGCGGGTCTTGGCGGCAGAGTAGTCGAACATTCGCTTTGGATCCAGTTCGTAGCGCGCCACCTTAGTGGCAATGTAGTACGCCTCGCGGGGAATATCCTTGAGCGCCCTGCCGAGCAGCTCTTCTGACTTGCCCTGGCCATAGAAGGGTGCAGTATCAATGTAGTTGATGCCAGATCGGATTGCCTCCTGCACTGTCTTGATGCCCTCTTCCACGTCGAATTTCTTGTCATAGAGCACACTGAGCGTGGCGCCACCAAGTGAAAGCGAGGAGACTCTTAAGCCGGTTGTGCCCAGCTTGCGGTATTCCATGCGCCGCACAAGCTCCTCATTGTGGAAGCCCTTCACAAAGGTGGCTGGAAGTGATCCCGACATTCCAATAGACTCAGTTAAACTGCGCCTTCTCACTCATCTGCCTGGTGTATTTATACCTAATACACACGTACATTCCCCCATGGGGACATACTCACACAGATCACTTACCACGTATAGCGTATAGAGATGACAGAGAGAATAAGTGAAATTATCAGTAAATTAAGCTCACAAAGTTGGGTTAGGCCTGCTTTGTTCTATCTAACCCACGCGATAACAAATGCGATTGGGAGAGAGCAAGGGAGACAGAAAGAGAGCAAGAGTACTTTTCCACTGAGAGCGCGTTTTGACTCCCACTCTCTTTTATAGAGCCTGCTGATTACAACTCACTCTTAGATGCTGTTGAGATACTCTGTGCGAAAAGGTTCCACATGGAGTGTGAACAAAATTAACAAGACCGAAAGAAATTCAGAGTAAGGATTGCAAACATGACTTTAATGATATTTTGAATAATTAATGTACATGTTAGGCAAATCTATTATTGAAGCCAACCTAAATAATCTTTATATAATAAAAATACGCACTTAAATATTGTTTCACTACTGGGTATATTCCAGTTGAGCTTTGTTCTGCCTTTGATAATATGAAGATAGTACGGTAAAGTCAATAATGCGCCTACATCTCTTTCGGTGTATAACAAACATTAAATTAATTTAGTATTTCATTATTTCCAATTTATTATATATTGCATTTAATAATCAGCTTCTCAATGGATTCAAATATGAATTATCTTTCATTTAGTCAAATCTTGTTTCAAGGCGTTGTTCATAATCTCGAGCAGATATTATAAGACTTCCTTTCACTTTTCGATTATGTAGAGATAAAGTTATCAGTAAATTACGCTCAAGAAGTTAGGTTAGACCTTCCTTAGTGCATCTTTTGCAGTGCCTGCTTTTTTTTTATTTTGTTCAAGTAGATATTGTAGGACCTCGTATTCGCTGCAAGTCAATCCGCTGAAAAGCACATCCAGGCTGAGCTTGAAAAGATCGCGGCGGCCTATGTGGACTAAGAGAGTGTCCGCATTGTTCAGCTCCATGGAGTAGTAAAGCGCCAATTTGTCGAGCTCGACGCCATGCTTCTTACAGATCTCGTCAGCGTTGTGTTTCCTTGCCTGTGACCACAGCAGAAGATAAGGGAGATCGCCGTAGATGACACCCATTTTCAACTTTCGAAACGCTTTCAAGTAGGGGTCTCCGATCAGTTTGTGGTTATATGATAGCACCAACTGGACACGACCCTTGGTGCGTTCGACACATTTCAGGAGAGTGTTCACGTTGTGGGCGGCGATGCCAACGAATCGCACCTTACCCTGCTTCACATACTCCTCTAGTACGGAGATTGTCCCGTTGAACACGACATCCAGACTGGATGCATTGTCTATCGCGTCCACTATCACCACGTCCACATAGTTCACGCCGAGCAGGGCCAAGCTCTTCTTAACACTGTCGCGGGTCTTGGTGGCAGAGTAGTCGAACATACGCTCTGGATCCGGTTCGTAGCGTGTCACCTTGGTGGCAATGTAGTACGCCTCGCGGGGAACATCCATTAGCGCTCTACCGAGCAGCTCCTGCGCCTTATCAAATCCATAGATGGGGGCAGTATCAATATAGTTGATTCCGGATCGGATTGCCTCATGCACCATTGTGATGACTTCTTTATCGTGGAGCCTCCTGTAAGAGTCAATTTCAAGTGCCAGTGAGGAAACATTTAGGCCGGTTGTGCCCAGGCTACGGTATTCCATGCGCCTCACAAGCTCCTCATTGTGGAAGCCCTTCACATATGTAGCTGGAAGTGATCTTGACATTGGAATAGATTCAGATAAACTGTGCATTCTCACTCATCTGCCTGGTATATTTATACCAACATAAAGACACACACGTTAAGGAGATCACACTGAGATAAATTGAACTTATCAGTAGATGAGGCTCAACAAGTTAGGTTAGGCCGTCCTAGTTTTGTCTACTGCAACGCCTTCTCGTGCATATTTGCTCTGCAGATGCAGTGCGATTATAATTTGATTATACATGTATGTATCCCAATGTATAATATTGTTTTTGAATATTCAAAAGATCCAAATAAATTGTTCAGCTCCAAGTTGATTTGGATTTTAATTTTCCTGCATTTTGGACGTAATTTTTAACAGTAATATAAAATCTTAGAAAAGGAATTCTTAAAAGTTATTTAATTAAAATTTAAATAAGTCTTCTCATCCATAGCCATATTTTCCTTATTTATTTAAATTTCCCTCTAAATTAAAATTTTTATCGTACATTTATCGTTGTCGATTAACCATTTGCCGAAGTATGCATTGCGTATTTTGTCGTTATTTTACATGAAATAAAATACTCAATAATCTTAACAAAACAATCGGTTCTATTCCGAATCAGCTGTCACGAATTGATATTAATATCGATAAATAAAACTAGTTCCGGCACGCATGCATGGCTCAGCTGTCAATTTGTTTATGTAATTGTGAACAGCTGTGTGAAAGTGCTCACTGGAATAATGATTGGCTTAAATATTCGCCAAGCTGCGAGGGCAACGGTTAATCGAGTGAATCAATTGCTTGCCACAAGCTCCACAAATTTCTCTCTTCAGACAGCCGGCATGTCATCAGAGAGTGAGCAGTATCCGCCTATAGAGGCGACCATGAGGAAGGCTCTCAAGACAGAACTGAAGCCGGTTTTCATGGAAGTCATCAATGAGTCGCCCATGCACAACACGCCCAAACAGGCCGAATCGCATTTCCGTGTCTTTGTGGTTTCGGACAAATTCAACGATTTGACCCTGATAAAGGTATAGTGGCCAAAATAATCATTACTAATTCTTAGTGTTGATTGCAAATCTTGTTCGTGCAGCGCCATCGACTTGTAAATGACACCATAAAGAAGGCTCTGCAGGCGGCCGGATTTGAGTTCATGCACGCGCTCTCCATCGAGACAAAAACACCCAAACAATGGGAGCCCGAACAGGAGCCGGAGAAGAGTCCCCCCTGCTTGGGGGGATTTGGTAAATAAAGTGCGGCCGGCATCGAAAGCAGTCTGAATTGTTTATGTACAAAAGGAATATCACCACAAAATAAGATAAAAAACAGCAAAACTAAGAATAAAATGGAATACAAAATGACTCAGTTGGGGAATGGGTTGGACTGTAGAACACACTGGGAATCACTGCTTGGCAGTTGGCAGGGGCAGCGCATCCACCTGCCGACGTGCAGAGAGAATAACATCGTTGATACCGACGCCATCGTACGCAGCGCCGCACAGGGACAACGGCAGCTTGTAGGAGCTAATGTATTTCCTGATATTCTCGACGCGTCGCTTGTGACCCACCGTGTACTGTGGGATGCACTTGTGTAGCGTATGCACGCGACTAAACTTGGGCTCCTCCTTGATTTTCAGAATCTTTCGCACATATTGCTGGGCCACGTCGCGCAGCTCCTTCGGACTGTTCTCCTGGTTGAACCACTGGTCGAACCAGCGTCCGCCCATCATGACGGTGAGCACCGTGTTGCCGGCCATGTCAAAGCAGCAGCTGTCGAAAATCACTCCCAGCACGGGCAGCTTCTCAACGGGCGGTACTAGCAGACCGAAACCGCTGTGCTGCAGCAACTGGTCACTGTCGTACTGCAGATTGACCACAACTACATCCACATAGGGTATGCTGAGCAGTTGGCTAGCCAGCGTGGGATGTTGCGCCTTGACCAGCGGCGCCAGCTGATATGCCGGCAATGAACTGATCACATGCGGCACTCGCACAATGGCATCGCGTATGCTCAGCTGGACGCCGTCGCTGTCGAAGTTAAGATTGCGGCAGCGGCTGCTCACCTGCACATTGACGTCGTGCTCGCCAAGGTATTTGCGCAACGAGCGGGGCAGCTGCTCCAGGCCATCCGTCAGGCTGTACATGGCCCACTTCTCTTTCAGAGCACGCTTGTACAATTTGGGAGGCTCTTCCTGGTCGAACAGCCCAACTTTGTTCTCGTCCGGCGCGCCCTTGAAGCGAGAGAAGAGCACTCCCTTTAGGACGCCACCATACTTCTGTTCCTTTTCGAAGAGGCTGTCCATGAGGAAGCGCACACTAATTTCGCGCGCATCGCCGGCACAAATGCCACAGATCATGGGACTGATGGCATAGTCGGCGATTTCCTTGCCAAAGCGTCGTTCTGTAAAACTGTAAATCGATTCATCTCCGGCCTTGGCCAATGTCCTGCCTGTGGTCAGGTCATGAAGAATTGCCCTGTATAACGGACGCGTGAAAGGCGGTATGGTTCTTATAAGACCGGCAGGGCTGTTTGGCAGCATGCAGACCTGACCTTTGGCATAGAGCATTCGATTCTTGGCAGCGACATGTGAGCTGGTTATCGGTTTAATTGGCACCTTCAGCTCCTCCACCAGCTCCAAGGTATTCGCTCCGGGCAAACCCTTGGGTCGTATCGTTCGTGGCCCGCTCTCGAAGAGAAAACCACGGTCCTTGTTCCACTCGGAGCGTATCCAACCGCCGACGCGTGGCGATGCCTCGTAAATGGTCAATGGATTGCCAAACCGGCGCAACATGTAGTAGCCTGCAGAGAGGCCACTGATGCCGCCGCCAAGCACGGCCGGATTCATGATGTAGCTGGTGGGGTTTTTAGTTTCTGATGTGTTCCTTAAACTTTATTCTGGCTAGACTGATTTTCGAATGGAGCAATCTTTCAGTGACAGATAAATCGCTGCACTTTAATTTTCCGACAGTCATAACAATAGCGATGTGTGTTATTGTCGTGCCTGTGACTTATTGCAGTGACACGAGTAACCGATTAATTTTAAAATTGGTGATCAGTCACGAGAGAAAACAGGTAAATCATGTTTATTGTGATTTTTAATTGGTTTCAATTTATTTTTAATTTTATCTTTGACCTGACACGCTCCATCTGGCGCCCTAATGGGTTTTTTCAAATGTTTTTTTTATGACAAAAGTGAGACAAATTCAAAAAAATTGACAAAAATTAATTCATTCTCTGGGGTGAGCTATGTGCTTTATGAACTTGGAATGTTGTTGGCATGTTAATAGAAAAATCAAAGAACAAATTTAAAATAAGTTGAATGTCGCTATCATCTCTAGTTTTGTTACAATTTCGAATTGAAAATCTACCAAAACTGTCGTTGTTCCAAATGAAAAATTCCATGCTCGATCGCTAACAGAGTTCTATTAGGTAAGCAGTGACCAGCTTGGACTGCTTGCTCTGATGTGGAATGCCATGACACGATCCCTTATTGCTTTAGCACAGCCGCAAACCAAGAGGTTCTATGAGTTTTCATCGGGATATTTATTTTTCCGCTGCCCGCTGTTTGTTTGAAAAAAATAGACTTTAACTTTAAAACACCAAATTTGCCTGATGTTTTGAACTTCGGATATATTTATTAAAATATTTGTATAAGTGCTAACAGCTTAGACTGAAGTGCAAAAGATAGAATCACTTAGCGACTTTGTCTGTCATGCAACTTTTAAAAAAGTAAAATTTTACAGGATACCTGATGGGACCATATATTTCAAATATCAGATTTTTATAGATTATTTTAATGAAGCCCAAAAGTAATGCATATATGCTTTAAATTTATTAAGTATTGTCAAGAAAATATCCAATAAATATCCATTCATAATTTAATTAAAAAGGGTGTTCGATTTAAAATCTAATTCTTTGATTCTTTCATATCCCACTTAAATGTATGTAGACACACAAACATGTAAACATAACTTATGAATGTATGCACATCCATAGGTATGTTAGTATGTATGTTTATGATATGAATGTACGCACACACTGGCGATGCATTTTGGCGCCAGTTTTAGAGAATCAAGGAAGCTCTCTGCCTGCCTTGCCAGGCCCCTAGCGCGACTCCGAAAAAGCTCAATTCGAGCTTGAGCTGCACAGGGCGACGAGTCTCGTTGGGTCGACAGCGCGCAGAACTGTATACGCTGTTGACGAGAAAGGTTGGTTTTCTTGCTTGGACTTGTCTGTGCGCGTCGTGTCTTGTCTCTGCTTGTGTATGAGTGTGTGTGGAAAGTAAGGAAAAAGTTCCTTAATAAATGTATATGTATGTATATGTGCGTGTGTGTGTGTACACC
The DNA here is from genome assembly GCA_018904035.1 of Zaprionus ornatus. Taxonomy (NCBI): domain Eukaryota; kingdom Metazoa; phylum Arthropoda; class Insecta; order Diptera; family Drosophilidae; genus Zaprionus; species Zaprionus ornatus. The sequence goes on along the minus strand of JAEIFZ010000115.1, from coordinate 4,706,561 downwards.
ACATACTGTGAAAGTGAAAATATCTGAAATACGTATGCCAATTAAGGAAATTAATATTCACGAACATGTCGAAACACGTTCGATTCGAGATTCGATTAGAGAATTATTGAAATATCTGGTTAAGGCCTGCTGAAAATTTCTGTACTCAGTGAAAATCGGTGAAAACAGCAAAAAACACGAGGAAACAACGGAAAAAATACAATATATCGCGTGTGACATATATACAGACAATTGTACATATAGATTTTTAACCAGGGAATTCAATTAAACAACAATTGCTAAGAGAAATGTGTGTGTGTGCGTGAAGGGAACTGTGGCAGAGGAAAGATGAAAAGGAAAGAGGAAAAAAGGAAAATAATTTTGCATTAAATTGTCTTTTCATTCTTCGTTAACAAGGAACAAGCCCGCATATAGAGCATGGAAAGAAACATTCATTCGCCCAAATCTACATACACACATACACACACTCACAAACATACAATTTGTATGTGCAAATGTGTGTACATACACGTACATACACACACACACGCATACATTGCGCCAGTTTCATGTTAAAACGCGCACAAAACGAGCACGACGACGACGTCGACGAGAAAGGACACGAAGATAAAGTCGATGGGCAGCCGGAGATACAGTTGTATCGTTCGCAGTTGCCGTTAAAGCCGAGCCGCGCTTCGTTGTCATCGCCATCGTCATCGTCAATGTTATTTTTGTTGTTTCCTACTCTTCGTCATTAGCGTTGGCGTTGGCGTCGACGTTGGCTTCGGCGTTGACGTTCCTCGTGCGCGTTCCTTGCTAAAATGTGTGTCAGTCAGTCAGTGCCCGAGCCAGCTTGTCTGTGTGTGTGTGCTGTACCTATTTACACTATGTACGTGTGTGTTTGTGTGTGTGTGCTGCACTGTCGGCCAGTAGATACCTGCATGGAGACTAAGCTCAATTCTAAATGAGTTCAATGCGCGCCTGGCCAGGAAATTCCACTGTTTACATTGTTATTTGGCCGCAATGGCAACACTGGCAGAGCCCACACATACGTACATGCATATGTACATACATACGCAGCAATTGTAATTACAGCTAGTTAGCGTGCTTAACTTATATTGCTGCTATTCATAAATATGCAATTCTTGTTTGCGTACACACACACACACACATACACATACATAAAGTGCGGAGTCATGCAAAGCTTGCACACGCACATCTGGACCACGGCAGTTCTCTGTGTGTGTGTGTGTGGGGGGGGAAACTTAAACTAGGGCAGTGTGTTTCAGGCTGCAGCAGCAGCTCTTGGAAGCGTTCATTGCCTCGCACATGCTTCACGCGCTCGGTCCTTTCTTCGTCTCTTCGTTCGTTGCCCTACACTCGACAGGCTCTGCCTTTGCCGCATTGTGCCAGCTGCACAGGGTGATACGTGTTTATCATTGCATGGTGATTCATGTAAAACGAAACAATTTTAAACAATAAATCCAAATTAAATAAAGTGATTTTTCTATGGAATTCGTGCAGACATTGCGTATGCTTAATACAAATTAATTTGTGCCTTCGGAATCGAATGAAAAAGCGTAACACAGATTCGGACTACGAACACAGCGCATGTGCGAAAGTGAAACAGAACGAAGCACAGAGAGAGAGAGTGAGAGTGGCAGGTTAGATGACACGCGAGAGAGTGAGAGAAAGAGAGAGTTGGCAAGGGGCTGTGAGCATCGTCGCTTGCAGTTCCAAATAATTAATGCTCAGCTGCTGTTTTGCTTTGAAGTTTGCTTCGCGTCTTTATTTATTTATTTACCATACCAGGCCGTGTTGTCCTTTTCAGTCAGTCAGTGTTGCCGCGTTGCCTTGTTACTATCGCTTGTCGCTTGTCGTGGCGAATTGCAAGTTAAGATTGTCAAGAAATTGTTGTTGCTGTGCGGGATAATTTAACATTGCCACTCACTTTGAAACGCACTTGAAGCAAACGTGTGTGTGTATGTGAATGTAAATTCAACAATTGCAATAAAATTCGATCCGTATATAATATATTTATTTATATTAATTAAAAATAAAAGTGGAAATAAAATGAAAAGTATTTTAATATTTCAATTTAAAGCAAATCAAATTGATACAAATAAATTACAAACAAACGCACAATGAAACTGATAACGGTATTCTAAATTAACCAAAATTAAGAACAAACCCAAATTTAAAAAGAAATTATCAACGGAAGCCAAGTGAGATAACAGTCAACTATGATGACGACATAGGGAAAACAACAAAAAGGAACAGGACAAGCGATATTATTTACACTGCTGAACGCGGGGATTTGGAATTATTGAGTACAACAACAACAGCCAGAGCTCCAGCATAACTACAGCAAAAAAAAAAAACAACCGAAACAACATCACCTACAACAACAACAACAACAAATCGTCTACATTTTGATGTGCGATTTGAGCGTGTGAATGTTGGCAGCCCTGGAGCCCTGCCTCGGTGGTTTAGCCTGTACTAGGTAAGTACAAAAGCTTACAAGCAAGCTCATGCTCTCCACCCCCTACACCCCAAACTGTCGCACTCTCAATATAGAGTTAAAACAAAACGAAACCAAAACAAAAACACTTTTCCCCCAATCTGACGCACACACACTCTTCCAAAAAAGCGAGAAGAAAATATGAGCACGACGGACCCAAGAACAACAACAATCGAATCGATAGCGGCTGCTAATTTGGCTGTAATTGCAAAAGTGAAAAGACAATCGAACCCGATACCGATATCGACAACTACAACTACGAAACAGTTAACATGGCCAGCTGGTGTCCCAATTGCCATGAACTGCCGCCGTTCTATCCGCCCATCAATCCAAAGGTAAAGCCAACAACAATAAGTATGTTCTACTTACCATACTCCGTACTTACCCCCGTCGTGGCTTAGATGTGTGCAATCAATGTAATCGATCAATCAATCAAATATATGTATTATATATGTATATATACATGTACATATGTATGTGGCTAAGTAAATCGATTCTAGTCCATTTCATGTCCGATTTGACTAGTCCCAATGAAATTCAGTTAGCGTTAGGCTAAGGAATAATTTTTATACATCCACGAAGTTCATTTCATTAGTAAACAACAGCTCGCATGACCTTTGCAAATGTGGCACAGAACAATACACACACACATACATACATACACACAGGCATACACACCTATACACGTAAGCCGTTCGGCCTTCGACCATGTCGCATCGCGTCGCGTCGCCAGCGGTCAACGCAATCAGCGAAGACAATCAGTGGGCCAAGTGCGATCCATAAATTGCTCAAAAAGTCGAAGGGTATTTGTCAGCTCGAGCTGCTTGTCGTGTCGTGTCAGTCTCTGTCTCAGTCTCAGTCTCTGTCTGTGTGTCGTGCCGTTGCTTTTGCTATTGTTCTTGCTTTCACCATTTGACAGACATGCGTCAAATTATCTGGCCACTGTTCGCGTCCGTGCACCCCCCTCTTACCTCACCCCTTAAAGAAATCGATAGTTCGCAATGTAAATTATTACCTTTTGTTTGCCGTGTGACTTCATCCGTTTGCCGGCCCCCTCCTGCGACTGTCCGTTCGACCCTCCCACACCTTCCTACCTCCACGACTGCCTGACAATCAAATCGGCTCAGTCTTTGTGTCGCATAATTTATATCTCGCTGCTACTATCTAGCCACCGCCCGCCTGTGTGGCTTAGGTTATATTAGTCGCAGCAGGTCGTCGCTACGGAAAACTCGTATCTCTTAAGTCGACGAAAATTCCCCGAAAAAATCCCAAGAGCGCGTCGGTGCCCGCAGCGACATTCCGATACTGGAGCAAGTAAAATCGAACTGCGTTTTTGCATAAATATTTACGATGACACTTCATATTCACTTGATATTCATACTCTGAATTAGTTTGGATGCGTCATTTTCGCTTGTCCTGGTAGGCAATTGTAGTTGTACCCTAGCAAAGGGTATATTAGTTTTGCTCAAATGTTTTGCAATGCATAGAGGGAGATATAACATATTTGACTGTATATAGTTGTAGATATAAGTACGGGTATATACATATACTTGAGGCAAGTCGAAGCGAGCATTGTCGGTCTGTCTGAAACACTAAAATTAACTTTAAGCTAACCATATTTGTTCTTTTCTGCTCCTGTATTATATATAGCTGTCATAGGAAGAGTCAATAAGGGTGTTTATAGTATAGAAAGCTGTGTTATTTCATAGGAAACTATAACAAATAATTTAAACTGTATTATATCTAAATAAAGTTTTCATAAAAAGAGTGTATTTTATAAATCTAGCATTCTCATAACCTTTCACCAAACTAAATCTATCATCATCAAAGTTAGATAAGGTATAAATGATAATCCGAATAAAGTGATTTCGTTAACTGTAAGAGTATCAAAGCTTCGCCGCAAATAAACTGTCTTTCTTATTTTGGTTTGTCTTGGCCGTCGTAGTCGTAGCTTTGTATTGAAACTAGTGATAAACATTTGTTTGTTTATTTAGTATTCTCTCGGCGTACACAGTTCGTAGTAGATCCATAGACTTTTGTTTATAGATTTGCTGTCGAATGTTTGTCTAGTCTGCAGCAGCTTAAGAGCATTAAGAATGCATAAAAATGATTGATTTGAGTACTGTGTGAGTAAATATAATGGCAAATCAATGAAATAGGTATCAGATTGTTGTCGAGCTGAAGCTGAAAGTAATAGTTTTCATAGAGAGCTTAACAATGGCAACAGTTAAATTGTTATTCATTACATATTCACTAGTTACTCATTGCATATTCAGCAACTACTCAACTTGCTTACTCGTTTCGCGAAATTCCGCATTGGCATTCTTAATAGACACTTCCGGAATGCAATTGGAGAACTTGTTTTGCCAGCGTATAGTGTAATAAATAAATATTACGTATACGTAGCGTGATACATGTGCTCAAGGTCAACGACAGTTCTGCAAAATATTCATTAATTGAATTGAGCTAGTTTATAATTGGGCAAGTGCAATGAAGCGGTCAACCTATGCGCTATAAATAAAATGCGACCGTCGTTTGATGATAATGATGATGATGAGCAATTATGAACAGTACTAGAGCAAGTAGGTGGTATACTGTGTATACTGTGTAGTTGTGTAGACTGTGGCAAGGGCACACTGGGTCAGCTTGTTGCCAGCTTGGAGGCGGTGGCCCGCAGGAAATAGCAAACAAAGCGCGTAAATTATGAAACGACAGCTAACTGGCGACATGGCGTGACAGGGCAGAGTTAGCTTGGGTTAACCTGGCGCAGCTCCGTAAAGAGAAGTGCGGCCGGGGGGGCGGGGTACGGAGAGGTGGCAGTATGTCGCACAGAAAAAGGAATGCAAAATTGTGACTGCCTGCCTGGCTGCCTGTGTGTGTGTGCTTGTGCTTGTATGTGTGTTAGTGTGTGCCTGTGAAAAACAAGAGAGCTCATAATTTATTTATTTATATTTACCCTGCCGTTGTTCTTGCTGTAATAATAATTAGTTGTTGGCAACTCACGCACACAAATATGCCGCACAAATATCTATAGGATACAGCTTTCTTGTATGTGTTTGTATCTACACACACATGTGCGTGTGAGTGTGTGTGTGTGTGTTTGTTTGCCTACACCTACGCAGGGCATTATTGTTATAACGTTGAGCTTGGCAAAGTATCAGTTTTGTGTACCTGTACAATATATAATCTATATAAAATTGAAGTCAAAAATATATATAATTATTAATTATTTTAATTGATAAATTTTACTAATTTGCGAGCTGTAAATATTTTTTTTTGAACTATAAAAACTACATTGAAATTTTATAATTGTATAAATTAATTGTTTTTTGAACTAACTAAGATTCAACAAAGTTTCCCCATTAAATGTTTAATTTGCCATTTATTTTCATGATTTTATAGCAACTTGACTGGTTCGCAGACTTAGCTAAAGTATACGAGTACATATGATTGTATATATATATGCATGTCTATATATGTATGAATAGCAAAGTTGTGATGTTTTCACAAATGGTTTTCAAATATTGCCAGCCCACATGTAAGGAAGTGTATTTTCGCTGCTTTTTAATTAAATTCAAGTTTGTCGCCCGCGTTGCCAGAATTCGCGGTCGCCTAGAGAGCGGGAGACAGAGAGAGAGAAAGAGAGCGCTAGGGAGAGAGAGTGAGCGGGCCTGAGAGAAGATAGCATGCCAGGCAGGCCGCTGTGCTAGCTCCTCTTGCTCATGCCTAGTTAGAAGCTATCGCCGCACTTTTATAATGTTCACTTTCCCGATTCTTCAGTTTCAGTTGGTGCGCGACATTTGTACGATACACTCCGGTACGTTAGCGTCCATTTTGTTAGAGTCGTCTTCTTGCTGCGTTCGTTGGCGCGCGCGTCAATGTGTTTGAGTGTGCGTGTGCGTGTGTGTGTGTGACAAATGCAGATGTCTAATATACACGCATATATAGTATATATTGAGCATACGCAGTGATTCACTGAGTGCGTTGGCCCCCAGCGTACGAAAAGCGTGCAAAATATCGCGCTGCTCATGAATATAAATAAAATAATTATTAAACCAAACTGGCAACCATTTGTGGTATCTATGAATATATTCGATTTATTTGAAAAGTTCAAAGTTCAAAGAGGATTTTGCTGAGCTGCTGCTACTAGATTCTCTGCTCTGATATTGTAGCAAATTGTCGCCGCGTTCTGTGCCTCGTTTCTTTTGTATATGTGTGTGTTTGTGCGTGTCGCGGCGTACATTGCGAGATCACTTTAAAAATAAAAGATTTGTTTGTTGCTATTTTTAAAGGCGTGCCAAGTTTTAATACCGTTCCGTTTCGTTTCAATACGTTTCGTTGCGTTTCGTTGTCATTGTCGCAGCGCATTCGTGTCTGTTGTCGTTTTCGGTGGCGTCATTGGCCACTTGGCCATGTCCAAAGTTGCCTAGCCTCAGCCCCAGCCTCAGCGTCAGCCGCAGTGCGACCCAGTCAAAACAGACACACAATCAGTATCATCTGTTCAGTGCCTAAATAAAAAGTATATTCTATATAGACTATAGCAGTGCGCCGCAATGTAATCAACTGAAATGGCAAGTGGATTGATCGGCACAAATATCAGCGCAGTGACAAATGTAAGCTTGTCTCGATAAGGCTTTAATACTCGTATATAGCTTAGCTTGGCATTGCCCCGCAGCAGCAGCAGCAGCAGCATCAGTTTGTGTTGTGTGCCTCAGGCAACCGATGCTAGCAATAATTAATTTATAATTTATATTAATTTTATTTATATTTATGCGCAATTCGGCGCAAACTTGAGCCAAATTGAGCGAATTTTAAATGTCAAACGTGACGTATGTGTAATATAGCGTAAAAGACACTTACACGTACACACACACACACAAACACAGAGACACACATGTACATACATCCATCTGAGTGCCGCCTTGTGCTAAAAATGTTGTCTCACATTAAAAAGATACTCATGTTCTGGCTAATTGTCAATGAATCATTTGATAGCGCATAACAATAATTGATACAAGTCGTTTTTCATGTATATATGTATGTGGTATATGTTATTGTTTTCCAGGGGATGTCGGGGTGTGATCAAAGCACTGTCGAATCATTGGCCGATGATCCAACAGATTCACCATTCGATGCCGATGATTGTCTCAAAGTTCGCAAGTATTGGTGTTTTTTGCTATCCAGCATATTCACATTCCTTGCTGGCCTGCTTATCGTGCTACTATGGCGTGCATTCGCATTCATCTGTTGCCGCAAGGAGCCGGATTTGGGACCCAACGATCCCAAGCAAAAGGAGCAGAAGGCGTCACGCAACAAACAGGAGTTCGAGGGAACATTTATGACAGAAGCAAAAGACTGGGCTGGAGAGCTTATCTCGGGTCAAACAACAACTGGTCGAATTTTGGTAAGTACTCTTCCTTCCTATATCCTTCCCTGTAGTCTCTCTCTCTCTATTCAAGGTTAGCCATGCATTTTTCATTGCATTATACGTATGGTACTATATGACTTTCGTTCACTTCGATCGGTCTGGCAGTTGCGTGTAGATTATAACATTTGCCACATTTTTATTGTGCCACATTTCGTGGCTTATTGTTGTTCATGTTTGTTGGTTGCATGTCAACAACGGAAGCAACCCAGTAAGTCGACCATTTCCATGTGCCGTCTACGTACTGCTCGCTCACTGATTAAATTGATTTAGTTGCCCCGCTCGAGGCGGCACTGCTTTGACTTACTTTAGCCACCTGATATATTGCTCTACTTGGGAATTACATATTATATATATTTTTTTGAGGTCCCTCTGTTAATTAATGACATGATATTTATGGAAACCAGGTGCCAGGTGGCATGTGCAAACAGTGTTGTTTCAACATTTTGCATATGTCACACTGTGCACTCATCAATTAAACTGTGGCCCCTTGAATAAGCCAGGCGTCATTAGAGGTATTTCGAGTGGGGTATTTACTTGGATTAGGCACTGACTGGGGATCAGGCAACCTCTTTGTCTGAGGAGATATGGGTGGTATGTGGAAAGTTAAATGGAGTAGTAGCTGATTTTCATGTTCAACTAATAATCGATTAACGAAGGGTATCAGAAACATTTTGACATTGTCAGATATATATAATATATTGAGGTAATATTTGCATAATTAGATCAATTGGGTACTGAAGATGATGTTGTTAGATCATAATCTAAGGTTTCTTAACTATTCTGTTCGTTAGTTTATTTCTAAATATTACTTTCATCTATTTGGTAAAATTTTAAAAACAGTAAACGAATAGTTTCTTTACTTACTATAAAACAGTTTTGTAGCTTGAAGTGTTGAGTATTATGTATAGATTTTTGGATAGTCTATTTCAAGATTCCTAATGTTGTTCATGCTATTCCGGTGTGAACATCTCTTAAGTAAATTGATATCTTAAAGAGTGAGTCTACTTCTGTCTGCACATAACCTAATAAAGACAGGTTTTTTATTAACTTTTCTAATGAGTGTCGATTGCAAATCGAAATTTCAGTACTCAGCCCTATTGCTATACTAAGATACATACGATTCGTATATACAGATACAGCAACACACGTGTCTTCTTCGCTGCATGACATTCTGTCATTATAACAACAAACTGATGAAGACAAACTAGGACTAGGAATATTCCTAAAGTTGAAATGCTTACGCTCGTGCCTACGCCCACTACACCCCACCCCAAACAACGTCAATGCGAACGCCCGTTTATCGATAGTTTTCTTAGATAGGGAGCAGGGACAGGGGGCTCTATGGGGGAGCTATGCAAAGTTCTAACAAAATGGCAATAGCAACTTACAGTTAATAACGGGAAACGGGCGAAGCGAAACAAAATAACAAAAGATATGCGGGGCAGCGGGAATGAGGCAGCCACAACATATAGCAGTAAATATTATAGGTGGCGCACGTCATAAGGAAAGGGCTTAGAAAATCAATAAAAAAAAAACTTGCCTGTTTCCACAGCGAAAGGAGCCCAGCAACGTCGCAGCGGGGTGAATGGCAAATGGCAAACGGCGAACAGCGAACAGCGGCAAGCGCCTATTGCCCAAGCGGCCTACTGTGCCAGCAGGCCAATTCTCTGGCAGACTGCGGCACAATCTTGGTTCTTGTTGTTGTTTTTTTCCCAGTTATTGTTGTTGGCAATTGAGCGCTGTTGCAGCTGTTGGCGGCCGCCTTCGAGTAGACGCTTTTCACAAAGCCTTTTGGCATTTGCTCGGCTATTTATACCCTGCGACATAAGAAAATGTATTTAAAGGGCATATTAACTTTGTGAAAATGTATGTAACAGGCAGCAGATAGTATAGCAGATCTTATAAAATATCAATATGTGTACATACGTTAAGATACAATATTCTTGCGTCTGCTTGTCTGTATGAACGCTTCTATCTCTGTTATTTTACAAAATAGACTGAATTAATTCACATAATATCACCTTAAAGGTTCTATATATACATAATAGGCACATCTAGTTTACTAACAATTTATTAATGAGCCGAACGACTCTTTTTTAAGCACTTTTCCCTAATTGCGTAAAGGGTATCTGCGCATACGAAATTGCTATTTCCTGTGTATGTATGTATATATGTATGTATGTAATAACATACACATGTATTTGCTTGATGGTTACACAATCGCAGGACTCTCATTTCCATTTCACTGTACGACCTTAAAAAGTGGCTAAACCGCTAATTGGCCTTGCATTTCTTGAAGTGACTACAATGCGGAAGTTGCCACAGAAAAAGTCCTAAGGGAAACAGTTAACTGCAAGTTAACGGCAGGCGTGTCCAACACATCCGATTGCATCAGGTCAGGCTACCTCAGGGGCAACTTGAGCAAACAACCCTAAGAAAAAACGCATTTTGCGGATCCATTAAACTTTTGTTGCTCTAGTTGTTGTTGTCGTTGGCCCGGTCCGTGATGTGCGGTCGTTTTATGAGTAAATTGATTGCTGTATTTAGCGAGAGCAGCTGGCATAAAAAATGAAAATGAAATAAAAAAAAAATGGATTCTATATGTGTTTTTAATAGTATGCTAAATCAATTTGAAGAGCCTAGATTGCTGCTGTAGAGTTGGCGATACTATCAGATACCCTACAAAGACACAAAATAAAAGAAAATAGAATTAAATATTTAATCTATCTATGACCATCTTATCTTTTATTTATCCAAAGTTATTGACGTATATGATATGTGATTACACCATGATACCTTATGTTTAGTGCCAACAGGGTATAAAATACACTCAATCAATTATCAAATTTGAGCATAACATATTTTAAGTTCTGTACAGTTTCTGACACTTGAAAAGTCATTTACGCGATTTGGTTATGAAAAGCGACACGCGTTTTCTCGTTTCCCAATTCCCAGTTCGTACGACATTTCAGATTCGTGATAGTCGTGGCGTCTGTGCCCTGCGGCTTAAGTGGATTTCGCGCCACATCAAACACATTTCCGGTCGAACAAGCAACTAAGTGATTGACCCAGTTTCTGTACCCACCAAAAGGAACAAATATAATCAACAACAACAAGAACAACAAAAACAGCAAGAGAAGAAACATTGTCAGCATAAAGTTTTATCATCTTCTTGGCCGAGTTACGTTCGCGCTGTCGTCGACGCCGTCTTGACGTCGGGGGCTGCTGCATTGATTACCTTGTCGTGGTGACGTCAGTTTTGTGGGCTTTACGACAAACTACTGACGTGCATTACAAAGGGCAATTGCGTCACTGTTGTACCAACGTGATTGACATTGTAATCTGTTTTATCAGCATGCGCTCGGTTTTGTCTCTTTAATAACAAAAAAATGAGACACACGATGACCCATGGCGTATACGTAATATTTAAAACGAAACCTACTTCAATGACTTTCGGAACTATTTGAGAAAATTTGCACCTGCCTTAAGCAACCGAGGTTAATTACGTCGATTGCGTGCGGCCTTTGCAAATTTCACTTTCATTTTCTTTGTGTTTTGTGCGATTATCAAAGCAATTACGTCTAAGTGGGCAGGACAGGAAAGTCAAACATTGGGTATAACAATTACCTGCGATTATAATAACGTAAATCAGTTTAGGATGAAGTCGGAATTACGCTGGCTATAGGACTTGGCATTGGACTATGTTTTTCCCTAATCAACAGCATAACCTAATTTAATTGCCAATAAGATTTGAGGAAGGTTATTGGCATTACGTATATTATAAGATTTCGCAGTGTTTTTTTTTGCATTTATTTAAGTCAGTTCATTCTATGCCAAATGCTGGCTCAAGCATAGGCTGGCAAAAAGCCAACCAGATATATTAAGTGCAGTCTACAAAGTATCTGGTATAACATACCACAAGTCTGTGATTTATGTGTGGCCAGATATTTTCGTAATTACCGTATTTATGCAGTGGAAATACGGTTGCCATGGATATTGGAGATTCTTCAGTGAGAAATGTAATACACATGTGCACTATTTTCTTAAAAAAACCATTTACTTTTGTGTAAAAAGATTTATAATCCTTATTATAATAACTTTGTGCCAACCGCAAATGTATGTAACGGCCAAAAGGACACGTGGCAGACTGTACAAACTGTATATATATTCTTAATAAGCATCAGCAGCCGAGTTGTTATAGCCATGTCCGTTCGTTTTGTCTGTCAGTCAGTTTGTCTGTCTGCGTATCTGTTTTTTTGTTTTTCTGTCTGTCTTTGTGTCTGTTTGTCTGTCTGTTTTGTTTGTCTGTCTGTCCGTATGAAAATGTAGATCTCAGAGACAATGATAGTTAGAGCAGTATGTGTTATTGTGTCACGCAAATCAAGTATATTTTAGATTTTCTACACGCCCTCTTAAATCGAAAAAAAGCAATTCCAAGCGTAGTTTTCATGCAGATTAGTTCGTTTAAGGTATATACAATATATTTCAATGCCTAAATGATTTCTGAAAATTTGGTTACAATCGGATAATCATTATAGATGTTATTCAAGAAATAAATTTAAGAATTGCCGCTCCCTAAAGTATGCAATACAAAATACACTAAAAATAGAAGTTATATATTTAAGAGATCGTTTTGATCAGATGGGAAGCGGTTATATCATAGTCCAACTTTTTACTTTTTTATTATGCTAAATATTCTAACTTTCGTTAACCAAATTGAACTGTAATGATCATTTCAAAAGAAACTAATAATGTACTTTATTTTCTTGCAGGTCGTACTCGTATTTATACTCAGCATTGCATCTCTCATTATATACTTTGTTGATGCATCTAGCGAAGAAGTCGAAAGATGCCAAAAATGGAGTAATAACATTACTCAACAGATCGATCTCGCATTCAATATATTTTTTATGGTTTACTTTTTTATACGAGTAAGTTTCACGTCTCTTACCTTCTGTTTGTTTGTTCTTCAGTCGCAAAGACAAATTGGTTGATCCTCTTAACAATTATTTCTATGTTAATCAGTTGGAATTTGTTTTTAAAAATTCTTAAATACGATTGTGTTTTCTTCATTAACAATTTTATTACAGTTCATAGCGGCGTCCGATAAGCTTTGGTTTATGTTAGAAATGTACAGTTTTGTAGATTATTTTACAATACCCCCGTCCTTCGTATCAATATATTTAGATCGAACATGGATCGGTAAGCGCAAAACAAATTTAATTAAAAATATATAATTAAAAATTCTAAAATATTATGCATACAAATCGGTTCCTAGATTAAAGACTCATTCATCTTTTTTACACACGAATACACTCTCGCACAATATATATATGTAAATATACCATATATCGTATATATATATACTAGCATTTTCTCAGATAATGTGCCCCGATCGATTTGTATGCATGCAATGTGCTTTACTCTTCATACACACACACGCACAAACATGTGTGCGTGTATGTATGTATTGCAAGTGTATCTCATATCAATAAATGTATATATCACAAACAGGTCTTCGATTTCTTCGAGCGCTACGTCTCATGACTGTTCCAGATATTTTACAATATTTAAATGTACTAAAAACATCGAGCTCAATACGTTTGGCTCAACTAGTATCAATTTTTATATCCGTGTGGTTAACAGCAGCGGGAATTATACATCTGGTATGTAGACACACACACACACGCACTCACACTCACACACACGCAAACAAATACATATACATATAGACATATGGCATGGTGACATGCGCGTTTTCCAGCCGGCTTTGTGAGAGTGTTGCAGCGCGTGTCTAAAGCCAGTTTAAAAAATTATATTACGTATACGACGCGTTGCAGGGTTTTACAAAGCAAAAGGCTGGGAGGGCGTGCATGGCGCCCAATTGCAAGTGTCCAATGGCATAGAGATTTGAAATATGCATTTCGAGTTTGTCGCTGATGCGTGTTTTCTATTGCAATTGATAAATTGCAATTGCATTTACTTAAAATTTAGCTGGAGAACTCTGGCGATCCGCTGGATTTTAATAATGCTCATCGTTTATCCTATTGGACCTGTGTCTATTTCCTAATTGTGACCATGTCAACGGTAGGATATGGTGACGTTTACTGTGAGACTGTCTTGGGAAGAACATTTCTCGTGTTCTTTCTGCTCGTCGGCTTGGTAAGTTCAACAACAACAATAACAACTGCGACACTGAAGCAATACAATAACACAAAAAACATACAGTAAAATATTAAAAAAAAAAAAAAAAAGGAAACGAACAAAAATATTTAAGCTTTCTTTTAGTTACACATATAGACAATATTTTCTCTATTTGTCTCTCTCTCTCTTGTTCAATCTCTGTCTCTCGCTGTCTCTCTTTGTCTCGGCCCATCGACATCGAGACCCATTGAGCCTAGGCGAATGCAAAATGCAAACAGCGGGGTCCGCAGTGCTATAAAATGTGTGAATGATTCAAGTTTTGGTTGTTTGCCTAATGTACCTAGAAAAAGTTTTGCTCTAAACTAGCGTATTTACCAACATAAGCATCCAAAAACCTTCAAGTAGATCAAATACCAAGTACCAAGTACCGAGTGTAGCACCCTACATACTATACAAGAAATACTTAACCCGAACCCGTACCCGTACCTGAACTCGTATCAAGCGTTTGTCCCCTTACAACATACAACAACTACAGTTCGATTAGTAGAATAAGGAATTAAGAAAACCGTACTCTATATATCTATAATTAATTAATTACTTTCTCTTTATCAAACGTATTTGAAACTACTACGCTACGTTTGTGTAAATATACATAGAACGACTTAAAAACGCTGCACCAATGTTTACTTTGAGACTCGGTTCCATATACAACAACTATATTATACTATTTATGCGTTCATCTAAGTTTCGTTAGCTTCTCATCACCAAACGCGTCTCGAATTTCGATTAAGTCACTCTTTCTCGATTAACTACAATATATATACTATTTCGCTCATGCACACACAGAGACATCTACATTATTAACTTGTGCAGCAGCTGCGTAGATGATTCGTTTTATACAGTACAGTTGTTTCTTGTGTTTTCTTTTCTTATGAAAGTAAAACATAAACATCAACATAAAAACAAAACAACAATGCATGCAGTTCTCAATTTTTTAATATTTCCATTATTCAATTTGCTTTTGTTTTTTGTAAGAAAAACTTGTAGACACAAAACACTTTGGCAAAGAAAAACCGACACAGACACCAGATACTGACACTGACGCCAGGACTTGAGAAGTATTTAAACAGCGAACAGGGTGCTTTTCATACATGCATATGTTATAATCAAAATAATATCTAACAAATACGTATATATCTAGATATTCGTTTTGCATGCTATAAGGCTATAAGGCTGCCACCAATCGGATTGCAAAATAAACCAAACTGCTTTTAGGTTATATAACTTTTATTCAGATAGGTACGCGGAACATTCAAAGACTCTTTGTTATTAGCGTATGTTAGTGTGTGAGTGAATTAGGTTAGCATCCAGGCTGGGGCTTATTTCGGAACCTATTGATAAGACACAAAATATCACTAAGCCTTAAAATATATTTTCATTGATTTGCGTTTAATTGTTAAACTGTTAATTTAACTGTATTCGTATATGTGGAATATATATATATATATATTTTAGGCAATGTTTGCCAGCAGTATACCGGAAATAATTGAACTCGTTGGTAGTGGCAATAAATATGGCGGTGAACTCAAAAGAGAACACGGAAAGAGGTAGTCTATAACATTCAATATGCAATATAAAAGACATATATAACAACATCACATTCAATTTGAAATACATTCTCGATATAAATCAATATAAAACCTACTAAATACTAAGAAAACTGAGCTACAAACGATCTATAGAACATATATCTGGGAAATTTGTCAAATAATGTTTTTAATTTGTCATTTATTTAAGAAAACTTGACTCAAGCAAATCGAATCGAATCGAACTAAGGTTTAGGGCCCACAGATAACTTCGATTTGCAATACTTGTACAATTGTTATTTGAAGCATTAAACAATTAAATTCATGAATAGCAATTGTTCGTAATGAATCGTATTGAGTCGTATCGCAATAGCCATTTACGAATTTCCACTTTCTTCTTAGTCTGTTACCCTTTGATTTGTTTTTTAGTTTACCAAATCGATTTGTATTTTGGTAACTCGCATATGAAGTTGAAATAATGGAATACCCTTATCCTCATCAAATGTAGTAATTGCAGTCAACTCTGGACACTAGTGTCATATTCAATCAATTATATTTTCCAATAATTACTTAATAATATATCTTTACCATGACATTAGTTATCGTATGCGTTGCGTGACACTATTTAAGAGTGATCAAACATAATCAAGTTAAAAGTTATCCTTTTATCAGTTTTATACTTAGATTCATAATTTATAATCAATAAAAAACCTTTTCTGCAGTTCTTTTGGTCCTATATATATATATATTATTAACGTACTCAGAGGGTTTTCTTTTGCTTTTTCCCCCGTTGATTCGTTGGCGATACGCTGCAAACACACGTTATAGGCGTGTGTTTTACATTAAATTTAGCCCGATTTTGCATTTATTTTTGTATTTTTTTCATTAAATTTTCTGTTTATGTTTAGTTATGTTTCATTTCGTTGCGTATTCTTTGCAATGCTTTAAATGTTTTTGTATTAACCCACCAGAACTGCAAACTACATGTGTTTTTTGAATTTGCAATTGTTGAAGGTTTGTTTTTTCGACATCTCTTTAAAGCATTCATGCAATTAAACTACTTAGGCGCATTGTTGTTACTACACCATAAAGCATCGGTCACGCATTGCCAACTTAAAAGTAATTCTCAAAGTAATCTCAAAATACACGTTAACTTAATATCTTTATTCATTATTCTTCGAATTCAATGATAGCAAGTGTAAGCTATACTATTCAACAATAACCAAATTGTATCTCCTTAAGTGACCCCAAAATAATCAGTTTTGTGTCAGTGTCACCGTAAAATACAATAGTATATCATGCATATCTTTTAATCGGTTATTTTTAACTAGTCCTTATTATTTTAGATCTTTTGATAATCAAGTGACTTTTTCCAGTAATTAAACAAAAACTTAACTGGCAAATTGTTAATCCTGAAGAGTAAAAAAAAAAATTTTATTTTGGAAATAGTCCTTATGTTTCGGCTAGCCGATTTCTTTTTTTTACTTTATACTACAGTACAATATATCATTGACTTTGAGGAATTTGAGCATACATAACATAACGTACAATTTCTTGGTTCGATTCATAGCATTAACATATAGAGCGCACCACCTAAATTGAAAAGTATCGCCCTTTTAAAAAAAACTATCACTTAAGTTATCCCAATACTAAAAATAACTCAAAAATCAGTGAGCGAGACTTCTCTTCGTCTCTCTTTGTCTCTCTCTCTGTCTCTCTCTCTCTCTCTCTTTTGCTCTCTGCACCCTGTACTAGGCAGTCTTTGCACTTCGTGTACAGCTGTAAAACTGTAAATTTTTAGACCTAAAGTAACAAGTTGGACTAAGTACGAGATATATAAATATATATATATATATATAAAATTAGCTAAAGGTAATCGTGACGATCTTGCGACAAGCAAGTTGTATATGTAAACTAATGTACAATTAGATGTATTGTGAGTGTGCAAGTGAATTGAGTTGTACATAAAAAAGTGTGAATGAGTTTGAGTGCATAGTTTGAATGGGCTTTTAGTCAACAGTGTCAGTGATATCGAAACTTGATGTCAGTGTGTGGGGTGAGAGTTGTGCTCCTTTTGCTTTGTGTTCTGCGTCGTCTGCGTAACTATCGTTATTGTTATCGTTATCGTCGTCGTGTTCTCAAGTCTTGAGTCTCGTGAATTCTCTTAACACACCCAACCAGACCAGCAATAGCAACTACAACAACAGCAACAACAACTACAACAATAACAGCAATAGCTACAACAACCCGATAGACAATACTAAAACTGCAATTGTAACTGAAACTGAAACATTTTTGGCACTTCTCTCTCTCTCTTGCTCTAAAAATGTGTATTGTGTGTGTTGTTGACTTTAGGCCGTGTTCGCTAGTTGGATACCAGAAATCACTGAACTGGCCGCCCAGAGAAGCAAATATGGTGGAACATATAGCAAGGATCCTAGAAAAAGGTACACGAACACGTTGCTGGCTGTACCATTCAAAGAAAACGAAAAACGAACATAAAAATTAATAAAACAGATAACAACAAAGAACACAAAAGAAAAAAATAAATAAATCACAAAAAAAAAACAAAAAAAAAAATTAGACAGTATTGAAAAGCAACAATCGCTACAATCGAATTAACATTGTTTTTCTTACATTGCATTCTTACTAAACTTCAGAAGAAGCAAAAAAAGCTGTTTTTATAATTATTATTTTTTATCCTTCAGTTTTTATATTCTTTTTTATTTCACTTCTTTTCTAACTTCACTTGAACTTGCATAAAAATATCCACTTAAACTAAGCCAGGCAACTGCACCATATAATAAAATAGTCAACAGGAAAAAGTGATTCACAAAACAGTTGCCTGTCGGTTTGAGTTGGCAGAAGTATTTGGTATTATTGTCATAAAGCAAATCAAAACTAGAAAAGATATATACAATTTATATTCGAATTTTCAATCCAGTGAGGCATTGGTTTCTTGGTGGCATGTGTAAAAGGGAAATTCTCCTTTCGAATTGATTAAAACGTACATAAGCTAAAAAAAATCGAAATCTGTAATTGTTTGTCAAATCCTTCTGTAAATCTTGTTGTTCTTTTCCTTATCTTTATACATATACTTTATGCTACACACATACTACAAACATACAAACAGAAAATAATCCATTTTTCAACTTTTTGGCTTCATTTTTGTGTGTGCAAAATTAATTAGGCCAATGCTATACCTATTAGTCCAATTATATAGAGAAGACGAAGGTGGCCGAAGTGTGGCTGTTGCGTATACGTTATGTGTGCAGTGGTTCTTTCTTCTACCAATTTTCTAATTACTTTGAATTGTTGTGCATCTTAAATGTTAACTCAAATACATTGTAGATTGTAGCGCCTGACGGGTATGCAACACTTTTTGCCCAACGCAACTGAGACCCCAAAAAACAACCAATTTATTGCTCAGTTTTAAACCTGTTTCTCTATCCACCATAAGAACTGCTAAATCATTCTCAAATTCTTATCTACTCTACATATTCATATGTATGTAGTTATTATTTATGGTAATCATTTAATTGATTTCGTTGTTGACTTATTTACATAATTATTTAACATTTTGCTGCATAACTCAAAGCATGCATCTCTCTCTGTCTCTCTAAATCGGTAGCATAATTTCAAAATTTCCGAATCGATTTCAAACAAGCCAACAGAGAAAACAATCACAGTCCAGACGCATAAACATACATATACCTACAAACATATTTAAACCCATGAGCTTACATCGGCAAGTCTTAACAACTTAAATTCGGGTTTTATTTACAGAAGGTTTTGAATTCCATTCTCACAGAAATCGATTTACTTCAGCAGATCTCTTGGCGCAGAAATAATAAAAATGAAATATGTTATTATATATATATTCATATGACGAGAAAATTAAAACTTTAGCACAATTTTTGTTCGAGAACTATCGAAACAAATTACAAAGAATTTTCAAAAATATCAAACAATTAGTTGTACCCTTTGATTTTGGTTATGTTTCACCGCAAGCAGCCGCGAATTTTTATGCAACTTCAGCCAAGTGAATTTGTTTTTGCAAACTCCGTTTTCTTTTGCAGTTTTAGTTTGTCCCCCGTTGTTAACACAAATACAGTACAATAGCTTTTTACTCTGTTTGTTTTTTGGAAAACTACCAAAAAGGCATAATAATAATGTTAAAAAATTGTTTGTTGGTTTGTTTGTTGGAACACACACACATAAACATATACACAAACCCAAGTTGCTGCTTTAGTTTTCGTATTGATTTTGTCTATGAACATATAATTATTCGGAGTTTTTGTACAAGTTTATAATTCCTATACATATTAAATACCAAATGCAGTAGATACTTTTGCAATTTTATCCACTACCTAATACATATTACTTATTATATCGAATTCACTTGTAATTACAGACATACTATACCAAAAATATACAAAATATACCACATGCCTGGTGAAACAAAAATGTTGCCATGCCTGGCGACAAACATATAACACCTATACTTAATCATCTCTCTAATTAAAGTCGTTAATTTGCTTGCACCTACTTAGTATGCCGCAGCCACGCATATTACGAGTAATCAAACTGCGCCAAATTGCGCTGTAAAAAAAAAACAAAAAGTTCTCAATGATTTAATTAAGACGATCGATTTATTTGTTATAACAGTAACAGTTGCAGTATCTGTGTATCGTAATCAGTATCAGTATCAGTATCAGCATCATGACTACATTTACTACTCAAACTGAAACTCTTTCCCAACTCTTTCCTCTGCCCAAAGTATAGACTCTCTCTCTCACGCACATCATACAGATACGAGTCTTTTCCAATGAAAGCACATGAATACACCTTGAAGACAAACTGCGTGTAATATACATATCTTGTCGTAGCTGTAGTTCGTTTTGTCATTAGCTAATCTACTATATAGCGGGCACCATCAAGAAAAGGTCCCAGTCGATTTGTTGTGATGGCTGCCAGGGTACTTGGCATTTATTTCCTTTCAGGTATCTCCTTCGCACTTATGGCGTTTCAAAAATACTTTAGATATTCTCATCTACCGATTATTGATTTACAATTACACACATACTTACTATAAATACCATTTAAAAACTACTGTAGCCCATACACGTATCCCCAAGAAATCGAAAGCCTTTTGCAAAATTTATATTCTACACACTATACTAAATCTAGTATGACATGACATTGTTAGAGCAATGAGAATATTAGCCACAGACTATTGAGATAGTCTGTTGATTTGTGAAGAGTGTAAGATAAATGTATTATTATTATTATTAAGTTTAAATTGAGTTAAAACGATTGTTTTATTGGTTCTGTAAAAGTATTTTGATTTCAACATTTAGAACCTTATGTTAATACAAAATGATGAAGTTTGACGTAATCAAGAAACAAGAAACAAACAAAAGACAGCAAACATAAACTAAAAAAAAAAACAAAAAAACAAGGTGTAATGAAGATCCAGCAGACGAAGCGCCGTTCTCATCGTCGATATATTTCTAGGTTATGTCTGATTCTCATTGTTTTTACCCCGGTATTCCACTCTCTCTCTCTCTCGTTTTGTCCCGTTCCCTCGCGTTCTTTTTTAGGAATCTGTCATACCTACAGAAAATCTTAAAAAATTTTAATTTTTTTTGTATCAATTAAAGAAAACAAAACAAGAAAATCAAATCCGAAAAACAAAATACTTCACTATCATCATTATCTTTCATACTGTAAACAGGCGATTTTTGCAAGTTGTATACCTGAGATTATAGACTTGATTGGAACAAGAGCCAAATATGGGGGCACATTAAAAAATGAAAAAGGGCGAAGGTGAGATAAACAAAATTTTCTTACAATCAACAGACAACTAAATAATCAAACAACTGATTTCAAAATATATATATATAAAAACCAACCAGTCTACTTACTACCACAAATAAACCAAACATAAATCTAAGTCAAACAATTGTTTAAATCACTCGAAATGTTCAATTAACAAATGTCTTCGTTTTTGACAATGTAAACACCAAATCAAAATGAAATTTCTCCAAGTCAAAAAAGTAAAAACAAAAAAAAAAAAAACGATTTTAGTAAGAAGTCAGCAATTAATAATCATGATCTATGTATGTGCAGAATTTACTTTTACTTTGCGCTTCATTCATCCGATGATTTTTTCCAATATAAAATGTGGCTGAAATTTGATTTTGATTTTAAAACCCCTTGCAACAAGAAGAAGAACACACAAACTTGCATATAAACTATATATATACACCAATATAAACAAGAGCCCAACACTAAATACATAATACCAAAGCCCAACAAAACACGGCCGACTATCCAAGCATATATTATAAAATGCGAGCGAAGCAATCAAAAATGACGCAAACGCCATGCGAGCCTGTATAGTCTGACATACAAGAAACTAACTATCGAAATCCAAAAACAAGAAAATCAATCCATTCAGTCACATAAACTCAAACCGAATTCAAAGCATTTGATCCAACACACATACTCGAACACCAATACATACATATAACATGATAATCCTCACCACGATAAGCCTCAGAACAAAATTACAAAATGCAAAATCAAAAATCAACGAGAAATTTAACACTGAAGTAACTATGCTTTGAGTTTTAGTTCTCAACAACTCATTTTTGTTCAGTTTTCTGTGTTTCTTATTGATATTTGGATTCTTTTAATTTTCCTTTCTACATATTTTATATATATATGGTATCTCGAGTTAAATGTGGCGCAATTTAGCGCGCCGATTCAGTTTCCATTGTGGGTGCCCAGCGCTGTGGTGCCTTAGGTATTTTAAATTGTGGTATTGTTTTAAGGCTCGCCCCATCTCGATTGACACGTATTTTGTTTTCTTTGGTTATGATTGGCATTTTGAGATTGACTATTGAAACCTGTTCCAAAACTGTATCGTACTTAAAATACTGTTCTAAGTGTATAATGTGCGTACTCTTAACTACCATACCAAACTATATTGTTGTAACTTTACTACATTCTAATTGAACGCCAAATTATCAAAACTATCTCTTCTGCTATATACTTCTTCCACCCTCTTTATAAAAACATTAAATATCTTTCTCTAAATTTGTATCCTTTTGTTTTCCATAGTTTCTCGTCGCGCTGCTTATTGGCGCAGGTGTTGCACGTTTTCAGTTTTTGTATCAGTTTCGATTTCAGTTTGAGTTCCAGTTTCCTTTTCAGTTCAATTGAAAAAGAAATAAATGAAAAAAGAAGCTTTAGGACTTAGGACCACTTGGAAAGGTTAATAACGACAAGATTGGAAAATTGAAAACTGAAAACTTAAACTGAAAAACGAGCAGTAAAAGCGTATTTTTCGTTTAATTCGTTTTGTATGCCATCATCTAGTCACATTGCATTGTATTAGCCCTTCAAGAATCAGTGATTGGTGTTTAATATTGTGTTAAATATTCGTAATTGTCTATATAGTCTTTGATATCAAAGTCGTAATTCGTATAAATACTATACAATATATATATATGTATGTATATTATGCAAATCAATTTAAAACGATCAAACATTTAACGATAATAATGCATACAATATATAATATAATACTCCATACGAATAAACCTTTTTTACGTAAATATTAGAAAAGCATTAAACAATCCATGTATACACACATACAAACATTTCTTTTATGATTATTTAACAAAATAATCTATTTTTACGATAGACTGCAAGCTCGGCAATAAAATACATTTTTGTGTGATCCAGGAAACGAAAATAATACTCTACTTTTTTGGATAGTTTTTATACTGGGCCTCCAGTTGTAATAAGTATTATATGTGTGTGTAACATACCTTAACTATTGAATATAATAATAATGATGCTCATAAGGAGTTATATACATACAAAAAATATCAATATATTTTCTCACTCTCTGTCCACCCGACTGTCTATCTTACTCTCTCTTTCTCTGTCTATCTCTCTATCTCTCAGTTATCAGCTACTTCTTATCAATGTTGTAGATTTCGATCAATTTGCATTTTTAAGTATCTCCCGCTCTGTACTTAACTTCACAAATCGATGTAAATTTTTATTTATCGATTCTTCTGATTATCTTATAGTTTCTCATACACTATGCCATATTTTATCAATCTCTGAAATTGTATAAAACTCATAATAAATCAATATAGTACAATCAATAAATAAACAAATTGGCGCCTATAACAATATTGTATCGGAGTAAACATCAATACTATCGATAGCCAGTAGGTGAATAACTGCGAAGAACATATTATTGTGTGGGGGCTATCAACAATCGCAACCCGATCAAATGGAAATTGTACTTGTTCGTAACGTCCAGTACAGCTAAGAAAAGAATAAAAGTTGAATTGTATAGGTTGCTGCTGATATTGAATCGTGATCCATAACTACTCCGTTGTTTGGTTTATAGGCCTGTGAAGTGTAATGCCCTCTTAATAAATCCATGGTCTTGGGTGACTGGAGTTCCAGCTAGCCAGCGAAATGGAAAAGTTCACTCGGTCATCTGCAGACTGCAGAATTCGAAATAATCCGTAACATATTCCCGAGATCGTTTCCACTTCAATTTCCAAATCCTTCCAGAACACAAACATAACGCTCTCTTTTCGTTAATCTGTTTTTTTTTTATCGTTTATTCGTCTAGCTCTCAATCTACTCTGTAATTTTCATTCTGTTTCATCGACATTTCACTAGCCGTCAACACCTTATACAAATCATGGCACATAGTATAGGATTCATCCAGTCAATGAACGTATTTTCCTTTGTGTTTGAGCAAAATAAAAATGAAAAGCAAAGGAAAAAAAGAGAAACTAATAATTAATAAAATGCGTGGCCAGGCATCAAATCTTTTCAAATCTTTTCACCTGTTCTATTCATTTCAGATGTGATTGAATTGCATTTTCAATACAGCAATTAATTATATCATGAATACTCAGCACATATATTACTTAGAATGAACCACATAAGTCAATGCAACTTACATAGTTTATTTCTTAGTTGAATTCTTTTGCTAGTGAACACCAAAATCTTTGACACATTGTTGATCTATTCACCTTACTAGCTGACGTTATTAGCCGTGCATCCAAAGTTATTATACAATTTATATATACGTTTTATACCTACAAACATATTATACAAAAAAAAAAAAAAAAATAGAAAAAGATATTTTTTAATTTAAATAATATTAAAATTGAATTTTGAACTTTCCATGATGGTTATTCACCTTCAAGTCTCAATTTTAATTCGAAAAGAATTTTGTGTCATTTGATCCATGAACAATATTTTCTTGTAACTATGATGATCCTTGATGATAAATGTACATTTGTACCTCTTTATGGGGTTTCGAAAAATATCAATTGAACCCATGGTGTGGTCAGGATTTAAATTACCCACAATTTCACTGAAACACAGAAGAATGCATGTTTTTTATTTTGGTGCACCCATTACTCAGTGAACACACTCACATATGAACGAAGGTATATATGCATACCTATAGTATCGGAGTTTGTCTGCCTGGTTGCCTGATTGCCTGATTGCATGCCTGTAATATCGTACAGAATATGGTATATCCTACAGAAACCAAATGCTAGTGACCTGTTGGAATGAAATGATCATCTTAAACAACCACACAAACTCTCAAACAACAAACCTGAATTGAATCTATATTTACATATATATTTACAATGATTTTGTAATTGTAGATGCTTTATACGATGCATGTAAGTTGATTATATTGCCAACGGTGTGCGTAGCTAAAATATGTTCAGTTAGTAAAAGCCCATTTTAATTTTTTTTTATCTGATCCTAGTGCAAAGGTATAGCCTGGTGAAAATCCACATTTGCTATGCTATGCCTGTATAATTTGATTGCTATGATTTATTGGTTATCTTAAATTGCGTTCCAACAGATTTCTGGGGTAGCAGACTAAATTATCATGCATATTGCAGTATTTATTAGTTCATTTTGTTTTTTGTGTGTGTTTTTTTTTTATATATTTATGATCAACTTGTATGATTTCGTTATTTTGATTTCGTATGAATATACAATGTACCTTTTTGATTACAATGATGTTTACTGTTTTAACAACAACAATAAAATTATAACACTGACAAGTTATAATATTAGTATGATAATGAAAACAAATCAGTTGATAACCAGTTCAAATAATATGAAAATATTAATCTATAAATGAATAAAGAAATGTATACACACTGAGTATGTACAACAAGTACACGCATCTCATTCATCACGTACACCCTACATCCCAACATTAACTGTACATAGAAACACATAAAAAGCTGGACGACTAAAGGTTTCCTCCATCATGTGTTTCAGCACTTGATGGATGAAGCGTGCCAGCAAGTGATTGTATTTGAAATTGAATATTCATATTTGATCACTAGTCGGGTTGGTCCAGCGCCACTGCACACACATACACACACACAAACATATGCGCACCCACATATAATTCGACATGCAGCTACATGCATGGCTAACATTAAAATCTTTACACTTACACTAACAAAACTAAAACACGCACACCTACACACGCACGCACACACACACACACAGCATTTATCTTGAAACTGGCTTTGAAACGATTCTATGCTATTACGATTTACTAATGTATATATTTCTCTCTACACCTCACAAACACAACAATGACATTTTCGCAGACATATTGTGGTATGCGGTCATATAACATACGAATCCGTGTCGCACTTTCTCAAGGACTTTCTCCACGAAGATCGTGAGGATGTCGATGTCGAGGTGGTTTTTCTCCATCGGTAAGTTAAAACTGACATATCCACATATCTAATATATCTATATATTTTGCTGATATATTCATTTTATGATTTTATTTCGTAATTCTTATGTGATATATAATTTAGTTGAATTGAGCTATGACAAGTGAATTTAGTGCAGTAATTAAGAAGAAAAAGTATCTGTAAAGCGAAAGTCCACTGGTGCGGATAAGTTGGATGAATTATGTAAAATATTCTATTTATCAGCAGTTGAAGTTCGCTTTAATTAGAGATATAAACTTAAGTCTAGATAAAGGCACTTTAAATTTAAGTATTGCATTATTCGTATTAGTTTTTTAGTTATCACGGACAACAACAATAAATTATTTCTTTCCATTTGTGTATGTACTTATACTTGCCTTTAATTTACATAATATAATTAATATTGAACTCGATCATTATGATGTTGTAACGTAACATGATACATGAACTAAATAGCAAAGAGCCCGACCTGGAGCTAGAAGGACTGCTGAAGCGCCACTATACAACAGTGGCGTTTTTTCAGGGCACAATGATGAATGCAGTCGATCTGGAACGAGTCAAGGTACACAAACACACACACAACAAACAGTTACAAACATAAAACATATACACTCTTACAGTACAAACAAACAAATACACAAACAGATACAGAACACACACACACACAAAGATACTGCAGAAACTGTTCAGTCGAGGAAGACGAGTCGAAAGAACTGAGTAAAGCGAAAGCGTGCTTTGCCGCAAAGTCCAGAACCCTCTCATAGCGTCGCGTCCCATTGTGTATGTGAAGTACATGTACGTGTATGTGTGTATGTACATCGCAATGACAACACGACCACATACAAACATAGTTAGCAGCGAGCAAGCAACAACAAACAGAGCAAAGTAGCGTTTCACTCTTAATGCCAACCTCTAGTCCCCTAGCTACTATATCGTATATACTTAATAGTCTGCCAATGTTTTATGCGACCCTTGAGTTGCAACCCTCGCGCCCAATTAGCCAACTTATTATACACCCCTCATTCAAAATTTGCTCGTTCTCACATGTTGAACTCTTTGTATTATGAATTTGATTTCTGTTTGCAATTTAAGATATTTTCTTTTCTTACTTGATGCCTGACATCACCGCACATCGGCCTGATACTTGCTGATATTCTAATTTTCCAGAAAATAAAAAAAACCCACTGGAAAATATTTATTACAATTTGTGCAAGCATTTGCAAGTCGTTGCTAAGCAAAATTTGGCAAAAGCAGTTCTAAAGGAATTCTATTCTTATATTTCACTTTTTTTTTTGTATATCACTTTATTTCACTCTTTTCGATAAAAACTATATAGTATGATATTATTTGAAAATTTGTTCACGTTGGCTTTCAGTAATAATAACCTGCGCAATGGAATGTCCTTTTAGCTGAAATTTTATTCAAGTTTGAATTTTGTATCTTATAATATTTCTTAATTCAATAATAACCTAGATGAAGTCAATTTTAAGAATATCACATTTTTTAAACATACATAATTTTGGACTCACTGCACCTTATTATGCTTTACCTACATTTTTATCGAATTTTCCATAATATATATTACTCATTGTTTCACATATACATACATAATCTAATTGAATTTGATTTTCATTTGCGCTGAACACATTTCTTCAACTTAATAGACTATTTGGTAATATCTTCGAATTCTAAAATTAGATTTAAGTTTTCATTATTATAATATTACATACGGTGTAAAGTATTTTTACATTGTATGTACACGTGAGTTATGTATTATTTTATTAGTTATATAGTAGCTAAGATAAGCTCAGATTACTAAAGGCAACTCTGCCAGAGATATAACATATTATAGATATTTCGTTTAGTTTATTTTGAGATTAGTTATGATAATAAAACAAGACGAAAGTATCGTAAAACAATGCAGACTCTATATTCTTTTTGCCGTTCGCACTCTTTATTTACTGACAAAAGGCACTGTTATTCTTCCCATTATTTACTATTATTCTTTTTTTTTCATTTGCATACTACAATCTGCACAATTTCCAAATATCTGTTATCAATTGTGTTACCACACACACAAAAATACACTACAATCTTATGGTTTGATTATAAACCCAACCACCGTTAAACTGTCTACATTGGAACATCTGAATATATCACAATACTACTCTAAAAATATCTGTTTTAATATTTTCAAAAAAAAAAAAAAAAAAAAAAACAATACGTTGGTCACAATACAAAAAACCCAAAAAAAACCTTACAAAAAATTCTAAAGTAAACCACCCGATTTGGAACTTGAGGGTTTATTCAAACGTCATTTCACCACCGTGGAGTTCTTCCAAGGAACCATTATGAATCCGATTGATCTGCAGAGGGTTAAGGTAAAACATTTCTTGATTTTATATGTTTCTCTATGTTGGTTATATCGTATGTTCATTTATGTATTTGTTTCATTTATGTATTTGTTTGCCGTTTCTTTTCGTTTCTTCTGATTTGTGCGTGTTTGTCAAGTCTTATCAATCGAACTCAACAGACTACCATACCATAGCTAATTCTCCTTAACAAACCTAACATACTTACAAAACCGAACGCTAACCGATTAAACTCACCAAAATACTATATTCATTATATTGTATATCTATGTATATGAACAGTACTAAATATGTATTCATGCAATGTTTATATGTATATGTATATGTATGTATGTATGTAAATCATAGCTATTAATGTGCTCATTTATCGTTGTCGCTTTGGTTCTATGTAAAATCATTGACAAGAATCGCATTCACGTACTTTCTCATCAGATTGTAAGTCAGTTGAAGTAACAACAGACCAACCTACACAAACACATTCACATTGACTTACACACGCGTTTCACAGTGCTACATAATATACTACAGACACGGAGACAATATTTATGGTTGTTGTGTACGCAAACATTAATTGTGAATCATATTTAGCTTAAGCGGCAAAACTTGCAGCAATTTATATTGATTATTATTATGTATTAATAAGTATATAATAACATCTTAAGTACATTTAATGTTTAACCATCAGGAATAAAGAAAGCATTATGCGTAGCCCAGGTATAAGCCTTGGTTTCATTATTAGGATCAAGCAATAGATTACAATTTGTTTTGGTTTAAGAAAAGCCATTTCATAACTATATACAATATATACAAAGCGTGATAATATATAAGGAAGAGCCAGAGTAATTTTTTTTCATAACCTTATATTTATTTTATTGAAGTGGGATTATACATATTTTGAATTTATTGGGCATGACCGACGCGGTTTAATGGATGGAGTTGAAAGAATACGTTCTGAATTAATGCATTATGAATTAGGCTGAGAATATATATAAAGTATATATAGAATATATAGAGTATTTTAAAGCCTATTGCTCTCAAAAACCATATTGCCCCATTTAAAGCTTATTTTAATTAATTTGTACGAACCTAAGATTATGTTCATACTATGTATGTTTTCCGCACGCAAGTGCTCTCGAATGACCTCTGTATGTATGATATATACGTACCATTTATAACAGTATGTTTAAGCATATATGGACGGGAATTGAGGGCACCATACAAAGTGTAAGAGTAAGTGCACACAAAGGATCGAGTGCACCAACTGCAATCGATAGGCCCTTTGTTTGCATTTTAATTTCCAAATTAAATGAAATTTCACTTAGACAAAGGTTAACCCGCAATGCAAATACAACAAAAACAGCAAGAACAGCTATCTTGTTGGCTTTTGCAATATCAATCCGATATCTATTGTTTGCCGGAAAGTGCATGCTGCATGCTGCATGTTGTTTGCCCGTAGGCCGCCGTGTTGCATGTTCATATTGCAGACCACAATGGCAGCTTTTTATTGTGAATTATGTATTCTATTTTTATGTATGTAAGCATGTATGTATATATTATGCCATTGTGTAATGCGCTCTTAAGTTTGCTCTCTTTTGTTTGTAAATTGCTTTCGATATTGAGTTTCTTGATTCCAAAGAACACCCCAAAAAAAAAAAACGACACGAGTTCTCTGTTAACCTCTCTTTCTGTCTACCTTCTCACCCATGCACCGAGCGTTCGCTTTTTGAGTTCTTTATCTATTGTTGTTGTTACCTATGAAACGGATTACCTATGAACTACACCAACCAACCTTACAACCAACCAACCGCTTACTGTCTCTCTCTATTTGTCGCCGGTGTGTGTTGCCAATAATAAGTTAATCGAAGCCAAGTACTAAATATGTGTGTGGCAACTGCAACTTGTGTGTTAAGTGCCGTAACTCGAGTACACACATACACTCAAACACACACACACATGCCAATCACCTGTGTAACATAAATATACTAAGTACTTACTAGTTGTGCAGTCGATGTACGTGTAAACCGCTTACTAACTTCAACTGTAACCGTTAATGCGACAGACAAACATACTCGCAATCACCCACCAGAAGAAACTAAAAATAACAACAACAACAAACAAACAACAATAACAACACACATATGTAACTACCTAACATACTAATTAGTACACGTTGATGGCCATATATACCCCACTATTTGAACAGATCAGAACATAACATAAAGAACATACCGAAACATACGTCTATAGCTGTACAAAGACATAGACAATTGACTAACACCAACAAAATAAACTGCACTTTATACTGTAACTGCTTCCTAATAGTATTTTTTTTTCGCCCCCCCTTCAACCCTTCTCTGAACTACCTCTAAAAGGTACACGAAGCCGACGCCTGCCTGGTGCTAGCTAACAAATATTGCCAAGATCCCGACGCAGAAGATGCTGCCAATATAATGAGAGTTATCTCAATTAAGAACTACAGCGACGACATACGTGTCATTATACAGCTTATGCAGTACCATAATAAGGTAAGCCAACCTCAACTATAATAATACAGGAATTTATACCTATATAAGTATATATTATCTTGCTTAGGCGTACTTGCTGAACATACCATCGTGGGACTGGAAACAAGGCGACGATGTCATTTGCCTGGCCGAGCTGAAGTTGGGCTTCATAGCACAGAGCTGCCTGGCGCCAGGATTCTCCACCATGATGGCCAACTTGTTCGCTATGCGATCTTTCAAGACGGTAAGTATTAATTGTGCTAGAGTGCGGGAAGTTTACTCCCCACAACAGGTTACTCCCTAACAAAAAAAAAACAACCAGACACAAGCACACTGGGCTTAACTGGGGCATATTCAGAAAACAGGCGAAAAAAATACCAATAAGAATACTAAGAAAAAGTCGTGCTGAAGCGAGAGACGTGAAAGGATTAATCAAGAGGCGATCGGTGTAAAACCTATATCAATCATAAATCTATATTATGTACGTCTTTAACCCCATAGTCGCCAGAAATGCAATCTTGGACAAATGATTACCTCCGCGGCACTGGCATGGAAATGTATACAGAAACATTGAGTCCGACATTTATTGGAATACCGTTTGCTCAGGCCACTGAGTAAGTTGCGCAGCGGGCAGTCCAATTTCTACATATATGCTATAAAAAATAAAAAACAAATATCGTATCGTATCTATTATACTACTATTCAACTACTTGTTAATCGTGCAGCGTTGAAAATATCGTACCAAAACAAATACATATACACACACACACACACACATTAAAAACACCCACAGATACTCACACACACACACAGAAATACAACTATTGTTTGTTTATATCTTCTGATCAGTTCTGATTGATGTTGTAACTACTTTCGTTGTCTGCTTTGATTTCGAGAGAGATTAAACGTTTCCGACCTATTGAAGAAGCGTTTAAATCGACCTCAAAAATATCTGATGAAACGTAAAAGTGTAAAATTGCCTGCCTCTGGTGTAATAGTATTATGGTTTATTACTTATTACTCACATACACATACGCATACACACAACAAAAGAAGACAGAACACAACTTGAAGTACACTGTGAAAAACTAGTCGGTGTTTTATGCTAATAACTCTTTGTGTACTTAATGTTCTCAATGTTTAAAATGCCATCAGTGTTTGCAAATACCAAAAAAACAACATGTTGCTGAATATTGTTTTTCTTTTCCACTAAGTTTGCGACAGACAGCTCTGCTAGGACACACATCACATATAAAAACACACACACACACACACACACTCACACACACACGCACACCTACACTCAGGGAGCATTTCAGTACGCTAATTGTATGGTATCTTTGTGTGCAGCGCGCTCTGTCTCTCTCTCTCTATCTGTCTCTCTCAATCTCCATCGCAGAGCTAAGCTATACCGCGTGCATTTGAGTTCAAGTTTTATTTAGTTTTTAGTTTTATTTTACTTTGAATTTTGCTCATTTGATACGATTTGATTTTGGTTTCGGTTGGATCTTTCATAATTCCCCCCAAAAATGCCCGATGCTAAAGTGTGTATAAAAATGCTGTGCAGTCTGTTAGAGCAGCTTGAAAATTCAACTGAATTGTTTTTAAGAAATGTGCCAAAAAGTATTGAGCTTGACTAAATCAAAGCCTGAATATCTAAGTCACACTACTGCACACCCGAAACACGCTCACACTCACACCGACACGCCGGCGATCCAATATTCCAAGTGTGCCCAAGTATGTTGTACATAAGTATGCCGTTAAGCGAAAGATATAAAATAAAAACAAATAAGCCCCATTATGTAGTACCTCTCGAGCCGAGCCACAGTCGAGCCGCAAGCCTGGTCGCATATGTGTCGATTTTACTACTACTATAATATCTCACAACATACACTCTGAAATCCAAATAAAACTGTAACATGAAGAACCAGAACCAGTACAGAACAAGAATAACAACAACAAACAATTGCCAAGTAGTTACATTAGCGAACTTACTAAATCCAAACCACAACAAAACCATTTTCTAACTTTCAGTCACCAGACACACAGGCCTGGCAAAATGATTATCTTCAAGGTACAGGGTGTGAGATGTACACCGAAACTCTATCACCTTCATTTACCGGCATGACATTCCCACAAGCCAGCGAGTAAGACTCCAAAATGAGAAATTAGCGAAAACAAAATTTGCAACAAAAATACAAAAAAAAAAAAAAAAAAAAAAAAAAACAGTTCAAATAACTAATAGTTTTAAAGAATCAACTGTATAAAAAATACTTTTGCCTTGTACAATATGTTCGATTATCTAATTATTTTCTATAATTTTACAATTCAAATTCGTTCGATTTCCGTTTGATTTATTCCTTACTTATACTAATTACTTGTAAAAAACTACTATAAACAACTTTTTGTCCCAATTATACCACTTAAGTACTACTCCTACTTGCTCCTACTACTTACTTAGCTACTACAACATACTATATATACTCAAATCAAATGAAATATCTACCTAAAGAACCCTAGCAGCAAACATTGATCAACATAACGTAATGAATACATACTGTATAATTTGGTTTTTGGATTTATATTCGCATTGCATCCGTTGCAAAGTTTTGGATCTACTATATCTCTAGACACCGTTCGCTTGTTATCAAAAACCAAACAAACTTCGCTCCGATCAATTGTAGTTTAAGTCCAATTAACAGTTATTGCCTATATGAACTAAATGCATACCATATAAACTACATAAAATATCATATATAATACTACATAGCACATGCGACAATCCGACAATTTCACTGTACTGCGCCAGATCTGAGCCCCCCAAATCGACCCTTAGTTCCGCTCATTGCATGCGTATGTAATGCTTTGTGTGCAACCATTCCCACACCCTTGCCGTACCTCTGCTCCACTCTCACCTCACAGGTTCCTCAGCTGCATCTACGATTACTGGAATTTGTTTTTCTATCGTTTTTAACATCGATAACTTAGCTTTATGTTTTCATTTTTGTAATCGATTTTCGTAAGCATTTTGTCTAGTATTCGCATGTGATTTTACCAGCTCTTTAAACAGTGCAACAAACAATGCAAACATTTTGTTACAGTGTACGCTTTCAACGCACACACGCATAATAAAAAAGATCGCATGCCAAGTTTTGAAAAGGTTTAGCTACACTTTCTGTAGTGTAGTAACTTACTTTATAATAGATCTAACTATACTCTAAAAAAACACTCCATACAAGACGGGAGTAATTCAAATATTCCTTTTCTGTCTCCTCTCTCTCATATTTCCCTGTTTGTCGCGTTCAGACTGTGTTTCTCCAAGCTTAAGTTGCTGCTGTTGGCCATTGAGATCAAGGGTGCCGAGGAGGGAGCGGACAGCAAGATATCCATTAATCCGCGTGGCGCCAAAATACAGGCGAATACGCAGGGTTTCTTTATAGCACAAAGTGCCGATGAGGTCAAGCGGTAAGTGAAGTAATGTACCTTATGGAATGTCTGAATTGTGATATTCTTCCGTTTTCTTCTTCACAGCGCGTGGTTCTACTGTAAGGCCTGCCATGAGGATATCAAGGATGAGACACTCATCAAGAAATGCAAATGCAAAAACTGTAAGCAGACTTTTGTACCATTTATAGAGAGTAACTCGTATATCTATTTGGGTTCATTTATTTATCTTTACTTAAATATTGTATTTCATTTTATTCAATTCATTTTTATCGAGAGTTACGTGAAAAACTATAGCTTAAATAATGTTTAAGTACAGGAATCAAACAAAAAATAGATTTAAGATTTTCTTTAAGATTCAGGTTCAGTCTTAATATACATATGCAGCGATTTAACAGTCGCAACAATAGCAGTCTCTATATTATAATCTCCCCACAGTTCTATTGATGATCTTAAATTACATTCTATAAACATCAACATAACTGTAACTATTTGTCTTGTGTCTTTCTACTTACCATATTAAAACACATGTTCTTCTATTATACACTACTACCTACCTACATACAACATACTTATATCTATGCGCCATAATTGATATGTACATATTGTGGTGTTGTGACCCCTCGAAATGTCTTGAAACCGAATCGACAAACGTCACCAACGACTTCTGCCTACGTATAACTTCTGCACATCATAATCATAATATTGCGAAACCTTTTGACATGTTTGCCACCTCTTGCATATGCATATAATCGTACATACTTGTCAATATACGAGTACTACATGCAATGTATGTATATGTACATGATATGCATATGAACTGATCTGCAAGCAACAATATCAAATCGAATATAATGCATAATAATACAAATAAATGTCATAACTTTGTCCCACAGTGACTGTTCAGCCCAGGAGCAAATTTGATGACTTAGGTAAATCGAAATTATTCAACACACAAAAACACACACACAATAACAACATACAAGAATACAAGAATGTCCAACAACCAATGCCACCCACAACCACTCACTGAGTTTTGAAGTTTTTTTTCGTACCCAAAATCGATATTTGTTTTGTTTGTATGTACGTTAAATACAGCAAATATATAACGCCAATATGTTTGCCCAAAACTATTTTCTATCCTCTTTATCTATCATAATCTTCTATTATGTATACTTACTACTTAACATATTCAACGCACTTCACCTTACCGGGTACACTGTGAAATTAGTTTTTGTTCGTTTGACTTTACCTCCTTCCTTCCAAACGGTCTATTGATTTATTAGTAAACTCTGCAACTTCTATTCAGCACCCCAAAAAAGTGTGCAGTCATCCCCAGCCATCCAATCAAATCAAATCACACAACGCATTCAAGGAATGCTGTCATACTGTCCCATATCTTCGGATATATCCAAAACCAAACACTCTTTGTTATGATATGCGCATCCACTCGTATATACATACATATAATCCATCTACAATCCAAATCGACAATACTTACATCGGCCTCATAACATACTAACTATATAACACATGTTTCGATCGTAACAAATACTTTTTCTGATGGCTTACACCATGTACCCTTGAACTGTAAATATGTTTGTGCAATATGCAACCCCTGTTTTTTTTCCATACGACCACAGAACTTATAAAATTATCATATTTCACTTATGATTTCATCAAAAAACGAATATTTTGTGTGTTTATAAAGCGGATATAATGGCTTAAGTTTTACTTTGATTAAATATCGAGCTTCGCGCCATCTGTGGAACGTGTTTTCCTAAAAAACCAAAAGTTTTTACCCCAAAAATGATAACGACTTGAGTAATACAGAAAATATATCTTGTTTGTCTGCATGAAAAGGGATATACGATTGCATTTTATCTATTATTTAAATAAAAAAAAAAAGAAAAGTTTCAAGCGCTTTTATAAAATATCTTATTTAAAGCAAAACTGATCCAAGTATTGTATGTTTAATACAAGTTTTGAAGTGCACATTTTTCTAAAACTATGTCTAGCTTTCTCTCCCCGCCCTCCATGCCCACCTCTTTAACTTTTCGTTGACAAGTTTCGCTGTACTCTATTTTTTTTAAACTTTATCTATGTTGAAAAAAGATAAGTAAGTGAAAACTACAGAAAAGAAGTGCATGGAACTGAGCACTAAGGCCGATTTTAACCTCACTTTCACCAGCAAACTTTAAGCTCTCTTTACGATAAATACTTTACTAATTTTGAAACTCTCTTATTTCTAACTCCCTCAACCTATGAACTAACCTACTTAAATTTAACTCTACTTATATTCTATATAAATACAATATATATATATATATACTCCCGTTAATTAGTAGCAATAAGTTATTGAACTGCCATCACAAGTTGAAGCCTATAAAATGTTTTCTTTAGGTTTTAAGTTTCTTATCTTCATGGCGTGGCACCCACCCGATTTACGAAATTATGTTATATATACCATATACTATATGCAGTTTGTAAATAAGAACATAAGTGTAGATGATGCTCGCGACAGAAAAGTGTAAATAATCTTAATGCGAATACTCTCATCATCTATTTTCCTGTACTAAGTCAACTTTAGTGTGCTCATCCAGCGCGATTGACACTAACGTGAATGTATTTCTGGTTTCTCTGTAGTCTAACACAACTATTCTATACAACATACATACATATATTTGTAAATAATCGGATTTATATCCATATATGAATTTAGCTGCAATGTTATTAAGTAGTTAGTAAGTAACAAATTTGTATGCGTTGCCTGCGTAACCAGGTGCCCAGAGCCCAGAGTTCTTCTAGTTCTTATAGAGCTTAAGCTGCGATCTCCACAAAAGTCTACTCTATCATAATTTGTGCGTGTGTGCGTGCGCGTATGCGTTGCTTATCTAATGAGTATGTTGTACATGAAACACCTCACCATCTTACAGATGTGGGCATGATTATGATGCAGACGGGGATGGTCAACCAAGGTATCACATCGGTGATGAATACAATGGAGGGTACGCTTTTAATTTCTATACGAAAAAAACAAAAAAACTAAAAAAAATGACAAAACATTTTATAATAATAATTACTAGTTTCGGTGCTATTTGAATATTGTTGAAAGCCAAATTAGTTTATTTGTTGCTGCTGTAAAACAGTTGAATCGCCTACCTAATCGTATGTTCTTGCCAAAAGCACTCTTCAAAGCATTCGAAACGACTGCAAACTGTTTTGAAGAGTGCAATTAAAATTCGGTGCGTCGAATTTCATTAAAGAAAAAAACATCAAAAAAAAACTTACAAAAAAGTAAATCCTTCCAAAGCTAAACAAAAAATTGATTTAATAAATTTGAGTACCAAACAATTGCCATAAACCCCCGAATTAATTGGACTAATTATACCCCGTCTTCAAAAAAATGACGTGTATGTACATTTTTGTTTTACGCTACAAGATCCCTAAGCTGCTAAACGCCAGAACCTGCATATGAACCAGAAAAAAAAACCCCGCCCTGCTTTACTCAAATGGATATTTTAAGGCTGGTGGAAGAGTAAAAGAATAATGTCAGGAAGTGGTTTAGTTAAGCATAACTCAGCTGCGGCAGAGGTCTCAGTTGAAATGTAACTGTCACTCAGTATAAATAAAACATTCTTTATAGATCGATGCATTAGTTGGCGAAGAGTTGTGGTTTGGTTCCTTTCGATGGGCGCGTATTGATCATAATACAAATCAATTCATAACTAGTTTTTATGCTATTTACATCTTAACTACAATCATATATACCATATACCATAATGTTAAACGAAATTTAAAGTACGTGTGACTTGTCATATTCGGATTATTTTTATTTTGTTGGGTTTTCTATCAACTTTTCATTTGGTTTAGGTAATATATACATATATATTATATTAGTTTTTGGTTTTATGTACTTATATGAATTATAACATTATAAGTTCATTGTTCGAATATGTTTTCGATGAGAATTTGAAAACGAACTTTACGAATCATTACCTTATCATCATTTACCTATTCACACAAATCCTATACAATTCTGTTTTCATGAAACAAAACAGTGGCCACCTTCCGGAAAGGCGTCCGAGCCGTACAAATGGTTGGGCGTGCAAGTACGTATAACTCTCTCTACTCTCTCTCTCTCTCTCTCTCTCTCTCTCTCTACTCTCTCTATTTCTCTCTATATACATATAACTTCTCCATGTTTCTACTCTATAAGCAAACGAAACATTAAAACACATCACAACGACAGACAAATCCGAAACAAAGTCTTTACATAAACTACCTAATACCATACTAACCCAGTTAAAAGACCTCAGTTTCTAATGTTCACAAACTAACATTAATCTTTACCACATACAATGCTTAGCTGTTTTAACAGTTTAGATAGGTCAACCTAACATATGATGAGACTTGGTAAAATTTCGGTCCTGTTCAAGATAACATAATGTTAGCCCAATACATGTTAAAATACACACACACACATAATCACACACACACAGAGAACAGGACATAAAGGAAACAAACATATAAACACAACATGTACACGTAAATTCGTTCCTCTATTCGTTCGTTCTCGTAATTGTGTACTTTTCAACTTAACATAATCAACTTTTATATTAACTACTTTAGTGTGTGTGTGTGTAGTAAAGTCGATGATAGATAAAAATTTCGATTTCTTTTCAAAATAAAAAAAAAAAACAACATACGATAATTCAAGAGTTTTTAAAATTTGATCTGAAGTGTTTTCGTATGTATTCCATACTAAAATGTTGTATCTCTTAACAAGAAGTCAATTAATACTTACCATATGTTATTATACTCCAAGTAAATACATTCCACACATACACAAAATTTACATAAATATTTTGTAAAAATCTCTGTATAGCGGTTGACTTGCCATATAAATACACAAATACATACATACATTTGCGTACACATCACTTTGTGTTCTTTTGGTCTTTAGTTTCTCATAATATTCGTTAGCTTTGATGAAGTTGAAGCCCAAACTGAGTTGAGCTCCATATACGGAGTAACGGTGCTTACTCGTTAAGTTACAAAGTTGGGACGAACTCGCACATCATACCACATAATATTGTATAAGCAACAACAACCAAAAATAACACTGTTAATGATAAAATACCGTTTATACATACTTCATACATTAAATATGTATTTTTCTGACTCTGGGGTTTGCTCTCTTTTTCTTATGTGTATATCATACTTCCATTTACTCCCTACTCGTTCCCGTACTACTTCTACTACTACTACTACTACTACTGCAATACTTGTACTATGTATTTATGTGTCTGTGTGTGTGTGTAGAAGACGATGAATACTCGTTGTCAAGTAAGTCAAACTAACTCAAGCTACTATCTCATATACTACAAGTACTCTCGAACAACTACAACTACAACAAATGTTAAATCAGCATCTGTATTTGTCATAATCGATAATATCATTTCTTTAGGATTCACAGTTAGAAATTCTCATGCATTCTTCATATTCTTTAGTGTGCCAGTGCACGTTCTTTCCTTTCGTAAATACATTCATGCCGTACATACATACATATATATTTTAAATGTATTCCACACTTTTTCTTTCCACTTTCCCGTACTAAGTACTTGGAACTTTTGGAGTGTCGTTTGTGTTGTGTATTCGTTTCGTTGTTTTTGTTTCCCAAAATGAATATCATAAGAATATTACTCAAAAACATTATGAAACATTTAGAAAATTCAAATAGAAATAAAGCCTTTTACAATCATGATCACAAGCTGAACTGCCTTTGAATCGCCAATGCACAAGGAGCGATAATTTTTTTTAATAAGAATGTCAGAAATTGTATTATAAACTTTGCTTTATAGAGAGTTAGTGCCAGATGAACAACATATAAAACCATTTAGGTGGAAGACTCTTCTCCAATCGGGTATCGAGTGGGCCTTAGATATCATAACTGCCGCATAAGTGTCGAGTTTCTAAAAAA
This sequence comes from Zaprionus ornatus, assembly GCA_018904035.1. Taxonomy (NCBI): domain Eukaryota; kingdom Metazoa; phylum Arthropoda; class Insecta; order Diptera; family Drosophilidae; genus Zaprionus; species Zaprionus ornatus. Next base: position 4,665,789 of record JAEIFZ010000115.1, on the reverse strand, counting down.
AAAAAACAAACAAACAACTTACTAATAGTTAAAAGAGTTCATATGTTTAATAATAATCTTAGATTAACTAAGTAACAATCGTATACTCGGAAAATAATGTTCTTGAACAAAATATGCTATAAATTTTTATCCAACTGCAATTTGCCTATGCCAAACGCCTGCTTATGTAATGTACATATTAATATAGCATATTATGTTGTAGTGTGTAAATCACTAACTATTATACTAGTATGTATATGCAGAGTTTTTATATTGAAGCACAAACACGGATTGCCTGCATGTTGATAAAGCCTTGTCTTGTATCTTCACTGTTTACTATCTTGCATGTTTTAGCTATATGAAAATATTAAACCCTAGATTATCCCCAAAGTCATTTCCCAGTTAATCACTTGATATTCCCCAAAACTTCAGTTATCCAAACTATGACCTTACTTTGCTTTTGTGTTTAGTCGGCCTTCGATTTTGCATATAATTCGTACGTGCTTTGTAAACCGCATTTTCAAAAAAAAAAAGAAGAAACGATTTTTTTCATTTTTACAAACGCAATATTCAGTTTAATTGAAATGATCGAAGAGCAAGAGTTAAAGCTTCTCACAACCAATGAAGACCATTGTCTTATACACCCCGAAAAACCAACCAATAAACCCAATAAACAACACGAATTTGATAACTTGAAGCTGTGCTGTGATAACAATACCAAAAATATCTTACAGATGAACACCATCCTGCACCCACATTTACGCCGCCAGATCTGCCCAAGCGGGTGCATGTGCGTGGATCTGTATCGGGTAATGTCTCAAAATATCTCAGCAACCTTATCCACTACCTATATAAGTCAGGCAAAATTATACAATATACCATATACTATAAACTATAAACACCCACACAATAAAGAGAAAGGTTATTTTGGTCACATGACGCGAGCCCCAAAAAGCACACTACACTATTTTCCTCACTCATCCAAGTACTCGTGTCTTTCGTTCTGATTTGCCTTTATCATTTGTAGTCTGTCACACATGAAAAAGAATATATATAAGTATATCATATTTATATATATATTGAATTATCAACGAATCAACAACTACAAAAATCATTGCAATTAGCTGTTTCTTTTGCGTTTGAATCATATCGATCGTTATTTGCTTATGTAAAAATCGAAAATGACTAACTAAAATGAATATTCCCAATCGATAAATGTAAATGTTTTAAGTACTATACTATACTACTTACCATAACTATATGGAGAACTCTGTTGCTAACTCTGTTGTACCGATAACTTGTTCCTAACAGTCATATTTGATATTTATCTCGATATTGATGTCTAACTTATTTTGAGCATTTTCCTTTACTTATTTTGTAAACATTTTCGTGTGTGCGTGTGTGTGTTTGTTTATTGTGTTTTGCTTTGCCTACATATTTGCTTGTTACATATAATTCGTTTATTCGCTCACAGCTACAACAAATGCAGACTTACCATAGCGGTAACCCCCGATAAAAGACCCCCTTCACCCCTCAACCCACCCACTCACTTGAGAGTACACGCGGCTCAAATAAACCTTTCTTGATTAACCTGACCAATGCATTTATATGACTAAACAAGTTTCCAAAGCACTTTGCCAGTCCCAGCCAACCAGACGAAGTAAAGCCATACTAATCGAATTTATTTGCTATCTCTCTCTCTCTCTCTCCATTTATCTGTGTCTGTAATTGTTAACAATGCCAATCGCTACGCCAACGCCTACGGTATTTGCCACAGGTGATATAACACGTGACAGGGAAGATACAAATCGTAAGTTTGCCATGTTCGGTAGATGGGGGAATCGGCTTGTGGTGCTAGCAATGTCAATGACTTTGGCTCAACGTGTTTCCATCTACCATCTGCTCTTCTTTTGCAGTACTCAATCGTAATGTACGACGGCCTAATGGAACGGGCAACGGCACAGGTGGTATGCACCATATGAACAATACGGCGGCTGCGGCAGCCGCTGCTGCTGCTGCGGGCAAACAGGTGAACAAGGTGAAGCCCACGGTGAATGTTAGCAGACAGGTGGAGGGCCAAGTCATATCCCCATCGCAGTACAACAGGTGAGTGACCACAGCGAAAGAGACAGCCCCCAGCCTAGTCCGAGCACTTCAAATACATGTAAACCGGGGACGGGGGAACAAGGGTAGCACTGAAGCAACCTATATACCACTTGTACACAGAACTCAGACAGCACTCAGTTAACGGTTTCCATTTACACGGTATTCGAAAGTCAGCAATCGAAGCAGTTGAAGAAGTATAAGCAAAGAACAAAGAACACCACCTTTTAGGCCTTCGCTGTGCAGCTGATTTCTCTTTGATTTCCTCTTGTGTTTTTCCTACTTTGCAATGCGATAACTATAACTAAAACTTGAGTTCTCAGTTCTCGGTTCACGTTCTCATTATCGTTTTCCTTACTTACCCACTCAGTTCGGTGGCCTTCAAGAGGGCCACGCCCGTACATATGTAAATGCTCTTAACTTTAAGTACTTATACATACATATATTTTATTTATTCTAACACCTAACACCTAACACCTTAACAAATTGTCTCACTCACATGAAAAAGAAAAGAATAACAACAACAACAAAATACAATCCAAACAAACCAAACAAAACTAAATACAACAAAAAATTACAGAACCAAATTAAATACAAATTTTTAATCAGTCTAAATGTATAAAAAACGAAAAACATCTTGTTTCAGGCCACCAGAAAATGATGCTAACCCTTATGCGGGCTATCAACTTGCTTACGAAGTTAAAAAGCTCATGTATGCGTCCATAATTTCCTAGAAACTTAACTTAACAAAAAACAAAACAAAAAACAATTACAAAAGCCAAAGCGTTTTTTAACTTAGTATTCGTATAATACTTAATCAAACTATGCGCATTTTGTTAACACACATTAATTGGTTGATTGAAGCTACTATTCCATATCATAATCAGTTCCAAAAAAAAACCAAATATCATAACCGAACGTATGCGTAATCTTTTACGTTGCTCTGTCTCTGTCTCTCTCTCTCTCTCTAACTCTCTGTGTTCATTTATATGTGTCTATGTCTATATATATATATATGTGTCTGTCAGTATGCGCGTATGTTTGTCTGTCTGTATGTGTGTGTGTGTGTGTGTGTGCGTGTGTGTATGTGCATCCAATTTCATCTGTATTTGCATCACTTACATCAATACTACATCTACTTTGAACATGCTGTCTCTCCATCTATCTTTTACTCTCTCAATATACATTAGTATATTAAACATTTTATATACATACTACATACATATATATTAATGTATACGTGTCTGTAAAAAAAAGTTGTATCTCTTTACGTTTGCGTGCGAACTAACTATACTTAACCATCTAACCATCCTTAACTCGGCCTTAACTTAATGCAATGAATAACTTGACTCGCCTTTTCGTTTTCTAAATGTAAATATCAAAAACTACTACTCGTCAATTTTATGGCAACATTTCAATTCGCTTATTCATCATTTGTTTGTCTACTTATATGTTTGTGTACCATCTTCATTATATTATAATACGTAAACGGTTAACTATAGAGGAATATTGAAAAAGAAATTCCATTCTCAATCCGATAATGATTTACGGATGAATCGACTTTTTAGTGAATCTTATTTTTCTGTTATATATAAGAAGTATGTGCATAGCTTGGGTAATCTAACTGAAGCCTAAAAAAACTCTACTATAACATTAATCTAGACTGGAATCTTTTAATTTGCCAAATGAACTAGTACTTAAGTTCAGGATTCTTTGAGTAACTGAAAAATAATATGAATATAATACGGTTTTTGGATTTATTATCATGTTATTATACCCTTGCAGAGGATAAATAAATTTTGGTGAGGAGTTTGCAACACACCTTAAGAGACATCTCCGACCCCAAAAAGTATATATATACTGAATCAGCATCAACGAAGCAATAGTATTAGCCCTGTCCGTCTATCCATATATCCGTCTGTTGCAACGCAAACTAGTCTCTCAGTTTTAGAACTATATTGAAGAAAATTGCCACAAATTGCTTTTTAATGCTGCATGCTGTAAATAAATCGGAACGAGCAGGATCGGACCGATATATCGCATAGCTGAAATACAAACTATCGGCTGATTTATGTTATTAGTTAAGATATTTTAACGAAATTCACTACATCGGACTTTTTCTATATATATAATGTGCATATAAAATTTCATAAGAATCTGACCACTATAACATTTAGCTTTAATAGGAACAATCATCCAAAATGCAGGGTTTGTATGTTATGAAGACCAGTTCTGATTTTAGAAATAACTTAACTTATCAGTGCCAATCAAAGTGAGACAAAGTATTGAATATACGATATACCATAAAATTCTGAACCATTATATATAACTAGTATTGTAACAATCGGAGGAAATAAGAACCTGCAAGGGTATAGAACCATCGGCATGCCGAAGGAAGCCTTCATTTCTGTTTTCAAGTAATGAGTTTCTTTATATATATATATTTTATTTTATGGTTTTAAAAGTACTATAGTTTATATAATTTTGTGTTTTGTTAAATTGGATACTTCTTGAACGAGTTGAATTCCAGAACTTCTTAACATTTTGTACTTTGCGTCAGTGTTGCATGTGGCCTGCTCTCGTGCATGTCCGACATGTTCACGCCCTTATTTACGTAAAAACACCCGGGGGCAGGCGCATGAGTGTGTGTGTGACCCGAGCTGAGTTCACCAATATCGTTGGATTATTACGATCAGCGATAAAAGTAGATTCACTTATTCATATTCACCAATATCTTATTCGATTCGTATTTACTCATTATGTTTGGTATCCGTAATTGATTTGGCAACTATTTTTAAAAGCACCAGCTCTCTTCTTCTTCTCTCTATCCACACACAACACAAGTATCTACTATATCTACAATATAATGCTCTCTAGATATCGTATCGTATCGTATCGACACGATTATTTTGTAACTTTTTATCAGCTCCAAGTACTCAATCAAGTATTATTCCAGTACTCATTTTCTTTTTGAACGAAACTCGTACTCGTAGCGTTACGATGAACACTTTGCATTTGGATGTAGCCTTTGATTTTGATTGATTGATTGATTGATTGATTATCTTATCGTACTATATGCCACGAAATTCTAAAATTGCAAATTCAAATTCAAATTGAATCCCAAAACTCAGCCAGACTTGATGCGGGCTAAATACAGCTAACACGTTTCCATAATTTACTCCGTTTGCCTCCAGGCCAACGAGCCGCAGCTCCGGCACTGGCACACAAAATCAAAATGGCGGCGTTTCACTGCCCGCCGGCATTGCGGACGATCAGTCAAAGGATTTTGACTTCGAGAAGACCGAAATGAAGTACGATTCGACGGGCATGTTTCACTGGAGTCCGGCGAAGAGCTTAGAAGACTGCATATTGGTAAGCTAATTAAGACTATATTCCTTAAAAGATCAATGATATATAGATAATGTATTTCCGTTTCGCCTGCAGGATCGCAATCAGGCGGCCATGACGGTACTAAATGGTCATGTGGTCGTCTGTCTGTTCGCCGATCCCGATTCACCATTGATCGGATTGAGGAATCTGGTGATGCCTTTGCGTGCATCGAATTTCCACTATCACGAGCTGAAGCATGTGGTAATTGTGGGCTCCGTTGATTACATTCGACGCGAGTGGAAAATGCTGCAGAATCTGCCCAAGATTTCGGTACTCAATGGATCGCCGCTAAGTCGGGCCGATCTGCGGGCAGTCAATGTCAATCTGTGTGATATGTGCTGCATATTGTCTGCAAAAGTTCCTAGCAACGATGATCCCACACTGGCCGACAAGGAGGCCATTCTGGCCTCGCTGAACATCAAGGCGATGACCTTTGACGACACAATCGGGGTGCTCAGCCAGCGTGGACCGGAGTTCGATAATCTGAGCGCGACCGCTGGCAGTCCCATTGTGCTGCAGCGTCGCGGCTCCGTTTATGGGGCCAATGTGCCCATGATAACAGGTAAACTGCATCGCACTAAGTTGGCCGAGTTTACGAACGACCGAACGAAAGGCGTCCTACCTTCAAGGCGGTGTACGTAAGACTGATCGAGCGGGAGAGATTCAGGAAAGGGTGGGTGTTTAGGGGTGAACTATATGGGGTTGTGCCACGATCAGTCTCGTACGCTGCTGCAGCTAAATTGCGGTAAACTAATGGACATTGTCTTTTATTGTTGGTTGTCGTTTTAAGAACTGGTCAATGATAGTAACGTGCAGTTTCTCGATCAAGACGACGATGATGATCCAGATACAGAACTGTATCTAACGCAGCCGTTTGCCTGCGGCACTGCGTTTGCTGTGAGTGTATTAGACTCGCTGATGTCCACGGTAAAGTCATGCTCCAAGCCACCAAAAGTCTTAGCTAGCTAGTTCAGTTAGGACTCCCAGTTGCATTACCCTATACCTTTATTTTATTTTTTGTTTTCCAAAAGACATACTTCAATCAAAATGCCTTAACGCTGATTCGCTCACTGATAACGGGTGGTGCCACGCCCGAATTGGAACTGATACTGGCCGAGGGCGCTGGCCTGCGTGGAGGCTACAGCACCGTCGACAGTCTGAGCAATCGTGACAGGTAATGTTTGCCAGAGACCAATCACAATGTTCAGTTATAATACCCCCTTTCATAGATGTCGCGTGGGTCAAATATCGCTGTACGATGGGCCGCTCGCGCAGTTTGGTGAATGCGGCAAATATGGTGATCTGTTTGTTGCCGCACTCAAGTCATATGGCATGCTCTGCATAGGACTATATCGGTTCAGGGACACCAGCTCCAGTTGTGATGCGAGCAGCAAACGTTATGTAATAACCAACCCACCCGATGACTTCTCATTACTGCCAACAGATCAGGTAAGCTACTACTATGTTTCTCTCTCTCTCTCTCTCTCTGACACTATATCCTACTTGTATGTTCCTCCATAGGTATTTGTTTTAATGCAATTCGATCCGGGGCTGGAGTATAAACCGCCTGCAGTGCGTGCGCCCGCTGGCGGACGCGGCACCAACACACAAGGCTCCGGGGTCGGTGGGGGCGGCTCCAACAAGGATGATAACTCTTGATTGTTACTGTGTAGCGCCTTAACTGATGGTCCTTATTCGTACATTTGAACGATGGAGAAGCTGATTGTGTACAGAGCAATGCATTTGTGGGGCAAATATTGGCAGAGAATTTGGCCCAAACCCAGAAAACCACTCGCCCTCCGTGGCGCTGTACAAGTATAATAGGTATAGGCAAGAAGAATCCGAAGAAATCAGTCAATACTAAAATACAAATTGTACCACAAATGCATCGCTCTGTACTTTTGTACTTGCGGAGGCAAATGCACAGATTTATATCCTCTCTTTAGCAATATATATCCAGTCGTCTAACATCGTATCGTATATGCCGCACTTGTCACGGCATTGTCAGATGTCTCCGCAAATATAAAAGCCACAAGCTTTATCGAGGAACATACCATCGCATCATCCTCGGTATCCATCGTTCAAATGTCAGCTGATTGCTTCCCACACCATTCCGTATGCCTTTTAGAACCTTGAAATTTTAACATATATTCTATATCTATATAATTTTCTATCCATTGTATATCTATCTTATGTATCTACTATATTATCATTTTTCTATTGTTATTGATCTTTACTCTTGATTTCAACTTGTGTTTTCTTTGGATATTTTCATTTCTTGTATTAGTTCTTAGTACCTTATTCAATAAAACTTTGTTGTGAAATTCTCCGTTGATAATCTTGATTATTTCGTAAGCAACAATCATTAGTTATTATACAATGGGTATGTATTCTAAATTCATTTGTTCATAACTCATTTCTTACATAGTTTTCGAATTTCAATTACTATATATTTATCATTATTCGATCATTATCAATTGTTGTCTTAGTCTAATTTCATGATATGCTTGTTTTCTTGTAATATGAGTTCACTTCATGGCGCTATCATATGCATTACAAACATATTGAACAATTCGAAATGAAAATTCATCTTAATGGTGTGACGTAAGCAATTGGGAACCATTAGTGAGGTAAGCTACACATTAAACAACAGATCGAAGAACTAAATCGATAGAGAAACGAAAGAAAAGACAATTAAAAGAACACATGCAGAACAGAACCGAACCGAATCGAACCAAACCGAACGGAACAGAACAGAACAGATGAAATGAAGTTGTACAAAATATCGCAGAGCGTATGACCTTATTATGTGAATCCGAGAAGACCAGATATTAGGGCATGCCAAGAGACAACAGCGTGAATAACCAAAAAGATCAAGAACAAGAACAACTACGCCACAATTTACATATGCAACTACACATGCAATGCATACATACACGTATATGTCTTGTAGTATAAACTATAACACCAACAAAAATAGAGATACGAGTAGTGCTTGACCGCACTTGAGACGGTCTAGCCGCGTTAAACGGGGGCACATTGGGCCCGAAAACCGCAACCGAAACTGGAACCTCATGTTCAAGTGTGGGTCAGCATTCAAGTTCAAAAACTGCATTTAGATGTTTCTGAGCATGCGCAAAACGATTTATATAAACATATTAAACATGTAATTTAACTGTATTGTTAGCCGAAACACAATTAATTCTTAGCGATAATAAAACGAAACTCAAAAGAAATAAAAAAAATCCCACAATCCGCTACAACTTGAGTCGAAAATGGGCTCAACTCAATTCGAAATTTTATATAACAAAACCAAAAGTCTTAGGGCGCCAGCTTAAAATGCAAGAAAGAAAGAGAAAGAGTAAGAGAAAAACAAATACAAACGGTTGTTTCGAAAAAGCAAAAACCTTTTCGCATACTTAAAACATTACTAGGAGCATATACATGTGTATATGTGTGTGTGTGTATATATATACTCAGTAAGCCGCGTGAGAACTAATGCAGAAGTAAAACAGAAATAAAACGATTGACATACCACAAACATACCATATAACATCCCTCAAAAGTCATGTATAAATGTAGATCGAGGTGTTGGCTATAGCTCTCTATGTGTGTTTTCAAATATTTCCCTTATGCTGTGAAGTTTTCAAGAAAGATAACGTTACAATTCTAGAGTTTTCCACACACGAGCTGTCGAATACACAATCGAAGCGATATTTATCGATTATATAAACCACAACCATCAATCTAGTATGCATGCTACTGAAGCTGATACTAATCACTTACTACTCACACATAGTGCTACCTGTAGATAGACTCACCTCTGTCTACACCCACACACACACACACACACACACACACACGCCGAGCAGTGGACAAAATGTAGCTAGTAATACAACTATGAGTAATTTTAGGGTACTTGTATGACGTATGCGCTTTTTACGTGCGTGCCTATTGCGATTTACGAGCAGCAGCTGTGGTGTTCTAAACGATATTTTTAGATTAGTCAATGAAAGACCTTTAATCCGATGTTTCTCTCACCTCTCACCCTCTTCTTCAGACCTTCAGACGCGCTTGCGCTTAAGCTTCGAAACGCTCTGTTTTTGTACATAGTTTGTAAATATTGAGAGCTACCAACCAATGAAAATAAAACAAAAACAAAAAAGAAGAAGAAACTATTCTATAAAAAACTATGTAAAAAGGCCTCTTGACTTCGATAGACTCCTCTCTAGGTTGGGTATTTCTTTTATTTTTGGGATTCTGCATTATTTTTTCGGTACATTTGTTCAAATAATAAACACTGCCAAAGCGTATAGAAATCACATTAAATCAGACCACAAAATATGCAGACGACAGTTTACCAGTTCGTGAAGAAGCGGATAATGAGAAGAAACTGGGATCAGGCATTATATTTGATTTGTTTGTTATTCGTTTGTTTACGAATTGCCACATAAGTTTAGTGTAAAACAAAGATTAATTACAGTAAATCGAATTCGAGCTTTTAATATAATAAAGATATAAACACTTAAGCGCAATTAAGGATAGATAAAAATACAGTTAGATCGGGTTTTGTTCATTGGGTTTTTTTAAGTAAAAAGAGCGTAGCCTTAGGTTTAGCCAAAAACGAAATCGGAAATCGGTAATTGGAAAAACATAACAAAAATTGTGAATATGTATTCAGTATGCGCCTTCAGAGTTATATAGAATGTGTATGCATGTGCGTATGCCTGCATGTATGTATGTATGTATGTATGTATGTGCAGTGTGAGTAAACTAAAGTAAGAATAATAATGAGAGTAAATCATAGCCTAGCTTAGAAGGACAACCGATATAAGATAATGCGGCAGCCAGTTCATTTATTGTTAGCGCTATTTAAAGATAAATATAAAGATAAAGATAAAGATAAACATAACATAGATCAAGTATAAAAGTAACAAAGTAAAACAAAGAGCATTTGCAATCCTTACGAAAGGCGTAGAAGAAACCCAAAAGTTAAACATAATTTTAAAAGAATAGAATAGTTTTAACATTTTTAGAAATATAATAATAATAAACTCACTCACACACACACACAAGACACCCACACACACACACACAACGACACCGACTCTCAGACTCGACCATGCACGTTTAGATACAAGAGCGAATCCATAATAACAAGAAAAACAACAAAACGAACTCTCGATGTTGTGAAACTTGATTAAATCATGTTTACGCTAAAGAAAACAAATATTATGAAATATTAAATCAAATGATATACAAAAAAACAATGCAAAATCGACAACTACCCACAAAAGCTTATTAAATACTACATTTCGAAAAGGACGTAAGATATGAGCCGAGAAACGGATTCAGATCGATACGAAGATACACTACGAAAAAGTTCACTTCGGAAAGTTTCCGCATAACCAATTTCTGGGTATCTAACAAATATTTGAACCGATTTATTAACGCTCCAGCTTTGTTAAAAAAAAACAAAAAAAAACAAAATATTTATATATACACATATATATATAAATTATACTATATCGCCTAGAAATACTCAATGCCATATACAAAACTAAAAACCTTTCAAACACAAGTGTAACGTTTTGTAGAAAAATTTCGCAAATGAAAAAGTAAATGTAAAAAAAAAGTATCATAATCGTATGTATGTATATGTAATGCATTTTACAGTAGTTAGAGAGACATACTTTGTATAGGTATCGGCTAACTGTACAAGTTCGAAAACCAAACAAAAGAAACTAAAACAAATGTTATTTTTTAACGATGCATACTAAAATGAAAATGTTATTATATTTATAAACGAATGGGGAAAAATAAAATACAATTTTATTATAATTTTACAGCACTTTCACGAAACTCCCTCATGCAAGTGTGTGTATATGCATATACCATATATACACCCGCACATTCACACTTAATTATTTATGAACGAAATGTATAATATAATGAGGGAAGAAGAAGAAGAATAACGAACGATCAGCTAGTCAACATAATTGTAATTAATAATTTTTTTAGTTTTTACTCGCAATTTATAAAATATATTTACAAGTAAAAATTCTGAGAACTAAACGTAAGTTTAACGATAAATTAATTGCTGATAACAAGAACAAACAACAAACAAATTATTTACATCAAATTTAAATGAGAGACCCAATTCGGAATTCAAGAGCGCATTAATCGAAATTAGTTTTGTTTAATGGAGCCGCAGAAGATGAAATTGTGAAGCATAAACGAAATTTTAAATAACAAAAAAACTAAAACACCTAAATCATATTTTAAACAATTGTCTTAGAATAACATAAACTAATGATTATAATAAAAATGGAATGCAAAGATAAATGTAACTAAATAAATGGTATAATAATAATATTATGTTGTTAATGTTTAAAAAACCTTGTTAAAATAATATTTCAAAAGTAAAAATACAGACACAAATTTAAAAAAACAAAAAAAAACCAAAAAGAAAAAGAAAAAACAAAAAGCAAACCTTTAACGCTCAGTCCCAAAACTGTTTTCCATAATAAAAGTGAAATTTTGAATTACGACGGGTGGGTGCCCAAACAACAAGTCCAAAAACTGACCCACTTATGGTAGGCCAGCACCAGAAATTCCATCGACCAATTGAGTTTAGAAATTTGCAGACACGTCTCGCATAAAACGCACGCAATTACCATCGGCATGGGGGCAACATGGGGCGTGTCGTTTCATAAGCACAGTTTGTCGCACTGTGAATTAATCAAGTGGCGTTGTATAATCGCAGATCTGACTAAATACCAGGGGGGAAGCCAGCATTTTATAGCATAGAGAGCTGATACTCCTACTACTATAGGTCTGGTTGGGTAGAGAAATGTATTCACAATTATTTTGAATAGGAACTGATCATCAATTATGGGAATAACATAATTAATATTGTATAGATACTTTCAATGCTGAAGTATACTCAGTTTTATACTGAAATGGAGTACCGTAGACGGGATTGCCATGAATATATAATTTCTTTATTTTTCTCTGAGAAACATAGAACATTTATTAAGGATTAGTGATACTTCCAAATAGTATCTAAAATATATCTTTAATATATATATTTATATGTAAAACTAATATGAAAGTATGTACAGTGGATACAAGCGACAGCAACAGGTGCATGGAGTGAGGCAGCGCCGAGCTACCTACCTACAATGTTGCATTTCATAATGAAGCCGCAAAGCTTGTTCTCTCCTGTGCTGCCGCCGACAGCAGGCGCCAATGCAATCCGCCAATCCGCGACAGCGAACCCATTCTGTGGTCTCTGCTGGCAGCTCATGAGCGCCTGGTTTACATTGCTTTTTAAGGCATTGCAGAGCGAGTCTGGCAGCGTCAAGTTCGTTGCCCAAGTCTTTTGTTTGCCAAGGCTGAGCTTGGCCCGAGAACTGGCTAACACTTTCGTTCGTCCGGCCTGTGCGTGCGTGTGTGCAACGTGTCTGGCACTTGCCACATGCCACTTGGCGAGATTAAGACACCGAACTTCCATGCCGGCATCCACACTCCGCATGTGTGTGTGTGTGTGCGTGTGCTCGCGTGCTAACTGCGAACAAGTTTTGTTTTCGGTTTTCGCACGAGACGAAGACGTCACAAGCCGACAGAGCCGACTACTTTCTTTCGTGGCCGCCACTTCCAGTGAGCGACGCGTCGGCAGAGTGTGGCAGCCACTTCAGCTCTGCACAGATTGCGTGTACTTCCAGTCACAACACAGAGCCAGCCCACTACCCAAGCCAGCGTTGGCCAGTGCGCTCAGTTGTCTTCGCGACTTGAACAGGTGCAGACGCGCTTTACTCTTGCAACAGTGCAGCGCACACTCTCTCTGCGTTTTTTCGTGTGTTATTCAGTGTAATTTCTAGAGGGAAGGGAAAGCGCCGAGGCGCACGTGGTCATGAAGTTAATTGACGTGATCATCTACCTAATTGCTGTTTTGATCTTCATCTACTTGCTGCTGGAATAAGTGTTCCCTCGTTTACTCGTGACGCCCCAATTCATTCAATTCAGCTCTGGCTGACAGCTTTCTTTCGCCAACAACAACAACAACAACAATAGCCACAAACTATAATCAGTCTCTCGTCTGCCAACAAAGAAGCCAAATGAAGGTGAGTTTCAGTTGAGTTTGTTGGCCACAATTATCGATGATAATTAAAATCAAATTTGCTGGGAGGATCGCATGCAAATCAGCTGCAACACTGCAACAGTGCAACTTGCAACGCGCCGGCACTGTTCGACATTCACCTCAATTGTTTCTTGATTGTATTTTTTTCTCTCTTTCGAATTTCAATTTGAATTGCTTGTGCTGCATGCAGACAATGCCGTCATTCATCTTCATTGAATGCCAATTGCCGATGGATGTCGCAGCAACAGTCGCTGCTCTTGCACTGTTGCACTGTTGCACTGTGCGATTGGCAGCCAATTGCGTGCACTTTCATTTGTAACGGCATCAATCGCAATGGGAGCACTTGATGTGCCAAGTTTTCGCTACAACAACTCTAACAACAACAACAACAACAACAACAACGAACAATAGATTCACCGTTTGCTTTATGTGCACCAATTACATTCGCCCAGCCCCGTCCAGCTTTGCCACTGCCACCGCAATCGCCTCAATGTGCAACACAGTGTGGCGGGAAGACGCGACAACTGCAACTGCAATTGCCAGTAAACCGTTGCCTTCTTCAAGTCTAATGTTGTCTAAATAAAAGTTGCTCTTCAGGTTCAAACAGCAAATTGGGTTAGCTGGCAAATCGAATTTGAACGTTTTATGAATTGCCTTTGATTGCAAGTCCAGTTACGCTTCGCGCGTTTCGTTGAGTTTGTTGTCTAAGTCATTTGGCAGTTACTACTAATCTTAGCTACAGATCTAATGTATATGCCTTTGTTTCAGAAAGAATCCTTCGTTGAGGTCCAGGACTTGTTGAATATGCAACTGCTGCTAAATTTAGCACTTTTCTGTATTAAGTTAGTTGTTAGTGTCTTATTTTCAATGGCCTGGAGAACTCCTATGCGTTAAGGCTTTCAAGTCGATTGCATTTGAAATAAATTCTTCTGATAATATTTTTTTTTTGTTTCCATTCCTTTCTATTCCAAATAATGAATTCATGTTTAATTAAAAAGATGATTATGATTTATCTGTTGCACAGAAACATATTGTACATACATATCGAAGGAATTCCTTTGAAAAGTTTGTTGCCTAAGTCTTTTGTTTGCTTTATATTGATCTTTGATTTCACATCGAATTGAGCCTGCTTCAAGTTTGTTGCATCAGCCTCTTATAACAATTATATATAGATAGTTTATCATGCAAGATCTAATTTGTATATATTTTATATATTTGAATCTGTCGATGTCTTGGTGGTGATTCCCACGAGAAGTTCATTGCCTTAGTCTTATGCTGTTCGATAGCCTTCCGCTTAACGTATTGGGTTACCTTCTCTGCTTCCCAGCTTGAGTGTCACATTGAACCTTCGTGAGGTTCGTTGCCTAAGTCATTCGTTGTTTCTGAGAGCCGCCCATGTCCGTGTTGTGACTTTCTTTAAACAGGCTGCCATTAACTATGCTCCGGCTCAGGTTCATTCACCAGACACCGCAACGGGCTCTGGGCAACGGACAATGGATAGCGGGTAGTGGGTAGCGGGTTGCGGGTAGCGGGTATCGGGCTGTGGCATTTGACTATTATTTTGCATATTTTAACGGGGCAAGGCGACTGCTGTTGCGACGGCAACGCTTGGCAAATTGCAGGCGAGCAATTTGGTCTCAATTACGTCGGTGACTTTTGATTAGGCAAACGCAGCACGTAATCAGAGAGCAGCGCTGCCCACTGCCCGTTGTTCGCTGCCTGCTGCACAAGCTGCACAGGCCACTTGACGCGACAGTTGTCGGTTTCACTTGTGCTCTAACTGACTGACTGGCTGCCTAACTGGCTAACGGCACAACATTGTCATTGCCACTGTCAACGTCTCGGGCGGACAAGTGAAATTGTTATTGTTGTTGTTATTGTTATTGTTGTAACAATTACGCTGCCAAATTGTTGACTTCCCGGGGAAGCCAAGTAGCCAAGCCGAGCCAAGGCGGGAGAATCGAATCGATGCGACAATTCACTTTCATTCTACGAGGCACGTTTAATTAGCAAGAAATGCACACACACACACACACACATGCTTACACGTGTCTGCAGTACACACACGTAGCCACAACTTCATTTTCGGCTTAGCAGCTTGTCCAGCTCCGCTCAGGGGACGTGATGAAATTTTAGAAAACCGCCAATTTACTATATACAAATTAAGGCCATTATTGTCGCTCGTTCGCACCCCCTCGCTGCCCCCTTTCCTCCTACCCCTGTCAGCTTATCGCTGAGCGCGCTTAGAAAGTTTCAGTTTGTTTGTTTTTTCGTTGCTCGTAAAATAATTAATTTGTAAATTGTTTAATGCATTTTTGACACTTTTACTTGGCTTCGCTTTTCAGCCATTCGTCCTCCTCCTCGTCGCCGCCGCTCTGCTGGGCCTGGCCAGCTGTGAGCCGCCCGTGGGCAAGCGGCCATTGATCTTTAGCAGCAGTAATTGGCCACCAAAGAGCGCTAAGCAGTTGGCTGCACGTCCCGGCGGCGTAGCGGGCGGCAAGCAGCGTACGCTGGTTGTGCAGATCCGCAGTGATCAGCCGGTGCCGCTGCTGCTCAAGGGTCGTCCCGGCGCGCATAGTCACAGTCATGCGCCGCACACACACGCGGCACATCTGCACGGCCACTCGCTCGGACATTCGCATCTGTTGCACAGTGCAGCACCTCATCATCACTTGCGTGGCTCGCGTCCACTGAAGCTCAGCGCTCCAGTGTATCTGAAGCCCGCGAGCAGCCTGCGCAAGCCACAGAAGATCAAGCTGAACAACTCCAAGCCGCAGTCGAAGCCAAGCTTTGGCTATGAGAAGCCCTTCAAGTACGAAAAGCCCACGGCGCTGGCCTACAGTGAGCTGCAGAACTTGCCGGTGAGTAGCCAAAAGAGACACCAACACCAACACAGACATAGACAAAGACATGGCACAGACACAGACACAAGCGAATCCTCACACATTGCATCCTCACACACAGCTGGAGCAACACAATAGCTACAACAACGAGCACTTTGCACCTATTTACACGGTTCCCGCCCCCAATCTGGCACTGGCACATCACGATCACGACAATCAGCTGGAAGATAGTCCCGACACCGCCTACCTTCCCCCCACCGCACAGATACCACAGAGCACTCAACGCCCACAGGCGCAGACGTATTTGCCACCCGCCGCTGCAGCGGGCAGCTATTACAATGTGCACGAGGAAGCCACAAATGATCAGACGATTCTCGATCCCTTTTCGGGTTCGCAGAAACTCTTTGCCCCAGATCCGGATCCATCGCTGCCCACCAGCAAGGTGAAGATCGCCACGGAGAGCTTTAACACTCCGAGCAACAATAAACCTTTGCCCGCGGATGTGCAGAGCAATCACCTGCCTGCCCAGCCTCTGGTGCAGATTGTTGGGGCCCAGACTGCCGCCCAGACAGCAGTTCCCATCTATCCCATCCAGTTCGCCCAGCAGACGACGCAGCCCTTCGCTGTGGCTCCCGTTCTAACACCAGCGGCAGCACACATTCCCATCTACAATCCCACCTACCTGGTCACCCAGTCGAACCAGCTGTACTCGCAGCACAAGCAACAGTTGTTCAAGCCCAGTGTGGAGCACGTCATCGAAACGGGCTATGTGAACGCGGATCTGACGCAGGAGGTTGCCAGCAATGGGCAGATATTGCAGGCCGCCAAGGATCCACATCACAATATTCATCCAGTACTCGATGCAGCTCCACAATATGCTGCCCTGATTGCTGCGCCCGCGCTGAGTGATCCCGCTGGGGAGCCTGTTTACGAGACGGCGCCCTTCCATTTGCCCAATGTAGCCGCTGCTGCGGTGACTTCCACGGCACCAGAGGGAGGCTTTGTGGTGTCCAACTACTATGGCAACTCACACGACTCTTCGCAGCTGCTGCAGGCGTACGCCGAGGAGGAGGCACGGCGACAACAACTGGAAACAGAGCAAGCCGCCTTCGAGCTGCAGCGGCAGCAGCAGCAACAGTTGCATTTGGAGGAGTTGCACGCCCAGGCGCACGCTCAACTGCAGGAACAGCAGCACCAACAGGAGCTGCAGCATCAGCAGGAACTGCAGCTGGAGGAACTTCAGGCACAGGCCCAGGCACAGCATCTGCAGCAACAGCAACACCAACAGCAACAGCAGCAACTTCAGTTGCTGCAACTGCAGCATCAACAGCACCAGCAACAGCAGCAGCAACAGCAGCATCAACAACAACAGCAGCAGCAGGCTCATCCACAGGATGCAGCAGCAGCCGCCTTCGAGGAGCATCAGCGCTTGGTGCAGCAGCAGCTGGGCAGCAACACTCCGCTGCGAATTTTTGTGCCGGACGAGGAAGCAGAGTCGGTAAGTTGCACATGGTTTAATTTATATATTTCTCCTCCTTCTCCCTACAACTTCTCCTCCTTCCAATAGCAACGTCTGCAAAAGCGCTCGGATAATCTGCAAAAGGCCACTGTGAAGGAACAACAGCAACAACAATTGGAAGATGATAACGATTCCAAAGATTTGTTTCCCGTTTCGACTTCTGTTGAAGTTGCCGCCGGCCAATCGGAAGTCAGCAGTAAATAATTATTTGTTTTTGTTATGGCGTAGCCTGTAGCGGTTATCAGATATTTATTGAACAAAACTCATTTGTAAGCATTCATATAGCACGCAGTCGATAGTATAATAAAAAAATATATTGAAAAAAATCAACAATTAAATGTGTTTTTATTTAAATTATAAAATTTCACGGTGTTTAGCTATCGATAGGCATAACGTTCCTTTCCATCGATAGCTGGGAATAATTCTTAGTTATATTAAAACCTATTTAATTTTTTTGTGAACTTCCGATGAATTCATAGTGTCTTAAAATAATATACAATTAAATAGAAAAATATATAAAATAAGAATTGCATAATTTGAAAAAAACAATGAAACGCGCGTTGTTTTCCAACAGCACGGTCACACAGTTAAAGCCATCGATAGACAGTCCATGTGCTTGGCTTCCAATATCGATAGTTGACAGTCGTTTTTGAGATAAGTTGGCAGCCCACCTAAGAAGAAGAAGAAGGGAAGCATAAGTTAAAGAATTGTGAAATATAAACTAGCTAAATACAATTAAAATGATTATACCAATTCGTTGTTTCACTTGTGGCAAGGTAATTGGCAACAAATGGGAGTCGTACCTGGGGCTGCTGCAGGCCGAATACACGGAAGGGTAAGCAAACTATCATTCGTTTGTTGTTGTCGGCGTGATAACCTTCCCGCTCGCTGTCCCATTTCAGTGACGCTTTGGACGCACTGGGCTTGAAGCGCTACTGCTGCCGTCGCATGCTGCTCGGGCACGTGGATCTGATCGAAAAGCTACTCAATTACGCGCCCCTGGAGAAGTAAACATAGGCATAGACTTATAATGTATGGACCTTGAAATACAAACTTTAGATTTTATTGTAAAAACAAATTAAAGCTTATAAAAACCAACCATGACTAGCGATTACAATTTGTCCATGAACCATGGCTGTCCGTTGTTCTCGCGACGCTTGGTCAGGATCTCACAACCCGTGTTCGTGACCAACAGTGTTTGCTCAAACTGAGCCGAGTAGAGGCCGTCGCCGGTGACCGCAGTCCAGTCATCTGGCCAGGATTCAGCCTTTTGAACACCTTCGGATATCATTGGTTCGATTGTGAAGCAGTGACCAGCGGCCATTACACCCACGGCAGAGTTCTCTGTGGACAAATTAATTGGTTGAGGTTCTCTAGATGTTATTGGAGGTTGACTTACTTGCATAATGCGGCACATTGGGCGCCGTGTGGAATACGCTATGAATTCCATGGCCACAGTAGCTGCGCACCACACTAAAACCGTGTGGCGCCACATACTTCTGAATGACATTGCCAATCTCCCGATAACGCACACCTGGGCGTACAATTTCGATGGCTTTGGCCAGGGATTCATACGTGATGCGCACCAGTTTCTTGTGCTTCTCGGCGACCTCGCCAACAAAGAACGTCTCGTTGAGGTCACCATGGTAGCCGCGATGATAGACGGTCACATCTATGTTGCAAATATCGCCGTTCTCCAATGGACGCTTGTCGGGTATGCCGTGGCAGATGACCTCGTTGACACTGGTGCAGCACGACTTGGGGAAGTTGTAATAATTCAGTGGGGATGGGTAGCAGTCGCGTTCAATCGCGGCTTCATGCACTATGCGGTCTAGTTCATCCGTGGTTACACCCACTTCAACGGCTTTGGCGCCTTCGTCTAAGCATTCCCGTCCAAGGCGACCGGCAACACGCATTGCCTCAATTTCATCATCATCGAGTATCTTAATCTTGGTTCCACGCAGGGCCTCCTCCGACAGCGATCGTCCCGCCGGGTGGTCGGCATAATCAGGTCGTGCAATAGATTCAGGCACTGCGCGTTTGGGGGTCTGGGGAAACGGACGCAGTTTTCCCGTGTATCGAAAATGTGGCCACGGATTGTACACACCGTTGTCACTAACGGCATTCTTCTCTCCACCAGCTAAGTCAAATAATTAAAATATAATTGACTCAGTTGTGGACATAAATATTTGTACGCTTCACTTACCGGCTAAGGCATGGATGATTTTGTGCTCCTTCCAGTAGCCTTTAAAACATGCCTGTGAGCAGAAGTAGGAACCCTTGATGCCTAGCTTGAGGCAAGTAGGGCACTGAAGTGTTGCTTCCTTTTTACAATCCGTTGTCTCGCATAATTGAGTCATTTTCTTGCCTGAAAAATTATTTGTAAAAGGTTTCCAAAATTAGAACTTCGAAGGCAACACATGAATTACGACGGCGAACAATGAGTATAATATAAGTCTATCGATAGGTCACAATGTATCGATGCTTCAATTAGTTGTTTGTGTTTAATCAACTTTTACATAAATGTAGACCAAAAACTATTAATAACAATATTTCGATACTTATATCATCAAAAGATTGGTTTTTTCCGCTAAAAAAAATATGATTCAGCATGTTGTTAATATAAGACATTTAACGAGTAACGTGCTCCAGTAATTTATCGATAACAAGAGAATTTCCTGAACACTCAAAAGTATGCAACTAAAATTTTCAAAAGTGAAAACAGTTAGTCAGCAATGAACTGCTTGCACTGATGTGCAATCCCATGACCATTGCAATTTAGAGCCTTGGTCAGATTTCCCGCTGTCCGCTGTTTTCGTGTTTGTCCCGATTCGAATCTTAAGAAAAGCTAGATTGACGGGAAAAAAGTGAAACTGACAACACACACTTAACATAGGTTAGGTAGATTATAATTATTTAAGTTAACTAAATTATTGGCTTCAATAAATCTTTACACTTGTGTTACTCTTGAGAGAGAATATATTATGATTTTCGTTATCGTTTTCTGGTGCAATAGGCACTTCCTCAATAAGAAAGACAATCGGAATTCAAAATCAATTCAAGCTGATAGTAGCAGAGCCACATGAGAAGCACATCCCACATCGGGAGATAAAGTCAATTTGAAACTGAGGCAACGACAGCGGCAATGGCAGCTGTTCTCACTCAGCGCATGCTCTCGCAGCATGCTGGACACAGCTGAGTCTGAGTCTGTGGCATCTTCTGCTCTGTTTATGTTTGGCATCTCTCAAATCGCGAGAACCTTTCGACGTGAACGGACGTGTGTTTCGGTAAATGCGGCGCAGACAAAAGCAAACGAAAGAATATTAGCAACAAACTTGATCCATAAACAATAAGAAAACGCATCGACGCATAATTGAACTAAGCCTCAACGAAGGATACCCAAAAATACCAAGGCACAAAGTGTAAGAAGTGTTCTGAAAGATAATATTCAATGTAATTCCAGTGAGAAGTGCTTGGTGAAGTTGTTTCTAAGGCAGCTACAGGTGTAAATTAAAACGAAAAGGAAAACATATCAAAATATAACGGATAATCATAAAAAATTGAGTTATTATCTGATACTTATGTGATATACCTATGTAATTGTGTTACTATATAGTACTTATGTATGTGATATACCTATATAATCACATGTCAGACAATCTGTCGTTCTGTCTGTCTCTCTCTCCGAATTTGTCAGTTTGTCGCGATCTTTGCACTCGCGACCGCTGTTCGTTGGTTGATTCGTTCATTCGTTCGATCGTTATATGCGTTTTCCTTATCATCTGGCGTCGTAGTCTCGGGGATTGTTTTCGCTTGCAGTTCATTGCGGGCAGACGCCGCAAAGACGCCGATTTTGCTCTATGCCTACAATTTGAGTTTGATGCGTTGTTTTTGTTTTCGTTGTCGCTGTTGCTATTGCTGTGAATGGAGGAGGGGAAGAGACAGCTACAGCAACAGCTATAAATAAGAAGCGGCACGCGGCAGCCTCTGTGAACATTGCCCCCCCGATGCCTGCACCTAATTTACACCACCAGCAACAACAACAACAACTACACCGGCATTTTATGCTGCTGTTGCTTCTGTGGGTGTTTTTCGTCTTATGCCTTGCAATCATTCCGCGTGTCCGTTTTCCGCTTTCCATTTCACACTCAAAATCAAACGAAACGCGAACAACGCGAATCGCCAATTGTCAATCGACAATCGTCATCGTCATCGTTCTAAAGGCCGTCGACGTAATTAAAATAGAATCTTCTCTCTCTCCCACTCTCTCACGTTCTCCCACTCTCGTTCGCACTTCGCCTGCTGCCTCGCTCATTCCTCGCCTGCTGTCTTTGCTCACTGTGTGTGCGTGTGGCCTGCTGCGTGTCTGTATGTGTGTGTGTTTGTTTGTATTTAATAAGGCATTGCTTTTGTTTTGTTGTTGCTTTGTTCTGTGCAGGCTACTGCAATACGGAACAGCCTCAGCGGAGCAAGAGTCAAGGCAGCGCTGCTGCTGCTTTGAACTCGATCAGCAAGAGGATCAGCAGCATTAGCAGCAGCACAGTGCTCTCTTTGCTGACTGCGTTGTTGTTGTTATTGCTGTTGTTGTTTTTTCTGCTCTGTTTATATGTTGCCTTTGGCTTTTTGGCCAACGACCGCTGAGCTTCTTCTTTGGCCAGACAATCGCGGCAATCGTTGCTGCAATTAAAGGTAAGGACACAAGAGGCAGTGCAGCCAGTGGACCTAATTGGCTTCGTCTCTGGCGCTGGCCATGGGCAAAACACGCCAAATACATAACATATTTTCATCTGTGCGTCTACCTGTCTCTGTGTGTATGCGTGCCTGCGTGTGTGTGTGTGTGCCACGCATTTGTTGGAATTGCGCCTCGTTCTTGTTTTCGCTGATGTTTTTTTCCGATTTTTTTGTCAGTTAGATGAAAATTTATGCGTCGCAGCAGCAGCAGGGAGAGGGAAAGAGAAACAGAGAGAGAGGGAGATAGCGGCAGAAATATGAAATTCAAAGTGTAGGTAGTCAGCGTCGCTGTTGACCCTGCCTGCCGTCAGGCTGCTGTCTTCTCCAGCGCTTCAACACTTCCGCTTTGCCAGAAAATCAACTTCCGCTGGCAAACAATTGTCAGAATGGTGGGTGGGGCGGAGGGGGGCGGGGACGAAGCTTTTGTAGCAAACGCAGCACGCAGCACAAGAGAGACACATATTGATATTGTTGCCAGGTTGCTTACGCTTCAGTGCATTCACACACACGCATACACACACCCACACACACACACACACACACACATAGACATACGCACAGAAATTGTAGCTGCTGCAAACGCTTTTCACTTTTGCTTCACTGGCTTTGGCTCTGACGTCCTTTCCCCCCTGTTCCTTGGCTGTTGCCTTCGCCGTCCCCTCTCCTCTTGCCTGGTCTTTCCCGCCCTTCCCCCTCTTCGGTCTTTGGTCTTGCCCGCCCTTCCCTCCTCCCCCTCTACGTTTTGGCAACCATTTTGTGGCATCTTTGCCTGCTTATTGCCATCCGACGCCGTTAAGCGCTTTAGACAACCTTAGCACCCACTCCCCCCGCTTCCCCGCTGCAGCTACCCTCACCCGCGCATTAAAAAATTGCGCGCGTATGCAATTCTCGACAATCTCTCGACCATCCCCCACCACCAGCGCCCCCTTGTTTCCACCTGCCTTCTGCCTGCTGCCTCTTGCGACATTTCATTTCATATTTCTGCCAACTACGCTTTTGAATAGAATACATCTTACTTCCTTTCGCCTCGCTGTCCCCACTTGTCTCCCTTCCCTCTTTGTCGTTTCTTCCACTCCTCTTCGTCTCTCGTTTCGTATCTTTTTTGCGCTTCGCACGCACTTCTACTTCAGCTACAGCTACAGAGGCGGGGGCGCGAGCTCAACAAAATTTTTCTCCTTTTTTCCCTATATTTTTGGTATTATTTTCGACACTCTTCCCCTTCCCATCCTCCTCACACTTCCCTTTGCGGGGCTTTGTTATGGCAATTTTTTCGCATTTTGCCAGCGCAGCAGAGAGAGAAGAGAGAGAGAAGGAAGAGAGGGGTGGGAGAAATAAAAGCAAATTATGCTCAGCAGGTGCCGGCACTGAGCAGATACCAAGCCAGATACAGATTTGTGACTTTAAGCTGCTTCGAAAGGCAGCAGTGGAGGCGCCAGTTGCCAGTTTAATCCAGCTACCGATTTTGGGCTATTTGATGCATCTTTTTATGGAGTTCGAAATTGTTTTGTGCAGTGCACGTGCTGCCAACGATGGAGAGTGTGGTTCTCCCAATCGATGATGGGTAGCTTGTACTCTAATAGGAAGAAGACTTACTTTGAGGCTGTGTAGAGGGGAGTTTTCATAAATCCACAAATTATATATGTATATTGTTGATCACCATCGATAGCAAAGCGCAGAAATCTTATTTGTTTCTAATTTTACTGTTTAACAAACACAGATCAACTTTCTTTCTTGCCACCTTCACTGCAGGCAGTAACTACATATATATCGAATGACCATTACGATTTATAATCGATATATTCAAGAAAATATAACGATTAGTGTTGTGTAACGTTTACATAATCATTAACTGTTATTAATTGCCCAAAGGGTATCTTACTGTCGACCATACTCGACTGCAGCTTACTTCATTTGTTCTTTATTCTTATACAGATTTTCCTTTACATATACGTAGTATATCTTTATCATCGTTCGCCTCCTTGTGCCTCTTCTTCTGCATGTTATAAAGCAAAGTTAATGATATGTCGCAACTGGGTGAGCAGGGCGACAGCCACCTTATCGTCTCGTCTTTGTATGCCTGTGTGTGTGCGTGTGAGTGCGAGTGCGAGTAAGAGTGCACTTCCACCCGACTGGATCTCGGATAATGTTCGTACATACTTTGTCCGTGTGTACATTCTGTGCCTGAAAACCCTCCCAATTTCCCTCGCCCTGTTTTATGTGTACCATAATTAATTGAAATCTAAGCACATTCCCGTATCAGTTGTCGCTTCTTAATTACATTGTGTACTTTCTCGTTTGTTTCCCTCATATCTCTGGTAATTACATATATTATTAATTATTATTAATGATATCTTGCGAAATGTATATTAAACTTTTAGATTTGTGGGAATGAGACGCTGGTAATTGTTTTAATGTGATCTTTCAACACTTTTGGGTACATTTAAAAAGTTTAAAAGAAGAAATACAAGGAATCTTTAACTAAAAAAAGTTCAAGAGCAATTCAATTCAACTTTGCCGTTCTCTGCATCAAATCATTCTTGAATACGCTTCTTAACCCCATTTCCAATAGGGCATTTCATGCTTTTAACCATAAACTTTCTAGCATAATAGGACCTTTTTCTAAAAACCGAATAATATTTGACAAAAATCATTCACTACAGTACATTTGTAGTAGGCAATAAAATGTTTATTGAGTCCTTTAGTTATTAAATAGATTATAAATTTATTTATTTTACAGCATTTTTTAGCTTCACTCTTATTCTCTTCTTTCACTGACGCTTCGAGATCAAAAAACTTCTTTTTCTCCCCGCATTCATTCATTGTACACTTCATTGAATATATATATATTATACATGGTTGCTTTTCTTTACAATAAATCGATATCAAAGTATTATTCTCTACGATAGTTATGTTGTTACAATATGTGTTTATCTTACATGCTATGTTATCTAAATCTATTACACATTATGCATATATAAATATACGTACTATAATATACTCACAATTGGAAATAATTTCTCCATATTCTTTGCCTGTTCTACGCTCTTTCAGTTAACTTCTGTAATTGATATCTCGTTTTTTGAAATCAGCTTATGCAGCATCTTTTTTTTACATTTACCAACACCTATCTCGCAGGCGTGCAGGGATTGTAAAGGTTTTAATCGCTTTTCACTTTCCACTTTATGCACAAAAGTGAAATTATTTCAGAAGATTAAAAACTTGCATCAAAAAACCCAAGGATCCCATTAGGCATTCCATTATTCTGCCCACAATAAAGTCCATTCCGCAGTCCCGCAATGGCAATTGGCTAATAACCTTCTCTCTCCCTCAGTCACTCTCTCTTTCTCTCTGGTTATTATTATACGTTGTGCGTGATGTAGTGTGTGCCTTAAAATTGAGCCGGATCAAAGTTCATTCATGCTTTCATTCGCACGCTCTGCAAGTTTCCATGGCGGACAAATCATTGACGAGTCCACAATGTAAGCCTAAAATCCTGACGCTTTTTTCGTCTCGGATTCCTAGGGACAAGGCAACGAGGGGACAGCTGGACGAACGGCCCTGACAGTCACTTTTATTTGCCAAATTAAAAGGATTTCATTTGCTTTTCATATTTGCATTGGTTTTTATCGCAGCAGGCAGAACGGTCCGCTTCGGGCCTGCAACCTCCTTCTGCCTTCTGCTTTCTGCCTCGTGCCTCGTGCCTAGAGGGGCCTTGGCAGACAATTTTGCCGCGCAATCAACATAAAAAGGAATCACGGCACGGCGCTGTTTTTTGCACTCTGCTCTCTCTCTCTTTCTTTCTTTCTGTTCTTTTCCTTCTCTTTTGTGCTGCTAGCATAGTCAGTCGCAATTGTTATTTATGGCCATAAATAAAGGAGCAGGCGCACTAACCGTAGTTGACGAACCTAGGCGCCGTGGCATGCAAAGGTGCAACATTCCACAGGGAGTCTTCTACCCTCTCTCTCCCCCTCCCTCTCTCTCTCTCTCTCTCTGTCTCTCTGCGTCGATCTCCGTTAGCATAAAATATTGCTTAACCCGACTGCTGTTTATAAATACTTAAATTGCATTATATTGTTCATAAGCGTCTCGGCGGAGGTCTTCCTCAATGACCATGAGCTGCTGTGCCCCGTGTGCTCTTCCTATCTGCCATCCGCATCCGTTGGGCCTGCGGCGCCTCCTTGTTCCCGGTTTCAGTAACAGATTAAGCGACACACAATGTGCCAGGGCCAGTGCCATTGGCCTATGTATCCCTCCCTGCTTCCCTCCCCCTGTTTGCGCTATATTTTATGGTAGAACTTTATTTACATGCACATGGTTCCCCACGCGGAACCAGCTCCGACCAGACCAGTCCTTCCCAGTGGGGGGTGCCAAAATGGTGTTCAGGGCGCGCTGCTGGTGCGGCAACAGTTGCACCTGGTACTGGCAACGGTGGCGAGGCCACAGGTGCGAGAGTTGGCCAGGTTTAATTATTTGCCGTTGGTTTTTGTCCTGGCCTTTGCTCCTTTACAGCAGTTACTGCTCCTGTGCCGAGTGCTGCCTTGCTTGCCTGCTTGGCTTGTTTGGTTTGTTTGCCTGTTTGTTTGTTTGTCTGTCTGTTTGTCAGGCCGATTGCATTTACGGCCGTAAAGCAGTTAAATCTCTCACAAAAGTGGGATAAGGTAGGCAGGGAAGGCGGCACTTTTGCTGAAAGTCAGGATTGTTCCCTTTTGTCTGTGGATTTTACCTTTCAGCTGTCGAGGGATGTTCCTACAATGATAATTGAAATTAACTTTCTCTGTAAAGTGCGGATCATTGCAGATGTAGTTGGCAGATTAAAGTTGCACCTGAGGGAGATAAAAAGAGAGAAAGAGAGTTGAAATGAGTGTGTGAAATACACAGAGAGGGAGAGATACAAAGAGGAAAAAGAAATATATATATAGAGAGAACAGACAGAGCAAGATATATAGGATGAACAGGGGAAAAAGAGAAAAGTAAAGTAAACTACAGAGAAAGAGAGGAAGAGAGAAGCAAAGAGAGAATAACAGAGTCATAGAATATACGAGTAGGTATAAAGAGAAAGAACCAGGCAAAATAGAGAGAGATAGTCATAAGACAAAGTATTGTAGATAGATATACATTGAAAGACATGGAGACACAGATAACTAGAGAGAGAGAGAGAGAGAGCGAGAGAGAGAGAGAGGGAGGGAGGGGTGAGAGAGAGAGAGAGAGAGAGAGAGAGAGAGAGAGAGAGAGAGAGAGAGAGAGAGAGAAAGAGTCAACTTGTTTAACCTTCCATTCACCAGCACGTTATGCCTTGATCAATTTCGTCAATCCCACATAAACGGCTTAGGTTTATCCGCTTATGTTATGGATTGCATATGTCGCATTTAGTTCGCTGTTTGGAAACAATTGGAAGCATTTCCCCCGAAATACGGGGCACTGTCCGAGAACGGCGAACAACTGTTTCCTTTTATGTGCGTTCCGTTCGCCTTGACGAGGGTAGGAAATTCATATCCTTCGCCAGGGCGAGTCGAGACGAGTCGAGGCTGCGTTGCCCTACATAGTTT
The DNA here is from genome assembly GCA_018904035.1 of Zaprionus ornatus. Taxonomy (NCBI): domain Eukaryota; kingdom Metazoa; phylum Arthropoda; class Insecta; order Diptera; family Drosophilidae; genus Zaprionus; species Zaprionus ornatus. The sequence continues at coordinate 4,637,535 of JAEIFZ010000115.1, read as the reverse complement.
GCAACTTGAAATGTCAAGTTGAACTGTCAGTGCGACAGGGCAAATCAAAGCGAGAGCAAACGAGATCGGGCTGCTGGAACTGGAGCTGGTGTCAGGATTTGTGCTTGTAAAACACCAAAGCTGACAGGGCAGGGACGTCGCGAGGGCAGTGGGTTGAGCCAGCGACTCCACTGGCTTAGCTTGGCTTGGCTTAGCCAACCCTCAGACAGGAATACCCCCGCCCCCGCACCACCAGCGCTTGTCATTGTCAGCTCATGTAGTTGGCAACGCTGGCAACGCGCACTTGACACGCCTGATTGATGGCCCGACCCGACTCGAAGTGAGCTGGCGAAGCATTTGCAGATTTCCACAGATTCGAGATTCGTCTCGAGTTTTTATTTCATGTAATTAAACTAAATGTGCAGGACACGCTCCATTGCCATATATATATAAAGCTGTAGCATATATTTATTTAAGGTATATAGAAACATATATTCTGTTATGCGACAGAGACATTCATCATCTGTCGTTCGCCTTGTTGTTGTTTATGATGATGATTCTACGCAGTCGTGCAATGAAATTTTAATTTGTTTACTTCACTTCTCTAGAAGTGACACCGACCGCGAACTTTCCCCATGCCCCACGATAAGCACCGTCAGCGCCATGTGGGGGTGCCAGGTGGTACGAGTTGATAAGCAACCGAAAAACAGGCAAAACAGAAACCTAGACAGTATTGAAAGTGGGTACATTCAGGGTACACTGGAGGGAATCTTAATCATGACACAGTGTGTGCAAATAGTCAACTGACTGCGCTCATTAAGTTGTGAATTAATCAATTGAATTTTTAATTTACCACCCGCAATGTGCTGCGGCACATGGCTGGCCATGCGGCGTATACGTAATTATGCGAGGCAAAGCAATATTAAAATGGCGGCTGTTGTTGTCGTTGTTGCTGTCGTTGCTGTTGCCTAACTGTAACCGAAATGAAATGAAATTAAGAAAATATGTTGCACTTTTTTGCCCGCCACACACACACACAGTTGTAGTTGCTGCTGCTGTATCGCAAGTTGCCACAAGGGTTTCTCTCTTTCACATTCTCTCTTTCACTGCCTGTTTCTGTTTCCTTTTGCTGTCGCTGCTGTTGCTGCTGGAATTGTCTTTGGCTTTATTTGCTAGTTGCTTGCCACAGTCAGCTAAGTCGCAGCCAGCTTTAGCTCCACCTCCTCCACCTCCACCCCCTCCCCATTCCAGAGAGCCGACTTAATTTGCCATAAAAAGCCAGGCCCGCCACTTGATTTGCTTTGTTGTATTGCTTTTGTTGTAGCTGCTGCTGTAATTGTTGGCTGAGCACGCCGGAAATTAAATGATTTAATGAAATTGCCAACATTTGCTGCGTACCAGGATCGACAACGGCAACGGCAACGGCATCGCAATCGGGCGACAATAGCCTCGGCCCGCTTCAGTGTTTTAGTTAATTGAAAAGGTTTTTACACAATTGGCCAACAAAGTTGGGCACAATTGTTGCCCCAAGGGATGCGGGCGCGTTTCCCTGTTTGACCTAAGTGATTTTTAATTACCTGACATTGTGCATAAATGATGACATGCATCTCTCGGCGCTCAGTTGTTGTTGCTTCCTGTTGCGACACCTTTGGCTCTGAGAGTTAATTGAGTGCTAAGCAGAGATCCCTGACGGACGGCAGCACACTGCCTTTTATGACTGACGTCCTGACAGGCCTGACGGTCTAGCGTTGCTTTCTTGGCTGCCTCCTCCTCGCTGCTCTGCTGCGCTGGCAGTCTGCTCATCCTGCCTGTCTTCTCTGACATTGTCTTTGGCTCTTCTTTTTGCTGGCACATGTTGCCATATAAACATTTTATACCTGTTTTCTTACGTGAGGCGCAGCAAAAGCTGCACACACACAGACACACAGAGATGTGCGGCTCAGCTTCTCAGTTTTCCCCAATCTGTCTTAAGTTTCCAGCTAAAAGACTGCTTTGCATAAACCTAACCAAGTTCATCCCACTCAACTGTTGACTCCTGGGAATGCAGCATTGAATTAACCAGTTTACTAACTGGTTACTCGATGGGGCCCAGGAAGGAACATTAGAGTTTTTCGCAAGGTGTAAACTTACTTATTGGAATCTTACAAGTATCCTCTCGATGTAATATAGACATCTGATATTCATATGATTTGGTTAGCTCAATAACTTTACCTTGGTATGATTAGTTTAAATAGCAAGTGTATGATTTGACGGCTCAATTCGGCCTGTTTGCAGAAATAACTATGGATAATGACTGGCCCTAGCTCATCAGGGATTGATAGTCACGTAGAGGGGCAGGCAATTATTATAGGGAAAAGGACTAAGTGTCTTTTATTCTTCTACCTCCCACGCTTAAGTATGTTAGTTGGATTGTTAGCAAGATTAACGTGACTTAACAGTTAATTGCATAATCTAGTCTTAAAAGAAAGGTTAAGGTAGATTGACAGCCAGCAATAGATTACCCATCCAATTGATGTAGAACTCAATTAAGAACTCTGATAAAATAGTCGTAGTAATAATAATAAAAATATGAAAGAGGGAGTCATCCAGCGGAGAAGGCGCGAGTCACTGCGAACATGATGATCTTTTGTAAAAAAAAATAGTCGTAGTAAGACATCACTTTTTCATACGTCCGTCTAACAAAACTATCTTTAGAAACATCATATGTATGTATATAAGTGTGCTTTAGCATCGCCAACGTGAGACCAGGGTATTTTCCAGCCCAGCTGTGTCACATTTAGGCTTAGACTATTATCAATTGAAGTCGCTGTGTTCACCATGACATTGATTAACTGATTACAACGTAGTACAAACGAACAAATAGAGGCATTTAGACAAGGGGTTCGGGTTATCTCAGCCGTATTTGCACATGAAAACATATGAGACATTGTGACTGTGTGTGTGTGTGTGTGTGTGTGTGTGTGTGTGTGAGACAGCGTGCTGCCTTGTCAGATCCATTTCTATTTCAATTCACATGCAAATCTAAATGGCAAAGGGAAACGGGTTTGGGGGTTGGGGGTTGGGGCTATCGACAATCATTACTAATGCGACAACAATAGTTTCGAAACTGAAGCTCATTTCTCAATTCTCCGCACTCATTGCAGGCCACGTGCAGTGTCAGCGAGCATGCAGCGCTCTTGAAACCAGCTGATAAGCCACAGCAAGAGAGAGAGAAAAAGAGAGAGAACGAAACTAGTGTGAACTGGAACAAAGCAAAAGAGCTGACAAGCGAAGAAGCAAAGCAGGCAGAGCGACAAAAAGAAGCCGCAGCTGAAGCTGATGGCGCTACAAAGGGGCGCACGCATGGCACGCACAATGAGCTATGCCAACTATGGACTGCTGGTGGGCACCGCAATGCTGGTGCTAATCTCGGCGCATGTCAAAAGCGCCAAACTGCATGAGCAGCCAACGGACACGGTGTCCATGGATCACGTTGCCGTTGACAAGCACAACGAAGACTTGGCACCCCCGTTGCCTTATCAACAGCCCCAGCAGCAGCATCAGCAGCACGACCCGCCTGGGCATGGTACACGCCTGCACAAGCGACTGCACAAGCAGTCGAGGCAGGCGCACAATCATCGCCGAGCCTATCACAGCAAGTACAGCATAGAGCAGCTGCTGCACATGCATGTGACGCCAAAGGTTTCCAATGACATCGACATGGACCCCTGCAAGGCGGGTGAGTACTATAGATGGATAGATACCCAGTTTGCTGTTGTTTCCTTGGCTGGTTGCTTTGCCTGGCTGGTTTACGCATTTCCCAATTCTAGCGGAAAGTGGTTTTAGTGCTAATTCAATCCCTAAACCAGCTGTAGCTAAGCTTGGCGTGCTCCGTCTCTACGGGATGTGCACAAACCATTCTCCGTACATTGTCTTCAGTTTGGCCAAAAGCGAAAAGTCTTGTTAACTCAATTCAGGCACACACACACACAGAGAGTCTTAGAACAGTTCCCTAAACACATTTGCCATCCTGCACGCACCTGCCGCCCACACCTGCCCCACCTACCCCAGCGTTGCAGCGTCGAAAATTAAGCGTCATTGTGGCACTCGACGTTGGAGCTTGCCTTGGCGGATCAACTTGCCTGGCTGCTCAGTTCAATTGAATTTACCTCGGTTTTCACAGCAAAATTGACTCGGAACGGGCATATCAATGCCTTTCTGACAGACACACTGTCTGTGTACCTGTGTGTGCACATGTGCTCCTGTGTGTGTGTGTGTGTTTGTGAGTTGCTGCTTCTTCGCTTGCAATTTGTCTGCCGCCAACGCGACCAACTTCCGTGTTCCGCGGCCCCAGTCGGGTTGTCGAGGCGTCGAGTCGACTGTCGCGTCTATCTGGGGCGGTCGCGTGGGCCACTGCGTCTGACTCTATGCCCCCTCCCCCCTACCCCCTCTCTCCCAACGACTTATAAGTATTTGCGCACATCAATTGTCAAAAAGTTGGCTCCATGAAATACGCGAACAAACGATTTGCTGCTGCTGCATGCCAGCGGCAAACCCAGTGCAGTGTCGCGTGGTCACAGGCGTCTGTACAGTGGGCACCAAGCGAAGTTTTCTTTGTAAATAAACAATGTATGTGATTACAAAATATATATTTAATAAATGTGGGTTAATTATTAAGATGGATTGAACATGAAAACTGATAAGTAAACAGCGAATAAGATTGCGAGTTAGATTTTTAAGATAGAAGTTTTCTCGCAATAAACTACTAGTTAACCTTCAATTGTAGTTTATTTACCATACCATCTAGAGACTATCAAAATTAACGCTAGACAACCTTGGAATATTGAGCATTTACCCACACCCCCAGAAGTTTGAAGTATTATGAATCATATATATGGATATATATGGATAATGTTAGTTAAATCTTTTCGTTATTATAGAAGGAAATTATATTAGAAATTCTGAACATTTGAAAAGATAACCCTAATCGTACAAAGTATAGCTATAAAACATTGAATCATACTACTTGTTTGAATCATGTTTAATATTGTCAGTGAAACTTATCACTTTGCTTTACTGTATCCGCCGTTGGCGACTGGCTGTCTCGACTGACCGACTGGCCCAGTCAGGGTCGCATATAGATCTAGCCCAGTCAGGGTTTCATATGGCAGACTCCTCCACAGTGCTTTATTTATGAACAACTTTCACTGATTTTTATGCTCGCAATTTTTGGCACGTTCAACGATGCAATTTTCGCTGTCCATATCAGACTCTTCATAAATACTTATAGCACATCTATATGTAACATACATCTATATGTGCATCTGTATGTGTATAACATGAACAGAAGCACAGCCTGCAAATGATTCTCAGCACGAAGGGGGGAAGATAAAGAGCAACCTATTTTTGTTGGTTGCTAAACTAATTCGAATTTTGGAGTGAACTGTGAGTGTCTTCACAGATGTACTCATGGTATATTATATGTATATATTATGTATACGAGTATGTGCATGCAAAAGCTTGTCTAAGTCGAGTGGTTGCACAGACCACAATTAAATCTGTTAGAGCATCATTAAGTCGCTGCCATGAAATGAAAATCTGTGAAACATAATTAGAACTTCATTAGGTACATTTTGGGTGCATCCCCAGACAATTGTCTGGTTATAAGTTTCCTCTGAAATCGCATTAGCATAAGTGCAAGTACATAATGCCCCCGTCGTGTGTGTGTATAATTAATGAAGAAATTTCGTAATTCTTGAAAATGTACTAAAATATATTCTTATTAAGAAATCATAAGTTATTATTGTGTGGGAAGTTCCCCCCTTTTGGGATAAACACTTTACTCACACTTGCTACTAGCTTATAAAAGAATATTTCAAAGAATTCTTCAGGCACAAGACAAAAAAGTTCAACAAGAATATCTTCTGACTTGTCTTCAGTCTAAACAATTTGTGGTCAACTTTATATCATGTTTAATACAAACTAGGGGCAGCTTAATAGTTTTTGCAAATGTGTGCAAGTTTTAAGGCATCGAAGTATCATGAAAAACACCCTGTTCTGAGTTCAATATACACACACATACATACACATTGATGTTTTTACTCTTTGAAGTTTGAAGAACAAACTTTGTTTATTATCTCATCTATAGATTATAAATAGTTTGCAATATAAAAAACAGTTGGCAACACTACTACTGCACACATGTATTCTTATCGATATTTTGATTAGACTGCGTCTTTAACAATAGGTTATAATTATTTTAAAATTTATTTTATCTTTGTTTAACATTCTATGAAATAACTCAACAATATTTCAAACATGTCTAAATTAAATTGCATTAAAAACATAATTGAATCATTAAACAATGGACAACATTATTTTAAATGTGCAACGAGTACCTGCCTGTACATATATTTTATATGTATTTATGTATGTACTCGTGTGTATGTATTATGTATATATGTATGTATGTATACATGTATCTATATTATGCATTCATTTATTTCTGACGGCATTAAACATGCCACAGAATGCAAAATGTTTGCTTATATTTATTTCCTCCACCTCTCGTGCAACTTATGCCTGTCGCACTGTTTAGCTCCGCATCTTCATAGACACTGCTGGACAGAATAATAAGAACACGTGCATTATTTTTAATTAAATTAAAACACAAAAGCCAAGGTTGGTAACATTTGAGCACAGTCCAACCAAGCTCAAGTTAGCACTAAGACTGTGTACTTATTATTTTGACCAGCAGTGTAGACGCATGCATATATAGAAGTAGCAGGAGGTATTTAAGTATGCAGCACAATATTTTGGCTGGCAGACGCCATCGAGTCAGCGAGCATTCGCCAGAGCTGAAGACAGTCTGCAGACCAAGAGTGACAGAGAGAGGGAAAGGGAGAGAGAGAGAGGGAAAAAGGACGAGCGGGTGGGCAGAGGTGCGGATGCAGTTGCGCTAATGAATTTGCATGGGCCGCAATGCATGCAAATTTGATCAAAGCGATGATGACAGCAAGCGACGCCAAAGGATGAGTTTTCCTGCACACTCAGTGTATAGGTGTGTGTATCAGTGTGTACATCTGTGTGTCTGTGTGTGTATAGGACTGTTTTGCTGTCACTCTTTCGCCAGAAATCAAACCGCAAATGACACTACAAATGCGAAAATGCCGTGCAAACGTGAAGCTGCAAACGCCATTGCAGCAGATAACTAGTAAAGTTGCCAACAGTAATGATGACAACAACAACATCCTGCCAAGAACAACAACAACATCGCGAAAGACCGCAACCACAGCGCAACCAGAACTGACTGTTCGGGCTGTTCAGGCTTTCACTAGCCTCGTCTCGGGGCATAAACAACACTGGTCCTGGCGCAGGACCCGTGCGACTGCAAATAATTTACCACCTCCATTTAGCTGCACTCCCCCCCCTAGGGCCGCCCACAAACAGAGAGAGAGACAGACAGACAGAGAGACAGGCTGAGTGAGAGAGACAGACAGACAAACAGAGAGACAGATAGGCTGCATTCCTGATAATGGGAACTAACAACATGGCCCAGAGGCAGACGGAAGCTGAAGCTGTGCGCAACTAACGCCATTTCTCATGGCCGTTGACTTTTTCAGGCTCACAAATAAAAAGTCACTTAGCACAACGTGCAACGGTACAAGGGGCATGGAACGGCGGCCACCTGCCAGCGGTAGTGGCAGCGGTTTCTGTCAGACTCTATTCACAATTCACACTTTTAGCGGCTTTCTGCACAGACGAATTGAGCTAGTTTTTGCCGTAGTTGCCGTCGACGCATCCGGATTAGCTTGAATAGGAGACAACAACAACAGGAGGGGGTAGTAGGCGGTAGGACATAGTGGGAGATCGGATTTTGCGGTTGCCTTAGCAACAGGACGAGCTGAAAGCAAAGTGCAAGTGTGATAAATAGCAGGCGAGCTTATGCGCTTTATAAAGTCTATAGAGACGAATATACTTGGTCACACTTTTGTTATCACCAAGTGTACTCTAAGATATAACGATCAACTGAATCGAATTAGGTTACTCTAACATCGCTAAGTAGTTAACGGAATCAGATTAATTGCATCAAATGCTACTCAACAACAATCGTCCTGTTTAGAGTGTTGTAAAATGTTATACATATAAAGTAATAAGCAGTAACATTATGTTAACATTATTAACATCATTACACCAATAAGCATTAAACGTAATTACATACATATTAATACAGTTAGCAGTTACATAATCCTACCTTTAAACTGACAGCGATACATCGATAACTGATTGATAGTCGCTCTTTATACATTAAATATTCGTGCTGTTCACTAGAGCGGAAGTAAACCGCTTCTCCAATCGAATTGTAATCAAATTAGTAATCATATCTGTTGGAGGTTATTTGATTTGTTAGGGATCGTGAGACGGATAAGTATTTGTTTTTGAAAAATTAGAGTGAATTGTTTAATACCAGTTTGAGCTATTTTTTTTTTTTTTTTTTTTTTTGTGGTTTGAGCTATTAATTTTATTGAATATATTTATTTTTATTTAATTTCAAGTCATAAAAAACACGTTTTCATCTAGGGTGTTAAGCAAAAAAACAGTTTTTTTCGTGTAATTAAAATGAATTCAATAAATTCTCGTCCTGTTTAAAGTGTTGCAAAATGCTGCACTTTAACGCAGTTAGGTAACTCACTCTGTGCCTGCAATTTTACCTAACTAGCTGTTTCTTTGAGGAATTCTACATTCGGCTTTAATTGCAGTAAGTTTTACAGCTTTTTCTGACTTGGGTGCTCACCCCTTGAGGGTTTTGGTTTCGTGCACCTGGGCACCCTATGAATATAGTATAAGCATTTGTGCATTTGTAGTTTCACTTTGAAATGCATGTGAAAGGTCCAGTAAGTGCCATGACCTGCTCTACTCCTGCATGTACAACTGTAGATACACGAATGCAAATGTATCTGCAGCTGGAACTGTACGTGTGTGTGTTTGTAGTAATACTAGTTGCATTTGTTTAAAGTAAAGAGGGGAGTTGGGGGTAGGGAGGCGGTTCTCAGTGTGACAAACACGCAGCAACATGTGTAAATAAAATAAACTTCATTTAAGCTGTTTGCATAATTAATTAATGCCAAAATGGCAGGCACACCCCGCTCTCACAGCGTGTAAGCGAGTGTACGCCTGTGTATATGGTATGTGTGTGTCTGTGTGTGTAAGTGCAGCATTTGCTTGGGGGCGTGGCTCACGCACAATTACTATGCGGACGCGCATACACAAGCCCGCACTGAGTAAGCTCCCGAACTGGCAGATAGACAAACAATTGCAACGATATGTCTGTGTATGTATGTGTGTGTGTGTGTGTGTGTGTGTCTGGCTGTCTGTATGTTTATTATATTGCAGCTTAAACAGCAGGTTACCATCGATATCAGCTTGCACATATCACAGGCATAAACCTTATCAACTGACTGACTGAGCAGAGTCCACCTGCTGAACCGTTCGTTGCATACTTCAAGGCGCTTCTGGCTCGTTACAGCCCTGTCTGTGTGTGTAAATAATATATTTCTGTGCATGTAGGTGTAAAATATATTCAGCATTATGTCGATGCCGCCAGTTACTGCTGTTGTTATTATTGCTCTTGTTGCTGTTGTTCTTGTTGTTGTTGTTGTCCTTCTTGGAATCATTGTTTATGGAAATTTGGCATAAATAAGTAAGCAGAGCAGCGAGAGAAGCTCGCAATCTGCTCGCCCGAGCTAATGCCGCAACACTGAGCCCCTGATTTAAGAGGAATACACATAATGCGGGGCACACATTAACATATCTATGTACGATGCTATATATACCATACAATGTACAATACATATACATATGAATACTTAAATCTGTCGCTCGCTCGCATACTCGATTCGCCTCGCCTCGCTTCTCCTCGTTGTGTGTTTGTTTGTATCTGTGTGCGCATGAATAATATGCAAATTCTAATTTCAACATGCTAATATTGTTTTAATTGTTAAGCCAATGGCTGGAAAATGTTGCAAATCGGATGAAAGAACAGCACTCTGCACTCAGCACTAAGCTAGGCACAGCCAGCAATGGCCAAAGCATCTACGGCCCGATTCTCGATTTTTGTCATCTGACAAGTTCGCAAAAACGTTGGACGACAATTCAAAGACAAATTGAAAGCGTTTTTGTGCTGTGGCAAAGTAAAGTCGGGCTATGATACTCTTGTATGTTAAATATAGAATGCAATGTTAACAAACATGTTTCTCTTTAAGGCACGGGCCAGATAGGTTCAAATATATCGTATAGCTGCAACTTATGACCAGATTGCAATCTTTACCATGTCTCGCTTTTGCAAACCTCATTTACAAAAACTTCTTTAAAGGTTTTCTATACTATTATATCATTAAAGCACGAATTAAAGTAAGTTAAGCAAAAGGGTAGAAAGTACTCGACATGTAATAAGCTTTTCTCGTTTTTTTAGTCGGAGTATGATACCCTTGTCTGTTAAATATAGCAAGCCACGTCAACAAATAAGTTTCTCTTCAAGGCACAGGCCTGATCGGTTCAGTTATTAAGTACAGCTGCAACTTATGGATCGCTCTTTGGGATTGCAATCTTTACCACAACTAACTTTTATTAATCTCATTTCTAACCTCATTTATACAAAGTTCCACAAAGTTCTTTGAAGGTTTTCTGTACTATAATATCGTTAAAGCACGAATAAAAGTAAGTTAGGTAAAGGGTATAAAGCACTCGACATGTTAAACATCATTTTTCGTTGTTTTTTCGCTGGTTTTTCAGTTGCGTCTGTCGCCTGGCTTCCAAAGCAAATTGAAAGAGCTTCATACCAAATGCTCGTGTGTGTGTGTGTGTATGTGTGTGTACTGTATATGCCACATGAAATTGAATGCACTGACTAGAAGGAGCAAAGAATAAAAGTACGAACATGTGATGGGGCTTTGAAGGCCCTAGAGTTCATTTATAAATAGTTTATATTTGCCCATTGCAAAGTCCTGGCAATAATCCTTGCAATGACTATTAGCATGCTACGACGTGCTATTGATTAAAAGTTTCAAGTATCGAGTAGCAACCTTGGATTTCCTCTTGGCCCACAATGTTTGACTAATAACGTTTCGCTTGTTCCGATTTTCGATTCTCGACTCTGAATCGTTTCTACTGTTTGTTTTTTATTTATTCGCTTGTATTTCGAAATACACAACATTCCCTTTTGTTGTCGGGGCACAATTATCAGATGCAACAACATGCCCCGACAGACGATAGCGGGGAGAAGGGGCAGAATGGGTTGGTAGTACACAGCAAAGGTGCATCCATTCTGCTGCACGGTGAGTTTATTGAACCCCACAGGAGGTGCATTCATTGTATGCGCCGCTAGGCTGGCACACTCATATCATAAAATTCGAGCTGAAGTTGTGGGTTAGTCCCACTCGAATACAAACATATCATGTGTGGCTGGGATAAATGTTTGCTTTCGCTTCGCATCGTTTTATTTTTGCATTTTTGCATTCATTTCTTTTTCTTTTTTCCCGCATTTCAATAGGAAACTTTACACGCAGAATATTTTCGCCCTCAATGATGGCGTTTTTGTAAAAATGACGTCAAGCGCGAGACAGAGACAGGGACAGAACGAGAGTGGGAACGAGAGGCGATAATTTATCTCTTTTTTCGCCGCAATGTGAAATAGTTTGTGCATTTGCAGTAGGCGCAAAGTGGCCAACAGATGTGGGCAAATCAATGGCAATGGCGGGAGGGGGGTGGTATTCGGGCATTCGTTCTATCAACAGAGTTACAAAAACTATTTTGACGCAGTTTTTCAGCACGAATCCAAGCGGTCAACTGCAACCCCTTGACCCCATTGACCCTTTATTTGAACTTAAGCTGAACAGCGATTTGTTACGCACACAAAAAGAAAGATCGATGGGCATGTGGACAGTTGGAGGTTATGTTTGATATATATCTTTTTATAAAAACCATAAAAACTCGGAGAATTTTTGCACTTTAAATAAATCATACAAAGTATAATTAAAGTCATATTTGCACTTGTATTTATTGAATTATGGCATTTGCATATGGAATCTGTGGAATGTATTTGTTTTATTTATTATCATTTCCCATAGCTGGCATTGGTGGAAATGTTTATCCCGTTCGCACTTATGAGAAGTGGCCTCTCAGTGTTGGTTAATGACAAAGAGTCTGCAATTTAAAATGTTATGTTATAACATTTATCAAGTGTGCTTCAATGATGAATGTGTATCGAAATATACATAAAAGTAGGATGTATTTAGGGTGCTCTGCGGAAACGGAAACGAAGCATATAAAATCCATGTCCACATCCAAAATCATTTGACTTTGTTGGGCTTCAACTATGCTCCCTCTCTCTCCCCTCTCTCTCACTCTGAATAAAATGCCGGAAGAACCAGAAGGAACAGCAATAACTAAAAGCAGGGAACAGTGAGGGAACAGGGGGTGGCATGCAATCTCAGTTAGTGCCCGGTCCGGGATTAGTTTGTCCAGGGCTCTGCGTGCGGCGTGCCCTATTTGTCTGCTTGTATTTGCTTTGATTTCATCTTTAATTTCGCCAACGCTTGTCATTCCCCCATCCGTCTGTCCCTCCCTACCCCCGTTCATCCGTCTATCCACTCGTCTGTTCAGCTTGTTTGCCATTCGCTTATCAAAACATAATTTGAGCCTGATAATTTTGTGCGTCCGGACTTACACAGGATGGCTGCAAGGCTTCCACTGCAAATTAAACATTATTGTTATGACAGTGCCACACACAGTGGCACACACACACACATACATAGACACACAAACTTAATTACATATGTATTCTCATGGCATATATGTATTGTCATGTCTGTTTGTATATGCAGCCATAAATTGTCCGTCATGCAAATGCATTTCCTGCCTCCTCCCTTCCGCATGCACATGAAAAGGTCAAAGAGTCAGTGTCAGTGTCAGTTTAGATTTAGCTGTCGCGTGTTATCGGTTATCGGTTGTGAAATATATTCCAGCAAAGTGCACAACTATGTAGAACTAACATTAGTTTTGCTCTTATTAAACAAACTTTCAAGCAGCAACGGATGGGAAAAACAAGAAGAAAAGCTTCAGCTTCAGCAGGTCGACGGACTAATGCACTTGCTGTTTATATGGTAGACTTCACTGACTGTTTATCTGCCACTTGCACCTATATAATATTATAGTGTTATGAACTCTATGAGTTCTTAGAACTCTAAGAACTCTTGCTTATTGCTATGACAGCTGAAGAACGGAGTTTTCTATGTTTATATCAAGTTTTGCCAGCATATTAAATATATAACTCTCATTCAGATTTGTTATTCCTATTAACAACATGCAGCAGCACTTGTAGAAGTAGTAAGTATGCTCAGTTTCATTAAAATATCTTTAAGACTGAGAGACTTGTTAGCGTTGTAACAGACGCAGAGCAGACACAGCAAGTTCATCCTCTGATCAGGAGTATATCTTCATACTTCGTTGCATTGCAAGCTTCTTGCTAAAATAACTACACTCTCTACAAGCGTATTTAAACAGAGAAAGGGAAAACTTGCACATCGGTAATCAGGCAGATGGGTCAGAGCCAGGGGGTGGGGGAGCAAGGAGCCTGACTGGATGTGCTTTCTCATTACGCGGCTGCGACCCGTTAAACCCCGTTCGCGTTGTTGTCCTTGCTGCTGATGCGTAAAGAGCATTCGAGAGCTGAAAATATTCTCGTTATTTTTGTTGTTTCTAGTGTGCGTGTTGCCTGGTTCGCATAGCCAGCAGACAGCAGGCAGCAGCAGCCAGTAGCCAGCAGCAGCAGCAGGCAGCAGCAGCCAGTAGCCAGCAGCAGCAGCAGGCAGCAGCAGCCAGTAGCCAGTAGCCAGCAGCAGCAGTAGCAGCCGGCAGCAGCGGGCGGAGACGGCAAATCACATAATCAGTTGTGTAGTGGTTTGTTCGGAGCTGGCTGGCAGCTGGTTTATTTTTAATTAAACTCCATTCGTTGCGTGGCAGCAACAGCGACAGCGGAGTCTCATAAAGTGGGCGTCGTTGCTGGGTGGCAATGTCGGTGCACACGCATTACGCATACGCCACGTCGAACGGCAAACGGGAAATGGGAAATGGAAGCAAAACATCGGAACCCAAAACTGCAACTTGGCAAATGCGTTAACATGTTTGTGGTCGCCATAAAAAAGGGTTCACAAACTGGACCAAACACTCACACACAGTAGCAACCCCACGCCCACGACCACCACCACCTCCACCACTCTGCCTGCCCACGCATGGGGGGGCATGCGGCACGTCGCTGCGTCAGTTCGTTAGTGTGAAAGATGCGGGCTTAAGGGCGCAAAGCGGGGTGATGCTCAAAAATTTAATTACTTTCACTTGTGCGAACTGTTTGTCTGCCAGACAAGGCAGCCGGGGCAGCGGGTACAGCGGAGGGTGGACATTCAGACCGCCTGGACAGCTAAAACGGCAGCTAAAGGCATTTAACTTAAATGTAATGAAATTGTACACAGCAAACTGAGAGGACGCAGAGATACGCACGTTTGCTTTTGGCTCTGCTTTTGCCTTTGCTTCTCTCGTCTCTTCTTCATCCTCTTGCATTTCCCGTGGCAGCTGTGCGTGGGCAGCATATTCTTGCCAGGGGGACAATGGCCGCAACTAGTTGAGAGAGAGAGAGAGAGCAGAAGAGAGAGAGAGAGAGAACTGACAGTGGCGTCTGTCGGCGCTGCTGACGCATTATCCGCCAAGTTTTGCTGCCTGCCGTGCTGCCATCACTGGCTTTTCTGCAGCTGCCACTTTTCAGCAGCACTTCGTAGTTTGCAGTTTTCACTCTTCCTCCATCCTCCTGGCCCCCTCCTCCCCTTTCCATTTACCACGTCCACTATGGTTAACAGGTTTAAATGCCAACTGCAAGTGCGCTAAGAGCGTCGGCTCCATTTCAACGTTTAGCATTTTAAAATTCTTTCGCTGCGTGACTTTTTTGTTGTTCTTGCTGTTGTTGTTGTTGTTGGTGGTTTTTTGTAGACTTTGTTCTCCATCAATTCATCAAAATTGCATATCAATCATACGCCATGTTGTGCCAGCATGCGTGAGTCTGCATGAATTTAAAAATCACAAGCTACATAAATGTTTTTTTATCAATCAGAAGCAGTAACTTTTGACAGTCTAGACATAGACTAGTGATATATCCTGTAAATTAGTTTTGTGCGGATAGATTGTTCGCATAGATGAGCAACACATGTCAGAAAAGCAAATCAGTTGCAAAGTCAGGAAACACTTCAAGCTACACTTGTACTTACAGGGTATATCCTTATATATATTTACCTCCCCACAGGATATACCTATATATCTATAAATATATACAGCGCATATCTTAATAAATTTTTAGCTGCACACACTCACTCACATTCCTACTTACAGGGTATATCTTTGTGTGTTACATATTACCTGCACTCACTCACCTGTATTCACATATGTACATGTACAAGCTGCGCACTGTGTGTTGCATACAATATTAGAAAATTCGTTGAAAATATTTTTGCTGTTACAGCTTTGTATTTTCACTAGATTCCTTTTGCACTTCTCACTTGCAGCGTAGCTGGATTTGATTGCAATTCAATTGCCAGTTCTCTCTGCTTGGGAACAACTAATTTTATGTTTTCGCATTTCTTGTACACTCGCCTTTCGGATTGCAACTGCTGTCGATTTCAGTGCCTCCATGTGGGCACCTCATTGGCACATTCCATTTTCCATTAAGTGAGGCCAGTGAAGCTAGAGCTGAGGCTCTGACTGAGACTGAGGCTGAGTTCAGGCACTTGTTTATCTGGATTGCAGGATACAAATGGATTTGTGTGTTATTAGATTAGAAAATGGGAAACTGAAACACAAGCCCAACAAAGTTTGTTGTTTAACAATCGAATATTAATTTTATATGCTTGATATATTTAAAAATAATAAACTCACAGTGCGAACTGGGCAATGTGAAGCTCTTTTCCCATTAAAATCGTTGATTGTTATAGAAACGCAAAATAGAAAACATGTTGCACATGTACAAGTTTATAGTATTCATTGTTTTTATTTACAAATGTTTGAGTTTTAAGTTACATTCACAATAAATGAAATATTTTAGACATTGACAGACAATTTTTACATTATTATTCGAATTCATATGGAATTTCTCTTAGCTTATGCTTAAAACAAATTATACAATATTATTATTTTACAGTAACTGAAACTGAACTCTTTTTTTATTTAACAGAAAGCACTTTCAAGTGTCCGTTTGCAATTATAATGAATGAGTAATTTGTATTAATTGACAGTCGATTTTCATAGTTTTCCGTCTGAACATTATGGGGAAATTGCTTTTGCCTTGTGCTGCCGTCGCCGTCTTATTGCATTCCGAAGTTTATCACGGCATAGGCATTTGCTGTGCGTAGCTTAGCTCGGTTGCTGGGCCGGACGGGTCTCCCCAAAGTGCTGACCTAGTTAGTCGGGAATCGACTTAAGGCTTATTGGATTTGTGGCTTCATTGGTACAAATCATGCTCTGCTCGCAGCACAGGAGACAGTTGATGCGACAGAGGACTCGATTGTACTGTAATAGCGCAGTGCAAAGTAGAACACACCTTCAAGGCGTAAAGAGTTAACTTGAGGGTAAAGAGTGTGTGAGGTGTCTAGAATGTATTCTGCCATATTTATGTAATACACTCTTTTATAGTATGTATTAGGTATGGTAACTGAAATTCTGCCTGCAGGCTGCCTTGAATTTTGCATATCAAGTGAACTCTTTGCCTGCGAGCTTGTCAGAGGTTTTACTCGAGTTTGGCTACATTTTTGATTAGGAATATGAGACGATAGCAGGAAAAGTTTTGGCTTGTGCGGATTCAACGAATATTGGAAAACTAGAATAAGCTGTAAATATGAAATATTATGAATCCATTTTGAGGAAATTCATTCAAAGTTTCTGCAAATGGAAAGTTTTTTGGGGAGAACTTTATTATATATTTGAGAAGTAAATCATGATAGAACTATAAATAAAATTTAGTTTTATGCAATAAATATATATTAATATAAAGTAATTATACCCTCTTTTTATATCCATGCAGAGGGTATATTTATTTTAGGCAGGATTTTAAAGTATATATATTCTGAATCAGCATCATCAGAGGAATCGAAGTAGCTCTGTCCGTCTGTCCGCGTGTCCGTTTGTCCGTATGCCCGTATTCTACAACGCATACTAGTCTCTCAGTTTTGGAACTTTCTCAATGAAACTTGGCACACATGCTTCTTATTGCTGAACGCTGTAAATAAATCGGAAAGAGCTGAATCGGACCTATATATCGTATACCTGTCATATAAACTATCGGTCGATTTTTGTTATTTGTTAAAATATTGCAACCAAATTTACTATTTCGGACTTTTTCTATATATATAGTTTGCATATAAAATTTCATCAAAATCGGATAACTATGACATAAAGCTGCCATAGGAACAATCCGACGGAATGCAGATTTTTCTTTTCCAATCTTAGAAATAACTGATTTTATCAGTGGAAAGTGAGACATAGTATTGAATTCACACAATACCATTAAACTCTGCACCATTATATATACTAGTATTGGAACGATCGGAGGATATAAGAACCTGCAAGGGTAGAGAACCATTGGAAGAAGCCTTTCTTCCCCGTTATAATTACAATAACAATCATATTATAATTATACTAATATTCATAATTACAATTATAATAATAACAGCAATATCAACAATGATTTCGGACTCCATCGTTCCCAGGGAGCACTTAATCTGATGCGAATTTCGGTCGCAGACGAGGTCCGCCGTAATTGGCCATTCTTTATGTGTTTTATGGCATGATATAAACAAACGCACTTAATTAATTTTATTCAACATGCCCCGGCCAGACATGGCAACAATTTCATATTTTGCGTATTAACTGTTATCGTGGCTGCCGTCCACAGTGTGCCCGCGTGTGTGTTTGTGTGCTCACATTGTGCATACGCCACGTACACCATGTCGGCTAAAGCAAACAGACTGACCAGGCTTGGTTGCCCGGTCGGTTGAAGGTTTGAGATTGGACTGGACAGTTGGTCAGAGGCACGCAGATGCACTGATTAAATGGATATGCAGTGTCTATCCAAGCGCTCTGGCCAAACAGTAGACTCACTCCTGCAACAATAGCAATAACAATAACACATCAACAAAAACAACATTGCGTGTGTAAATTGTAAATTACCAACAACAAAGCGCGCGATGTGTCCAGCTGCAGTTGCAGTTGCAGTTGCAGTCGGATAAATGCAACCGCATGAACAATTTCAATTAAACGAAAGAATTTATGCATAATTTATGTGTGTTCTTTGTGCATCGTGTTCCCGCTTTCCCTCTTTCTCTCGCGTTCTCTCTTGTTTCTTGTAATTAAACAATATGTTAGCACACACTAAAAGGTTGCACTTACTGCTTCACTTGCAGGCGGCTTTATGGGCGACATTGCGTTGGCCGACGGCGATCCCATTGTGGCACACACGCCGCTAGACGACGAGCTGGAGGCGCAGCAGGACCAGCAGGCACCAACCGAGACTCTGCCAACCAAATACAATGCAACGTTCCAACTGGATCTGGAGAAACTTAAGCAGGAGGTTTACCACGAAGGGCTGCAGGTGGAGGAGGAGGGACTCACCGACATCATACGCAAGAAGACCAAGCTGCCAGGCGTGTCGGGCGTTAGTCAGACAACGGGACAACCGCCTGCCGCCAAAGCCGCCGCCAACAACGATGCCAGCCTGGTAAGCTGCCTGGAAAAGCCGCCATAATCCACGCTCAACATGCCCATCTCCCTCTCTCTCTCCCTCTCTCTCTCTCTCTCAGAGCGCCAACGAACCATTGAAGCCCAACGCGCAGACGCCCTCGGACATTGCCCATCCGCCCAGCTACAAGAATGAAGTGCTCTCGCCCCAACGCCCTCGTCTGGAGCGACTTCCAACGGCAGTCATTGCTGAAGTGAATCTGCCATTTGCCCGGCTGCAGTTGCAGAATAAATCAGATACACCGCAGCTGCACCGCAACGTGGACACGCGTAAAATCCAATCGAACAATAAGGACATCGATGTCGAGTCGGGCAGCAATTTCGTTGCCGAGCGTCGTCAGCACATTGTGCCCACCTCGCTGCCCACACAGCGCTCGACCATGGCCAATGTGTACAGCAATGCGGGTGGCAATGGAATGCATTTGGACAGCGAAGATGTTGACTTTCTCCATGCGCAAGGTGTGCAGCGACGCCGTCATCGACGTGGACCCAAGCATCGGTAAGTTGTTCGGACATACGCTGCGTATACGTAATATTAAGTAATTTCTTACAGTTCGGAGCACGCCAGCATGGTGGAACGTCTGCGAGAGGAACTCACTCGTCCACATGGCGAGCGACGCCGTCAACATCATCACCAACAGCAGCACCAGCAGCATCATCATCATCATCATGGCAAGCAGCATCAGAAAGTTCGACAGCATCGTCGACGGGGACACGGAGCGAAGTTGAATGCAACCTCCGAGGCGCAGCCGCAGGAACAGCTTGAGGCCGAATTGGAGCGCTCCAAGCATGCCGGCAAGGCAGAGTAAGTTTTGTGTATTAACACACCTTCAAGCTGCCCTTTCTCTTTCCCCTCCCCCCTCCTACGCTGTCCTCACTCCCTTGGATCAATGCCATGAGCTGTTCCACAGTTACCACAACCGTTTCCGTTGCCATTTCCGGCAGCCGCAAATTACTTGCCATTCAATTCAAAAGGTTTGCCCATCAGCCTCACGCACACACTCACAAACACACACACTCACACTTGCATTCATGTAAAAAGTTCCATATGTGTGTGTGTGTGGGTGTGTGTGTGCAGCTGAAAAGTTATGAATTTTAATAGAAATTCGCGTGCGAAAAGTTTCAGGCAGGGCCAGCAACAAAAACAACATGAACACGAACGTTTTTCCGAAAAACTGCTGGCAATTAAAATAACGCATACGCCCCGTAAAACTTTACATTCGCTCTCGTTCGCTCGTTCGCCCGCAACAACTGTTGCATTAAGCATTCAATATGGCCACAATTGAATCTCTCCACATTTTTGTCTTCCGCAACAGCAGCTCGCAGTGGGAAGTGGAAGCTCATCATCATCATCGCGTGGCGCGCGCTGTGACCGCCAAAAAGGAGCGCATCTGGGATTACGGTGTCATCCCCTACGAGATCGACGGCAACTTCAGTGGCCTGCACAAGGCGCTCTTCAAGCAGGCCATGCGCCACTGGGAGAACTCCACGTGCATCAAGTTTGTGGAGCGCGATGCAGAAATTCATCCCAACTACATTGTCTTTACCGTACGCAGCTGCGGGTGAGTTAAATATGTCAGTGACTTAAAGGGTTTAATGCTGCATAAATGTATCATATATAAATACTTATAATCGATGTGGGAACTAGAGGGGAAGGTTAGAAAGTTTCTAGTATGGATTAGTTAAAGTACTCGTGGAATCTGAAAGAAAAGGAAGCTTGATATAATTGATATAAATCAGACTTCAATTAAAAAATGTGGACAAATAAAGTTTGAATACAAAATAAATTTTGGATAAAAGAGTGAGCAATAAAGTATAGACGAAAGCTGCTAGTCCAGCTATACATATAGTATGATAGATTGATCTGATTAGGTCAACAATATCAGTTATATATCATCATAAACAGTCACCAGCTAGATTTCATTGAGCTTTAAAGTTGCGATCATTTATTTATAACAGGATATACACATTATATTTATAGCCGCTATCCATAGAGCAGAAGGGTATTATGACTTTGTGCCAACCGAAAATGTATGAAACAGGTAAATGGAGGCGTGGCAGACCCCACTTACTTTATATATTCTCGAACAGCATTAACACCTGAGTCGATATAGATAAATTTCAGAGCATATATGAACTGAGCTGGTACATCACAGTCGAGTACACTCAACTATTGCTTTTGTGCATGTTTCCTTATAGAATATCAATAATAATATACAATAATAATAGTTGAACTCAACTGGAGGAAAGGGGATTCAACTCTAAAATGTATACCTCCCGTTCTTTTCAGCTGCTGCTCCTTTGTGGGCAAGCGCGGCAATGGTCCACAGGCCATATCGATCGGACGTAACTGCGACAAGTTTGGCATTGTGGTGCACGAACTGGGGCACGTGGTGGGCTTCTGGCACGAGCACACGCGTCCGGATCGCGAGAAGCATGTAGTGATCGAGCACAACAACATAATGAAGGGTCAGGACTATAACTTTAACATGCTCTCCGCGGACGAGGTGAATTCGCTGGGCATGGCCTATGACTACGACTCGATAATGCACTATGCGCGCAACACCTTCTCGAAGGGCACCTACCTGGACACCATATTGCCCATTGAGGTGAAGGGTCGCAAGCGTCCCGAGATTGGGCAGCGTCTGCGACTGAGTCAGGGCGATATTGCACAGGCGAATCTGTTGTACAAGTGTCCCCAATGCGGACGCACCTTCCAGGAGAGCCAAGGCATCTTCGCCAGCCCCGTTTACTACACAGCAGGTGCAGTCAGCAATGAGACCGAGCACTGCGAGTGGAGGATTACGGCGACACATGGCGAGCGTGTGGAGCTGAAACTGGAGAACATGGTAAATTATACAAATGCAGGCGAGAGGGAGAGAAACTAAGTTTCTTCTCTTTATCCGTAGAACATCTTCAAGTCGAACAACTGCGAGACTGACTACCTGGAGGTGCGTGATGGTTACTACTTCAAGTCGCCACTCATCGGACGCTTCTGTGGCAAGGTGAGCAACGAGTTGATCACCACACAGTCCAGCCGCATGTTGCTCACCTATGTGAACACGCATCGCAGCGAGGGATATCGCGGTTTCAAGGCGGAGTTTGAAGGTAAGTCGAGGAAGAGCAGGGAAACACACACATACAGATGCCACTGATTATCTGTCGCTTGTGTAGTTAGGTGTGGCGGCGAGCTGTCCGTGGATGATGCAGAGGGTCGCCTAGAGTCACCCAACTATCCGCTGGACTATTTACCCAACAAGGAATGCGTGTGGAAAATAACCGTGCCGAAGGGCTTCCAAGTGGCGTTGAAATTTCAGTCGTTTGAGGTCGAGAACCATGATAGCTGTGTCTACGACTACGTTGAGGTGCGCGACGGACCAACGAAGGATGCGGCGCTAATTGGCGTTTTCTGTGGCTACAAACCGCCACCGAACATGAAGTGAGTGTGCTGACAAGTGCCGGGCGGGGATGGGGTTAGGTGTGGGTGTAAACGGGGTGTGGTTAGGCAGACGTTGTTGCTGCCGGGCCAGTCCTGGCCCAAGCTGAAGCCCCGTGCCCAGGCTCGACGCAAAGTGAAACCCATTCAACCAACTCTGCTTTTGTACGTCGTCACTTTCAGGTCAAGTGGCAATTCGATGTACGTGAAATTCATGTCGGACACATCGGTGCAGAAGGCGGGCTTCTCGGCCGTCTTCATGAAGGAGGTGGACGAGTGCGAGACACAGAACCATGGCTGCGAGCACGAGTGCATCAACACGCTTGGCGGCTACGAGTGCAGCTGCCACATTGGCTACGAGCTGCACAGCGACAAGAAGCACTGCGAGGGTGAGTTCAAGTGCCTGTTCTCGCCTCCAACTACCTACCTACTATGACTATGCCAATGCTCCTCTATGCCATTCCAGATGCCTGTGGCGGTGTCATCGAGTATCCAAACGGAACGATTACATCGCCCTCCTTTCCCGAGAAGTATCCCTTGCTCAAGGAGTGCATTTGGGAGATTGTCGCACCGCCCAAGCATAAAATCTCATTGAATTTCACGCATTTCGATCTGGAGGGCACTGCGCATCAGCAATCTGATTGTGGCTACGATTCAGTTACCATTTACTCCAAGCTCACTGAGAATCGTCTCAAGCGAATTGGCACCTTCTGTGGCAGTGCCATTCCGCCCACAGCCACCTCGGACAGCAATGCGCTGCGCGTTGAGTTCCATTCGGATAAGTCAGTGCAACGTTCTGGATTTGCGGCCGTGTTCTTTACTGACATCGATGAGTGCGCCGTAAACAATGGTGGCTGCCAACACGAGTGCCGCAACACCATCGGCTCGTACATGTGCTCCTGCCACAATGGGTACTCGCTGCATGAGAACGGACACGACTGCAAGGAGGGCGAGTGCAAGAACGAGATCTCTGGCTCATTTGGCACCATCTACAGTCCCAACTACCCGGACAATTATCCGCCCAATGCGGACTGTGTGTGGCACTTTTCGACCACGCCGGGACATCGCATCAAGTTGATCTTCAATCAGTTCAATGTGGAGTCGCATCAGGTGAGATCGAAGCATGGTTTGGCTAAGGATCGATTAACTGAGCTCCATCTCTCTCCCTAGGAATGTGCCTACGATAATGTGGCTATATACGATGGCGAGTCGGAGCTAAGCTCTCTGCTGGGTCGCTTCTGCGGCGACAAGATACCATACCCCATTTCATCGTCGACCAATCAACTCTACATGGTGCTCAAGACAGACAAGAACAAACAGATGAACGGATTCACGGCAATGCATTCGACTTGTAAGTGTAGACAGAGTCTTAACCCAGCACGACTACGACTCATTGTCCCTTCCTTGTTGATCTGCAGCCTGTGGTGGTTACCTGCGTGCCACGAATCACATCCAGCAGTTCTATTCGCACGCGCAATTCAGCAACTTGGACTACGATGACAACATGGACTGCGAGTGGACCATTCAGGCGCCGCCCAATAGCAACGTGCAGCTGGTCTTCCTGACCTTCGACATTGAGAGTAGTGAGAACTGCACCTACGACTACGTGCAGGTCTTCTCGGGCATGGAGGACACCAGCGGACCCATGTACGGACAGTACTGTGGCAATATGGTGAGTGATACAGCCAGTCCAATTAGTCGACTTACTTATCCACTTTATCTCTCTGCAGTCCCCCCAGGACATCATCTCCATGACAGACTCACTGCTGGTGCGCTTCAAGACGGACAGTTCGGTGCCCATGAAGGGTTTCTCTGCCTCGTATGTGGCCGTTGATCCGTTCGAGAATAGCGACGAGGATGTTGAGAATTCGTATAGCTCTGAGATGGTTACCCCGTTTCCAGGCTCCTTGAGGAGCATCTACAAGGAGGACACCGAGGAGACCGACGACTACAAAG
The DNA here is from genome assembly GCA_018904035.1 of Zaprionus ornatus. NCBI lineage: Eukaryota > Metazoa > Arthropoda > Insecta > Diptera > Drosophilidae > Zaprionus > Zaprionus ornatus. The sequence goes on along the minus strand of JAEIFZ010000115.1, from coordinate 4,613,357 downwards.
ACTACAGTGACAACATGCTGGTGAATGCTCAGTACAGTCGGAATGTCCTGCCCCTTCGATCGTGGGCTACTTAGAGACAGGCCTCAATCGCTGGACACGAACAAGAATCATGACAATATTCGGAAAAAACGGAATTTATTTAACTAATTTAGGCATATCGTCGCGTACATATAGCACTCGCTCTCTTCCTCTCTATCTATCTATCTCTCTCTGTCTTTCTTAACATAATCATAGACTTCGTTTCAAACATGTCGTATCATACATATACATAGATATTCAGAACAAATCGATAGGTTATAGAACGCCAGGCATATCGCGTAAAAGTGCAAAAACAAAAGAGAAGAAAATACTCGAAACTATTCGAAATTATTGGACCGAAAGATGAATACTCACTAAGAACAATCATTTGATAATTTCCTTAGCATTTCTCTTGAGAATTTCGCCCGATCTACATATATCTACATACCTGTTTTAGTGCTAAACTATTTAGTTTAAGGTTAAGCTCAATGTGCAATTCTCAATGTTATTCCTAATGCATTTTCAACATCTTCAACTTAAGGGAAAACGAAAGGAACCGTTAAAATTGTACGTGAAGGAGGAACGAAAGAAAGAAGCCAGTTGTGTGTTACTATAATTCTCGAATCTTTGAATCAACTTAATACGTAATTAAATATATAATATACATACATATACACATACATACACCTACAAATCTAAAACGGATGTTTTCCTGTACCGGCTCAATTATGGCACCTACAGCGGCATCTGCGATCGAATGTTCAATAGGATTTATGACTGGGAATTACAGCGAAAAGTTCGTTCAATCTTCTACGATTTATGGCTGATCCATTAATGACATGCCCTAAAATGCCCAAAGCCGGCACCTGATCCTCAGTTTAAGCCGCGAGCTCAGAGAGTCTTCTGCCAGCTCAGCTCAGCAAGGCAGCTCAGCTCAGTTCAGTTCGGACTCTCAGGTAGACGAGCGACAATGTCAAGGTGTAGGAATACCCAAATCAAACCCATTGAATGCATACAATAAACAGCAGGCAAGGCAAGACAATGGGAGAGAAGCTTCGCTTCGCTTCGGCTCGACGCGATTTCGGTTTCGGCTGGAAGTGAAGAGGGCGCGCACTGCGTTGTTTAAGTCGTCGGGGACGTCATCAACGCATTCCAAACTGGATGCGATGACGACAGATTGTTGCTAAGGTTGCCATAGCGACTCCTGCCTGATTGCCTTTTGTCTCTCTCTCTCTCTCCTTCTGTTTGTACCTCATTCTTTTGCTCTTTCTGGTCTCTCTTATACCTGTTGAATCCGTGGAACCCTTAGGAATGTGTGTATTTGTCGAAATATAATTCGGCAATCGGAGCATTCGACAGTTCAGTTATTATTTTCAGCTGACGCTGCACGGACGTTCTGAGGCGCACATTGTGAATGATACAAGTTAAACATACAGATACAAATACAGATAGAAATACAACTACAGCTGAAGATACAGATATAGTTACAGCTAAAGATACAGATACAAATACAACTGATGAAAGGATTACAAAACGTGCGTGATGCGCTCGAAAGTGAATTTGTTTCTTTGGTTTGTGATCGTGCGCCTTTGTCTACATATAGTAAAGGGCGTGGCACTACAACGCGCATATTTCGATGATTGTGATTTCGATTTCAGAGAGCAACCCGAAGATTTCGCAGTTGTAAGTGACGAGTACAAAAAGTGATCGAGCAGGAAACTTATTGCACTCTCCCACTCTTCATTCTTTTAGTCTGCCTCGGCCGTGTCTTGGGATTGGGATGAGAACCGTGACTTCTGGCAGGATGCCAGCCAGAATGAAGCCTTCGTGAAGGCCAACGACAACACTAAACGAAGGAGTGGAGAAGGGCGCACCAGGAGACACCAGTTAAGGTAAGTTGTAAGGCAGCTATAGATTCAAGAGTGTTTCAAGAGTGCTTAACTCTCTCTCTCTATCTCCCCCTCGCAGCCATCGCCAACGACAACGAGCTAGATCATTCAAGACTGGACTTAGATCATCGCATGTAGTGCCCACTCCAAGTGCAGCACCTGCTTTGCTCTGGACAGATGCAGACAGGGATGTGCTGATGTCGCCACAAGGAGCACGAGCTCGCCGTGCTGTGACTGTGCGGCAGGAGCGCACCTGGGATTATGGCGTGATACCCTACGAGATCGATGCGATATTCAGTGGCGCACACACGGCACTCTTCAAGCAGGCCATGCGCCACTGGGAGAAGTATACGTGCATCAAGTTTGTGGAGCGTGACGCCAAGCTGCACACCAACTATATATACTTTACGGTGCAGAGCTGTGGGTGAGTATATAGCACCTTCACCCCCCCTCCCTGCCCCTAACTATCTTATCTACGTTTCCTTGTTAGCTGCTGCGCGGAATTGGGTAAAGGCGGAAACGGGCGTCAGACCATTTCAATTGGGCCCAACTGTGAGAGCTTTGGCATCATCGTACACGAACTTGGCCACACCATCGGCTTCCATCACGAACACGTACGGAAGGATCGGGACAAGCACATCATCATCAACAAGGCGAACATAATTAAGAATCAGGCGTCCAACTTCAATGTCCTCGGATCGGGGGAGTTCGATGAGCCTCTGCTGCCCTACGACTACAACTCCATCATGCACTATGGAAAGAACTTCTTCTCGAAGAGCACTTATCTGGACACCATCACACCCATAGATGTGCCCTCTGGTGCGCAAATCGAGTTGGGTCAGCGACGTCGCCTCAGCCGGGGCGACATTCTGCAGGCGAACTGGCTCTACAAATGCACCGCCTGTGGACGCACCTATCAAACGAACGCTGGACAGATCTTTGCTCCACATTACCTCTACACGGGTAACTTGTCGAACACCGAGTACGAAGGCAGTGGGGATGTGGTTGATGAAGAACCGTTATCTCCACCAACGAGATCAAGCGATATTCAAGCATCCCTCAGTGTCTGCGAATGGCGCATCACGGCCACAAACGGGGAACGTATCACGCTGGACGTGCAGGATCTGCAGCTGCTCTACTCGGAGAACTGCACCAAGGATTATCTGGAAATACGCGACGGTTACTGGCATCGCTCGCCGCTTGTGCGCCGTCTCTGTGGCAATGTCAGCAACGAAGTGATCACCACCGACACCAGCCGCATGCTCATCAACTACGTGAACCGCAATGCGGCGCAGGGATATCGCGGATTCAAGGCGCACTTTAAAGGTGAGTGTGGTCAGAGCAGTTGCTCTAGTTTGGTCAGCATAACTCATCCGGGTTTCTCCTCTAACAGTGCTCTGCGGTGGCGACATTCAACTGAGCCGGGATCAGTCAATAGACTCGCCCAATTATCCCCTGGAATATATGCCCAACAAGGAGTGCATCTGGCGCATAACTGCACCTGGTCGTCATCAGGTGGCTCTCAGGTTTCACTCCTTCGAGCTGGAGAAGCACGATAGCTGCATCCATGACTACATCGAGATACGCGATGGCGCCCACAGTGATTCCAAGCTGATCGGACGCTTCTGTGGCGACAAGCTACCACCGAACATCAAGTGAGTTCCAAGTGGGATTTAGCTTGAACTTCTTACCTAACTCCGCTCCCTCTCTCTTTCTTGCCTTCCTTAGAACCCACAGTAATCAGATGTACATCAAGTTTGTTTCGGATGGTACCGTACAGAAGCTCGGCTTCTCCGCTGCCCTCATACTGGACGTGGATGAATGCAAGCTGATGCAGCACGACTGCCAACACATCTGCATCAATACCCTAGGCAGCTACCAGTGCGGCTGCCCTGCCGGCTATGAGCTGCAGGCCAATGGCAAAACCTGCGAGAGTGAGTAACCCCGCAATCCTTAAGGCCGCCTTCATTGTCTCCCAACATCCAATGCCATCAATGCCTTCTTCTTCTTTGTTTGCAGATGCTTGTGGTGGCATTATAGACGCAACCAAGTCAAATGGATCACTCTTCTCCCCCTCGTTTCCGGACTTGTATCCCAATTCCAAGGAGTGTGTGTGGGAAGTGGTTGCTCCAGCGTATCATTCGGTCTTTCTGACCTTCACACACTTCGATCTGGAGGGCACCAAGTTGCAGTACACCAAGTGCAGCTATGACTACCTCATTATTTACTCCAAGATGCGCGATAATCGGCTCAAGAAGATTGGCACCTACTGCGGCAACGAATTGCCTCCGATTGTCAACTCGGAGCAGAACATTCTACGTCTTGAATTCCACTCGGATCAGAGCATACAACGCAGCGGCTTCGTGGCACAGTTTAACATAGGTAGGAGATAAACCTCCTTTTATAAACGAAACCTTAGATTTGATTAATCCTTTGCAGATGCGGATGAGTGTTCGGTAAACAATGGTGGATGCCAGCATCGCTGCCGGAACTTGTACGGCGCCTACCAATGCAGCTGCAGGAACGGATATACGCTGGACAAGAATGGCCACAACTGCACGGAAACTAATTGCAAGTTCGAGATTAGCTCATCATTTGGAATTCTGCAAAGTCCCAACTACCCTAATGATTATGCACGGAATATTTACTGCTACTGGCACTTCCAGACCGTGCTGGGACATCGCATACAACTGACGTTCCATGACTTCGATGTGGAGAGCCACCAGGAGTGCATCTATGACTATGTGGCAATCTATGATGGCAAATCCGAGAACAGCTCCACGCTAGGCATTTATTGTGGCGTGCGAGAGCCATATGCGGTGATTGCGTCCAGCAACGAGATGTTTATGGTGCTCAAGACTGATGCGGGTCTGCAGCGCAAGGGATTTACGGCATCGTTTGTCTCCGCGTGCGGGGGATATTTGAGGGCAAAAAATCGCACGCAGATTTTCTACTCGCATCCACGCTATGGGAGTCGGCCGTATAAGCGCAACATGTACTGCGACTGGCGCATTGAGGCTGATCCGGATAGCAGTGTAAAGATCAAATTCCTTCACTTTGATCTGGAGTATTCGGAACGTTGTATTTATGACTACCTTGAGGTGACGGAGGAGGGCAACGCGATGAACACGATTCATGGTCGCTATTGTGGCAAACGAAAGCCGCCGATTATTGTGTCCAACTCAGATACACTCCTGGTTAAATTCCAAACGGATGAAAGCAATTCCTTGCGTGGCTTTGCCATCTCTTTTGTGGCCGTTGAGCCGCCCGATGACAGTGCTGGCGAGGATTTCGATGCAGTCACTCCCTTTCCAGGGAATTTTAAGAGCATGTATGCCGAGACGTCCGCCGGGGATGAACACATTTTGCCACCTAGCACACTTATGTAGTATATACCTTGTAATATTTACTTTAAGATTCGTTGTTGGAAATGTTGTAAATAAAATATCAAAGAAAGTTTACTTCGAAATGCAATTTAAATTTGGCACTAAGGTGATTGTTGTTATTCAATGAGCTATGAATAATATATACCAATATTATGTTTTCAAGGTTTAAAAACCATTAACAATTATTTTATATAGTTTAATCCATTTACAAACTTGGCTAAATTGCTCTAAATTTGAAATTCTTCTTCTTTAAAAATGTCATGCTCTGGTATTTTTACGGCGTTGCCACTAATAAACATATCGAACACATCACGTGCTAAAAAATACCCAAACGCCTGCGAGAGAAAAACAACCCTAGCAAGCTGTTTTCAAAATGGCAACGGCATCAGCGGCGGCGCTTCGTTTCGAGTCTACATTTTAATCGTCGCTTCGCGCGCGAAATGTTGTTAATTGTGTTAATTGTTGAATTCTTTTTTCAAATTTATTAATTTAATTTGTTCGCGCATTGAAGTATTCAATTGTGTTATTTGTTGTTTAACAGTTTTTGTTGTTTGGAAATTTCGGCGTTGATTCGCTAATTTCAACAATCGAGATGAGCGCCTTTGAGGTACGTACGATACCTAAAGGTAGTAAAGGAATGCAATCAACTTTATTTGTGTTTATCAATTTAGATAACTGTGACGCCGTCGCGTCTCAAACAGAAGAAACGCGTCGAGGGACGCGAACCCGCCGTCGTGTACATGGCCCCCTTTTCGGCCAAGGCAATTGTTCAATTCGAGGATGTGCCAGTGACAAAGACAGCGAAGCGCCTTGTACGCGTGATTAATCCTAGCGACGAGGATATTGAGGTTAGGTTTTATAGATCACTCGCAGTCTCCCTTGGCAACGCATACCCATACCTGCTTTATTTGATCAATTTGCTTGTAGGTCAAAGTCACAAAGGCCATGAAGCAGGAGCACAATCTCAGCCTCGAGTGGATGGAAAACATAGTGCCTGCACGCGATGAAGTGCAAATGGAATTGGTATGGACACCACAAATAGAGGTGGCATGCAAGGAGACCCTCCAGCTGCTGGACAACAGAAACTTCCGCAAGGAAGTCATGATAATATTAAAATCCCGAAGCAACCAGCCACCGAGGGTAAGCAGTAAAGCGGCCCTAATCCATTCATCCCTTTTGAATTATTCCCTTTTTCTTTCTACCTGAAGCCTGTTCGCAAATTTCCAACCGTCGGCAAGACGTTGCAGCTTAAGTCGCCGACGAGCAGTTCAAAATCACAAAAAACCATCACTACTGCATCTGCTGCTGCACAGCAAAAGAGACGTCAATCCTGTGCACCAGCAGTCCCTTCAACGGCAGCCACCACCTCTAGGCAGCAGTTCCGGCACAGCGTGTTGCCCTCACGAGCAGCAGCAACTCGTGTGGCACCGCTGGGCGAACGTAATGTGTACTTGGCTGCAGCACAGACACATAAACATGCTGCGTCTGAGGAGAAAACATGTCAAATCTCGCCACAGCCACGCAACTGCAAGGAGAACGTCAGTCCCAGCACTCCAAGCTCCAATGTCTTCAATTTAATTGACAAAATGCAATTCACACCCATGGGGGACGCGGGTGCATCAAGTGCTATGCCTGACAATCTGGCTGCTTGGCCCACTCCAACGTTAGGAACGAATGCGAATCATACACATATCATCACAAACGAACTGCGGCCACGTCGCCTCAATTGCGTGGCAGGCGAGGATCAAAATCAGTCTGGCTATGTCATTGCTAACAAAACGTTCGATGTCAAACAATTCGATTCTATGAATGTGTCTACGGACACTTTGGATTCTTCACGCACCGAACAACTTCTACAGACGCCAACGTTGATGCTCAACAAAACAACAACAATTGTCCACGCCACACAAACACGTGCCTTGTCCTGCATTCGGGAGGAGGATGTCAGTCCGCCAACAGATCAAAAGTCTCCACCAAAGAGCAAAGTGCAGAATCTTAAGCGGGACATCGACATCGTCGGTTCGCCGCTGCGAAAGTACTCGGAGTCAATGAAGAATTTATCGCTGCTGTCGCCGCAATCGAAGATCGCCATACAAGGCTCCATGCCAAACCTAAATGAGATGATGCAACTGCGCTCTATAGAACAGAATCGTTACTATCAGCACCAGTCGGCAGCAACTTCGCATAAGGTCAAGCCGATGCCGTCCCTAGATAGCTCCACTTGCAGTGAGGCCAGTATGGTGTCCCAGCAGGATGTGCTCTTCGATCACGGCGAGATTCTCGCCCAATCGAGTCGCTTCAATTTGCACGAAGTGGGTAGTAAAACTGGTAAAGAGAAAAGAGACGTCGTGGGATACAAGCGACGTTCACACGAGCTGAGTTTCTCGGACACGCCAAGCAATGAGTCACTGAATCAGAATGAAACGCTCATTGCCATTTCACCACCGAAGAAACAACGTTACGAAGGCGCTAATCTGGCACCGGCGAATGCTTCAGCGCGGAGCGCTAGCAAGGCTTGGCCACACGCTCAGTCCAAGAAGTTCAAGTTGAATCACACGTTGTTGCTGCTGAAAAAGCCGACAACGCCACGCAAGCAGCGAGAACCACAACAGAATCCCCCCGTCAAGCTCTACGACTCCGATCTTTATTTACAAACTTATATAAACCCCGATCCATTTGCTGCCAGCACCACAGCAGATCCCTTCCTCGCCTCGACAATGTATCTGGATGAGCAGGCAGTGGAGCGTCACCAGGCTGACTTTAAGAAGTGGCTGAATGCCCTTGTCAGTATTCCTGCTGATCTGGATGCGGACAGCAACGCAAAAATCGATGTGGGCAAACTGTTCAACGAGGTGAGGAACAAGGAGTTGTCGTTGGCACCCACCAAGGAGGCGCAGTCGATGAATTATCTCACCTCATTCCGTCTGGAGTCGCTGCGTCGCGCTGCTGTCGAGCTATTCTTCAGCAGTGAAATGCGCGGACCGTGCTCCAAGGTTGCCGTCTATGTGCAGAAGCAGGCGCTGCGCATACGCAGTGATCGCAATTTGCATCTGGATGTGGTCATGCAACGCACCATACTGGAGCTGCTGCTGTGCTTCAATCCGCTCTGGCTGCGCCTCGGCCTGGAGGTTGTCTTTGGGGAGAAGTTGCATCTGCAATCCAATCGAGACATTGTGGGACTCAGTCATTACATCTTGAATCGCCTGTTTCGCAACAAGTTCGAGGAGCAGAAATATTCCAAGGCCTACACACTGACGGAAGAGTACGCCGAGACCATAAAGAAGCATACACTGCAGAAGGTACTGTTCCTGCTGCTCTTTCTGGATCAGGCCAAACAGAAACGCATTGTCAAGCACAATCCTTGTCTGTTTGTCAAGAAGTCACCGCACAAGGAAACCAAGGATATTCTCCTGCGCTTCTCCTCCGAATTGCTGGCCAATGTTGGAGACATCACACGCGAGTTGCGACGTCTGGGCTACGTGCTGCAGCACAAGCAAACCTTCCTGGATGAGTTCGATTATGCGTTCAACAACTTGGCTGTCGATCTACGCGACGGTGTCCGTCTCACACGAGTCATGGAGGTGATTCTACTGCGCGATGATCTTACTCAACAGTTGCGTGTTCCTGCCATATCCCGCCTGCAGCGCATCTTTAATGTAAAGCTCGCCTTGAATGCGTTGCAACAGGCTGATTTCGAGCTGCGTGGTGACATCTCTGCGGCGGATATTGTCGACGGGTATCGCGAGAAGACGCTCTCCCTTCTCTGGCAGCTATGCTACAAGTTCCGCTCACCCAAATTCAATGCAGCTGCTCGTGTGCTACAGCTTTGGTGGCGTCGCCGTTGGCTCCACGTCTACATCCGACGGCGCATGCGTGAACGTGCAGCAATAAAGATACAGTCCGTTTTCCGTGGTCACCAGATGCGGAAGTACTTTCAGCTATATAAAGTGGAACGCATCGAGGCAACCATCGTGCTGCAGAAGTACACGCGTCGTTATCTTGCCCAGAAACATCTCTACCAGACTTATCAGAGGGTTGTCAGCATTCAGCAATGGTGGCGTGCTTTGCGCCTGGGCCGTGTGTGTCGCCAGCAGTTTCTACGCTTGCGAGAATCCACTGTATTCCTGCAACGCATTTGGCGACGTCGTCTCTTCTCGAGGAAACTGCTCGCTGCTGCACACACGGCGCGTCTGCAGCGTGATCAGATGCATCAGGCTGCTGCTTCCTGCATACAAGCTCGCTGGCGTGGTCATCGTCTGGCAGAGGAACAACGTAGGATATACATGGAGCAGCGTCGTGTTATCATTATGGTGCAGCAAAGATTGCGCAGTAAATGGCTTATGCAGCGCACTCGCAACGAATTCCAGTTGTTGCGACAGTCTGCCATAAAAGTACAGCGACGATATCGAGGACACCTGAAGATGCTTGAGATACGTCGCAGTTTCTTGCAGCAGCGGCGCTGTGTCATCAACATGCAGCGCCGTTGGCGCGCAAAGTTGGCAATGCGTCGCCAACAGCAACAATATCGGAAGCTGCACAGCACCACCAGATTGCTGCAGAGCAAGTATCGCGCCAGAGTGCAGATGCGTCGCCAGAGAGGGCAGTTCTTGCAACTCCGACATGCTACGATTGTGCTGCAGCAACGATATCGAGCTAGGCGGAAGATGCTGAATGCACGAGAGATATATGCAAAGAACCTTCAAAGTGTCATCAAGCTGCAAAGACGATGGAGAGCTACGCTGACCATGCGTTGTCAATATCATCATTACCAACAATTAAAATCCTACACGAAGTTGCTTCAAAACCGTCATCGTGCTCGGGTGCAGATGCGGCTGCAGCGAGACGAGTTTGTGCAACTAAAGAATGTTTCGATCATGTTGCAGCGACGTTGGCGCGCAGTGCGAACAATGCGCGAGCAGCGCGCACAATATCAACGACTGCGACAGGCAGCAGTGCTTCTCCAGAGACGTTTCCATGCCGACAAAGCAATGCGTTACCAGAGGGCCAAATATCGTGGCATTCAGGCAGCTGTCTCCTGCTTGCAGATGCATTGGCGCAACTATTTGAAGGGCAAGCGGCAACGCGAAGGTTTCCTGCAGTTGCGGCAGGCAGCTCTGATCCTGCAGACACAATACCGTGCAACCTTGACTATGCGCCAGCAAAGACTGATTTACCAGCGGGAGAGAAAGATCATAGTTCAGCTACAGCGTCGCTATCGTGCCCAGTTATGTATGCGAAAACAGCGCGATTTATTCCTGCATCAGCGAGGAGTCATCGTGCAACTGCAGCAACGTTATCGAGCTCAATTGGCAATGAGAGCGGCACGTGACAACTATCAGCGACAGAGGCAGGCGGCGACACGTATTCAACTCTGGTGGCGTGGACTGCGACATATGCAAGAGAAGCGTGGATACTATCGACGCCTTCGCAGCAGCTCCATGACTCTGCAGCGCAGATGGCGTGCCACATTGCAACAACGTGCACAGCGCAAGCTGTTCCTGCGCACAGTGCAGCAAGTTTGTGTGCTGCAGAGATTTATGCGCTCTGTGCTGCAGATGAGACAGCAGCGTGAAAAGTATCAACGCCTGCGACAGGCTGCCATTGCTATTCAGCGTCGTTTTCGTGCCCGACAATCCATGCGCAGTACACTGCGAGAATATCAACGCATCCGTTCGGTCACTATTTGGGTGCAACAGAAGTTCCGTGCTCAGCGCCAAATGCTTCAAAAGCGAGGTGAATTTCTATTGCTGCAACGGGTTACGCTGCATCTGCAGCAGAGGTATCGTGGCAAGCGCTTGATGCAGACGCAGCAGCGTCGCTTCCAGCTCTTGCGCCATTCCGTTGTAGACATACAGGCTCATGCGCGTGGCTATTTGGCGCGCAAGCGTTACCAGGCTCTGATGACTCCGGAAATGATGGAGCTGATGCGGAAGAAGCGCGCGGCTAAGATTATTCAACGTTACTGGCGTGGCTATCGCACGCGTCGTCGCGTTCGTAGTGCGAATCTTCAAGCCATACGGAAGCGACTGAAACAGCTGCGCCACGAAGCGACGGCCATGAATTCGGTGCGTTCCAAGGTGCAGGATTCAGTGCGCATCTTGAGCGGTCGCTTTATCGCATCGGATGCACTGGCCGTGCTCAATCAACTGGGTAAGCAGCAAAGACGGTTCTCTAATTAAGCACTAAACTAATGGAATCTAATCTTACAGATCGTCTTTCGCGCACAGTACCCCATTTGCTCATGTGGTGCTCGGAGTTCATGTCTACATTCTGTTATGGCATCATGGCGCAGGCAATACGTTCAGAGGTGGACAAGCAGCTAATCGAGCGCTGCAGTCGCATCATTCTTAATCTGTCACGCTATAACAGCACCACAGTGAATACGTTCCAAGAGGGCGGCCTGGTCACCGTTGCACAGATGCTGCTGCGCTGGTGCGACAAGGACAGTGAGATCTTCAACACTTTGTGCACACTCATCTGGGTCTTTGCCCATTGCCCCAAGAAACGAAAGGTAAGTGAAGTCAAGAAGAATAAAGAAGTGTCAGCTAATCAATATATTATTGTATCTTTTAGATCATACACAACTATATGACAAATACGGAGGCCATCTACATGGTGCGCGAGACCAAGAAGCTTGTTGCCCGCAAGGAGAAGATGAAGCAGAATGCTCGCAAGCCGCAGGTCTCGATCTATGGTCGCCAGGGACAACAGTTACCCACCTTCCCGCCACGCGCGTTGCCCAGCCTGGAGCCGGACTTTGGCATCATACGGGGCAGTCCCTACACATTTATATCATCGGTCTTTGCATTTGACACGATTCTCAGCAAACTCCAGATTGATATTGTGTAGCTGGACAATCCCTACACATTTCGATATCATCGTTGTTTGCATTCGATACGATTCTTGGCAAACTACAGATCGATATATGCGTAGTCTAGGAAAAGTTAGTTAAGTCGGCCTAGTGCACTCTTCTAAAATTTAGTAGTTAAATGTTGTGAACGTGATTTATTTATGTTTTATGTTAACTGACTTGTAATATGTTTAAAATGATTGATTGAAAAATAAACGATAGGTTTTTATAATATTTATCGATGGAATCATTTTATGAATGGGAGAAATGAAATGAAATTCTGTAACACTACAAAGTAGAATCCGATAAAACGTATTCCAGAGTTCTTAAAACAATGCGTGGCATAAACGTAGTCACAGTGGTAGTCAAGTTCGTTCTGCTTGCACAATTTTGCTGTGCCAAGTTTGATGTGTTTATTGAAATATATTCACAAAACAATTAAAATATTTTAAATTTAGTTAATCACTTAGTTACATCGATTCACCAAGTAGAATATATCGTACATATACATATAGTATAGTTTATATAGCACTAGCTACTAATGTTAAACGCGTTAATCGGGTGCAACGATTTGCTGACTGTTTGCTCGTATTGTGCGGGGGTGGGGAGGGAGGAATCGAAATTGATATCGAATACATATACATCTGTCTATATAGTAGTAATGCCCCATTAAAATGTACATACATATACATACATATACATACATATATATATTTGTTTAATATATAGTGTATTTATTAAAATTTGATTAGATCGAATATGCAATAATGTATAGTATAATTGAATATATACTTTAAATACTTTTTGTAAATATTTTACTGCACACGCCAGTTTTCTTTTTTTCATTTTTTTTTTTAAGTTTTTTGTTAACCATTTTCTCTTGCATTAAAACTAAAAAAAGTTGCTGCAGTTTAGCGTTTCGATTGAGGGACTAAAACTTAAATGTAAAATCTTTGTGAAGTTTTTGATTTTTGGTTTTGCTTGAGATTAGTTTGGGAATGCAATTTAAGTTTGACTTTGGTGCAAGTCAGAGCCAACAACAATTTTCATTTTCATTAAGTTATTTTTGATTTTTGTTTTTCCTTTTCTTTTTTGATTCAGCAACATGGCATACGGCTGGATTAGGTTGGGTATGCCATCTGCCAGGCGGGAGTTGCCTTAACGTCGACCCAGTCCAAAGTTGAAGGGCTGAGGACGCGTCGTTCGCTTGTACGGAGCACCCCTGCCTCCTGTGAAAAGCAAAAAGAGGGGAATGGATTGTCAGAGATTGAGTGGAAGAGGCACCTTCTCCACTGTTTGTCACTCACCTGCCATGTATCCCATGGGCAACGCTCTGTAGTCAATCTCATTCTGATCCTGATCGTAATCAAAGTCATTCCGCTTTCCCAGACCAAAGGAATAGGGACGCGCTCGCTTGCCCAGTCCGAAGTTGTAGACGGGCAGACGCTTCATGCCAGCTCCGCCGTTCGTGTACATGTACGAGCGACGACCCAGTCCAAAGGCATAACGTTCCGCCCGCTTGTCCATGTCGCCTACGTTTTCTACATCACCATCCTCGCTGGCGTTCATCAGCAGATCCCCGTCAGCCTCGTTCCCCACTGCACTGCGCGGCTCTGGGCCACCAATGGCCGGCGAGCTGCAAACGTATCCCAGGCAGCAGATCGCCAGCATCAGAAGTTGAGCGTGCAGCATGTTCATTGTGTCGTGTGGCACGTGTTGCGGGCACGTATCTCTGTTGGGAAAACAAACAAACGTTGGCGGTTCAAACATCAATTCGCATGGTCCTCCCTTCTGCCACGCCTCATTCCACCCAGCCTAGTTCACGAGTGTCACTGTGTCCCCGCAGCTGTCAAGACACTTTTGTCGCTGCCAATTGTCGGACCGCAGTTATTTGTTTAGAAATATGCATGCAAATCAAGCTGGTGGGTGGATAGTCGAGTGGACTGATCAACCAGCAGATACCCTTTAGCAATATGTATACTATAAAACAATAAAGAAATATTTCCCTCATTGCTTACCATTGCAGTATGTATTCAGCGATATTTTCTATATTATTTATAAAGCTTCAAAGAATTCTAATTTACAGTATTTCTAATGACAATCTCTATTATCGATAAATTTCAAAGTAAAATTTAAATGATAGAATTTAGTTCTTCACTTTATAAGACGATTTAAGGACCTTTTCATACTCTTAACTTTGTCAGAATGAGTATCAACTCCAAATTCATTTAGCGTATTATGGCATGAATCTTTAATTATTATTCTTTAAATATTATTTCTTTTCTAAATATATTTTTTATCAAAAATGTGTTATAAGATTTCTACCTCGACTTCTAATTCCTATAATAAGCATTCTTTCATTTCTTTGTATATCGTAAATTGAAAATATTTTTATAGCCTCTTAATTTATATTTATCGATCAATTACATAAGCATACTCCTACTTGAGGTATCGAAGAAAAATTTAAAATTTATTAATATCGAATACCACTAAAGAGTTCGTTTCTTTAAACAAACAAAACAGCTAAAACAAATTAATCCATATGTACATTTACAAGAATGTTGTATAAAGAATATTATCCGATTTATAAAAATTTTCTCGGAACACTGTATGCAAATATCTAAATGGTCTACAACCAATATACCCTTTCTCTGTGGAAAAGTAAAAATAACAAATTTTGCGGAATTCCTTCACGCACACACAAGCACACTCGCACATACTCTGTACATATGTCAAATGGCAACAAATTTCCAGGCTTTGACAGCCCGTTCACAAAAAATTGTAAGAGTAGAAAAAGAAGACAGAGAGAGAAAGAGAGAACGAACGTTCAAAAATGTGGTCTAGTGCGCTAGGAAAGAAGGACTGGAGTAGGCAGAAGGACTTCAGCCTCCGCCGCGATGCAGCAGATAAGTTTTTTGCTGTCGCTGCAAGGTTTATTTGCTCAAGGGTTGAGACAGGGTCGGGCAGATGATTGCCACCTGCCGGCTGCTGCCACCTGCCGCCAGGGGCAGTGGGCGTGTCATGATGCTTGTCATTGAAGTTTGCTGAGTTCGGGTTATGCACACAGCTAATCCGCAAGTGATGCGGCAATTAAGTCTTCAGCTTCAGCAACCACCGAAGGTTCTTAAAGTTTAAGCTGATTTCCAGCACAAGCCACGGGCGCATTTACAGTTAGCACTGGTGCCGCCATTAGCGTTCGGGGCGTTGTTCTGCTGCGAGTGTTAAGTGCCGGGAATGTCATCAACCCATCGTTGCCATCTTGAGGCCATCAACTTTTGTAGCACTGTCAACAGATGACAACGGGCTGTCGTAAAGCCAACAACAGTGGAAGAACATCAAGTGTCGAGTGCATTTCCACTTCCGGCGTGGATGCAGACGCAGCTTCTGTCTTGACACGCAGCTCACGTAGCGGCTAATGGCGAAGCACCAGCACTTGTTGTTTGCACAGGCAAATGAGAGGTCGCCGCTTAAGTCCAGTTTTTCATTAGTCCAGAAGGATGAGCGTTGAAGGCTGAGGGCACTTGGCAGACGCGCCTGTTGACCTTCTCACTTCACCCACCACCTCCTTCCTCCAGGCACCAGCTGGCTTAGTTCCCATTGCCGATTGACGGCGTATCGAATCCGCACTACGCGTTGCTCCATATAATTATATGCAAACAAAGCAGCGAGGGGTACGAGGGGTGCAGAAGAGCTTTGACTTTTGAAAATATTCATAAATTGCGCATACGCAGCGTGGACTGCCATAAATTGCCACCTCAGCGCCGTCGCTGGCGCTTCTGCTGTTTGCTGCATGTGCAACAACACATGACAACAAATCATGCAACAGGTTACACACACACACACACTGGCACACACACATTGGCGCACCACAAGGCAGCCAAGGGCAGCAGCGACCCGTCCATGATTTACAATCATGCAGCAGCTGCACGCTTTCCACGCCCTGCCATAAAAGCGACGAGCTATGTCCGCGTATGTTCTCTGTGTGTGCGTGTGTGTGTGCTGTTGATAATAGGCGGAAAATCGTCACATTCCCATGGAGTTTATCAAGCGACAGCGCTGGCAATCGTAAATCTGCTAGAGAGAACTTTTCTAAAGCGACATCCTGAGACGTGTCGCCGGCAGCGATAAAAACCTGTTTGTTCCCCTGTTTGGCACTGCGAATATTGCAAACAATAAACCTTTTGCCACAGCGGCAAATGAGACTTTAGCGCGCATTATCTGTTTATGAATTTATCGCCATAACTTTTGCCCGCTGCCTCGAGCTGCCCCATGGCCCTCGTCGTGGCACCGTCGTGGCTTTCTCATATCCGTAGCGGCGATTAGATTGTCCGCAAGCGAAAATGCAGCGGAAATTCAAAAGGGTTTGCGCTGTTCTGTTCATCTTCTAATTAAGTTGGAAACTTGCATTGGCCACGCAAAGCTCAAGCAGAGCAGAAAAGAAAATACGAGGCGACGGCGGATAAATTGAAAATATGCTTGTGTACACAGAGACAACAACCACTCTTACACCTGAGCTGGGTAACAGCAGCGGGTGAGACGGGAATAAGCTACTGCAGCAGCAGCAGCGGGAGCGGCGGCAGATGCCTTCGGCTAAGCTGCGCAAATGAGCCAAAAATTAGCTCAGCTCAATTGAAACACACGCAATTTTTTTAAATTGAAAACCAGCTAGATGTAGCTGGAGCATAAGGCAGTAGGGCTGGAGGGGAGCGCGGGTGGAAGGGCAGCGCAGAGCAGCTGCTTAATTAAGTTGCGACCAGGTAATGAAGTGGTTAACTTCTTTATGCTAAGTTATGGCGGTTAGCAGACAGAGCCGTGCAATAATGAAAGGGCCGGAACTGGGTAAACACATGCGCCCATGCTCTCTCCCTCTCACTCTCCCTCTATCTCTGTTTCTCTACCTCTCTTTTCTTGCCAATAAAATGCATGATTTCTCTATAGTCTGACTTTTCACTTTATCGTTTTGTCTTGTCTCTTCTTATCTTCTACTTTTTCTCTTTCCCTTTTAAGCTCTATGTCTTACAGTATTTCACTCCTTCTCCCTTCTTGTCTGACAAGAATTCAAATTTTTTGTCTATTTTCCGCTTTCTTCTTTGCATTTCCCTTTCACTTTGTCTCAGATTTCGTCAACGTATCTTTTAATTTATGAACAACTTCATCAAACTTGTTTTCCTCTATTTTCTTTTCTCAATAATTTGTCTCTAAACAATAAGATACATGTTTTTTTTATATTTTCTAAACAAATAACTCTCACTGCCGGTTCTCGTCTATCTTCGTCCTCGTTTTCCTTCAATCAACATTGCCCTCGCTCGATTTGTTTATTTAATATTTCGGATTTAGCTTTCGGGTTCGTCTGTTATTTATTTAATTGCAATTTGATTGAGCCTTGTCGCCTTTTGGCCCTGTTTGTCCCTTTGTCTTTTGACTTGTTTTGTTTTGAGATGCGCAGCGACTTCGTCATGACAAGTTACATGTGTCTCCCTTCGCCCTTCGCCCTGTTGCCCTTCCGCTCATCTCCCCCTACCAGTCTGATTTCTTCTTGGCGTATGTCATTTGGCGCTGCGAGCGATTCATATAATCAAATTGGTTTCCCACGCCCATCGACGCGAATTGTATTCGATTTGTCAGTTTTCTTTAGATCTTTTCGCACCAAATAAAATTGCATACTTATGGGAGATTTCGAAGCAGCTGCTATTATAGATTTATGTGCTATTGTCAATGGTATAGAAATTGTCGTGAGGATCAAATTGCATTGGTTACTAAATGTATTTTACATTCAATATTCTTTAGATATATTTTCGGCAAGAGTATTCAAATTACTCATACTAAGTTGAAGGGTAAGCAGCTGAGCACTTTAGATGTTTAAAACTTACTACTTTTAACGCAAGGCTTTGCCAAAACATTTGGATAACAGTAAAAATTGTTCACTTAAGTTCCTACTTCGCTTATTTTGTTATAGTGTTTGGTAATTCTTTAGAATATTTCTCACCCTGTGATGTTAAGATACAATATTATGATGTACGGATTCTTCACTTAATAATAAAAACACAAAAAAAAAAAAAAAAACTACTTTTAACCTAAAAGGAACACTATACGGATAAAATATTTAAATATAGTGAATGTGCATTGATATGACTTAAACATACCAATTTTACAAAAAAAAAAGAGAATTATCGATATTTATTGCATATAAATTCGATGAGAGTGTAAAAACATAAAGCTTTAAACAATATTTGATATGCTTAGTTACAAACATTGCCTAATCAAATCAGAAATTAAACCCTAAAAAGATTGTATTTTACTTTAACCATCGCCAATTTTTTTTTTATGTCCTTTGCCTAGTTATTTTAAAAATGTTTGCAAGAAGTTAGGTTACATTTTTGTAAATTTTGTTTACATTCCTTCATATTAAATGACTGTATTGTTCAGAAACAATACAAGACTAAGTTTATAAAGCTAAATAAAAATAGCTAAAATTACTAAAACAGAGGTAATAAAATTTAAATTATCCTCATAATATTAAGAATATTATTAAAGTCTACTTTATGCACAAACATAAGGAATGTGCCAGACCGAGTATGATTTATTCATTCTTTTTCTTTTTCCACTTAAAATTCTGCCTGAGTGTGTGTATTGCATATTGAAGTCAAACATTTTTTTTTGTTTATTATTAGAAGACTAAAATACTATTGAAAATCAATGCGAGCAAAATATTGAATATATATTGAATATTTCAGTGTATAATTTTAGGCGTAATTTAGGCAGTGTGCTTGGTATATTATAAATAGGCTGGGGAATGGCTTTTCACTTACGAATGAGAAACACTTGTCTAGGTCGTCTGCGAATGGCAACAAGCGAAACACACACGGGATTTTCCGGAATAGTTTATTGATAATTATTTGAAGAACTTTAATTCACAGTTAGCACAGTTCACACCAAAGACTTGGAATCTTGTTGGTTAAGCTCAGCCGAATGAGGCAACTCCAACTGCGAGTGCTCCTGCACGTTGACAGATCAAATGTCGGTTAACTTTTGAATCCTCAGCCGCCGATGCGTTCGTTCTTATAGCCAGCCGACACGAGCGATACGAGGCGCTTTTGCGCGCGCTGTTATCACCGTGCGAGGCCGAGGACGCCCACGACGACAACGACGACGATGACGACAATGTTTGCTGTGCTGCTGCTGCGCTGCCTCGGCTCTGCTCTGTCTGTGTGGTGAGTTTTGTGGCGGCAATACAACACAAGGCATCCTTGCCACTTCACCCGAGTGAACAGAGTAACAAGTGTCCGTGACCATGCGGTGTCTCCAGGCAGCTCAGCTTCGCGACCTTGAGACAGTGGCAGGGCAAGGAAGTAGGTAAGTTAACTTCCTCGAAACGGAGCAACATAATGCTGTGAGGTGTGCCCCGTTCCCCCTGCCCCTAGCCACTTTCTCAGCCCATTGCCCACGCATGCAGAGACATGCAGAAACATGTGTGGACATGTATTTGCCTGCAACTATTTCTCAACTGCATTGAAAAATTGTCAACTAACACTGCGCTGCGCATTAGTCAAATGCAGTCACACAGCTTGCCCCACGACTTGCCACACGACTTGCCACAGCTTTTGCTTTTCTTGGCTTTCCTTTCCTCAGGCTCTCTCGCTTTGCTTTGTGGCAGGCCAGCTGACAGCCCAAATGACATGCACGCTATTTGTTTGTCTGCTCCTGGTGGGTTCCCCATCCCCATATGCCCCACATCCTCACATCCCTGACATCCCCTATATATGCCCGATCTGCCTGCTTTGTCTTCCTTTCAGTTGTAACATTTCAAGGAATTCACGCATTATTTATTTATTTCTTTCGCATTCCTCCTGCGGCTTTTCTTTTTAGCGCCACTCTTTAGTTCTATAAATGCAGATGACGCATTTGGGTCCCTTGATAACTATCAGCCAAAAGGTTAACCACGACATTGCTCTTTCTTGAACGATTTCAAATATTTTGCAAATGTTTTCACTGCGTACTGTCAATAACCCCTTATTAGGGGTATCTACAATACATATACATTTATTGATGTCCTCAAGTGAGACACAGAGTCGAATGTTTTGACTATTATTAATTTGACTTTACTTTGTAAAGATAATTGACATTGGAACAATCGGTAAAGTCTTCAATATGTGGTATAGTTTAATTGAAAGAGATGCTTGAAATCATTCATTTATCATTCTGCGTTCATAAATTACCATCAAAGATATATTGTAAGCCAATCATAGATCAAAGAAATAAGAAAACTATTGAACACGACATATTTTCGAAAAAAGAAATTAATATATATATACTCGTATATAAGTGTTATATGTGTGCATGAATGTATAAATTTATGTGCATGGTGGTTTCAATTGTTCTAAAATAATTCCCAATAGAGTGTTTAATCGCAATTAATAAATTAACCAGCTATATATAATGAAAAATAGCTAGATTAACTAGAACACGTCATGGGTAACTCCAAATATTAATGTATGATTAATCCTTCATGCTGATCCAGCTACATTATTGATTACACATGTTATAACCCTTGTTAAACACAATCATAGAGGATTTTTGTAATATCTAATCGATCTTCCATCCGGGGTTGTTTACTATGCTGATATAGATGTATGTAGTATATATTCTCAGTATTCTTTCCTATAATTTTCAAATATGTTTATGGGCTTCCAAATCAAATCAAATACATATGCATAAACATATATTGATATTATATTTATAACCTTAACATGTACAGATGTCAAATCCCAGCACCCTGCACTTAGCAGGAACTGGCAAGCTTGTCCTGTAACACACACAGGCACAAAGTATTCTCGCTAATTCCCTCTGGCAATTCCGCCCGCATGGCAAATGGCCAAACAGAAGGTCATCAGGAGTTGCCCCCGCTGAGCGCGTAACTGTAAATAGTTTAAGTACGTAATAGAAAAATCGCCGACTAATTGCAAGATATTGCATATCGCGAACACGGAGACAGAGGTGGGGTCAGTGCTGGGACCACCTTGTCACCCCAGTTCTTTAGTTCGATTCCCCCGTCAAGTTCCTTGTATCGTTGTCGCCTTGTCGCTAATTGGCGAGCGTATCGGGCGTATGCGTAACGCGCGCACAGCGTGAAATTATTTGGTCGAAATCATGATGAACATTATGAAATTGCATTGAGATTTGCCCAGACCGGGCGCGAAGACCATAAAAAGCTCATAGAACCCATGGAAATGGGGACTTCAGGGACGGCACTTGTTGACGCCGTTGATGACGCCATACGGTATGCAAAAAGTCGCTCCATATCGTACACAGCACTGCCCCGGCCCAGTACAAAACGGTGTCCAGGTGCCGAAAGCTTTGTCTGGTCGTAAATCTTGAGGCACCGATAATGACAGCTATGACGAACATGGCGTGATACTGTATCCAGAGCCAGAGCAGCGCAGCCAAGCGCGCCAAGCGTGCAAACTAATCTCAAAGGTCGCCGAGTCGCAGCACACCGGAACAGGTTAATAAATACCCTCCTCTCCTCACGCTCCGGGTCCCTCAGCATATGTTCTGTCTGTATGCCGAGGATATCTGCACCAGCCATCTCTTGCCCAGCTCAGCTTGTGTTGCCCAAAACAGCCGGCACTCGAGTAATTTCAATTTACTGTTCCAGAAGACAAGTTCAGCAATAAATCATCATTGCGGCTGCTGCGGGGCAACAAACCTGCAGCAAACTTGCCAGCAGCATGCAACCAGTTAGCCCACACCTACTACACGTACACACATACACATAACACACACACATATCAGTGCACGCTGCAGCGTCAACTTCCCACCGAAAATGCATAAGCAGAAAAATAAACGTCAAAGAATACAATTTTATACCCTGCAACCATTGAAAAAGAGTATATCAATTATTTTTTGATGCATGTGACAAAGCCTATAAAGCATATACAGTGTATCAAGTAACTCTATGTTAATTGAGAAATTTAAATATTTAATATTAGACTATATACCAAATAATCATAAACAAAAAAGAAAATCGTTTCAATAGTTTTCTTTACTGTATAAAGATTTATAATATTATGAATTAGAAGGCATAAACAGCTATTTAATAATTAATATTGTTTTATTTGTATGTCACATCTTATGTTGAATTAGTTGATACACTGTAAATATATACAATAGCAATTTTCTTTTTTTAAAGCTAAAAGTTACCAAAATTTGTATTTGTATTATTTATTAATATATTTTGTTTTATAAAATACTTCACTAGTACATCATTTATTTATGGTTAATTTAGTTACAAAATCAATAAAGAATATGAGTTTAAAAGTTAAGAATAAGAATATTTATTTTGTGTTTTATCTTGTGTATTTTATCTACCTAATTGACTTTAATATGAAGCTATACTAGAAACTTCAAATTATTTGGAACAAATCAAAGCATTAGGTGTTTGTAGATATACTGTATATAAAACAGCCAGTGCTGGTTAACGTCCACAGGGTAACTTACTACCAAGCGCACTCAATTTTAGCTTTCCTTACTTGTTTCTAGTTGTTATATGACAATAACTACAACAACAACACAACAAGTGAAAAAGAAGAAAAACGAAAAAATTGAAATCACGATTTTTATGCAGGTTTTCGGCGATTTTCCCACAACGAGTTTTTTTCTCGCTGGATTTTAATTGATTCGGCGCATGAGAAAAACGCAGAGAGCAATGCAAACTGCACTTGAGATCGAGATCCAGATGAACTTATGTGACGCTAGATATTTGCAGCAGCAACAACAAGTTTGCAGAGACATTCACACACACACAGACACAGAGACGCACACACAGGGGCAGAATTATATTTAGAACTCCAGACTGAGCGATATTTACATGCCATAAAGCAATTACTTGTATGTGTACTTAGTTACTTGGATACGCCTGTGTTGGTGTGTGTGTGTGTGCGTGTGCGCGTGAAGCAGAAAGTCACCAAAGAATGCTGCTCTCTTCAACGCGACGCAGCTGCCGCTGCCGGTTTCTTCTCAGTGACACACTTTTTTGTTGGAACGGCGCGCCGCAGCCAGAAGTAGGTGAGCAGTCGACGTCAGCGTCTGCGTCTGCGTCCGCGTCTACGCCTGCTCACACACACATACGTACGTTTGTAAGCTTCATGCCTGCAGAACAAACACACACTTACTCACGCATCTATGTGTGTTTGTTTGTATGTGTGCATTTGTTATCCATTCTACGCTTCGTTACATTGAAATTTCTTTTTCGCTTTCTTTTCGAAGTCTACAAAGTGTTTACAGAGTGCTTACGCTCTCCCTTTCTCTCTCTCTTTCTCTCTCACACACTGACTCGCTGCCATGCTCTCTAAGTGATTGTCGCTCTTTTTGCAGCTTACGCTCTTTTGCTCTCTTGCTCGTTCTCTCTCTGTCGTCGCAGCTGTTAATGCTGCCACCCACTGAAGCCGGCGTCGCGACGACGCGTCGCTGCGCCTCTAACTACGCAGGCACTCACATACATATGTTTGCCTGTATTTGTGTGTGTGTGTGCTTGTATATGGGTCAACTTGAAGTTCTTGGAGAGAAAACTGGTAGTGCCACTTGCTGCTTTGCAAATGGACGAAAGTGATATGGCCATTTGATCGAAAGCGAATGCGCACGACGTCGCAGTCGCAATCGCTGTCACTGTCGGCGTCGGCAGAACGGCTGTCCACGTTTATGTCATGCATTCTTAATTTGCCTGGTGATCGTCTGTTAGAATCGCCGTTGTACCTAGGAATGAGGTCAGGTTCAGCATTGGAAGTAGAGAGAGAGAGAGACGGAGGAAGAGGGAAGTGGATTAGATTGGCAGGGCCTTTTCCGTTACGTAGGTATTTAACAGTTGTAAAGAGAGTGAGAGGGGATTGAATTGGGCTGGCAATCCCTTCTCCGTTGCGTATGCAAGGTGCAGCTGTGCAAACAGGCTCCACCTGTCGGGCAGATGGTGTGATTTATGTGCACTTCTCTTTGTTTACCCACCCGCTCCTCTCTTTTGCCACCTCTCTCTATCTCTCTCTCTTTCTATGCAATTGAATTATGTAAATTAAAAGTCTACAAGTTTTTTTCGTCTCTTTTACAACACTGCCGCGTGGCTGCTGTCTCTGCCAAAGGGTGAATGAAACTTGACGAATGCCAACAACAATAATAACAGCAACAACAACACTGGCAACAAAAGCTGTCTGTTTTGAGCGGCAACAGGTGAGTCGCTGTTGCTGCAGTGCTTTGTGATTTTCACCTGGGGAAGGGGGAGAGAAGCGGCGACGACTCACGCGCGTGCATTTTAGTTTTCTTGTTGTTGTTGTTGTTATTGTTGCTATTGCGAGCGTGCGCTTGGAATTCGCAAATTGTTTTCAAACAAAATCAACAACGAAAAAAATGAACAAAAAACAGAAAAATACAAAACAATTCGCTGCAAAGCGAACGAACGAAGACGCCGACGTAAAGATTACACAAGCGCAGCGTCGACACAGGCAGCACAAATTACATGTCGAGAGTGAGAGACAGAGACAGCGAGAGAGAAAGAGAGAAGGGAAGCGGCCATTAGAAACTACACACTGCAATCAAGAAAGCTCTCGCGCGCGCAGCTTAAGCCTCAGCTGACATCAACGTAGACGTCGACGTTGCGTCGCAGCAGCAGCCTCCCAATCCGCAATCTGCGCTGTTGCCACACTGAGGCAAAGTATAAAAAAAGCGATTCAATATAATTAATTTAAATACTTACTTTTTAAGGATAAGAAACGTAACTTACTATTATCAATCTGTAGATAATTTCTCTTATTCTGATCTTTTATATAAGATCACTTTTGGTTTCATAAATAAACAAAAATAAATTTTTAAAATCAAAACATCAAAAATGTCACGAAAATCCACGACCTATTATTTACACTCTTATGCCTGTCCTACATCAATTTATTTGCTTATAGTACTTATAATTTAATACTATCTATTTTGTCCCATTCTGTATAAACATCTTATATTAAAATTTCTTTATGTGTTGAATAGAGCAGAGTATAATAGAATTAGTTATAGTCTAGCTGTTACAGTTTATTTTTACCAGTTCACAATTAAAAAATCGTTAATTAATAATAATAATTCGAATATATATTAGGTAAAATATATTATTTGTGTATTTTTTTATTTATTCGTTTAGGTTTTTATTTATTTACACTAGTCCATTATTTAAATTCATTCACTTTCCCGTCCCACTGTAAATGCGACTGCAAAGTGTAGAGAAATTTATCATTTCACTGCAGCAGCAACAATAACAACAACAAAAATAACAAACGCCAACAACGATCGCAGCGCAGCAGCAGCCAGTTTTATTTATTTTCGTTGTTGTTGTTGATTTTTCTTTTTATTTTGGCGCTCAGTTGGCGCTCTCGTGTGCCTCACACGCGCCCAGCTGACGACTGCGGTGACGGCGACGCTGACGATCGCGCGCTCTCCACTCGGCACTCGCTCTCTCGCCTGTTGCTCTCTTCTATAGTGAATGCTCATCGTGGTCGTCGTTGCTGCCGACGTCGCTGCTTGGTTGGCTGGGGCTGGTGACGGCACAAAAACAACACCAAAGTTTTTCGAAATTAGTTCTAGTGAGTCTGTGAAAGTGTGAGCGACTACGACGACGGAGGCAGCGCAGCAGAGCAGAGTACGGACAGCGACAGCAGCAGCGACAGCGACAGCGAGGAGCAGAAACAACTTTACTTTGCTTTACGTTTTGTTTCTTGCACGCGCGCGTTCACGACGACGAGCGGATCGACGGAGCTCAACTGAACTAAACTGATCTGAATTAAACTGAACTGATCACAGATCAAAGCAATCTATATCCAGAGTATCTAAAGTATCCAGATCCAGATCAAGATTCATATCAATTGTACAAGTGGAACAGAGACAGTTACACGTGCACGAACGAACATGTCGCATCAGTGCAGCTGCGGTCGCGATCTGAACAACAATTACGTGTCCTATACGAGCGCGTACGCAAACGCGAATGCGGGCCTGGATCGGGATGCCAACGGGAATGCGAGCAGCAAGCAGGGCTCGGTGGCAGCGCATCACACACAGCTGACGGCCAAGGTGATGTTCGGCACAGTGGGCGCCATCAAGGAGCTGCGCGACAAGCAGGATCAGCAGCAGTCCAGGCATGCAACGACACGCGCCGGCGAGCGACGCAACTAAGACAAGTGGGCGGATGTGCGGGATGGCGCTGGTGGGCGTGGCAGAGATCGAGACAGATCGAGACCTGGGGTATATCGAGTGCCAGCCGCAGCGCGGATCCAGCTCAAGCCCAGTCCGGGGCTCATGTTAGAGGCTTCAATTGTGCGAGGGGCAAGGCGAGAAGGAGAATGGAATAAGTAAAGAGGAGAAACACATTCCGGGGAATAAATAATGCCCGAGAAGAGCCCAGAAACCAGTCAACCCGTTGCACCTGCCCTCACCTAATCAAAACTGGAAACTTCCCACTCTGTTTTGCATCCGCATCCGCATCCATCTTGAACTACTTCTTACTGTCCTTACTATTCCCAGTTTAGGTTCATCATAAGTTTCACTTGCTTTAGGTCTCTCCCTGCCCCTTTTCCAGTCGCCCACACCCTTTGAAAGGCTTCAGGGTGTTACTCTTATTCGAATCGTTGCGAAGTCGGGAAATTTCACAGATTCGGAATCGGAATACACATGTAAATTGTTAATCATATTTATACATACACTTACGTCTAGGTACATGATATTCTATAGTGCAATACGTTAGCTACATACATACTCACACGCACACACCCACACACACACACATACAATCACACACACACGTAATTTAAGTTTGTTTTACATTTAAGTGCGACTCTCTCGACAACAACAACAAAATTTAGATTGTGCTTTGTCATTTTTTGGGGGCCGCGTCTGGAGATTTCCAGACAATCGCAGCTGCTATGAAATGCAAAGCACGCACACAATGGCAGGCATATTTCCACAACACACACACACACGCACGCACATACAAACAGACTACATGAAACCTTCTAAAACTGATAACTTTATAATTATATTCCACTCTGACCACAACTGATTGCACTCTCAGTGAAAGACTTGGATTGCAGTTGCCTAGGAATAAAACGCAAGATTATATATGGTTCATATTTATGCATATATGTATATACTATATATTCTCTGTGTAGATTTTCTCGAGAATCCAAGTACTTTATCATACTGGACAGCGGAAAAGAAATTTTTTTTTAAACCTGAACTGACCCTGAACTTTTCCAAGCTAAACAAGAAGAATTGGAAGAATTGGAAAGTGTCTGTTTTTAAATACATGTGTTTATCTTATTTATTATATCTAATAATAATTTTACGATTTGTATGTACTACCTACTACCTATTTATAACATTAAAGTTAGCATAACACACACACACACACACACACACAAGAAAAGCGAATAAAATCCCAAACTTTTTAATCAACAAAACTTTGGCAAAACTCTTCGAAATATTCGAAAATTTCAATTAGCTGCACACAATAGAAGGGTAAACATAATGCATAAAGGAGTAAGGAAGCGGATGAGGAGGGGTTGGGAAGGGAAATAAAAACTTGTCAACGACGATTTAAGGGTGAATATTAATGATGTCGTGGGCGACACCAAATCGACATCTTGTTATTGTGGTTCCTGTTGTTATTACCATCTCTTTACCAACTGCGAGTTCGCAGCGAGTGAATGTAAAGCAGAAAGAAAACCAGTAAATAAAAAAAAAAAAACCAAATAAAAATAGAAAAGTAAAAGATGCAAAACGAAAGCGAACTCTCCCACTGTCAAATGCAAGGCACACGGTTCTTTATCCAACGTCGCTCTCTCTCTCCCTCTCTCTCTCTCTGCTATGCTCTCTTCTAATTATGACTCGATTCTGACTGCGGCGACGAAGGCAGCGGCAGCGGCAGCGACTGAGACGGCGACTGAGACAGCGGGCCAGTGTCCATCTATAGGCGAGAGTGTTCTTACACGTATACACGTATGTGTGTAAGTGTGCTCGCTCACTTGGTCTTACGCTCGTAACAGTGACCCAGTCTCAGTCCCAGTCTGCCTTTGATCTCTCTCTCTCGCAGAACAGCGGCAGAAGCAGCAGCTGCGCAGAGATTCTTGCTGCTCTACTCACGTTCCATTTCATTTCGATTTCGACGCCTACAAATGCTGGTTTTCTCTCTCATTCTCCCTCTCGCATTCTCTTTGCGCTCACTAATCCACACCAAAAGCAGCAGTTCGATCTACATTGCCTCTCATTGTTACCCCCTCCCACGTCCCCCCTCCTTCTCCCACTGTCCCCCTTTTGCCTTCTTTATTAGGTGCGCGCACTCAGTTCAATTGAATTTAATTACCCAAGTGCGTGGCTGCTTGTCAGGCGAATTTATTTGCTTACGTATACTTAATTTAAGAGGCGCATACGTAACGCAAGTTACTTTACGAACATATGTACAGATCACTTAGATCACTGGGCAGCTTGATAGCAGCTTGCTGATGATATAACCAAGCAAAGCAATTGGCCACGCAACCCTTCGCTTACCTTGAACAGGGTTTTTTCTATATTTAGAAGGTTACATTTGTGACTGTACTACAATATATTCTGGAACTATGGCGCAATCGGTTTTTGTGAGGGTTTTTGTTGACAATCAGTCTAGTTTTTCACAACCAATATTGTTGGTTATCTTATAATTGACTTGACTTGACTTATTACATATATAGACTACTACTACTAAATAAGGAGTGTATTTTATATACACAGTATAGTATATGTGTTCATTTTGAGTTTAAAGAACTTTCTGACTAGCAAATTTATATATAAAAGACACTCTATGCGTTCCAGATATAAAGGTAAACAACAGATAAAAACATTCCGTAAGAACGGAAAGAAAAGCGAAAGCAACCTGCCAACTAGATCAAGATAACTCGTCTATCTCTTCCATTAGGTCTCCAAGAAGTTGAATAAAACTTGCTCATGAGCATGATCTGCTAGTATGTCTGGAATTTCGATTGTTTCTCAGTCCTCCACAAGGGAGAATATCCGCATCAATTGGGATTCCCCTCTGCTAATCGTAGAATCTACAGGGCGAATCATTTTGGATACCGTGATTCAATACACGTTTAATTTATGAGGTGCAATTTTAAAGATCTTTTCGCTGTTCGCCTCAGAGTAAAAAGATCTCTGTGGCCAGCAGTTAAAATATGCTGATGATGTTGTTGCTTTCTGCTTTGTGTGTTGGCTTTGTGGGTTGAACTTTTTCACTTTTTCTTGTGGCAAGAACTTTCTCTTCTAATTGAAAGCAGTTCGATGAGACGAACGATAAGCTGAGCAACTGAGCGATTGAGCTCGACGAACAAGCTCAATACGGAGCTGGTGTTGGGAATGGCTCTGGCACGGAGCCCGAGGCTCCGAGGGAACAATATATCCAGCGAGGCATCTCTTGGCGAGTGACGATCCGAAGAAGCTGCTGCCCGTCGAGTTGTAAGACGCTTTTTGCAGCCGCGGGCTATTTTATCTCTCAATTTGAATACCGAAAGAAGTCGCAGCTTATTGAATGCTGTGACTGCCTCTGCCGCTGCTGCTGCTGCCTCCTCTGCGCCAACGGCAGCGACGGCGGAGGCGATAAGCGCCAAACTGAAAATAAATAACAAACATGTAGGAAGAGTAGAAGAAAACAAGAAAGAAAGGTAGCCCTCGACATGCCAACGCTTTGATACACTTCTTCACTGATTGTTCCAATATACTTTATACTTTAGGGTTCTGTTCTTTATGAAATTAGACGAGTGCATGTGAAATCAATATTCAATTTATTTTGTAGAAAAACTCTCATGGTGATCTATAAGTAATCTATTATATATTATATTTAGACCATATATATAAACAGGGGATATAACGATTAATTATAAATTATCAATAGTTGATGTGAAGAATATGGTATTATTGGAAATAAGTTAATTGATCACATTGAGAAAGCATCGCCACAAGAAAAGTTACGCAAAATTGTGAAATAAAATGATTGAAACTCTTAAAATTATGAACTGAACAATATATAATATAAGTATATGTTTTATATATATATAGGTTTACACCAGCCAACAGCCTGAGTAAAACTCTTATTCAATACCAACAAATGTATGATTTCTTGATTTTTGTTGATATATTTTTTAAGCTGATCAAGAATCTATACACTATAAAAATCTATACTATTGCCAACTGCTGATCAAAGCGAATACACCCTTTGCCAGGGTATAAAGAGCAGCAATTGCTGCTGTTGCTGCTTCTGCTGCCAGATGCCAGCCCCATTCAGCGGCAGCGGGAACTGGTCGCTTGCCTGGAACTCTTGACTGACTCTTGGTCTTTTTCTTCTTTTTCTACATATTTCTTCTTTTTAGTTTTCTTGTATTTTGGTGAGCGACGCCGCGACGCCGTGTGGAAGCTGTGGCATGGCGCTGGCTCTGGGTCTGGCTCTGGCTCTGGCTCTGAGTTCTCTGGCTTCAGTGTGTCTCCGCCGTCTGTGTCTGCGTCTTTTGGCTTCTAATGGCAGCTGTAAGGTGAGAATCGATTTAGTTCGGTTTACGGCGATCAAAGATACAAACGCGAAAAAGTTTCTATTTGAGTGCGGTACCGCATACAAAAACAGTGAACAGAAACAGCGTGAAGACGCTGTAACGGAAACGGAAACCAGTGCAGGAGCAGCGAATCAGCGCATCCGACTCGGAGGCGCAATCAATCAAGTAATCAATTCGCCGGCCGTAACTGCTCGAGCTAAATTTCCAGCTAATTGCGGCAGGTGTTAATCAATTTGGCTACAAATTGCTAACTTAGGTAAATCGATTTCCGTTTCACACTAAAATATCATTAGAATTTATTGCCGGCTGCCATCATTATTCGCAGTCACAGCGCAGTTAAGCGAGCGTGTCGCACAATTTTTCGCACCTCAAACAAAGCGTTGTTGCCGCTGCTCGAGAAATTTCTCTGTGGCTTCCTAGCTGCAATTGCAACAAGGTGGCAAGGCCGGCAGCGGGGCATGGCCGAATAAGGGCCTTATGCAAGTGTGGCCAAGTTAAATTGCATAATTTGTTGAGGCAAAAAACCAAAATTTAAATAATTATGAACGATTTAAGTGCCAGTTGGGCATGGCAGGCGCTTTGCGGGGTTAATCATGAGTTGAACAGCAGCAGAGTCAGAATAATAATTATCTGATAAATTTTAACACTGATCTGATCTTTAAAATGCATAAAATTGATGTTGGTAGGCCGTGTATTTATTTTATTTATATCAAATTTATGCAGGTATGCCATAGAGGAACTTTTATGCCAAATTTGGTGTATCTAGCTCAGTAGATAACTGAGTTAAAAGCGTTCATACATACAAGATATAAATATTTTATGAAGTACGAAGCTAGCTCCCCTTCTAACGCACGCCTCTGCGTTTCAAACAGCTGGGCAGCAAGCGTTAAGATTACGAACCCACATTTCGTACAAGTTGCAGGTAATACTTGTGTTTACAAGTATTATATATACTTATTATGCAGTTATAGAGAACCGCCACTCTTGACGCCAGTTATGCGTCCACTGAAGCATATAATATGTACGTACTACTCCATGGTATTGCATCAAGTCGACGATGAAAACGAAAACCATATTAAACAAGGAAAGCCACAGGCAGAGACTTTGCAACTTTGAAATAGCTATGAATACCTTAGATTTTAACATAGCTAAACTGCATTTTAAAGATGTCTTTATAATGGAATAATTAATTTCATTTTCTTATAATGCTTTTATATAGGCGACAGATAGTCGTACTTAAGTATAAGATAATATATGTTCTTAGTATAATCAAATTTCTTAGGATGCATCAAATCAAATTCTAGATCATAAACCAACATTGTCTTAGGAAAGCAGTTGCCTATTTAGCTTGTGGCACATTTCCCAGTATTCACATAATCAAAGTCGTCGATTACAACAAATAAGCAACAGTAACAGCAACAGCAACAGTTGATATTACGACGCAACACTATCCATAATTAAAGTTAATTGCCTCGTTTATTGATTCAAGTTGGCTTTTTTATCACTTTTTTTGCCTAGAGAAGAAATCAAATTGTATGCAATAATTTGCCATGACTTGCAGCTATAGTAAATAAATATGTAACTAAAATATCTATAATCGCTTGAATCAATTAGTTTGCAAAGAAATTTTGTATTTCAAAGACAATTTTATTATATATCCGCTACCCATAAGGGTATTATGACTTTGTGCCAACCGAAAATGTATGTAATAGGCAAAAGGAGGCGTCTCCGAGCCTACACAATAAGTATATAGCCATCGATATAGCCATGTCCGTCCCTCTGCAGGGCTAAGCAGGGTGTGGTTTCTTGCAACAGCATCAACCCGCTGAAATCATCTTATTTCACTAATACCCATATAAAGACGAAGGCGGAGGCGACTAATAAACTAATCTACGCATTTGTGTGCATGTCCAGGTTGCCACCCAGATGAGCCACAAGCTTGCCATGCTGCAGCTAGCGTCGCTGACCATGCTGCTAGCTGCAGGCACTGGGACTGGGACTAAAATGGAGCTGCAGTGGGAGTCGACAAGTTATGCCGGCAGCAAATCGCCCACTCACGAGCTGCCGCGACCTTTGACTCCGCCCATGGAGCTGACAGACTGGGGGTACGCAGAGAGGAATCCGCGTTCGCGTCGACCCACGCTGATGGATGTGGCGTTGCAGCAGAGCGTGCAGCAAGGACTCAATGCGATGGCAGAGCTATATGGAAAGATACAGCCGCAAATGCTGCTTAATGGTGGGCACAATCTAATGCTTTATTGCTCGACCTGCAATGTTTTTGCTGTCTCTCTCTCTCTCTCTCTCTCTCTCTCTCTTTCGTTCTTTCTACGTCTCCCTGTTGCAGGACAAACGCTTGAAGAGAATCATCCGGCTGCTTTGCTGTCCCGCTTCAATGCACCAATTGCGGAAACTGAGAGACGCGAGATGGCCGCCTATGCGACTATAGAAGCCACCAAAGCATTTCGCCACAAGTAAGTTTTCGGGCGGAGCATCTTCTCAGTGGGTGGATTGCTAAGCAACTCGGGGACATGACGGACATACATATGACAGATATAGTCAATACATGACCAACATATGAGCAAACTTATTGACCGTTGCGCGTAATAAAAAGCTCAAGTGCATCGTGGGTGGTTCGTGCAGTTGTGGGAATAACAAGGCTTTATAAGTTCTGTGAGGTAAAGGAATGTCAAGGAATGTCTTTAAAAATAAAGTTAACGTTTTAAAATTGTGCTGCAATATTTAGATATTCAAAAGAAAAGGCAAATCTCTTTGAGTGCTTTGCACGATCCTACAAAACTTTTCTAAAACATAATTGAATATTGTCATTAAACTGATGCAAGATATCATATGAAGTAATGACAACTATTTGACAAGTCAAGGAGCTGTTTGCAAAAGCATTCGCTCTCATTAAAAAAATAACTATTTCTCATTCTAACAGACACATACATCTTCTAGAGAAGAAACTTTAAGCCCTTCTTCAAGATCTTCTATAAAATCGATGCTACTGAAGGTCTCAAGAAACTGACTCTCTAACCAAGCACATTCTCTGTGACCTTAATATAGGAAATAAATAGGAAAATCTAGACATAAGGATGCCAGATACTAAACAGATCAGAAATGCCTCGACAAAAGATCAGTTTGGTTTCATTAGGCAACTCGATCAGCAACTGTATATGAAACTATGTTGATCTCTTTGCACAACAGATCAACTCCCTGTGGCAGTTTCCCTTTCAAGTATGAAACATAAATCTCCCATGCTACTGAGCTCTAGCTGAAAACTGAATAGAGTTAATGGAAAAGAAAGACACAACTTTTGTCAATCGACCTGGCAACCTTCGCTTTCGCATCACCGTCTGTGGAGAGGGGGTGTTGGACAAGGGGTCTCTCGTTTGGTTTGCCCACGGGCAATCTAATGCGAAAATACCGCAAATAACAATATGTTCGAAACGAGATGAGTACGCCCCTGCAGCACTACTCCCACGACCTCCCACTGCCCCTGGCATTTCTCTTGCTCCCTGCTGCAACCGTTTGCCAATTGTGGCAACTTTCTCGCTTGATTAACGAGTTCTACGGCTCTCCATGGCACCCAGAGCGGGGACTAATGAGCCCCGACGTTGAAGTGCGCTGACCAAAGTGCTTCAGAGAGCGACAGACTGACGACAGACAGAAAAACAAAGGGACAAACAGACAGAGAGACAGACAGGGAGACACAGAGGCAGATAAACAGAGAGACAGACAGACAGACAACTGTCGAGCGCCGATTGTTGCTCACTCAGCGACTCTGAGAGAGTCAACTTTCACTTTGACATTGAAATGGCAGAAAATTGCAGGCCACAGCAGCAGCAGCGATTTGCTCTCTGTACCATTCCAGCCCATGTGAGCGAGGTGAAGGTAAATTTCAGATGCCCCCAGAGCAGCAATACTCCCCTTGTACCCTTGCCCCTCTCTTCTATAATCCCACGACTGGGCAGTGCAAAAGTAAACGACCTCTTTGGCCGCACAACGGAAATGGCAGCCAGGTAGCTTAGCTATAGTTTTTCCAGTTTGCGAGTTTTCACTTTTCACAACGGGTTCGACGAGGGGGTTGGCCTTTGGCGGTGCAATTTTCCACAGCCAGAACTTTCACTCGAAAGCGGGCAGAGGTATAGATACAGATACACATACAGCTATAAAGACTGGCACTGAGACAGCATCCAATTGCAGATGCAATGAGCCAAAGCTGCCCAAAATACCTTTACGTAATTGCACTTGGCTCGGCGTAGTTCAATGAGCTGACAACGATAACAGTGCGTGACGGAGACGCAGATAAAGTTGGAGATGGCGTCGCGATGTCCATAAATGTCCAAATATGTCGCAGCTCTTAGTCTTCCCATACCCTGTTGCCCGGGCGCTTAGCAGGTATATTGAGTTCAATGAGTTGACTGGGAGAAATGATTTTAGTAAGTGTATTAAAGCAATTTCATACGATCCAAAGTTCTATTTCATCGGATTCTAAGTATAACTTGACAGAGTATATCGAGTCAGGCAGTCAGGTGTAGAAGAGGCTGAGGATGCCTTACTAATTTATAAAGAAAAGAATAAGCTTTTTTAGGGATTTGTCATTTTATATATACCCTAAAGAATGTGTTCGTCGAGGTTATATTCAAGCTACCTCATAAGAACTAAAAGAAAGTTAGCTTTCCTCGACTTTCGAATCGCCAATGATAATTGTTCTTTTTACGATGATTATAACTTCTAAATGCTAGATCTATTTACTATAGTATTTGTTGTTAAAAAATTCTATAACTAATAAATACTATGATACTATAACTTTGTATAAACACAAGATCTATATACTAAAGGTTTTCTGGTTCCTAAGGCTGCTTAGCTCCCAGATTCTACTGGCAAAACACTGCTAGTTTCTTTTACTTATCAATGCAGGGTATCTGCTAGTTGAGCAGCATTTACTGCTGACTGCCCACAATCGAAAAGCGTTCACAAAATACTTATAATAATAAAATAATTAAAAATCTGCGGCGAGTTTTTTCGCGAATTAGAAGAAAGCGAATGGAGGCGAGTGATTGTAATGAAATACAATATATGAATATATACACACTCCACACATACTTTGTATGTATATTTATCAATACTGCTTATTGTGGTAAATGTGTTAGAAAAACATTCAGGGCGCCACTTCTTCTTTCCCTTCCCCATCTGCTACTCCTTCCCTTCTCTTGGCCTGTTAATGCTGTCGGCGTTCGCAATTTGATTACATCAAGCGACGATTACAAAGCAACGACAGCAACACAAAAGGCGCAACAAACAACACGACAACAATAACAATCGACAAGCTAAAGAAAAGATACAAAAACAAATAAAAAACACAAGTTACAAAAACAACAACAGAAAAACAAAAACAAGACGCGACTTTCGTTTTCTACCAGCTTCAGCTTCAAGCAGCACGAATTCGGCCTCAAGCTTCATTCACACACACACACACACACACACTCTCTGTTTGTGTGTGTGCGAAGTGTTTATATAAAATTATATACATATATAGATTTTTAGTTGCTACTCGAGTCAGTTCATTGACCCAGGGCTGCGACTGCGGCTGGCTCTGTGCGACTGCGCTCACGTTTATGACTGCGAACTGCGGATTGCGCATACGCCGCGTTGGCTAAGGTGAAGGGTATCGCCGCAATTTAAATGAAAAGTGAAAATTAAATGAAAATCCCGAAGACAGAGCAGCAGGTAGTGAGAGAGTTATAAACAGACACAGTCAGAAAGATGAGCACAAAAAAACGTTGAACTGTCATTTTCCACTTTCACCATCCCAGCAAGCACAGTCGCATTAGGGGTGCTGACTAGTGAATACTCTGTCTGTTAAATGATAATTAAACATTGTCAAGATATATGATATAAATATAATAGTTATATACTAAAATCATCAATGTATACAGAAAGTTTTATAGTTTGCATTTTGGAACTCGAAATTGAAGATTGAAAACGAAGTTAATTTACTCTTTTTGACCATTTCTAATGGTATAAGAGCATAATTAAGGGTACTATGTGTTCTACAAAGTACAAATATGTATTATAAATACTTTCAGATTTATTTAAATTGAAAATTTCAAGACTTTATAGACATGATTTATTGTTTTTGTGCAACAATTCGCATTCAAAGTTGTAAATTTCAGAGTTGCCAAGTTCAGATCGATAAGAAACTTTTGTGGAACCTTTTAAAATAAAAGACTTATATTAAAATCAAATATTAATATTTATGATTCCAAAAAATGTAGATACACTTTTATGAAAAATTAAAAGTTTAATATAATTGTTGAATTTAGTAAAGTTTATGCACATCAAGATAGGAACTAGAATATACATATAAATAAATAAATAAACATGCTATGTGTGTACCATATGTACAGCTCGTACAGCTGAATAGTGTTAAGAAAGTTCAAGAAATATATTTATATAGCTTTTATTTATCAAAAACTAGAAACTATTAAAAATCTCTTATAAATATTAAAAATGTTTTGAAACCTGTAAAGAGATTCAACAAAGTTCAAAGCCCGTCAGATATGGAGATGTATAATTAAAGCACCATGCAGCTGGACGCTTTTCATGAGCTCTCAATTATACCCGCCGCGAGGGAGAGTACCCCGTTTTTCTGCTGCTGGTGGCGCTAATAAATGTTAAAGCGTTAAATGGAAAGCCGCGGCGACAAATTAAACTCGCCTGCCGGCAAGTTGTGATTTCTTGTGCGTTTTCCCAGCTCACACACACACACACACACACACACACGCATACACACACACACACCTTGCTCGCACGCTGCTTTAATTTGTTGGTGGATCCCGCGCGACATGACGAACTCGTTTGCGACTCCACGACTTCAACTCCATAAATAGAAGCCGCCGTCGGTTGTGGACAGCACTCGAAGCCAAAGCTTGAGCGCAGCCATGTCGTTGTCCCAAGATGAGGACGAGGATGAGGCTGCTCCAAGTGTAGTTACAATTATAACTGAGTGAACTCTGTGATCTTGCAGCTTCCAGCACATCGATGAGCTGGCGAGGCAGTCTCATGCGCACAAGATCTCGTTGCGTCGCACCGCACTCGAGGGACTGTGCCCGGTGCGTGATCCGCCTCCCTGCATGCCGGCAGCGGAAAGGTATCGCACCCATGATGGCACCTGCAACAACAAGCGGCGGCCACGCTGGGGCGCCTCACAGATGCCGTTCAATCGCTTCCTGCCGCCCGAATATGGTGATGGCGTCGATAGTGTGCGCAGTGCGGCTGACGGCAGCGTGTTGTCGTCGTCGCGCTTTGTTAGCCTGCTGGTGCATGGTGCACGGGAGGGCGAGGCACCGCTTACCCTCATGATAGCCCAGTGGGGTCAGCTGCTGGATCATGACATGACCTCAACGGCGCAGCCACGGTAAGTAGCTTGGAGTGTGACCCTCTTGATCAGTGTTAATGTGTTACTCCCATCTTTCTCCGTGCCTCCTCAGTGCCATCAACGGTTCCATACCCAGCTGCTGTGGCGGCCAGGACTTTCATCCGTCGTGCTTTCCCATCAAGGTGCCGCTAGACGATCCCTGGTTGTCCCCGCTCAAGGTGCGCTGTCTGGAGTTCTTGCGCTCGGCGCCGGCGCAGCGTCGTGACTGTGTGTTGTCGTGGCGCGAGCAGACCAACCAGGCTACCTCCTACATAGACGCCTCTCCCATCTACTCGAACAGCGCCAAGTCGTCGGACAATGCGCGTGTCTTCCGCAACGGGCTGCTCATCTATGGACGTGGCAATCCCGCCGAGGATGTTTGCCAGCGCGGCGCCATTGCGACGCAGTGCATCCGCTCGGGCGACGGCCGCAGTGGCGAGCAGCCTGGCCTGCTGGCCATGCATCATGTGTGGGTGGGCGAGCACAATCGCATTGCAATGGAGCTGAGTGAAATGAATCCGCATTGGAGTGATGAGAAGCTCTACCAGGAGACGCGGCGCATTGTGGGTGCGATGTTTCAGCACATCACATACCGTGAGTTCCTGCCGGTGGTACTGGGCCAGCAGGTGTGTTCGCTCTTCGATCTGCAGCTGCTCAGTACAGGGTTCTATGAGAACTATGACCCCAAGGTGAATCCCACTGTGGCCAATGCCTTCTCCTC
The DNA here is from genome assembly GCA_018904035.1 of Zaprionus ornatus. Taxonomy (NCBI): domain Eukaryota; kingdom Metazoa; phylum Arthropoda; class Insecta; order Diptera; family Drosophilidae; genus Zaprionus; species Zaprionus ornatus. The sequence continues at coordinate 4,574,483 of JAEIFZ010000115.1, read as the reverse complement.
GGCTGCCTTTCGCTTTGGCCACTCGCTGGTGCAGAACTCCTACATGCGATGCGATCGCCATCACAATGTGATCAACAACAGTGAGTAGAGATTAGATCTGACTTATGGCACCAGTAATATTGCACCTCTCCCCGCCCCCCTCTAGATGTTAGTCTGCACGAGGAGTTCCAGAACGGGGACATTGGCTCGGCAGGCTCACTGCATCGCCTGCTGCGCGGCATGGCCTCGCAACGTGCCCTCAAGAGGGACGAGTTCATCACGCCGGAGCTGACCAATCATCTCTTCCAGACGCCCGGCTTTCCCTTTGGTCTCGATCTGGCCGCCATTAACATACAGCGTGGACGTGATCACGGCCTGGCGCCGTACACCTCGTGGCGTGTGCCCTGCGGCCTGAGTCCCATACAGAGCTGGGATGATTTCGGTAATCCTTGAAGCATCTTTCAACGCTATCTTCCTGCTTATCAACCCCTCTCTCCACTCTCTGCCATCTATCTTAGCTAATGTCGTCGGCCCAGAGTCGGCCAAGCGCATTGGCCACGCCTATCGCAGCGTGCACGACATCGATCTCTTTGTGGGCGGCATTGCGGAGCGGCCTGTGGTGGGTGGCCTGGTGGGACCGACCTTCGCCTGCATCATTGCGCAACAGTTCAGCAATGCGCGACGTGGCGATCGCTTCTGGTACGAGAATGGTGGCTTCGAAAGCTCCTTCACGCCCGCGCAGCTGCACTCGCTGCGTCGCGTCTCGCTGGCACAGGTGCTCTGCCGTGCCGTGGGAGGCGGCACCTTTCAGCCACACATTTTCATCCCAGCCGAGTTCTCTGACAACGAGCGACAGACCTGCGGCACAGGCATACTGGCGTCCATTGATCTCAGTCCCTGGCTAGAGCAGGATCCCTTCCAACCCGATCATGTGTTCAACATAGTGCCAGCTGGAGATGCCACGCCTCCCAGTATTAAAGAGGACAAGGCGGGTTTCTCCAATCGTGTCAAGCCAGTCAAGCCGCATGTGGATATCAGACCCAACTCAGCTGCAGGTTTCCACCGACCGTCCCCGTCAAGTGGCAACCAAAGCAAAGTGAACGACAAACTTGACCTGAAACGAAAGACACTGACCACGAACAAGACACCGAACCGTACGCCGACTCCGACTCGCAAGACGCAGACAGCCAATGGGATCAGCAACAAGCTGGAGAAGTCGCCCAAGATTACCATCAACATAAACAATGTGATCACCAGAAAGCCAACAGGAGGCACCGCCAAGCGCACTGTGATCATTAATAATGTTCCCATTGAGCTGCGACATGCCGAGGATGGAAACGCAACGACGACGACGACGACGGAGACGACGCCGGACAAGGACATACCCGAGTTCCGGGAACTGACTTCGAACTCGACTGAGCAAGTTGACTCACTGACAGAGACAACGACGACGACTGTGAACAGGACACAACGAGACATTGTTGAGCCTAAGCGCAACTCGGTGGGGGATCCTCGCCTGTTGCACGTGCAACAGCGCCACAACCGTACAACGACACAGGCAACCTCTAAAACTACTTCGGGCACCACCTTCTCTAGTGCCAGTCCGAGCACAAGTCGCGCACGCACTAGTCGCACCACCAAATCCTCTAAACTGTCCAAGACAACCAAACGCAACGTTGAGCTGCGCAGTCAGCAATACGCAAGCAACTCCCAAGGACGACCGATCTATCCACAAAAGGTGGTGGTGAACGGACCGAGCTCAAGTGATCAATATGAGATCGAGATCAATATACGACAGACGAACAAGAGTCCCGTACAGAGACCCGACTACTCTGACTACACCACGTCGACTGTCTACCGACCCTTCTACGGCAACTACGAGAACAGTTACGCACCACACTACATGGACTATGGCAGCACCACACCCTCTTACGCTTACTATCCTGCACCGCATAGGGATCCTAATCCATCCACTATACAGAAGACTAAACCTCCTACGATTATCTATCTGAATGACAACGAGGACAGACGCACCACAACGCGACAGCCGAACATTTTTCAGAACTTCTTAAACTTTGCCACCAACGGACTGAATCCGCATGGCAATCGGCGACCCACGCTGGCGCCAGAGCCAAGTCCCATTTCCTCTTCCGCTGGGCACAAGGAGCAGCAGCAGCGCCCCCTTGTCTACGGGGAGAGTCCACTTAGCGGTGGTACCAGTAGCAACTCCGTGTATGCTCCGCGACCTTCCTCGCTCTCAGAGTCTTATCCCGTTTCGACCAGTTCGCATATTGGTGGCAATCTTGGCTCTAACTACCTCCATGCCTCGAGTAGCGCGGCCAGTTCGGGTCACTTTGGCAGCATCTCCGGCGTGGCCAGTGCTAACGGTGCCGACAGCACGTTCAGCTTTAATATACGTCCGCGTCCAGAGTCCGTTCCGAATCCTGTCTTCAGTTCCTATCCACGTCCGCAGAGTCTGTCACAAGGTGGCGGCTACGGCTTGGTTACCCAGTCGCCATATAAGCCCGACTATCCTCATAGCCAACCAGAGCTCTACTACGATCGCGAGCTGAGCAGCTCATCTAGCAGCAGCACGTCCAACGCGAGTCCCTTCTCCAGTGCCAGCACGGGCTACAGACCCTTGACACAGACACAGGCTCAGACTCAGTACTATGGACGAGCACCGGAACTGAAGGAGGTTGACACACCCAGTACAGATCACAAACTGGACATACACGACTATGACTACCTAAGCAGGACACTACTGAATGACACAGCACCGGACGAGAGCACGACAGACAATGACGATAGTGACGACTATGTGAACTACGATGAGGACGAACCAAACAACAAACACATCGACTTTATAAAGCTGGCAAAGCTGACAAAGGCGGACAACGTGACACACTCGGCCAAGACATACGACAAGGACGTACATACGAAACCGGAACTGATGACGGACAGAGCTCTAAATGCCACCATGGACAACTCGAACGCAACCTACCTGGACGACAACTACGTACTGCCCATACTGGCCAACGAGACGCGGACTATGTGCGCCACTGAGATGCCTAGACCGTTACTTTCCACCTCAATGCGGAGTACAGTGAATAGCAAAGTGACCGTTTTTCCGGACAGTGTGGCCAAGCAGCTGGGTAGGGGCGATATACTGGCTGATACTGCGGACTATGACGAGGCAATCCAGCAAGCGGTGCAGCTAAAGAAACTCACCGAAGTGGCCTTTGCACCCATCACAGTGCTGACCAAGCCGGACAGGTGAGTTTACATCAAATTGAAAGAAAGTGTCATTGAATTGCTTTATTTCTTATCAGACCTGACAATTGGGTAATCTTCAATAAGCCCAGCGAGGAGCCACTGCTGCCACAGCCGCCGGCAGTGATCAGCAGTGGCACAGGAGTGGAACCCACTGCCGAAGTGCCGATGCCTTTCTACAGCCTGAAGACCTTTAAACAGAGCCAGGCGCCATTGGATGATAGTAAAATCGATGCCAAATTCACCTAAGTTTTAGTGTAAACACATAGTTGAATTTAATTAATTTATTTATTTATTTAAATACTCAATATAACAAACAAGCAGCGATGTTTGGTTTTTTCTTACTTCTGCCACATTTAAATTTGGCGCCAATGCACTTTCATACAACAACCGATAGAGGCGCTAGTTTTTTATGCTTATTCGGCGTTGCCATATTGTAACATTTTATTTGACTCCCATTATCGATAGTCCGATACCAGCCAATGCGACTGGGCACACTCATCTGTTGTCTGTCGTCCTGCCACCACATTCAGCAGACACAAACCGAATAAACTGAATAAACGAAGTAGGTTTTCGCTTCCAATGTAAAAGTTTATTAAAAAGGCTGTGCAATAGAGCGAACGGGACTCGATGTTTGCGGCGACGTTCAACTGGCGTTGCTTACGCTTGCTGACAAATAACTAGTTGGTTATTTAGTTTGTTGTCATCCAGTTGTTTGTGCTACTGCTACTGTCGGTGAATTTTTAAGTCTGATTTTCGAGTCTGTGAGGCAATGGAGACTGATTACCAAAATTACGTCGAGTCATTGTCGGGGGTATCTTCGGATGACGATGATATCTCCACGGTGGATAGCTCCGATGAGGCTGAAGAGTCAACACTCTCCAACACATCCACATACCCCGTGCAGGCGCCTCAAACGCGAACGCGTAACTTGGCGCAAATGTTGTACGACAGGGAGGTATGTTGATACACACACTCAAACATACAAACTCTTATGAGCACCTTTTCCCCTACTTCCCTACAGCGAACGGGATTTTTTTCGGGTCTCTCTCGTGCAGGTCAAAAACAAAAGCTTCCATACGAAAGGGTGCCAAATAGATTAAAATTGTATCTCAAGGACGTGTTGGCCAACAATGCTATCGAGGGGTAAGCAAACCAATCTATAAGAAACTGTAGTGTTTAATCTTCCCATCCCCATTCCCGCATACTTTCAGGCACATATTCATGGGGCTGACTGCCTGTGGTCAGTATATGATCAGTCATCGCGTTGTGTGCAACGATAATACGTCGTTAAACCATTACTCTTTCAATGTAGGCTACAAGTATACGTATGTATCTGATGACTCTTCTAACCATAATGAAACTAACTTGGCACTTTCCAGTTTATACTTTTGGCTCTTTCAACCGCACAAGAAACTGCGACACTTTTTTTCACGAAGACTGTTCGATGATCATGTGGTGGACAATCTCAAAACTGTCACCATGACCCAATGGAAGAATGCAGATAAACAGATTCTGCTGGTACATGGTGCCGCCACAGAGGAGAGTGAAGAAAGCTATATAACATATGTGAAAGTTCCTAAACTTGGTTGTTTGGAGTGTAAAAAGCTCAACGATGATGGTCCATGTAAGGGATACTGATGCAAACATAATAAGAGAATAACTAATATTTTTCATATAAACAGATTCCTTTTACAACGCTCACTGCCTAAATTGCCACTTGACAGTGCACACAAAGTATTCCTCGACCGAAACGGATCCCCGTTTCGAGCCGAACATAAATCTGCTCTGCCCTGAGCGCATTCTTATTATCTCGAATGGTTTCATGCACATGCTGCGCATTGATGTGGACACGCCGGCCGTATCCAGCAGCAGCAGCAGCAGTAATTGCTTGCCACAACAGAACTACAACCTGCCCTGCATACAGCAAACATTGCTGCTCCCTCGCACTCCACAAGCCTGCGAGGAGGATAGATTCTCTGTGCCATTTACCGGATCTGAGGCGGACAGTGAGCACAGTGTTGTTGCTCGCATCATTGCCGATTTCAGTGACATTGAAACGGAGCATACCCAACGCACCAACCAACAAAACTCAATTAACATTTGCAACAGCAACAACGAAACGTTCCAGCAGCGTTCTAATTCAGAACAAAACAATGTGAGCTATGAGAAGATCGTTTTCTCATCGAACTGCAGCAGCGCCAGCATGGCTGCATCCAACGCGACCTTGATGGAAACCTCGCTACCTGTGGCAATTCAAAACGCAGTTAGCCCCAACGAGTCAAGTCAGTCGAGGAAACGAAATCAGCGCATAGTCACAAAATCCTATCGCAATGGTATCACAACAATTGATATGCAGGTGAGATCTATATTTATTAATATAATTAGTATTATTCTCTACATAATTTACCCTGAACTTTCCAGAACACATCAAGCTCTAGTTCTATGACGGATAAATCGAATGCTTACGAGTTTTCCGAGGACAACGAAAAGTATGAGAAGATTTCAACGTTTCGAAAACGCCGTTTGGCCGACAAAAAGTATGAGTTCTCTGAGGATAACTCGGAGAATATTATACCCTTTACGAAGATACGTTCAGCGGGACGTACGACGTTTAGTCCCTCGGCAGCTAGTTCAACTGCCCAGCGAAGCTTACATCGTTTCTCGCCCACGGCACACTTCTTCCACAATTCTCCCTGTGCCTCGCCTTCGTCGTCGCCACATCCCGCCCAACCGGCTCATACGCCGCCCCCGACGACACACCTCGGATTTCGCTCTCCTCCTTCGAGCTCGAATATGATGCGTTCGCCTAGCCGCAACGCGAATCCTGCCACAGTTGCTGCTCAGATGTACAACCAAAAGTCGCCACCGCTGTCGCAGGCAACACTGCAGATGCTAAGCTATAAACCCAATGGACCTTTGGGAGCATTGTCGCCCCTGCAAGTGTCCATGGCCAAGCGCTTTGAGATTGGCGGCTCCATGTCACCAAATGCCAGTCTATCGTTCTTATCACCTCGTCGCGATGAGCAGCGCATTGTTGAGATGCCTGTACAGGGTGGAGTCATGCCAGAGAAGCCGGTATGCACCAAGAAACTAAGACGTCGCTATGTCGACGAAGACGATGCCACCTCTGTGATTACAAGCGAAGAGGGTAAGCTAATCTCTTCTCGAACTTATTCTAAGCTTATGTATAACAATCTACTTTGCCCATAGATGACTGCATCTCCCCAGGCTATCATACTTCCCTGCCCATGGAGGTGCACGGTTCGTGCTATTCGGAAATGCAAATGATATCACAGGCATCCTATCAACGATTGCGTTGCAGCAGTGTCGTTATAACGCAGCATTCTTTTGATCTTGAGACTTTTACATATTATGTAATCAGCATGCTCTGCCAGAAACATCAGAAGATCTACAATGTATTCTACGACTGGGCATACGAGTTCATCAATGTTTGCCCAATAAGCCAAACCATAAGCTGCTTGCTGATGGCACAATTCTCGGCACGGGATCAAACGCCAACAACATCGACGAATTGCGTTTACTGCACAGGTCGCATGGGATGCGTTTTTCATAATCGACAATATGAATGTCGCATACTATTCACTTGGAACATGGAGACAGGTCAATGGCAGGTTCTTGATTATGGTGAACTCAAGGAAATGCACGAACTGTTTAGTCCACTCAAACGGTTGGGCAAATCTCGATTGACATTTGCACAATTAGCCCGACAAACTGCTCGCGAAATGGCACTCAGTCTTAGTTCTCTGCCTGATTATACCAGTAACTTGCGGGTGCTTAATTCAGACATGAAGAAGTCAAAGTCATCGATTTGTGATCTGGACAACATGGTGGAGTTTCATCTGAAGCGCACTAACTACAATGAATTGCTATAAGCAGCGAGGATATCGCTGTTGTCCTCGTAACGTACAAGTGCATCTAGTTCAGTTTCAAACAAATATATAAAACTTGCGCTGTATTTAGTTTTCAAATAAGTATACATTTTTAGTGCAACGAAACGCTTTTGCTATAGTTGAAATGCGTCCTAATTTTGACTGACGTCTTTTAAGTAAACTACAATATAATTTGTAAGTAGTTCTATGACATGCCTCTAATAGGGCATATACTTTTGATATTTCTCGTAATATTACCTTCTACTGAACAAAAACCAAACAGAAATCTAGTTAGTAATTCTATACTATACACGTATAACTCATACACGTACATATGGTACCAACTAGTTAGATGAGGATGTTTAATGGATATTCGTAAATATACACACCTAATCAACAAAAATATTGAAATTGAGTGAGTTAAATTATGAAAACAATATAGATAATAATAATATACTGAAAGAAACATGACAAACAACTTTAAATTAAATACATCTATATAGTACGATTTCAAGTCTATAAAACTGAAAAATTTACTGAAATAAAATTTGATTTATTTTATGAAAATCAAACACGTAATCATTTTGTTGTTTAAGATTCGTACAAAGTTAACGAGGCCGGTTTCTGTGGTTTCCACTTCAATCTGATAAAAAAAAAAAACAATATAAGTATATTATTAGGATTCCACTTAATTACAGAAATATGTGTACAACTCACCGTTCAGCGAGAGCTTTAAGAACATCTTTCTTCAGAATTGTTACCACAAACAATATAATTCCTTGAGAACACGTTATAAAGTCTGCGGCTCTTGTCCAATTGTTGCGTATTTCATAAAGTGAACAAATGTATGTTATGATTTCCAGAATCCACACAACACCAACAATCACGAACAAGCGAAATAACATAACAAAACTAAAATAAAATAAACATTTAATTACTTTAACTCCCAGCACAAGGTGACCATACTTTGCTAGATTCCTTAACTGACGTTGACTCTCGGATTGTTTCAACTGGCGTCTATTATCTCTGTTCTGTACAATAATTCTCATGGCCGTCTTTGTGAAGAGGACTATGTTGATAGTAATCAATATGAACAAAGGCCCATAAAAATAAATCGACGCCGTCCAACTGTAAGCTTCATAAAATCTGTTAACAACCTGCTTTCAGATATTGAAATAATTTTCGTACTGTTAATCCAACAATCATAATGTGTGAAGTCCGGTATGTAATCAGTGAATTTTGTAAATTCTGTCAAAGTTGTGAATGCAAATAGAACTGAAGCCACGCTCCAAACAAAGATATTGTATTTCAGAAATCTATTCTTTATACCAACACCAACGTTTTGGAAAGTTTTCCATAAATTGTAGTTGATAATCAAAAGCCAAAGAAATGAGGACAAAACAGCGATATATCCAACACAACCTGTGGATTAAATACTAATTAAAATAATCAAGAGCACAATAAAATATTTAAACAAATTACCAACGAAATAGCAGATCAATATACCGTCTTCTGGTTCCACCCAATGCAGGTTTGCAACAATCAGGAATGAGAAGCTTATAGAGAGGCAAATAAAGTAACACGTGCAGCATTTTCCGTGGACACTTCTAAAGTTCGGTAATATTAGATACACAATTGTTATCAAAATCATTAAGAAGACAGACACCACTTGAACTGTAAATAAATAGTTTTTATAAATGCAATGAATATTTCATAAACGATGTATGTTGTCAATGTTTAAATGGATACCATGTAAACTATACACATTAATTTGATATGTACATATATAAATTTCTGTAAATCATATAAATGTTACAACACCCCCGGTACATGCTATGTACACACATGTCCACATGTCATTGGAAAAAGGCTTATATGATACCTATATAAGTAGTTTAGGTGATAAAAGGACAATTGTCCGATCTTAGTTATTTCTTTCACGATACTACACACATGTTTTAAATTTTATTAAGTATGTAATTTTATTACAATCGTGTTATTTTATTTGCTTACCGACATCTGTAGATCTGTCAGCCTCTTTGATACAGTGATGAGGTAATATTTTATATATTAATGAGTTGCCATTTGCTAACAGGTGTGGCTGCATGCAATAGTCCCGCTTAGATAGGTAGGCAGAATCCTTATGACGGATCAGCGTGCCGTTCTGTAATGTTAGTTGATAAATAAAGCACTATTTAATATTTACTTAAGCTATCCGTTTCAGACCTCAAACAATGTCCAGTTATGGGTAGAATCCCATTCGGGATCCAAGTAAAAATGGTCCTCACACGGTATAGGTAAATCTTTTAATAATGTATATTCTTGAATATACATTTTAGTCGCTGTCCCATTTTTCAACGTTATATTGAACAGTGTCTCATTTTCCACCGATTTATCAACATTTTCACATCTTCGTTTTCCTTGAACGAGCTCTTGGCCAAGCGGACAGCATAATCGGATACATGGCTTGTCTTGGCAAACACAACCTCTGATGTGTTCTGGAACATCTTGTTCCTCATCGTCGAAAAAGAGTTCTTTGGTGTACTTTCCTACCATTTCTTTCGGAATCAATATGCCGTCGTACAAGTATGATCCATTTTCAACTGGGAACCTATTTGTTAGATCGACTGTATTAAAGTAGTCGCAGCCTGGAATATCGCCAACAACCGCAGCTAGAAGTAAACTCCATATTGCGAGATGCACTATCCGTTTTTGTATTTGCTGAAAGCCTACCAAACTTTTTAACATAATCATAGTTCCGGGCTCTAAAGCGCTTCGGTTGGTATAGTGCTAATGGAGTTCTATTAAATTTATCCGTATAGATGCTTAACCTTTGTCGATATAAATTGAACTAACTGGATTAATTTTGTGCTGAAAAAATATAAGTATTTTTTGTACATTTTGAGCTCCGATAATTTAACAATCTTTAATGTTCTTGTAGTACATAAAAATACCCTTTAGATAGTTATGGAATGAAGGGTAGCATAAGCTGATACAATTAATTTATTGTATAAGTTTTATTTTTGAGCACGAGCTTTTGAGTTAATTTAAGAAATATTTTTATTGGTTAGAAAAGCTAATACTTTATGCATGTTTAAGTATCCCGTAGTTGATTCTCTTGTATTGAAACTCTCTCATCGGATAATACAAAAGAATCCCGCCGTAGCGTACCCTTTATTTCTAACAGATAGGTCACGTTCATGGAGACACGCAAGAACTAATTCATCGCAAGGCGCAGGCCGCGATACCCGGAACTATAGAAAATGTTGACTCAAAAGTCTTTTACATTTTAAATGACTATTTATTGGGTTTTTAAAAGGGTATTCCATTGCCCGGCGCTTTTGATTGTAGCTTTCGTTACTTATTGATTTATGTATATAGGAATGTATCGAGGCTACGAACATATTAAAGAAACTTATCTTACTTGCGATATGCAGAGCTATAAAGAACCAACTTCTTATACCCATATTGTATATAAAAATTCCAGCTTCCACGAGCTTCAATTCCCAAGAAAACAGTGCGAGCTTTGAAAGTATTCTTTTATCAAATTGCAGCAGCAGCGTAGCTATGGTAGTTAATTGCACATGTTCCATAGAGATTTAAAAAAACCACAGTAACTAAACAAATATAAATGTAGAAAATAGCAATGTGATTTATGGGCATTTCACAGAAAGAGTACACCAACCGAAGTATTTGCCAAATGGTTTTTGTAAAAACCATAGGGTTATTTCCGTTTCAACTTGGTACACAGGATTTCTATGAATGAATACTTTACATGCATATAAATAACGGAAAAACTCGAAAAGCAGACTTAGTATTTACTACGAAACCCAATTGGCCAAGCTAAATACAACCAATAAGCTAGAAAGCCATTGGATGACATGCAGCGATCTTAAACCTTATACAGCCAACAGCAAATCAGTCGTTTAAATAAATAAATTCTTACACACATACATACATTTTTATGACAGCGGCATACCCGCATCCAGCGCGATCTTGATAGAAACCTCGGTGCCTTTTCTCAATCAAACAAAAACGTAAATACTTATGGTACCAAATAATTATTCTATTAAGTAAATACAGACGACAGGATTTAAATAAATATAGAGAATAGCAATATATTCAATTAAACCTTACACAAAGCAAATGTTGCAATTTAAAAAATTATATTTTTGTTTAAATAATTAAAACATTTGTATTTCCCGCAGTCATTTCTTTGGCCTTCGTCGTACAAAGTTCAGAATGGTTCTGTGGTTTACCCTTTAATCTAAAAAATGAATAAATATATAATTACCATTCGATTTGATTACAGAACAATGTGTATGACTCACCGTTTACCGAGAGCTTTTAAAACATCTTTCTTGAGAATTGTTACGACAAACAATATGATTCCTTGGGATGATGTAATATAGTCCGAGTATATAGTCCATTTGGTAGCTATTCCATAAAGAGAGCATGCATAGGTGATTATATCAAAATTCCACACAACACCAACAATCATGAACAATCGAAATAACATGACGAAACTAAAATAAAAAATATATATTAGGGTATTTAAATATTATAACTCCCAATCCAATCCGAAATTACTTCGACAGCTTCCTTATCTGCCTATGGCACTCGGATTGATCCAATTGCCGTCTATTGTCTCTGTTCTGAATTATAATACGCATGGCAGTCTTTATAAAGAGGACGAAATTGATCGTAAACAGGATTAGCAGAGGCCCGTAATAGTAAATCAAGCCCGACCATCTGGAAGCTTTATAGAAACAGTTATTAGCCTGAATGGAAATATCGAAAGAATTTTTGTACTGTTAATCCAACAAACATCACTTATAAAATTCGGGGTCATTTTAGATTTAATTAAAGCCGATGTCCACAATCCTGTAGTTTCTGCCAATATTGTGATTGCAAATAAAATTGAAGTTACACTCCAGACGAAGATATTGTATTCCACAAATCTGTTTTCAACAGCAACACCTATGTTTTGAAAAGTTTTCCATAAATTGAAGTTGATAATTAATAGCCAAAGAAATGAAGATATAATAGCGATATATCCAATACAACCTGGGATAATTCAAAAACAGTTTATAACCAGGAGCACAACATTAAATTTAAAAAAATTACCAACGAGGTAGCAGATGAACTGTCCGTCTTTTGCGTCCACCCAATGCATAGTTCCAACAATGAACAGTGAGATTCCCAAGGAGGAAGAAATAAAATAGCAGATGCAACATTTTCCGTAGACACTTCTAAAGTTTGGTAATATCAGATATACAACAGTAATCAAAATCATAAAGAAGATAGATACTAATTGTACTGAAAGTAAACAATTTTTATAAATGTTTAATGTTTGTATAGAGAATATGTACAAATATTTTTTACAAATGGATGTAATCGGCTGAAGAAGTGACTGATTTTATAAATTTTACTTGGCTCATTTTTGATTTGCATCAATACAGTTTGATCACTCCAAGCTAAAAACTGATCAGATCAAACCTGTATACACATACATATATACCTGTTATATACTTAAAGAGGCCTATTCTCTTTATACTTACCATAAGTTATTGTTGTGTTATAGTATCTGATGCAGTAATTAGGCGATACCTTAAATATTATCAAAGTCCCATTCGAATTGTATTTTAAATGTGTCTTCATGCAATAGTGTCCTTTAGTTAACATTTCATTTGTCAAATGACGTAAGAGACTGCCATTCTAAAAAGTTAATTGATTACTAAAGCAATTTTTTAATTTACGATTCTGTTTGAAACCTCGAACAATGTCCATGTTTTTGAAGAACTCCATTCGCTATCCAAGGATGAATATTTTTTACACGCCATGTGTTTTAATATTGTAAAGCCATTCAAATCGCTTTCTACCTCTTTTCCATTGTCCAGCGTTATTTTGATAGAACTTACAAATTGTTTCCCATTATGAGTATTTTCACATATCTGTATTTCATTATCGAGCTCAATATTACACTCACTGCAGAAATGGATACATCGCTTGTCTGGGCAAACACAACCTCTAGGGTGTTCTGGAACATCTTGTACCTCACCATTGAAAAAGTACTGCTTGCTATAATTACCGACCTGTTCTTTCGAGATCAATATATTTTCATACAGATACGATCCATTGTGGAATCGATGACTTTTCGTTAGATCGACTGTATCGAAATATTCGCAGCCTGGAATATCACCAGCAACCTCAGCTATAAGTATAGTCCAAAATGCGAGATTCACTGAACATTTTTGCCATCTCTGAAAACATATGGAATACTTAGTAAAATTACCGTAATCTAATTCTAACTGGACTAAGACTATGTTCCGAAAGTTTAATAGCAAATGTACCAAGCTATTAAAAACTGTTAAAATCACGGTATCAAACGCGATAATTTTACTGCTTTGGTATGTTAAATGCAAATAGAGTTATGTACAATGTATTCCTTTAGGTGTTTAGCTTAAGGGAACTGTATGTTAACAATACAACAGCTTCATTTTTCATTTCCTCATTTATATAAATATTACGTTTGCAACCATAATCACAGTAAGCCGAAGCTCCAAAAGAAGCTTAAAACACGAATTTATTATAAGGAGAACTGCACGCAGCAAGCACCGGGATTATACTGAGTGATCTCAAAACTACGACTAAATCCATACCTAAGTCTAGTCTACTAACTCGCTACATAATATCTCTAAGTACATATATTTCGCTTTATTGCCTGTTTCTCGCCAAGCATCTATAGCTTTTTCTGTTTAGTCTAGTTATAAAAGTCTAACATCTTCTTTATTTTATACCTTCTCGAATCACCATGCTGGGCGTGGCAGCTGTGCTGTGCGTTCATAAATGCCTTTGCATTTAGTCGTTTTGCACAACTAACTTAGTGTATTGTTTGTGTAAAGTGAGGTAAGTTAGTTATACATACTGAAATTAACGGGCTTATCCATTTTATTTCTATATACAATGTCATACAATACATATGCACAAGTATTTAGGAAGATATAGAAGGGTAATTTTCTTTTGAGGCGTACGTCTGGTAAATTAACTATCAATTATTTTATCCAAAGCTGACATAAAAATATTCTTAAATAATTTTAAAACTATATATATTCTACATATATTTCTAAAATTAAACATTCTTTTTATTTTATTTTCATTATTTTTTATTTCTTTTTACAAACACGTATGAATGAGGCGATTATTAATAGGCTGGAGAACAAACAACAATTCTAAGTTAAGAAATATTGTGATAAGGGGAATTGAAAAGTACATACAAACTTTGCAAACAACACTGAACATAATATATATGTATGTATATATGAATGAATTTATTGGAAATCGTTAAACAATAAATATACATATTGCACGTATGTACATATATAGCTCTAAACAAATATATTATATAACAATCAAAAGTAGCGCACTTTCGGCTTAACATTTTTTCCTAAACACAGTTTTTTACGTAAATATTTATTTAAAAAATGTAAAGTACTAATAGCAATTCACTTATTGAAATGAATAAAAAATAAATAATTGGTACATTGCCGACTTTTAGTTATTTGTCAGGACATTTCTCATTCTTTGACATCAAGCGCATTTCACTCGTGGCAACTTGACTTGTTGTTGAATTGGGGATTATTTCTTTCGTGCCGGATACACTAACGAATATTATATTGAAATTAATTATCTATTTAAATGCAATATTTACTTACAGTTCAAGTAATGATTTTAACACGTCTTTCCTCAGGATTGTTGCCACAAATAACACAATTCCCTGTCCCGATGTGATTAAATCAATCATTTTTACCCACACTGATTCCGAAACATTTTCATAACACAAAGATAGTGTATAGGATACGATTTCCAGAATCCAGACAACTCCCACAATCACGAAAAGCCGGAAGAACATGCCAAAGCTGAAAATAAGTTTATTTTTAAAAACTGAATACTATAATTTTCTAACAAGATGTACTTTGCGATGTTTCTTAAATTTCTCTGACACACGGACTCCGCTAAGTGACGTCTATTGTTTCTATTCTGCACAATAATACGTTTCGTCGTCTTTATAAAGAACGTTATGTTGATTATCATAAGAATAAACAGGGGGCCATAGTAGTAAATTGATGCTGTCCAACTGTAAGCTACATATATAAAAACAATTTCATGAGACTTCTGGAATTATCGAAATATTCAAGTAATTATCATACTGTTAATCCAACAATCAAAGTATGTGAAACCAGGTTTCCATGGAATTAGGTCAGTTAGGTCAACAGCAACAGCGACTACAAGAAATATCGTAGACAAGCTCCATACAAAGATGTTGTATTTACAAAATTTAGATTTTTGACCAACTCCTACATTATTGAAAGTCCTCCATAAATTGTAGTTTATAATCGATAGCCAGAAGAAAGTAGAGATAACCGTGTAATATCCACTATAACCTAAAAATCCGAATTGAAGTAATACTCGGTGATATATCGTGCAATAGGCCAAACAATATTACCAACTAAGTTACAAATCCAGCCGTCTTCTATCTCAACCCAATGCAGATTTGCAACAATCAAGAGTGAAAAGCTCAGGGAGAGGCAAATAAAGTAGCAGACGCAACATTTACCATGGGCACTTCTAAAGTTTGGTAATATCAGATACACAACAGAAATCAAAATCATGAAGAAGACAGAAACCACTTGGACTGTAAATATGAAGTTTTCATAAATATTATAAGTAAATAATGTGTGTATGTAAATCATTTATGTATATTATAATACCTAATCATATCACATGTTAATTATTTTAATTCAAGATTCCGCAAGCATGCCACATACTTGAAACTTATCTGCTTACCATAATCTTTAGATCTGTCAGGCTCCGGGATGCAGTGATGCGGTAAAATTTTATATATAAGATCTGTACTATTGGATACATATGATAGTTGATGCTGTATGCAATAATCCCGCTTAGATAAACTAGTAGCATCCAAATGACGGATTAGTGTGCCGTTCTATATAGTTGGTCAATAACTTAAGCATTATTTAATATTTACTTAAACTATCTGCATCATACCTCGAACAATGTCCAGTCATGGCCAGGAGTCTCTTCGGGATTCAAGTGTAAATGCTTCTCACACGGTATGGGTAAATGTTTTAATAAGGTAAATTCTCGAATATCCCTTTTTACCTCCGTCCCATTGTTCAGCGTTATACTAACCTTAGTCTCAGATTCCACTATATTTGACGCACTTTCGCATTTTCGTTGTTTATCGACGAGTACTTGACCAAGCTCACAGCACAAGCGGATACATGGCTTGATGTGGCAAACACAACCTCTTGGATGTTTTGGAACATGTTCTTCCTCACCACCGAAGAAGTATTGTTTGCTATAATATCCAACCTGTTCTTTGGGAATTATTATGTCGTCGTACAGATATGATCCATTTTCAAACTGATGCCTATTCGTAAGATCGACCGTATCAAAGTAGTCACATCCTGGAATATCCCCGGCGGATACAGGTTTATTTATGCTTAGTATTACAACAGCAAAATAAATAAACATGTTCTATGATAAAAGAATTGTATTTTATAAACGCAGATCGAAAAAATTTAGGTTTATGTCTGATTGCAATCAGACAGGAATATAATGTTAGTATTTCGCGCAATGCCCAATGTAACAAGATCTCATAGTGAACGCTTTGAGCAAAGCTTTTTTTATACCCGCTGCCCATAAGGCTAAAAGGGTATTATAACTTTGTGTCAATCGAAAATATATATAATGCGCAGAAGGCAGCGTTTCTGTCTTCACAAAGTATATATATTTTTAATTAGCTTCAACAACCAAGTCGAAATAGAGTTGTCCATCTATCCGTTTGAAACCTAGATCTCAGAGACTATAATAACTAGGACTATCAAATTTGGTACAAATATGTGTAATTATTGCACACAGACTTTTGTCTTAGAATTTGACCACGCCTCTTCCGCCCCCGTAAATCAATAATAACGCAATTTAATTTAATGCGCAACAGTTGAAAACATTTTCATTTGTACAGAGTGCGTGTTAAAATGCAACGAATGCAACAAGTACACTCTGAATGATTTGCACACACAATACAAATTGGGACGTGCTTTCCGCACTTTCATTGCTTTTCACGCTCACTATGATATCATCTCTAGCATACGCTAAAATTCGTTTAAAGCTCTTCTTACCATTAAGCAAGTTGAAAACACTGGTAATTGTTTATTTCTGTACATTTGTATTTTGAATGTCTTGCTCCCTATATTAGTTTAAATACTATACTTTAATATAATATCACATGTGGACTTTTACAAGGGTGGAAACCAACTAAAGAAAAATAACCGACGTTAATCATTTTTATTTTAATTTTCTTTGTGTGATTTGCAAACACAATAAATATACCATATACTCTTGACATATTAATACATTAAACCTTGAAGGGAAGATGTAATTTCTTCTCTCTTTTTAATCGTTATATGTTTAAGTGACAGCAAAAAGATTAACGACAATCATCACCAAAATTTCTATTGCATTACACTGTATAAAAGACCTGAAGCGCCCACCAAATAATTATTTTACTTAAATTCTTGATAAATCAAGCCCTATCAGTAAATTCATTCGAACAAAATCGAATAAAAACCGAACCTGAACCAATTTTGCAATAGTAATAAAGAATGTATAGTTTCTGCAAGTACTTTCAGCAGCAATTCTCAAATATAGGTTCAGAATTGTGTGTTGCACAGTGTTAACAATATATGTGATCGGGGGCATCGATTCTTTTAAGCGATATTTACTCGATTACCAGAAATAGAACTATCGTCTGCTATAACGGAGTGATTCCATTTTTACTGTTAACAACAGTCACAGGAGTATAGAATATAAGCTATCCCTTTGAACACCCTGCAAAATAGCAGCATAATTGAATATTTCTATTTCTTTATTTTTTTTTTTATATTAAACAATGTTATTTTTGTGTAACGAGACCAAAAATTCTTTTTCAATTTAATTCCGCACTTACCAAATTTTCCATTTTTAAATTTTATTCAATTGATTTTTCTTTTCAATTTTTTCAACTTTATTAGATAAGAATACATATACATTTATATAAAATATATTAAACAATAACGTAGTTATATTAATTGTACTGTAATAAACGTATTTCATCATATTTAAATCAATAAACAAAGAATATTTTGTGCAGTAAACTTTCAGTTTAAGAGCATCAAATATTTTGTTATAAAACAATTTTTTGATCGTTTTCATGATTATTGTTATTAATTAAATATAATAACGTGTCACAACGGTTAAGCTTGGATTTATAGTATTTGAAAACCACATAAACAATCAAAACTTGAATATTTACATTTTCAGAGAAAACCTCATTTTGAAATAAAATGTACAGTAACCTTTAACAAAAGTGATTTAAAATACCTACAAATAGTATTAAAGTTTTTATAATTTGCTCAAGAAGATTTATAAAGTTCTTGAGCCCTAAGAACCTAAAGAAAACTCGTCACTAAGATGTAACACCTAAACGAAGAAATTTATATAGTTTAGTTTCATTCCTAGAATATTTACACACAACTTTTTTTTGTTTTGTTTTTTTGTAATAATTTTTCCTCAATTTTGTTTAATATATATTTGACTAGTGCTTTAGGTGTATATTGTATATATAGATATATTTAAAATACGCACTTGGAGCCCAATTTGAAACCACGACGACACTTAGTTGTAATTACAAAAATATTACAAATCTAAAAATACATTAAATTCACAATTAGCTTAAGTTGCAATCCATCAGATCTCAGTTAGCATGGGCTGGATTCTTGGCATTATACATAAAAGTGTATACTTCTTTTGAACATTTACATACAGTTTCTCATTCTCTTTCTACATTGTTCAAATTGAACATAGGTTCCCTCTTCTAATTCCATTTACCTCAGTAGTACTTCAATGGATCCTTGCGATCCCAAAATATATATATTTATATATATCTAGAGTAGATCAATAATCATTTGTTCAGTTAGTCAAGAGTTGGGCTCGCCTTTTTAAGGCGTACCCTAGTAGCTAACTGTTTTCCTACTTTTCTGTTAAGAGTGTCTAATTTTTACAGAAATACATACATAAAATATTTGATTAATCATATGCATACATATACAGTATAGTTAATTTGTTGTCTGTCTATGTATACCGGGTGCAGTCGAGTGACTCAACTGGCAACAACTCATTTTCGCACAATGTTTGGAATCAATCATTTGATGATCATTCACAGAAGTAGTGAGGTAGAAATGTTCTCTTCCGCTCTGCTGATCTCTCTTCTACTGATCTTATCCGATCTTACCAGCTGTTACTAATCGCCTGCTCCAGCTTGGCCTTGGCAACTGCTGCAGCGGCAGCTGCTGCGGCCGCCTGTGCTGCTGCCGAACTAGCGCCAAGAGTGCCAGCTCCTGTGGCAACTACGCCATGTTGTTTACCCACAGCAACCGCAGCGGCGGCAGCTGCAGCCGCCAGCAGCGAGGCCGACGACGAGCTGGGCATGAAGTTGACATTAATGTTAATGGGATGAACCACAGGCATGCTGGTGTAGCTCTTCTCGAGCAGATCAACCCCATTCAGGTACGGCACCAGGGCATTGTAGTCTACGTTGAGTGGCACGTAGTAGTTGCCTTGGCAGTGCAGCGCAAAAATGGGCACTGTGAACGAGTGGCGCGGCGGCAGCGGTGCTGTAGTGCTGCTAGGTGTGCTCAGCTGGGCGCCACCGCCGGCACTCAGCTTGGCCAGCAACGGGCTGGAGTTGGAACTGCTGTTGTGTAGCTCCGACTTGATGTCTTTTATGTCACTGAAGTTGAAGTTCGGTTTGTCCTCTCGCACCAGCATCATGGGACGTGATGGATTTGGATTGCTCGCCTCGCTGTGGGCGTCTGGTAGCATTGCATCGCCATTGCATGCTGCTGCCGCCGCCGCTGCTGCAGCCTCGGCCAGCTTGCGCTTCTTTGCCATAATAGGAGCTATTTCTGGTTCAGTGCCATCCTTTGAATGCTCGGACAGTGTATGCAAATGCGAGTGATCACTCTGCAGATGCGGCGCGTGTTCGCTGCTCGTCTCCTCGTCATGCAACTCATGCACGAAGCGCTCCTTAATATGATTCTTGTACTTGTAGTTGTTGTTGTGCTCAATCTCATGCGATGACTCCGAGTAGTTACGCATACGCACCGACATCATGCTGTCCGTTGTATGATGATTGTGTGCCAGATGTGAATGTTGAGAATGATGCTGCAGCAGAGCGTCCCGCGGCGGAGGTGAGTGCATGTTGGAGGTGTCCGTATGCAGTATCGGCTCGCGGGATGAATCGAAATCATGCTGACTGCTGTCCGTATGATGATGTGGCGCCGTCGAGGTAATCACTGGCGCCTGATGTGGCTGCTGCTGATGGGCTGCTGCAATGACACTGGCAACTGTAGCAGCAGCAGCGGCTGCCGATGAGGACGATGTCTTGCCTGCCAGCGTGTGGCATGCAGTAGATGCAGATGTTGTCGAACTTGCCGCATTACTGCTGGCCGCATTGGAGCCCGAGCCTGAGCCCGAACCGGAGCCCGTTGAGTTTGTGGGTATATTGTCAACGGCAATGCCATTGACACTGCCATTGCCAACGTTGACAAGCTTGCTGGGGCTCAAGCGCTCCATGCTGGCATTCGAAGTGCTGGCATTGGTCACAGCGGCGGCAGTGGCAGCAGCCGCAGCGGCAGCCGCATGCTGATTGCGCTGCAGCTGATTGAGATGATTGCGGAAACTCAGATCCTTGACGTCGTTGTGGTCGTTGCTGTGCTCCACATCGGAGGCCCCCAGCATGTCACGCAAATGGCACAGCGGTTGATGATATGCCTGGTGTGGGCTGCCACTGGAAGCGCTCACATTGTCCGGCATGTGGCAGCTGCGCGACGACTTGTAGCAATCAGCTGAGGAGAATGAATAGAAATGAGTCATAATAAAATACAAGTCAAGGTGATTACACTCACCCTTAAACACCTCATCGATGTGCTCCTGCAGGCGCGTCAACAGACGATAGCAAAAGTCCTGCATCTGACTATCGTAGAGGAACTTGGCAGCCTCCTTCATGCAGTCCATGTAGCCGCTGCGATACTCGCTCTCCTTCTGCAGGCACTCGCTCTGCAGATGCTTCAGATGCCTGATGGCCATCTCGATGATTTCGGTCTTCTCGATGCGGCCACGCCCCTTACGCTGGTATTGCGGTGGTATCAGGCGAGACAGATCAGCCAGGCAGGAGTTCATGCGATCGCGGCGACGCTTTTCAATAATGCGATGCGAGAGTGGATCTTGCTGTTAAGGGGGGAGGTATAAAAGGAAAAGATCATCATGTTAACACAACGAGTCACAATGAGTCGGGGGCAATATATCAGACTACTAAGTAAAAGATCATGATGTTCTTGGACCATTATGCTTATCGATTCTGGCCAGAGTTGTTTTGTTTTTCTTTTTCGTTTTATTTTTCTTGTCAATAAATTTGTATTGTAATTACTTTAAATCGAATTAGCTTCGGTTTTTCTGGTAATTGTTTTATTATTTATCATTTATCTCATGGTTCTACAATAAAAAAGGGTCAAAAGCGGCGTCATCTCTCTCTCTCTCTCTCTCTCTCGCATTCGCTCTCTCGGGTTGCAGAAGTGCGTTCAACGGGGGCGTGTCAACGTGGGCGTCATTTGGCGTCATCGATTCGACCGATTCGAATTCACATTTAGAGTATGAGTTGAGTATATATGAAACTTGATTCTACTCGGCGCTGACACTTTTGATCCTTTGATTTTGTATTCGATTTATCGATTGCTCGAACAAATCGAATTAATCGTGTGTGCTTGTTAAGTTTTGCGATTTGTTGCGAATATTGTTCGCTCTAAAATTGTAATATTTACCCTCGATGTTTTATTACGTCTTCCGGTGGCATATTCAGCATCGTCCTCGCTGTATGCCGTTGCAGATGTTGAAAAATTTAAACTAGATTCTGTGCAATAAGGAAAACTGGAGACTGCTGCTTCGCTATAATTCGTATGCGTTTTGTTTCATATGCAAAAAGAAGTGGGAAGGATAAGAAACACAAATAAGTCCAAATCTTCAATTCAATTTTCAAAAATGTTTTTTTTTTTTTTCATTTTGAGTTTTTTTCTGTTCAATTCATTGAGTTTTCATTGTTTTAGTAATGCATTTATTAGGCGCATAACTTATCGACTGACTTAAAGTAATAACTTAATAGCTAATTATACTAGAATTATTATTATTATTTATTATGTAGTTATGTGTGTTGTTGTTTGGCAATGCTTTATTTCGTTTCGAAAACAAAAAAGTTAGAGATATGGTAATAAAAAATAAGCCTAGGCTGTAATGGTGAGAAAAAAGAAAGTTTATTAATCGAAATTGCTCTGTACACTGTACACTGTACAACACATTGTTAGTTAAATCGATCACTTATTAGTCATCTCTCTCTTTCTCTCCCAGTCATTGTCTCTTTCTCTCTCTCATTCTCTTTAGACAATCTCTCACACAGTTGGTAGTGTTTAACCAGCAGGTTTATCCGAGAGTTCTTCCCCATTTCACTTGCTTGGCTAAAATCAAACGAGCGTTTTGGTTTGGTATTTTTTTTTTTTTTGGTTATAGTTAAAAAATATATAAGTATCTTAAGATATATAGGTAATACATACAGTAAGCATGGAGAAGATTAAGCATACACAGCTTATACTCGTAGAAAACTCCGAAATATAAACACAAACACAACAATATTTACACTTACACTGTGTATATTGAGTATATAATAAATGAGTAGCTAGTTGGGGAGTATTAAAAATATCTGGGTTGAGTTTAAACTCATTTGGTTGCTGTTCATCTCTACAAATATTATTCATTTATTATAGTGCAATCTCTTTACACGTTTTCATCAGCAAATCTTAAATTAGACTACACGTTTCAGGCGTCTATCACAAATAATATGTTACCCAGACTAGAAACATTCGAAATTCATTCGAAACAGAGCGAAGAATGCTAACAAAGCTAACTCTACAAAGTGTTGTCAAGAAAGATATATGAGGTATATATAGCAATATAGTATATACGCAAACATTTCATCAATTTCAATGAACAATCAATTTGTACAGTGACCAAAACAAACAAAGTGCTAAAGGAAAAATGCAAACAGAAGCGAAAAACGAAAAAGCAAATGAGAAAAAGACGCGCCCAGAGACGCGCAGCAGAAAAAGCTAGAAGATTTGTGGCTACACTGGCTACACGGGCTACACGGGCTACACGCTGGCGATAAGAGCACGCAATGATTGCTCGAATATGAGAGCGATATCGCAAGCACTTACACACACAGAGAGACAAGCATACACATGTATATATACCAGTAAGCACCGGCGCATGGCGCTTAGAACTTGTTTACCTCCCCCCTGCTGAGCAGCGTAGGCAAAATTTTGTGAAATTCACTAGCATATCTAGCTAGCAAATTTGCTGTCACATTTCGCAGAGCATTTAGCACGTTTTGTTGCCTCTTGTGTTGTGGTTCCAAAGCCGCACCAAGTCTTGAGAGTCACGCACAGTTTACGCTGCGTATGCGTAATGTGCGAGTTTTCTATTGAAATAGCAAAACAAACTGCAGACTGATAGATATGTATGTATGTTTATATACTATATTAGATATGTGTATATATATTTGTTGATAGTATCGTCATTGAGTCGAATTTCTCTCGGGTATCCCGTGTGCAGGGCGTGCTCTCCTCTTTTACATCATTTCATCTTGAAACTTTGCACTCATTGCGCATTGCAAGGCGTCACTCGGCAGAATCACTCGCTTGATTCATGAAATGCAACGACGCGATGTTCTGCACATTGAACCCACCGAGAACAACAGACACGCCCCCGTTGCAACTGTTGCCCACATTTCGAGGGCCAAGAAGAAAACACTAGCGCACTTCTCAAGCTATTAAGTAATTGGCAAATAGCGCCGCTCGTACGAATTTAGAAATGAGCCAGCCAAAATACACACACACACACACACACACACATACGTATAGTTTTCTCTTACAAGGTAGATATTGGGGTAAGCCAAATGACGCCAACTGTTGATCAGCCGCCCGCTGCTTGCCAAGAGCATGTACATTGTACAGGGGCCATTGGACGCACGTTTGGACGGTGCGCGTTTAGCCTAAGACAATCAGCGATACTGATAACAGCTATCTACAGGTAACATACGTATATACAAGTGTACACGCACACACATTGTTGATATCGTGCATTAACCTAAAAATACGAATTTTCATTTGTATTCAGCAACAGAGGCAGGCAGCTTTATGGTTTCCTGTTTTCATACCCAGCAAGAGAGATAAGCAGACCCTTGTCAGCGACACGTGATAGACAGACACTTTAAAGTACACACACTCACTGTGAGTGTAGCAAGGAATACACTCGAAGATACACTCGATTGATTTGCCTATCGGATTTTATTAACACTCGTCCAAAGTTTGAAAAATTATCAATGGGGCAACGACTACTTAGGGCTAGTATCTAACTATCTAACATGCATGATGTGTGTGTGTTGAGATAATTAACAAATCTTAGCAGATCTATGGATCCGATGAATCATTGACTGAGTCACCCATAATCTTCCAAACAAGTGGAAACTTTTTTGGTGTAAAGAGTAACAAGTTTGATTAACTGTATCTGTATTCGTTGTTGTATCTGTATCTATAATTGTATTTGTATTTGTATCTATAGCTGTATCTGCCTCTCTCTGTCTGTCCTCCTTCCAATGTCAAGCGTTTCCGCTAGAGAATTTGTGTCGTACACAAGACCTTCACAGCACAGGCAACATGGCAACATTTTTACATATATTTCCACACTTGGAAATGGAAATTTGTGCTGCGTATTGTGAAATCAACAACTAGAAAAAAAGAAGAATAAGACGAGGCGAGGCGACAATGCAAAGTAAACAAACAGTAGCAATAAAAACATAATAAATTGTCGCAGTCTTAGGCAAATTAGACGACGACGACGTCAACCATCAAATGGAAAACAAAAGTGCTTCAGTCTGGGGTACCTGGCAACACACACTCCCGACACACACACACAAACGTTGTTCATTGGCCGCAATAACCTTGACTGCACCTGCAGTACGCGACGCTGGCTGCAGCTGATAAGATAACCCCCTCATCGTACATATATAGTTCACATATAGACAAATACTAATGCAGTCAAGCTAGTCGCAAATAGTCGTAAATACAATACTTAATGTGTTCGCATTTTATAAATACAAACTCGTCGAGCGATCACGTGAGAGAGCGCAACAACTGGAAACCTCACGTCAACCGGTTGCAGCAGCGTAGTTTGCTAAAAATATATACGAATTTGAGTAGCCATATGCCATATGTGTGTATACCATGGGTGTGTGTGCTTGTGCTTGAGCACAGTTGGACACGTGATATAATGAGCAGAGAGTCAAAGCAAACATGCAAAGTGCTTATCCATCAAGTTGCTTAGCCATCGAAGTTTGTTAAGCAACACAAGCGAAATTTGTTTGCTCAGCAAAACGTGTGCACGTGTTGAATGCGCGACTTGGCAACAATGGATGAGCAAAAACGGAACTGCAATGGGGGCAACAGACCCCTATACAGACCGCTCCACCTCTCGCCCATCTCTTTCGCATACAATTTAATAAACAAAAGCAAAAACAATACAATACATGGGCAAAAACAATTCATAATGGACGCAAGCTCAATTGAGTACAAAGACATTACGTATACGCCGCTTGGTACGCACATGAGTGTAGAGAAAATAAGTTTAGTGCAGCGGAAATGCAAGTGCTGAAATAGGTACACGTGAGCAATACCTATATATGGTAAAAGATGTATATATGAATAGAAGATATATATACATATCAACTTTGTATTTATTATTTTATATTAGCAAAGATTCTGTTCTGCCCCGCCCACTTTCCTGTGCACATGTACTTGGTTTTATATTACACACACACACTCAGACAGGCTCTTGGAATTCTTTTAATAACTGGGCCAGAAGACATAAAGATCCGTCTATTTAAATCATTTAGCGGCAATCAAACGGAATGTGTCCATCTGACGAACGAATTGCTGACTCACACACAGGCCCCAACAATCCCAAAGATCGAAAGAGTCACGCAGTGCATTAATCACAACGAGGAAAACACACAGAATAGCACACACACACAGACACACACACGCTGAGAACAGACATGTGTGCACACACAAGTTTTGTAAATTTCTCGATTTTGCAGCACGTTTGTCAAACGAGGCACGAGGGATCAAGAGAGCTCTTCGAATGCGCATATGAATCAACACACACACACACACACACATACACATCTGTGTATATAACTGCATGGAGCCGATCGTGTCTACGTGCCAGCGATTGAAAAGCCAATGGACGAACGACGATCGCACGACATGAAGCCGAATGGAAACCGAATTCAAATTCGATTAAGAGTCAAATTTTCAAATTGGATTGCGTTGCAGCTACACCCCCTCACACACTTATAAATATAAAATAATAAAGTCTTATTTATAGCACGCAAATATGCGATAGATTTAGTTTTGTAAACAACCATATTGGCAAACACATAGTGCAGGAGAACACAGTATTAATATTAATTGGACATATATCGATCTCTCTTGCGGCTTGCTTTGACGTGTTGTCTTGCTGAACATTTGTGAGTTACTTAACCTACATGACCTGCAAATCCGTTTGCATTTCGTCATGTAACACAAACATAGCCAGCAAACAAACACACTTTTCTCAGACTCAGACTCATCTCATCTCTCCTCTTTTCCTCTTCTTCGTCAATGATTAATCACAATTAGCATTGGGCACATGCTTATCACTGGTGGCTCACGGTTGTTGGGGTCACTCACAAGTTGTCGACAAGATCCCGAAATCGAAAACAACGAGAGACAGTTGCGTATATATATAATCGGGGTCTGCCCAGCAGCTGCCTCGTCGTGCAACAAACCCGAGATCTCACACAGTGTGTCTGACAGCCAACGTCGTTGCCCCTTCCCCACTTTCCTTCGCATCATCATGCTCCAGCGGCTTCATATGTGCTACACTTACAATACCATGCGTATATATACTATAAAGTATACTATATAGTATGCATATGTTTACATATGTATGTATATATCAATGTTTGCAGACGTGTAGGTTATCTCGCATGTGCGTCACGACCGTTTCGCTTTTATCGCGTGTTTGCTTATCTCGTTTATGGATGACTTGTTTGCAGTTCGCTTGTTGATTTGTTTTTCTTTTTTTCTCCTTTCTTGCTCTTCTGCTTCTTTCCTTTGCTTTATTAAAGCATCGTGTAGTGCAAATTATAAACATTTTAAATTTATGACGGCCAGCCGGAGACGCGTGGTTTCTGCGAGTCCAGAAACCGATAACGATAGCGATAACAAGACTATAATGTGTAGTATTGTGTGGTGTGTTCTATACAGTTCTATGTAGGATTCTCCAGACAATACAAGATGAATACGCCGCTCTCTAGCTAATTACTTCTCTAGACAGTCGCTTAATTAATGGCTCACGTGACGCATAAGATATGTGAGTACTTGAGAACTCGCTATGAACAATACTCATATTCATATCCATTTAATTTCGACTGAAGGTCGACACTTTTATTAATAAACATTGAATGTGATACATTGTATATAGTATACACACACGTGCCTCTGTAACTTATATCCTTTTATTTATAAGTTATACATATATATATACGAGGGTCGTTTGATAAGTCCGTGACTTTTTGAATAAAATATATTTTTTTCGTCAAAGAAGCGTTTTATTTCTCAACATAATCTCCTTTTAGCTCTATACATTTAGTCCAGCGTTTTTCCAATTTTTTTATTCCTTCCAAATAATAGGTTTTCTCAAGGCCCTCAAAATAGTCGTTTGTTTCTGTGATGACCTCTTCATTTGACCCGAATCTCTTACCGCCGAGCCATTTCTTCATGTTTGGAAACAAAAAATAGTCACAGGGGGCTAAATCTGGAGAATATGCTGGATGGGGTAGCAGTTCGTAGCCCAATTTATGAAATTTTGCCATGCTGACTACACACGTGTGCACCCGTGCATTGTCCTGATGGAACAGCACTTTTTTTTCGCCAAATGCGGTCGTTTCTGCTTCAAATCAATATCGAATCTGTCCAAAAGCTCTGAATAATATTCGCCGGTGATCGTTTTACCCTTTTCAAGGTAATCGATGTGAATGATACCTTGTGCATCCCAAAAAACTGTGGCCATGACCTTGTTGGCCGACAGACCCACCTTGGCCTTCTTTGGTGCACGTTCACCCGGAGAAACCCACTGTCTTGATTGTTCTTTGGTCTCTGGTGTGGTGTGGTGGATCCATGTTTCGTCTACGGTAACGAAACGGCGCAAAAATTCGTTTGGATTGCGGTTGAACATCGCCAAACACTCCTTTGAAATGGTCACACGGTTGCGCTTATGGTCGTGTGTGAGCAATCGCGGCACCCATCGCGCGGAAAGCTTTTTCATGTCCAAATATTCATGTAAAATGTGATGTACCCGTTCAGTTGAGATGCCTACAGCCTCAGCTACCTCACGCACTTTCATTCTCCGATCATCCAATATCATTCCATGGATTTTGTCGACGATTTCTGGCATGACGACCTCTTTTGGGCGACCTGAACGTTCGGCATCACAGGTCGCCCAAAAGAGGTCGTCATGCCAGAAATCGTCATGCCAGGGACTCTGCACCCATAATATTTATCAAGTCTTTCCTTGGTTTCGGTGATGGATTTTTTACGCAAAAAATAATGCTTAATTAGCACACGAAATTCACTTTTTTCCATTTTCGTTAAAATTCACGAGATCGTCTGCTTTCAATGCCTATAAAACGCAAACTAAGAAACGCAGCTTTCTCAAAATTTTACAGTCAGCTGTTAATGCTGCGATAACTGCTGACAGGAGCAGTGTTGTATTTAGAGCAGGTGCGCGGCAAATACAAAAAGTCACGGACTTATCAAACGACCCTCGTATATATACATATATTGGGAATAACTTTGACAGTGGTGGACAGTGGATACCAGAATAGACGAATAGCAAAACCAATGTATCGAGAACAACACACTTGCTGACCTTCAAAAGGACACCGACTGGTACACACGCACAGCTGTCAATGTGTGTGTGTGTGTGTGTATTTGTGTGTGCGCTGCACACGCCAACACGCCCACAAAAGCCAGTCAAATGAGCGGGCCAATCGTGCTGTTGTTATTGCTCTTGTTGTTGTTATTGTTGCTATTTATAGCCAACGGTTTGGCCGTTGACATTTTGTAGAGGAATAAGCTGGCTTTATAAAAAGCAATCAGTCCGGTCTCCCAACGTCTTATTTATTTATACACACACGCACTCACACACACACTCACACACATACATTCTTTATGTATCGAAATGCTCAAAGAGTATACACAATATCAAATCTATATAGTATATACCTGGCAAATCAAAAGGCAATTGAATATTTAGTTCGGCGCGGCAAATGAAATTCAAGTTCAAAACAAAAACAAAAAAACAACGGAGAGTGACGGGGAAAAAACCCAAACTGAACGTCACGTTTGCCAAATCGTGTGTTATAATTTGTTTGTATTTTCTCTTGTTTTTCGGTTTTTTTTTTCTCGTATTTTTTTTTTGCAAAATGTTTGCATAAATAAATACATAAACTAAAAATATATTTAAAAATAGAGACGACTTGTCTCAGTGGCTGCCCACGTTTTCTTTGGCTTGATTTTTCAATTAAAATCGCTCAGCTGCCAAAAATAGCCACACATATCAAAGTTAATTCTCCGCACACACACACACAGATAAACAGAGTTACTTAGTCTAAAACTTAAAATTGACACTAACAATTAATTATGAATAAACTTAAACGCGCACAGGTGAAAGTGAGTGTGTTTGGTTTCTGTTGTTTTGGCTTGAAAGAAGCTGTTTTTTTTTGGCCAGTTTCCCGCAATATACCTACCTCTCATACTTAACCGGATGTGGGGCATGACCATTTGCTTCGCTCCAATAGGGCTCCATATTGTTCAGGCTGCTTCTGCTGCTGAGGCTGCTTCTGCTCCTACTTTTCTGGCTGCTGCTGTGGCTGGAGACGGAGATCCTGAGCAAAACTGCTTCGTCTGTCCTCTGCTGCAGCTGCGACGTTGCTTGCAGTTGCGGTGGAATGGTGGAGGGTGTCGCCTACGTCTACGTCAATGCAGAAAAACGGCTAAATAAAACGGCTAAAAATGCCGGCGAACGAAGCTAACGAACGAAAGAGCGCGCACGAGTTTTATGACAGCGCAAACAGGTTGTCGACGACGGCGAAATCCCTCGCGGCGAATTACGAATTGTTACTTTGCAACTACGTTACGTAGCGGCGTTGGTTGGTGGTGTTGTTGGTGGGGTAGTCTGGTACTTTCTGGTGGGTTCACTTTAGCATTTAGCTTACAAAGGTATTTGAATATTTAATTTTTAGCTATTACGAGTTGGCATTGATTGTTAATAACTAATTCACACACAATTAATCTCTATCACACACACTCTCCTCTTGGAAATATCCAATACTCTTTGCACCCCTGAGACACTGACACTGCTTTCCGTTTTAGACGTATCTGTAGCATAACATTTCGTCTTTATATCGGGGAATATATTTATATGTAGATGTATTCTTATTAGTATTATTATTTACGAGAACTGAATTTTCTCCTGTCTGTGTTGTTGATTGTTGACTGTTTGCAGATGACTGACTGGTTTACACTTATCAGCACTGTTGGCCTTTTGTTGTTGCCACAGTGTAGAGAGATAACGAAGAGACAGAAATGGGTGCGATAACACTTTATATACACACACTACGTACTTTTATATTTATGTATATATATATATGTGTGTGTGATAGGAGTTTATCGCTGGGGCGCACTTGTTAGACCACTGTAAGCCTCCTCGGGCGCAACATACACATATAATTATAATGGGGACTATTCCTTGGGCCCACGCGCTTTTTACTACTGATGCTGCTGCTGATGGCTGCGTCGGAAACCTTGAAATTTCTTCACACTCGGCACGTCTCGCGGGACTTGCTCTCTCTCTCTCTCTTACTCTCTAGCACACACGCACACCGCACAGAGAACCAACGAACGATTGTCGAGAAAACGTGAAACGTGATTCGCTTTTCTGTTACACGTTTTGCACTTTTATTGAATTTGTTGTATATTTATTTTATTAATACACACAACTTCCTTCACAATGTTGCACAGTGGAATTTTACCAGCAGCCGAGCTAATTTGTTCGCGTGTGTTTGTACGTTCCACTACACAGCACTTCTATATGTATGTATGTATGAGTATGCGTATGCGTATATATGTGTGTGTGTGTACATATGCATACAATTTGTTGTTGCTGCCCGCTCGGCTGTTGCTATATTTTTTTTATTTTTTTAAACAAACAACTGCGTTGTCCGAAACGTCGCTAACGCCAACTGCTCACTTCGAACGGCTGAATTGAAATGAATGAAAAATACACGACGAACGGGCTAAAATTAAAACCAAGCAAGCAGTTCTAAAGTCGCACATCGACAGCTAAATACACTTACGCTAATAATGTTAGAACATCGAGCCACAATTGATACAATCGAGGTTTATTATTTTTTAAACTATCGAAGTTTTTTTTCCGATGTATCGATAGTGTTTAGGACAAGAATCTTACAATTCTATCATTAAACGAAAAATCGCAAACTATGGATGTTTTTTTTTTCAAAAAACATCGGAAACCTCGATGTTTGAACATCAGTAACTTAAGCAGAGTGTATGAAATTAATAATGACAACGATATATCGATCAGCAATGAGTATTGCGAACACGATTAATCGATGTGTTCTAGTTAAATCGATGTTTCGCGATAAATACATAAGCTTTTAATTATCCGATACATATTAGTTATTTTGATTGTTCATGAAAATGTTAGATGCCCATTTAAGGAAAGGGTATACAAACACAAAACACGAGACCAAAATTTGTGAGCAAAATGAGAGAGTTGATGACGTGCCTCGGGTATCGTGAGAATGAAGCGTGAAAATGTAAATGGGAAAAGAGCTAGAAAACGTGAGAGAGCTAGAGAGAGAAACCGCCCGGCTGGTTGACTGTGAGAGAGCTCTTTATCAAGTTATGCTGGGCTGCGGCTGACACTGCAAGAGTGTGCGTGTGATTTGTATCAGTGTATTGGTATGCGTTGGCTTTTGGCCTGCCGTTGCTTGTGTGTGTGCGTGCGTTGATGTTATCGCATTTCGTGTGCGACAAACGTGATTGTCACAGTGGGACCAAAGCTGTAATAATGAACTTATTAACATAAACACGATTGCATTGTATATTTGGATTTTGTTTTTAAAAAATTTAAATTGAGTTTTTTTCTAGATAAATAAATATTTTAAAATTAACGAAACTCAATTTGAACAACAATAACAACGCTATAAATAAAATAAACTCCTAGTATAAAGCTTATAATATTTATTTAATCGGGTGCTATATAGAACTTGCCTATAACATTAATTATTCATAACATAATCACAACACATCGAGACAACTGTGCATATTTTGATGACGAGACTTCTCGAGTTTTACGAGAAAATGCGCGCCATAGCCGAATGCGACTCATAAGAGCTTTTCATAGGCCTATTCGTACAATGTGTACAAAAATCTTGTCTGTATGTTTGTGTATTAATCATATCGGTGGGTCCAATTTATATGCAAACATACATATGTACGTTGTGTGTACAATGTTTATGGGAACTGTATGAGAATTGTTATTATTAGTTGCAGGTATAACACAATATTATTCACCAATTGTTGTCATGCATAATTTCATGCATACACACATGCATGACCAACAGCTGCAATTATCGATAGTCACGAGGATAAAGCGATCGCCACCACTAACAAGAATCATCGTCATTTGTACAAATACTTCGTTGTTTTTATTTGTATTATTTATGTTGTTATTGATATTGAATTATTTACCTATACCCAATATATATGTATATATTTTTTCAGTGGCAGATAACTGGCAGAAACTACCGTTACACAGTGCTTATTGGTCATCGGGGCGTGCGTTGCGTGCCTTTGTTGCCGCTGTCTGCTTTCAAGTTGAAAGGCAAAGGCGAAAACGACGTAGAAACCCAAGACAGCGAAATCAAAAACAATAACAATAACAGCAGCCAGCAGCAGAGACAGCACATAATAAAACACGTGAACGTGACGAATTCCAAAGCGATTCGCAGCTGTTACATTGGGCGGCGGCAGCGTCAACGTTTGACGACGCCAACGGCGAATTGCGACGAAATGAGCGAGCATTGCTTGGCAACAACACGATTGTCTCACTTATCCGCATACATACGTATGCAAACGCAAGTACACACACATACACGTCCACTCGCAGTCGGCCGACATTTTGTTTTTACATTACTTGGCAGCGCGGCGTGTTCGCTTTATTAATCGAAATAATAATCATACGCTGCGTTGGCCCATCACTAGACGTATGTATGTACATATGTGTGAATTGTGTGTGTGCATACATATGCACATGAGCGACTGGCGCAACTCGCAGCTCTTTATGGCTTGTACACAGATTCGCTTTCTTTCTCCCCCACTCTCTATCCGTCACTCTCTTGCTCAGTTTCTCTCTTTTTCTTTTTCTCTCTCTCTCTCTAGCTGTGGCTCTACGCGTGAGCAGCTTGGTATTCAAGACACGTTAAAAGCGGCCACAGGCAGCGCAAAAAATTCATAGCGCATGACGTAATATCTCACGCGATGCGAGCGTGTCACTCATTTCACATACACACAAACACACCCAAATGTGTATCTGTATATGTGTGTGTGAATGTACTCGCATAACACATGCCAGTTTGTTGTTGGTCACGTGTTGTGCAAATGCCAGCGCTGTGTGCCTATCAGCTCTTTGTTTATACTCAATACACTCACACACACACACACTAAAGGGAGTATGTGTGTATGTATGTGTGTCTGTGCATGATTCTGGTCACTTTATTTATTTCCAGCACTTTAATTAAACTGAAAATGCCAGCAACAAAGGCAAATGCAATCTATTTTTAGCTCCCTCGGCCCAAAGGTCAACCCAAGCTAACCGAAGCAACAAGTCACTTCGATCGAGTAATGTCACAAACGTGTCCCCAGCACAATGTGCAATGCGCAATGGAATTGCGGGCCGAGGGGCGTGACAAGGGGGAGTGCAAGGCGACTCGCCTTCTCGTTTGCATAAGTTACAATCGTGTTTTTCTTTTCTTGCTTTGCTTGTTGATCTCACAGCTCAACTTGGATGCTTGAATGCATAACAAATACTCACTCACACAGACACACACAAACACTTCCACGTATCTACATTTGAATTATTATTTTATTACATATTGCGCATTGAGGGCGGCACGTGCACCGACTTCTACTGCAGCTGACGAGTCACATGTTATTACGTATACGCACTGGAACCAGTCGAGCATTACAAACACCCACACACACACACACGCATGTATTAACACGCAGCGAGGGCACGTGCATGTGTGTGAGTAATTACTACTCACGCGCCTCCCACTGCTGCACACCCCCTACCCATGCTCCCAAGTGAGGAAAACCTTGTTGAAACTTCAAATTTCTTAATCGTCCCAAAAAAAGTTGTTATTCTCCGTCAATTCTTCGTTTTTTCAATTTGAGCGTCGCGTATTTGTTTAAATAGTTGATTTTTGTTATGGTCACGTGTCGTGGTAATCGGAATGCGTTACGTGGCCGCCTGTGAATTTCCATGGAAATGAAATGCAATCAAGCGATACACTCAGCAAACAACAACAACAACAGACTGGGTAAAGTTGTTTTTATAAACAATTCAACGGCGTGATAAAAAATAAACACTTGTGGATTGTTTATGTGGGCATGGCACTGGCCCAAGCAGCGAGACAGTAGCGCACAACAACAACACCCTTTACGCTGTATGTGTGTGTGCTTGTGTGTGCGTTTATCTACTTAATAAACCTTAGCTTTGGTGCCGCTGCACGTAGTATTTGTATCTTTATGGGCTCGAGATGGCGTTGTTGTTTGTCTAGCTATATAATCTCGCCCTCATTGCCGGATCTCGTGAAGTTACTTAGAGTAGAACAGTAGCATTAACATGGGTGTAAACAGTTGTACAGAATGTGACCATCAATAGAGAATTATAGAGTACTACAGTGTCGAAATTGCATATCTTTTTATATTTTATATGAATATCTCTATAAAGCATATATATTCTTGATTAACTCAACAATTTTAATTAATATTCAATGTTTATAACAGTTTACCAGTGATTTCGTATGATATATATAATACATATTCCATATATATTAGATGTTTACCTCTTTATAGCTTATTTATTCTTGATAAACATGAGTATTTAAGCTGACATTTCAGTTTGAAGACGGTACTATATTTTATTCTCTAAGAATTTATACCCAAATTGCATGTCCGAACTTGTGCCTCTACATAGCATATGTTTTCTTGATCACCACAACATTTTATGGTGATCTCTCATATTTTTCTCAATTTGAAGAATGTTCTCTACGAGAGCAATATGTCAAAATTAAATTCTTATGTAAGTAACTAAAAAATTCGTTTTATTATCTTGTATAATTCCACTAAACCCGACGACGTTATCGTTATAGAGTACATGGAAAACCCTATCGAAACAGAAACATAAAATTGATTGATTAAGATTGATTAAGAATATCTAATAGCTAAGTACTTGCCTTTAAAAAATACTCATAATAGTCGTATTCGTAGTATGAGTAGATATGGTAGTAGTGGCATTAGTTGCCGAAAGAACTACTAGTCATTCAGTTTCATTCAATAATAATCTTTATTGCCATCAGTTTACTTCCATATCAATTTACAGTCCCCAATTCAATATTTACATAAGTTGTTTACACTCAAAGATGACCAGACATGGGCGCAGAGAGGAAAAAATTTTCCGACCCTAAGTACCTCCCACAAACGCAACCCTGCGTACGCCCCTGGCAACAGGTTCGGGGACTTTTTAACTCCATCACACTCTATGTATGATAACATATGCACATTCTATACGTAACTCATGTTTGCACCTGCAATTAGCACAAGCTAATTTCTAATTAATGAGCAGGGGCGGGACTGAAAACAAACCCACTAGAAGAGCACGTAAAACGGGACACATAAAATGGGTGTGCGCTAATAAATTTGCTGAATATACGCAAATATATTGTATATACATACATATATGTATAGCTACATATGCTTGTATGTGTGTACATTCGATTAGCATCACACTAAACAACTGTGTGTGTGTGAGTTTTAAAATAGTCTGTACCGTGCACGCTTTTGGCTCATATAAATAAATAAATAACGCTTGCGTAGAGTAAAAAATCTTATCAGCCTGCCAAAATTTCAATTTCACAGTCGAGGTAAAAACTCGACATGGAGGCATTTGCATGTATGGATGAGTATGTGTGGGTATTGGTGATAGGAGTACAATAGCTTTGAGTGCATGTGTGTGTGTGTGTATTGTTTGCTGCCCGTGAAATGTTTAGAAAATGGCGCTTTGTGGGCGAGCGTCAAGTCGAGGACCTCGAACACATGTCACAATAGCTGTACAAGTAAAGCAAGCAACAGCTAGGGGCACTCGACTATTAGAAACCCTACAAACAGCTGCAAGGTTATGCATTAACCAACACTGTAATGAGTTGAAGTCTGAAAGGAGATCAGTTAGGGATGATAAAAAATGGTTGTTGTTAGAGTTGTTGATTTGCCGTCATCAGTAATCGATATATTAAGGCAAGGCAGCGCAGCCAACAAAACAATATTCTATATACATGGGCACATTAGTATATTAGCATTGGACTATACTTGAACTATGTGTATTTCTATGCATCTGATAAATCAGAAAGTTATATTAAGGGAAGGTTAGCTTAAGATATACAAAGAAAAACAGGTAAAGTTATTTTTTTTATAATGCAAATCGTTGTGATTCTAAAAAGGAATATATAAAGTCGCCTTTAAATGACGATTAAGAGAATCAAAGCGGCTGCTATTTAAACGCAATTGCTATAAAATGAAAACACCCACTTTCAATAGGTGCAGGATACAAAGAAAATCAACACCCACCCAATGCTAACAGTGTCTGGAAGAGGAATATGTATACATTATTGGCACATACATGTCACTCATACATATGTATGTACATATTTAGTATACTACACTTGATCTCGCACGTGTCAAACTTGTAGTCTAGTTCTCCTTGAGCAACAGAACAAGCAGAACTGATCAAGTGTATTTGAATATATACAAGTGATATCGATATCAAGACATGATTTCTATAGTATTTCCCCGCCTCTAGCTGTATTTAACATGTGTTGATTTGAAATAACTTTTGCATTCTACTAAATTATTAATATAGATCATATTAAATGTTAGTCTAACTTAATATTATAATAATTTACAGAGCAGATCTACACGAGTATGTGATAAAGAACATGCAATTAAACTCTGTGTGCTATAGGGTAGCCATATATCACACACCTCACTTGTTTACCCGTTTTATCATAAATGCGATTCTGTTCTGCTGTCTCGAGACTCGACTCGACTTCTACAACTTATGTAAAAGTTACAAGTCGCGTTACACGTTTCGCATTCAAATTCTGTTGTTGCTGTCGATGGAACCGATAGAACCCCGTCAAAAGCGGGTTTTGAATTTCCTATTAAGCTCTGGCGACAAGGTGACGCCGCAGCTTGGTTTTGTTAGTGATGTTGCCAGTGAT
Source organism: Zaprionus ornatus (assembly GCA_018904035.1). Taxonomy (NCBI): domain Eukaryota; kingdom Metazoa; phylum Arthropoda; class Insecta; order Diptera; family Drosophilidae; genus Zaprionus; species Zaprionus ornatus. The sequence continues at coordinate 4,536,425 of JAEIFZ010000115.1, read as the reverse complement.
AATTACTCCAAGTGTTTCTACGATACACATACACATGTACATACATAGTTACATAGCTAACCTCGATCGGAATAGGAAATTGATTAGATAATTGAATTGAATTTGCATGCGACTTTTGGGAATCGAAATGGAAATGTAAATAATAGCTGTGGTAGGCCTTGACCGGCTGTAAAGATATTAACACCCCCGTTACGCATACGCCACATGTGCCACGTTGTAATCCGAGCCATGAGAAGAGACAACGTTATGTCAATTCAAAGCTGAGAAGCACCGACAATGTTGCAGCACAGCACCTACCCCAGTTACGTGCAACGTCTCTCTGTGTGAGTGAGTGTCTGTGTGTGTTTGCGTAGGTGTGTGTAATGAGCCATGCCTATTGACGCAGTTCTCGTTCACGTTCTCTTGTATCCCGCAGCGGAAACGTGCCGTGCGAAGGCGTGCGCCTGCAGATGACAACAGTGAAGAAAAATGTCATTAAACGCCACATTCGGTACGTTAAACTGCAATCGTAATACACAAGTGCCAGCGGCATTAAGAGGGAAAAAGGCAGTGAAAAAACTGTTGAAAACACGTTCACCTTCTGGGCTGACCGCTGGTTGCGACTCGAAACAATCGACGAAAGCGCAAATATGCATATAACGTTTGCCCGGACGGACTATGGCCAATTGGCGGGTCCACGGATCCGCCTAATGAGTAACACGTGTTCAAGCAGCGCACGGCGTAACGAGGGGCGCGGCAATTGGCGCGAAACTGCACTTTGTTGCAACACACATACATACATGTAATCACTCTACGCATACATATATTTGCCATTGTATGTACTGAACACGTTTGTGCATGTTTGCTTTGCTTCATTGCTTCATTGTTTGCTGCCATTTAGTAAAGGTGCTAAAAATTGCGCATTGCAACAAATTAATTAACAAATATGCACGAAATCAGCTGCAAATTGATCACGTTTTTGAACGTTTGACTTTTGCAACATAAAGTTAACGATTTGCAGTATTTTCAGTCAACTTCGTTAATTTATTTTACTCGAATTTGATTCAAATTTGCCGCAATTAATGCGTGTTACGCACACATGTGAATGACATAAATGTAGCTTTTACAGCACTGTTGCGCTGCCACATCGTCAAGATGTCGAACGAGTTGGCAGCTGCGGTACACGCGTTTCCCAACACTGCACAGATGCCGAGTCAGCTGCTTAACATTTTGATGCAGCAATATTTTTAATAAAATTCTAGTAAACACAAACAATAGACATATAATAGTTTTAAACAATTTATTCCAATAAGAAACGTGCAATATTATATATTATGTAGTGTGGCAATCAATGCAAGGATGTGAACTTATATGTAACATTCCGAATTTCGCATTTCGACCAATAAAATGCCCGCAGTTTGTTTGTTGTTGTCCCTGTTGCCCCAATGTTGCCAAGGAAACCAAAAAACCCAAACACAACAAGTTACGTCGTAGCTCGGTCGATCGTACGTTAGTGTGTGTACGCCACACTTCCTTCCGGTCTAATTTGTATACTAAACTTATTCCGTATTGCTCAAACGGATTTGCCTAGCGAACATTTCTCGATTCAAATTATTTAAATTCATGCAAAAAAATGCTCAAAAAGTGCAATTATATTCGAATTTCCCGGGAAACTTGCTACAATTTACTCTAGCTATAGTTAGAAATGGATACTAAGGATACTAAACTACAAATACAACTACGCCGTCGATATGGTAAGTGCTAGAAAAATCCATTGCGCTAATTTAACGGACACACTTCATGAGAAAAGAAAATATGGCAATTATCAGAAAATCGAAGGGAAAAAGAAAAACTTTTTTATGCCAGCTAACGCTGTCAAGTGCCGCTGGCAAAGATCAAACGCTCAGAACTTTTCTCATTTCGAGCGAGCATTAGAAATATATATTCTGAGGAACTTGAATTAAATGAGTTTTCATTGAACGGGAAAATGAGAAAATTAAGCGCACTCTCCGCGCAAGTACTCGAAAGTCACTTTCACTGGCTCAACATTTAGAAGCAATTAGAGAGACGAGTCCTTTTTGAGGTCACACAAACCGAAGCACAAGTTACTCACGCCCTCCTGCACCCTGCCTCCCTTCAAACCAAGGGACACAGGTAACGGTTAGACCGAAAGACATATGGCACAGCCACAACGACCGCCCGCCCTCACCACGTTTTGCATCCACGTGTGTGCGTGAGCGTCTCCTGCGGCTGCCGCACGGACATGGCCATGCTACATGGCCGGTTGCACATTACAACGAACGCGCAACTCCGAGCTGCGAGCGGAGCTGGCACCAGGTGTAAAGTAACCATCTCGCAGCATGTTTCCGCTTTGCTGCCTCGCACCGCGTTCTGCTTGACTGCCCCCCAGGAGACAGAGGCAAAGGAAACTGCTCAGTCCGCTGGGCGGGGGTGGCGGAGCAGCGCATGCCAAGCGAAGTATACCTACCTGCCTGTCAGTCGTCAAGACTGCCGTCCACTGAGATGACTGTCAACATCAAGTGAGCCCATCACTATGACAGTTATTAAACTTTAATGTCTTATCATCGATGTCGACACGACTTTTATTAACCAACAATATTGATAAAAGATGATGCTCTCGTCTACATTTGTGTAGAAACATAAAACATAAAAGGTTTGGGTTGAAAGTTTTTTCGAAATCCGAATATAATGTCGACTATATCCATTAACAACGTTTATTCCTTTAATTTGATAGCAAAACAAAATGTGTGCGGATAGTATCCCTATAGCCTAACGGATCCAAAGTAGCTTTTAAGGTCCTTATAAGAAGGAATCACTTTGTTGAATTAGAGTAAATCAGACGTACTTTGGTTACTAAGTTCACTTCAATAATTTCAGTGTGTCCGATCAGATTAAAATTTGAATGTGAGGTAGATATTATAATTAGCTATGTAACATATATGTCGAAATCAGAAAGTTGTATATTTTATACGTTGCTTCGAATTGAACGTTATGATAATTGGGTAGAAGACTTTTAAAATTTAAAATAAACCTGACCACTGTTTGGTGTCACTCTAATTAATGATGATATATTTAATGACCATACGTTATTAAAGTTCGACCATTTTTACAAAAGCACTGATATGGACTTAGTCAATCAATTATCCTGCGATAACTAAAATGTGGCTAAAACTGTGGCGGGAACATGCTAAAAAATGCATGATTAACGTCTGGGGGCTGGAAACTTATCATATCAACCTCATAATAGCTGAGATCGGCACGTTCATCCAGGAGAAAGAACATGAGTCATACATATGTTCTTTATCAGCTAAGAAGATTTATTTAACTATGTTTGTCACTGTCTAAAAAGAAAGTTAAGCCTCCACATGGCAATATATATATATATATATATATATATATATATATATAAATAAATAGCTGTACCTGATCAATTCTACTCTCAGTGCACTTAATCGTAGCAACTTAGAAGGAAACTTAGAGCTATGACATTTTTTGGTTAAAGCGTCACGCCGATTGAGCCGCCAACTGTTCTCTTAATTTCTATGCCAACACAGCTGCCACGGAGCTGCTAAGGATCCCAATATGGTAGTGCATTATCAAAGGGGGTTAGGTATCAGGAGCGTAACTGTCTGCCAGAGTCTCTTTCTGGCCATTCAGCATGCAAGTGAATGAGCCACCACCACCAGCAGCAGCAATGCGAGGCAGCATATTGACCAACTCTGTTACCAATTTACTACCCCCTACGCCTGAGCTAGTGGCCACCTGCCCCGAGAATAATAATAATATTGTAGTTGAGCCTCTGCTACGTGTTGTAGTTGCACATTCACGTTCGTTGCGAGCACTTTATCCGGCTGAGGATCCCGTCGGAATCAACTAAGGCGGAAAATGCAAACTGCGAGGTAAAGCTCAAAGTGGAAAATACACCTAAAAGCAAGTGAAGAAAAACAAAAAGAAAATAAAAAATGAAAACAAAGCGACTGAAAAAGGCAAAAAACCGAAACTCGCCAAACTTATTTGATCGATAAATTGCCGTGACGCGTCCCTAGTGATTCCCAGTGAGTGTATGCATGTATAAGTGTAATATGTGTGTGTGTGTGTCTATGTTTGTTTACCTATGTGTGCGTGTGTGTGTGTGTGTGTTCAAGCTGCATTCTTCACGCGCTCAATTTATGAACTTATCGGCGTCGATTTTATATTTGATTTGTGTACTAAACCAAAAGCACTTTGCATTTCCGCTAGGGCGACGAATTAACCCTCCACTCTATAAGGGCATACCACACCCCCCTACCTACACCCCCAATACACATACACACATAGACACCGACTAGCTGCAGGCAACTCACACCATGGCAAATTATAAACGACGCGCCGACTTCGTTTATTGTTTATAAACAACAACTTGGACCTGCAACTTCGATTGCAGGTGACGTATGCCGGGTCGACGACGGGTCGAGAGTCCCTTAACATATATATACATATGTATGCATGTATGTTAATGTGTGTGTGTGTGCAGTGGCAATGTATGCAACGAGGCGCCACATCCCAGTTCCAGCCCATTCCCACCTTTAGTTTGCCACTACCCCCACTGCCGGGGCCAGTCGGAATACCCTTCCGGCAAGACTTGACACTGCCAGCGGGGCTTGAGCAAACATTATTTACATTGAGCCGGTTGCCCAGTGAACAAGTGTGTGGCATCCAAAAAGGAATGCAATATTCGGAATTTGTGCAATGACAGGAGGCAAAAGTGAAAGCAAATTGACATTGAATTAATTACAATCAGGCAGGCAGTATCTTTGATTAGTGCCAACAACAGCCTCTACCAAGTTAGTAAATATATGAATACATATACAAATACATAATACATACATACACATATGTAACTAAGAGGAATCTTCGATAAGTTGAACGGAACTGTTCAATTTGGATGAGGTTTCTTTATCAGCGTTGTGTGGGCGCCTAAAAGATGCTTTGCTCTGTGCAAAACAAAATGGCGTCGTAGAAAATATACAACGACATCTGAGGCAAAAGAACAAAGAGAGAAGCAAATCAAAGTATGAAGGAAATACCTGTGAAATGTTTAATTTCATAGCAACGCCCCAAACGCGGAAGCAGCTCACTGCCACTCCCCACCCCCCGTGCCCCTGCCCCTGACGCTGTACCTCTTGTAGGCCGGGCAACAAAGCCATCAAGTGAGAATGCCGAAAACAACAACAACAACAGTCGAGTTACACATACAAAATTTGAGTGGGATATACAGAAAAGTACTGCGTGGGGAGTTACTTTTCTTTGTGGGGGTTGGGGGTGAATTGGCCAACAAATTCATTATCTAAATTTAGCTAGAAATATTTCGTTTCTTTATGCGTAAAAATAAAATAATCTTTTCACTTTCTTTGCAGCTACTAAAAACTTAAGCAGCTCAAACTAATTTTAAGCACCACAATTGCCTTAAAACATAACTGGAAATAGAAATAGAGAAGGAAGAGAGAGACAGAAAAAGCGGAAAGAAAGTATAAACGCAATAACGAGAGAGAAAAAACGGAAGAGTCAACGAATTTCGCATCGAGAGTGCATGCAACGAAGCCTTTAGTAAAACTAAATAAACAAACGATCTGTAGATATCAACATCAGTGTCCGAACAGCAATACGACCCACACACACACACTCACATACACTGCCTTGAGTACACACATACACAGTGCCCACCACACACACACCGTCACCCACACAGCCTTAAGTCCTAAGCAAATGAGAAATGAGCACGAGATTGGCAACACAGCGTCAGTTCATCATCTCTACCAGCTCTGCCGCCGCTGCCGCAGTTGAGGCAGCTGCCGTAGAAGCAGCCAAATCAATACAACTGGAAACAGATGAGGAGCAACAGGAACTAGAACTGGTGTCCAAGTCGACGGAGGATGTGTTGACGGTTGTAGAGCGACGAACGCCAGCCTCGCCAGGCAGTCATGGCGAGGAGTTTGAATTCTGCACTGAAGATGGTGTTGTTGTGGCTGCCACGCTGGAGGATGTCATGACGCAGGTAGCACTGCTCTTTACCCCCCCCACACTCTTTTCTCTTCTATTTTAATTGGGTTTCTCCTTGCAGAATTGTCAGTTATTGCAGAAGAAGCTGAGTGAAGGCATGGACGATGATGCCACAACAGCTGCAGATCAGCTGGAAGTCATACGCGTTGTGTTGCCCATGGACACGAGTGACTCTAGCCAGGAGGCCCATCTTCATGCTCATCTGCATGCCGTGAACAGTGTCAGCAGCAGTGATGCCAGCGCCACAATCACAAGCAACAACAACACCGAGACCATACACACCTTGCCGGGTCTGGGCGCCATCAAGGCAAGTGACGATCTCGTGCAACAGGTCGCTAATGGTCAGCTGACTGTGGTGCATGCCAGCGATGATGACGAGGGAACACCGTTCATCACTGTGACGGGTGAGTCTTCGCATATTTCGTATTTCAATGGGTTCCAATAATATTAAATATAATTACAATTAAATATAATATTTAGTTATTACTCCCTATTCCAACACTTTAATTATCAATTTACGAGATTATTGTTCGTGGTATACCCAATATATAATAATCTTTATCTGCGTATAGTTTACAGAAAGTATCATGACAAATTTGTTGTCTCTAGTTGTTATAGTTGCTGAGATAAACGTGTTCATACAGACAGAATGATAGACGAACAGGGCTTCAAGGGCTATTTGAGGGACTATTATGTCTATTTTTTAATTTTACAATCAAATAAAACCATAAAGAAAGGTTGAATTCAACATACCTAAAGTTTTATATCCATGCAGGTTACTATCTTCTTCGATCCACCCTTTATCAGTTATATATAATGGTGTAGAATTATATAATATTGTATGTATTCATTGATAGCTATAATAACTCCAATCATTGGACACACACAAATTTATTATAAATATCTTTATCTGTAGCTGATTGTTCATGTGTATGCTTTAGGATAATGTTGTCGGACTTTATAAGGCATTCTATATAAATTTGATAACTACTTGCCAATATTTCCTTATTCATTTTGTATGGTGATGTGTTATTCTTTATCATTAAGGTTTCTTTTGCATTATATACAACATATAATTAGAGATTTCCCGGAAAAAGACAGATATTTGCAGTTCAACTCGTGTTAGTTATTTCTCAGAATAAATAGAGACTTACTAATTGCTTTCTGATTTCTGAAGAACTGTTGGTTTAACAGTGCGATTCATGGGAATCATTATCTAGATATATAGTGAGTAATTATTAAATTTATATTTTATAAGTTTGAAGTGCTCAAACTTAAAATGAAATAAAAGGAATCCATGCTTTGGATAAAACATGAATATATAGTAATTACAAATTAGTGTACATGGAGTTCAAAGTAAATCAACTGTGCCCAATTAAAATAATATTAAAATAAAACTACAAAAGACGTTTGAACGATTGTTTTTAAGTACAGTGAGAGCGTAGAAAAAAGCCAAGAAGATTTATGTTGTGATAAAAAACACTCTGCAATTGCGAAGGGAATTACAACGTTGCACTTGCAGAGAATCAAAGCGGAAACCAGCAAATAAACAACAAATGACAATGGCAAAAAGTCGCGCCTTTGTAAACAAACATAAGCACAGGATCAGCATCGTGCCTGGAGTAGGAGTAGCTGGAGAGAAAGGAGGTGCGAGAAGGGTGGAACCAGCTAAATCCCTGTACATTTAAAACGTTTGCTTGATATCACAATTAAAGGGACTTAATTTGAAAACTGAAACGAGCAGAGATGAGCGGGTAACAAAAACCTAGACAATCAGACAGACAGGCAGATAGAGAGACAGGGAGACAGATAGACAGACAGACAGACTGACAGAGAGTCGGATAGAAAGATTCAACAGTCACCCCGTTGCACAGAGAGCGAGAGATTTACCTGTACAGAAGAGCAGGACACGGCACCGGTTACGGCACGTGCAGGACAAAAGTAACAAAAAAAATTGTAGCAAAGTGCAGCTGCGTACGTTAGAGAGAGATGGGTAGAGGGGGGGTGCAGGGGGAGGTATCACTCTGTCAATGATACCCTATACACGTACGCACACGTAATTATTATATTCCACTTCAGCGCTGCACAATGAATTAATCGAGATTACACTTGGTGAGCACTATCTATGGCAAAGGATCACACGGTGCCGGTGCCGCCTTTGTGATGTGGGGTGTGGCAGGGGCAGGGGCAGGGGCAGTGGCAGAGGCAGGGATTCTCGCGAACCTGGAAATGTTGTTTGCTGTGATACTTGATTTTATTAGCACAAATTACCACCACCAATTGGGCCAACAAACAGTAAGGCAAGTTCCGCGTGTAATCACAACAAATTGATGTGAGTTTGGGTATCAGTTCGTGAAAGAGAGCTCGAACCCCTCCCCGGGCGCGACGACTCATTAATAACCGCCCGCTGTGCGTTAATACCTTCATATGCTCGTGAACATCGGGAGTATCTTAGGGCTGTCATTGAATTAGATACATTTCATTTGAGTACTGTTTATATGCAGATATATTGTATACATATGTATATATCGAATTTATATTCTCAAATTTATTTTTAATCTATGTACAGATGAAATTTTGCAGTACCTCTTTAATTTATAGTTGAACTATTGTATTTAAGTTTTATATATTTTCATATAGAAAGGGTGTACCAACTTCGACTAGTTTTAATTTTCCGCTTTCTACACATGTTGCCTTGTTATGCCCGCAAATATAGGGTGTATCTTAGAGCTGTCATTCAATTAGACACATTTCATTTAAGTCGAGTCAATACGGAGATATAAGAGATAGAAGATATAGTATTATATTGTGGAATTTTTTTTTTTTTTTTTTTTTTTATATTGTATAATGTATCTTTAGTCTAATTAGTAATAATCATGTACAGATGAAAGTTTATTATAGTAATTTTTTCTCACTCAATCTCGTGTTAATCTTATATCTCATATATAGAAAATATCGTAAACTTTCTTTAGATCTATCCAAAATGTTTTAAAATGAATATTTATTACAGTAAACTTGTTTACGAATCTTTTCTCAATCAACAAATAATTAAATGATGTATTTTAATTGTATATATTTTATAGCTTCGTATAGAAAGAGTATGCAAAGTTCGAATAGTTTGATATTCCTCCCTCTTGCTAGACTACCTTGTCATATAGTAGAATATTTGACAGTCTATTGTACTATTCGGCGCTCAGTGCCACTTGCGCGTCTGAAGAGGGATATATTTGCGATTGAATCGACTTAGTCGAATTGACGATGCAGAAAAGCTTAAAATTTAATAATGGCAACACACGAACTAATGAAAAAGAAATCCTTACCAGCTGACTAAACGGAGGAGAAGTAGCTTACCTGGACGACATTCACAGTGGTTGTGGGTGGGTGGATGGCTCTTTGAGCCATTGCTGCCTGGCATCGGTCAGGGAAAATCAGCATATGGTGGGTTTCTTTTAATTGGTTGAATAATGGGTTGGAACTAAAGATTGCAATCTCTTGCTGGCAAAGTAAGACGCTTCTCAAAGCTATCTCGGTTGGCCAATCAATGGCAATGGCTCACCAGAGGGAAGCTCTACAAAAGTGCCCTAAAATTCAATGAACCTCGACCCTTGTTTGTTGGCAAGGTGCAGTCTGTTTACAAAAGGTTAATTGTTTGTTTGTGGTTGTTGGTTGTTGTTGTTGGTGTTGTTACTGCAGATGCAATAGATGCGATAAGCTGCACGTCCAATTCAAAGTTGAATCATAAAGGGATGGGAGATGCTTTTGCCAGCTGCACTTGTCGGTTATCCTGGCAATTTATGAAAGCATATAGAACATGTTCTGATTTCCGTTTAATACAAACAAAACTCTTTACATTGGCTGCCTTTATATTCCTCTGGGAATAAGCACAAGTGCTTCGGAGATGATTTGATATTATTGAAGATGCTAATCAATTTAATTTTGAATCATCGATTCTTGTAGTTTTAGTGGTGATTCTATATTAAGTTTATCTAATTTTATGGGATATATTAAAAGTATGTTAAGGGTAAGGGATAACAACTATTACTATAGTCTGATCTCGATGAATTTTGAAAACCTTTATGTTATTGTAAAAAACAAATGGAATGTGCTAAGTATGGATACGATATCGTGTCAGAGTTCACCGCTATATAGGCATGGGGGTCTCGTTTTGACTTGTTTATGAGAAAATTTAAAAAAACTAGAGTCAATCTTGTGTTACAACTGATGAAATGTAGAATTCTCTTAGAGACCAATAGACGACTGGTAATAATTAAGAATATATATGTACATCTGTATGAACTGTACATATAGTACATATAGAAAGTTGCCCAGTATAGATAAATACTAAATACAATATATACTCTAAAATGTGAACATTGTAATAAGATAACATACAACGAGGAATATAAATTATACAGTATCGGACGAAAAAATACCAACACTAATAGGAAAAATATAAATTCAAATCCTATAGAGAATATTAACACTTTATGAAGATACCGAATAATCTTGAAAATATTTGAAGTTGAAATAGTTGAAACAAATAACAAATTAAAGCTTCAGTAAACTCAAAAATTAAGTGCCTCTGCCTCTTCGTTTACAAAGCAGAGTTCAATAGAATACTATATCATATTTACATAAATCACAGAAAATTTAAGCTATTCAACGATTTTTGTATAGAACAATGCAGAGAAATTAAAAAGTAAAGAGATGTCGATTGAACTAAAAATAAAATAAATATAAATAAATGTATTTAAAAATATTTATATTTTACAAACTTGAATTCGTTTATTGTTTGTGAACTAAATTTCGAATTAAAATGATGAGAATGCAAACAATATCCAATTGTTATTATACATGAAGAAGCTCCATTGCGGCAACTGTTGCATACTTCATTGGGTCTATGTGTTCCATGTGAACTACAAGGTGAACTTCTAAAGGGATTTGTCCAAAGACCACAAAGCTGCTTCACATGTGAACTTTGCTGCGGTGCACAAGAATACGAGGAGAATTCTCATTAAGTCTGGCTGCAAGGACCACAAGGATGACAGTGTAGTGCCCCTGTATTTACAGTTGAGGGTGTGGACAGCACCACAAGAGGACCGCACAGAGTCTCCAACTGCAAAGTCAAAGAGATGATGGGGCAGTCCAGCTACGCGGGCAAAATTAATATGCGAAATAGTTGCACGATGACGAACCAAGAGAAAAAGGCAAAGAGCCAAAAGAAGCAAGAAATATGTGGAAAAATCATACGCGCGTGGTACGCACTGTGCGTGTGCCCCTGTGTGTGTGCGGCAGGCAGGCAGGCAGGCATATGTGTCATCACAAGACCCACCTGCGTGCTGCCCCTGCCACGTCGCGACGCATCGGGGAGGAAGGCAGGCGCGTGCCGGCAGCAAACGTTTTGGTTGGCCAGGCCACGCAGCATCCGCTGGGGGTTGTTGAGCATTGTATCTATGTGTGCGTGAGTGAGTGTGCGCGCCTCTCTCTCTGCATGTATGCGTGCATGAGTGAGCGAGTGAGAGAGAGATAGAGAGAGCGAGCGTGCAACCTAGCAACCACCAGGCTGTGCGGCTGCAACAGGGTAGGCGTCTGGTGTCAGCAGTGAGCCCGGATGATTGGCTGCGTTGCCTTGACGCCGACGTTGCTACATGCCACACTGCCTGCCTTGCTTGCTGCCTGGCTGCTGCTGCTGCTGCGGCGGCGGCTGTTGCTCTCGCTCTCTCTCTCTCTCTCTCACTCGCTCTCACGCCAGTCGCATACATATATCTTCAGGCTTCGGTCGGACACTTGTTCAGATCCCAGAAAATGCGACTTTGAGCCCGGAATTAGCTGGCGCCGCTTGAAAAATAAAACGTTGCTGCTGCTGCTGCTGCTGCTGCTGCCTCCGTTGCTGCCACTGTCTCTGCCTCTGCCTCTGCCTTGCTGTTGCTCGAACTCCACCTACTCCAGCGACTGTTGCTGGCGTTAGCTCCTGGTCCAGTCAAGTGTGGCAGGCTGGTGTGGGTTGGATTATTTGCTACGACGACTACGCTGATGCGGCTACCGTTGCCGCCACTGCGTCTCGCCCTTGGGCAGGGTGGCGCTGGGCAGGCACAAATCATAACAACGCAGCGTCAGAGCGACCAACCAACCAACCAAACCACCCAACCATCCAACCATCCATCCATCCACCCACCCATTCATCAACCCACAGCTACCATCCATCCATCAGCGACGGCAGCCACCACCACCGCTGTAATTTAATTCGTTGCTGCGCCGCCGTCACTGTTCCTCGTCCTCATCTCGCTGCCGTGTTGCCGTTGCCGTTGCCGTCGCTGTCGCCATCTCATCGTCATCATTATTTTTCGGAGGCATATTGCTAGGATAACATTTGATTTTGAGTTCAGTTGTAATTCTACCGTTGCTCTCGTCGCTTCTCGTCGTTGCTACGTCACAGACACCGTGCTCCGTCCGACTACGACTCCGACTCCAATAGCGATTCTGTGGCACGTTGCTACGCCGCAACAGCAACACAAACAGCAGCAGCAGCTTCCGCCATCGCGAACCACCCACTTTGCCGGGCATTTGTTGATTTTCACTTTCACTTTCGACTTGTTCCGGTTGTTCCTCTGTCCTTGTGCTGGCTGCAGTTGCCCAAAGCAACCGGCGATCATCAACGCAGCTCGGCTTACAATCGCACAGCCTGTTTACGCTTCCGGACATGTGAGGCCACTGTGCCACAATCACAGTCAGCTGTTTAGGCGGGATTCACACACACACACACACACATACGCACACACACAGACCCAGCGACCACAATTCATTAATTTGCGAGCTGCCCCACTAGAGAGAGAAATCCAAACGAATGCATTCGCGGTTCGGCTTTGACTGCCAAACGCGTCACCAACATCAGCACCAGCAGCACCAGCAGCAGCAGCAACACCATCAGCAGCAGCAGCAACATCACCAGCAACATCATCATCATCATCAACTCTCCGAATTGGATATCACATCTCCGCCACCGATCTCTAGTGCCGCCGCTGCGTATACAAATCTATTGGAGAAGTGCCGCTGCAAGCTTCAACACCATCAGCAGCCACACCACCACCACCAGCATCATCATCATCAGCAGCAACAGCAGCAGCAGCAGCAAGTGTCGCAGCACCAGCAGCAACTAGCGCAACACTTGCTGCAGCCCCAGCATCATCAGCATCAGCAACACCAGCAGCAGCAACAGTTGCCAGTGGCGGCGACAGCAACTGCAGCACTTGGACCGCTGCCTGCCGCCCAGCTGCAATTGCAACTGCATCATCATCATCATCATCATCACCATCAGACGTTCGTGGCCACTGCCAGTGCCGTCAACTACAGCAGCTGCACAGCTATCGGTGCTATTGGGGCCGCTGCCGCTGCCGCTTCCGCCTCCGTCTCCGCTTCTGCCTCGACAACAGCAGTAGGAGCAGCATCCACAAGCCCGGCAGCAACAGCAACAGCAGCAGTTGCCGCCGCAGCAGCAACCACAGCGATGTATCACCACCATCACCATAGACGCCACAACAATCTGTCCTACTGTGGTGGTAAATATTTTACAACTGATGTATTACGAGTGCCAACAATTTCCCGATTCCCCCCCCTTGTGTACCCCCTCGCCCTGTCTAGTGTGAATCCTATCAATGACTTTTAATTGACGCTCTGTTTGCGCTCTCCACTGGGAGTGTGAGTGAGTGAAGTCTTCACTGTGATTTGCCTGTGCCACAATTTGTGTGCGTATGTCCGCGTGTGTGTGTGTCTATATCTGTCTTTGTATGTTGTGGGTGTGCATGCTAATGTGTGTGTCAAACTTGGGCAGCCCCAACGAAAGTGTCCAATGTCTTCCGCATGCTTCATTGTCCACGTTAGAAACTTTAAAGCAAAAGACATGAAACTGTCGCGCAGCACTTTGAATGCCCTAGCGAAAGGGGAAGTTCGAGAGTAAATGTAGACAAACCTCAAGAGATCATTTAGATAAATATATCTGTGATTTATATATTATATATTTACAAGAAAAAGTGGAAGGAAAAACATTGTTGTGAAGAGGTCATTTAAGGATCTCATTGAAACCGAATTCGGTTTACTTTACTGCGCCTTGTGAAGTTCAAATTCAGAATAACTATTATTCGTCTTCTTGAAATTAATTTCCATTTAAATAGAATACCATAATATGAGTATATAAAATATAATATAATTATAAATAACTTACTGGAGATCTTTTGATCATTTACTTTTATTATACAAATGGTTTTATCCTTAAAAAGATTAAAAAAAAGTTAGCTTGATTGACCTTCTATGTTTGTAATATATTTCCTTTGAAGGAGTTGTATCTCATAAAATTCTTAACCTTATAAGTGGTGAAGCTACAGTTGAAATAAGTGCTTTTTAAGTTAAATTAAAAACTGTTGGGGCGGTGGGCGTGGTATCTAAAATTAAAAAATATCTTTAGCTGCGTATGGTATACAGAAATTTGTATGCTTAATTTGTTGTCTGTAGCACTTATAGTCGCTGAGATCAACGCGTTCACACAGACGGAAATCACTAAAATGATAAATCTATTGATACTGATTATGAATTTGTACACATTTGGAAATCTAACAACTCTACTGCGGACTGTTAACATTTTCAATAGTCAAAGAATATAGTATTTAGTGATTAGTTATATATTTAAGAAGGTGCAAGAGAGTTAATCTATTTAAAGGGTAACATCATCAAAGTTAATCTTCGTTACCTAAAAAAACTTTATCAAGGTGAAGAAATATAAATCAGAAAAATATATATATATTTGATTCTATTATATATTTGTTATAAATGAGAATCTTTTTTAATTTTTTCTACCCAAAACAAAAGAGATTGAAGATCACATAATATTTTCGTGCTCTAAAAATATCTCTGATATATTTCACAATCTACCAAATTGGAACTATTCTTTATTCAAATAATTCCATCTTAACGTACCTTATATGTAGTACTATAAGCAAGAGAAATACTTTCGATAGTCTGTTAATAATTGGCTTTGTCTGCTTCTGTTGCAGTTTCCGGCCAGGAGCAGAACTACCAAGTGCAATATGTTGATTCGGAGCTTTACCACAGCAATTCCAGCCAGACGCAAATGTAAGTAAGATCTGCGAGTTCGGAATCCGACAGTGCGTTTAACAAATCACGCCTCTCTCTCTCGACCCATACAGGACATATCCGTTTTGCCCAGTGGGCGATTACCAGGGCAATGGCCAGACATACTACTCCACCACGGCGGCGACGGGTAACTACACAACGACGACGGCAGTGGGCAGCACGGCAAACGCGCATTCGACAACGCTGCCGTATCTGGTGCCCGTGGATGAGAGTCTGTTGTTGAATGGGTCCTCGCAATCGCATAGCAGGGACTCGCCGCACAGCCTGACGGTGAGTATAGTAGGATCGAGCGTCGAGGTCAGTGAGCTGATGACATTGACTAACCCCCTGTCTACCCACACATAGAATGAGGTTGCCTACATACAGGAGGCGCAGAGCACACCACAAACACCCACATCGACGACGACCACCAATTCGGCCAGCGGGGGCAGCATCGGCAACGGTGCCGATGGGGCGTCGCCCGACAGTGACCAGAGCGCCATGGGCACCTGCAACAAAATTGCCTCGGCAACGGTAAGTGTAGGGAGGAGGGTGGGGGGACAAAGAGAGGGCTGCTGCTGTTCATGCTCCGCCTGACAGCAGCAGCGGAGGCCATCGAAATCGAAGCAGAATCAGCAGCAGCGTTGCTAACCATCTCGCTCTCACATTTGCAGATTAAGTGGCTGTCGCGCAACTACGAGACTGCCGACGGCGTCAGCCTGCCACGTTCGACACTGTACAACCACTACATGCAACATTGCAACGAACAGAAGCTGGAGCCGGTGAATGCAGCCAGCTTCGGCAAGCTGATACGCTCGGTGTTCTCCGGCCTGCGCACACGTCGCCTGGGCACGCGCGGCAACTCCAAGTATCACTATTATGGCATTCGCATCAAGCCCGGCTCGCTGCTAATCAATCATCATCAGTCCATGGACGATAAGTCACTGCAGGCGGCGCATTATGGCGCATCACCGGGCAATGGCTCCCTGGCCAATGTCAGCAGCAGCAGCAGCAGCGGCGGCGGCAATAGCAGTGCCGGCGGAGGCGTAACTGCCGGCGGCGGCGGCGGCCTCAATCAGTTGACCAACTCAAATGGCAGCAATGGCAGCATGCCAGCGACTTCGAGTCAGCGAGCCGGCGGCGCCAAGAAGCACAATTTCAAGCCGGAAACCTACGAAGCATGCATTCAGGTAAGGTTGCATCTTCTTTGTCGGTTTCTTCCAGTTTTAATCTTCGCTTCTCCATCTCAGTACATTGGCGATGGGGCTGGTGCCATGCCCGTGTTTCCGTCCATCGAATTGAGTCATAGCTTTCACAGCGAGCTCACTCTGGAGGATGTGGACACATTCCGTGCATTGTATCGCGAGCACTGCGAATCATTTCTAGATGCTGTGCTCAATCTTGAGTTTGGCACCGTTGAGTTTCTACTGCGCGACTTCTGGCGCACCTCCGACAACAACAATCTGGACGAGTGCGAGGAGGAGAAGTACTTGAGCAAATCGAAGCTGTATCTGTTGTGCCACTGCGCAGAAGTGCAAAAGTTTGTACGTGAGGTGAGTACAGTAACTAACAGAAGATGTGCGACTGCGATAAACCCACGTTGCATACTTTAGGGAGCGGTTTGGAAATCGGTTCTCTTTTAAATTATTTTAATAACTTCTATATTGATTAACCGATCGCAAGCATATACTGGGGGATTAATAGTTATTGTTTTTACCAAAAATAAATTGTCCAGCAATAAAATTACACTTGCGATTCGGTTTTTATGAATTTACGGGGGGCGTGGTCAAATTCTAAACCAATCTTTAAATGACTGCTACACATACGAGTATTGCCACAAATTCTGGTGAATTTAAATCTTGTTTTCGCCAAGATATAGGCGTTCATACAGACAGACAAACTAATAAACAGACATAGCTGTCCAGCTCTGTCAACTCAGCTTCTGATCTAATACATTGATCATTAATCTCTTTACTTCCTTAACTAGGTGGACTATCAGTTCTATCAGAATACCGTGGATGTTATAATACCAGATGTGCTGCGCTCCATACCCAACGCACTTACTCAGGCCATACGGAACTTTGCTAAGAATCTGGAGCTGTGGCTATGCGAAAGCATGCTGGGCGTGCCGGAGCAGCTGGCACAGATCAAGACCAGTGCCGTCTCGGCCTTTTGCCAGACACTGCGACGCTACACATCCCTCAATCATTTGGCGCAGGCAGCACGTGCTGTACTCCAAAATAGTGCACAAATCTCCCAAATGCTCAACGATCTCAATCGCGTCGACTTTCACAATGTGCAGGTGAGTGAGATTAAGCAAAAGGTCTTTGGGGCTGAACAGCATTTTAATGGGTTACTTTCTCTCACAGGAACAAGCCGCTTGGGTTAGTCAATGTGCACCGGCCGTGGTGCAACGTCTGGAGAATGATTTCAAGGCGGCACTGCAGCAACAAAGCTCACTGGAGCAATGGGCCAGTTGGCTACAGTTGGTTGTGGAGTCTGCCATGGAGGAGTACAATGGAAAGCCCAGTTATGCGCGTGCAGCTCGTCAATTTCTGCTCAAATGGAGCTTCTACAGTTCCATGATTATACGTGACTTGACGCTACGCTCTGCATCGAGCTTTGGCAGCTTTCATCTGATACGACTGCTATTCGACGAGTATATGTTCTATCTGGTGGAGCATAAGATTGCCGAGGCGCAGCAGAAGACGGCCATAGCGGTCATTTGCGAGCGCATGGTAAGCTAAGCACACACACACACACGCCTATCATGTACACCTAGTATTGCCCACAACTAACCTCCTGTCAACCCTTTGATCAGAAGAAAGAAATGGACTTTGAATTCGAGTGCCAGTTCGCCTACATAACCAACGACGGAGAGCAACAGCAGCAGCAGACAACGTCGGAGGGCAGTGGACGTGCTATTGATGGAGGAGGTGGAGGAGTCGAGACTAACGAGGCCAAGCGTCTTAAGCAGGAATGAACAATGGCTATGGAGCAGCAGGCCCGACTTTATATGTATTTAGAGTTAGTAGATTTAATGTAAATTGATACAATTGTGCTATTTTTAGAGAGAGAAAGCAGTAGAGAGCACAAAGCACACTCCACTTTTACTACCGTTCGAAAAGTCTCTACACTCTATACAACTGTCGAAAATGTTTGTATGTTATAGCTTAGGTTCTTGTCAACTGTGTAAACTTAATCGGTTAGCTTTTAGGCATTATATGTATGTATATGTATGTCTATGTATATGTACAAGCAGCGGTAAACAAGGCAAATTCGAGGCCCGGCATTAAAGTGAAGAACCGTCCATGCAGTCACCAAGCTAGTCATGCCCAGTCATGGCGTCTGGGCTTGTCTGATCTGATTTAGTATTCATTGGATACACTTTAGTTTAAGTACTCGTGCATTAGTAACATACAATTTCCAACTTGGCGTCTAAACTAAAATACACTTGTGTTTTAAATTTAAGCAAACAGTTTTGTCTGGTTTCAGAGCGATAACGTGTATGGTACACACTGTATAGGGTTGCGCACGAACATATCTACAAATCTACACCTACGCACACACGTATAGAGACACTTTACACACAAACCAAAACTGTATAGGTACTCACACACACAAACACACATAGCTCATTTCAAAATTAGATTGCTCAAATTACGAATAATACATTTAATTAAGTAATCTAGGCATTAACTTATGGTAAACAAAAACAACAACAACGTAAACAACAGGCCTTAAATGTGCAAATATCAACACTCAATTTATGAAAATGAATACCTTACTATATACTTTCATAACATGTATTTCATTTATACATGTGACTATATTTGTATGCAAGAAACAAAGAGATAAAGAGGACAGAGAGAGAGAGAGAAATATTTTAACAAAGGCGCTTATTAAAGTATTTTATGCCAGTTTAGGTAAATATTTACTAAAGCAACAAATAAACTTTTGTAGGTCACCAAGTCAGGACCCACAAAAGACAACAAAGAAGTGCAACCAAGCCTAGTCTTTAGATGGATTATGAAATGCTATAGATACCATACTACAACTACTACTAGAAAAGCACCAGGGCATAGTTTTATATTCGGTTCCTAACGAATTCGTCAAGCTCTATGTTCTTCATGTGCTGACACAGTCACAGATAGCTTAATCTCGTTTGACATTTCAAACTAATTCGAACTCATGTACTATATTATACCTTTTGTAAGTCTAAACTAAACTTTAAATCTCTATCTGTATGCTGTATGTTTCCCCAATATTATTGTATGATGATCTATGTTTAAGAACTGAATTTCATTATACAAAACCTTAACAATTACTGTGCAACGAAAAGCTTAAAACCATCACATCATCAATTTATACTACTTATTATGTCATTTTGTGTATCAAAGTCATGAAGCAAGTGAAACTCATCTCTCAACATGCAAACACTTAACTTGAGCTTTATTGGTTGTAAAAATATAAGAAACAATACAGAAACAGAACACTATAGCCCATAAAAATTGAGATTTTAACTAAAATGGGAACTACCTATTTATAAATGTGAAATAAAGATGTCTAAAAACCAATTTAATCCTTGAGGAGTATTTTTTACCTATGGGGGTAATTTGAGACAAGAGGATAAACTCGTAGAACACTTATTTGTTTCCTTAAAGTTGACTTACTATTACTATTACTGTTATATTGCTGTAATAGTAAACTATGTATGGTAAGGCATAGAAGGTATGGTAGAAAGACAAGCACCACAGAAAACCATTCTTAGAAATAAATGTACTCATCGTAAACGTGTAAGTTATTTGAATTTTTTTATTCAAATTTTTTTTTGGTTTCAATTGTGTTTTACATATTGATTTTCTAACAACTTTATACAAAAATTGTTTATTTTGATAAATGAATTTATGTATAATCGTATCGTATCTAGTATTTTTTAAATATAATTTGTTAAAAACTAATTGCGTATTATTAATAGTAAGTATTACAACAAAAACTATATTCTGAATATTTTTAAACAATTCGTTTCGTATGAAATTTTTTCGTAAAATCAATATCGTAATTAAGTGAAAATATAATGGATAACTACTACGCATAATCGTATATATACTATATAGCTTACAAATTGTGAGAAATGTGTATGATAATCATTATTTACAGTAATTATTTTCTTTGTGTACTTTACGCTTACTTCCATTAAACTTAGTAACTGTTTGTACTTTGTATTTAAAATCTGAGGTCCTGTTTACGCTCATGTAAACTGAGTCCTGAATGTGTTGTCTGCTATATACGCGTCGTTTCGATTGATTAAGTTCTTTAAGTCTTTTCAGTTTTGGAAATTGACGACAATTCTTGTTTGGAATTCTTTTGCAATGTTGCAATGTCGTTGGTTTGGTTGGTTGGTTTTCTTTAAATATGTATTATTGTTATTGTATTTGAAATTAATATTTAAATTTCATTTACAGCTTAATTGGTATACAAAAATTATTGGTAAAAAATATTTACATTTCCATATAAAATATACATTTTGGATATAATATACATCAAAAATTTAATTGACTTCTTTCAATGGATTTATATATAAATTGATAATTCGTTTGTTATTGTTATTTTTACTTGTATAAAGTATATGTATATGGTGTATATATAATTGAACACTTGGCAAAATGATACCAAATTCTCTCGTTTGAATACTGGACCGGCAAGTTTTGGGGTGTTGTTTTGAACATGTCCTACACAAATTATTATATATGTATGGAGTGTTTCCTGCAAATGCTTTTAAATGCCATTTCTATGTATAGTCAACAAGTGTGGAAATAGTATAAACAGTTTGTTTTGTTTTGCTTATTTCGTTGTCAAGATTTGTTTACACGTTACACTTAAATATAGTTATACAAATACTTGTTTTGTTTTTGTTTCGATCCAAAAATCTGATCTGATATAGAAAACAATCGTCAGTAGTTATTACATACATACAGATAACAACGATTGGTATAAAGATTTGTTTTCTCTAAAGATCAGGGTCGAATTTTGTATCTTTGTAGTCAAGATTTGGAAAATAATGATGAGCACAATGGTTTGTCATTGAATCAATTATTGGCAATTACTAGATTATGAAAAACTTGAGTATTCTCTCTCAAGCGTCAAATATGTTTCTCATCTTTCGATTGTTTGTCAATTCTGTGTGTGTGTGTGTGAGTGGCCCGAGATCTTAGTAAACATAAACATTTATTTGAGAGCCCTTTCAATTTACATAAAAATATATATATGTGATAATCAAAAAAAAAAAACGATTACTGTAAGCGAATTCAATTGGAATAACATTCTTACTTTGAATCTACTGAATCGATATACGCGCCATATACAAAAGAGAGAGAGTATGTACATAATGTGAATGTGAAGTGAAACCGGGCACAGTCTGAACTGAACTGAGCACACAGTAGACTTAGAGATTAATGTTTTAAGCGTAGCTGAGGGGGGTTTTCTTCCTAACGTTCTAAACGAACACTAAGTGTGCAAAATGTATGTTTCGAATTTCGTATTGCATAGAATGATGACGATGCCAGGCTCTTATATAATACGATTAACCAACGGCATCTTCCGACGATTATACGTGGGAACAGTTTGCTGTATCACCTGCTGCACCTTAACCTTTTGGCCATATTGCTGTTCCAGCTCTCCCGCCGGACCGATGGCATAGTTGATGTCGAGGCGAGCTCGCTTAGGTGATTGATAGCCATCGTTGGCATTCAGATCGGCAGGATTTAATTCTATAATACTGCCAGTATGCCCATTGGCCATAGCTCTGCGTATCGTATGCTTGTCATCCTCGATTTCAATTGCATCGTAGAGCTCATCAACCTGCGAATAAGAAACAATATAGAGTTTAGATTGAAGATTGTAATTCAAAAAGCGCAATGCAAACTCACCTCAATATCAAACTCGGCATTCTTCTGTGCAAGCAGCATCTGTTCGTTGGGCAGGTGATTGTTAGACTCATGACTGTGTGCCTCATACTCATGCAACACATGCTCCTCATCCTCCTCGCTGTGTACCCAGCTAAAAATAAGTAGAAGAAAGATCAGTAAATAACATGTGGAAAGCAAAGACACATAAAGACTCTAGTAGTTTTGTTTCTAATTCAACTTACTCGACATCATCGTTCTCCTCCTCCTCGACCAGCATCGCATCGATGAGTGTGTCATCAAAGTCCTGCTCCTCGAGGTCTGAGGATTCCTCGATTTCGGATTGTGAATCCATTTCCACATCAGAATCGGCCGAACCGTGCTTCATTTCACCACGCTCCAGCGACTCCAAGTGCTCGGGGTATACCATAGCTCCACGTATAGCAGCCGGATCCTTGCGTGACCACTTCTGCACCTCTTCGTCCATTTTGCAGATCCTCTCCGGGTTCATGGCCCAGCGACAACCCTTACGCTGATTGCCATTCGTTGCAGGACGTTCGATCTTCTCAAAGCATTTGTTCAGCGACAAATTGTGGCGCACACTGTTCTTCCAGCCACTGGGAGCATTCTCGAAGTACGGAAAATGCTGACACAGGAAACTGTAGATCTCGGAGACAGGCAGCGAGCCGGCGCGGGAGTTCTTCAGCGCCAATGCAATGAGACACGAATAGGAGTAGGCGGGCTTGGGGAACGACGAAGACGAGCTGCCATTGCTGGCTGCAGATTTATTTACTTTCACGCTGCTGTTGGTGTTCAGAGGTGCAAAGGAGAGCGGTGAGGACGATGTTGTGGATCGACCATTTGTGGAGGACGAAGTCGAAATGGACGAGGGTGATCCAATGCTGTTGCTGCCGCTGCTGCCACCGTGCAAGTGATGCTGCTGCATCTGATGATGCGGGGAGTTTGCAGCTGATGCAATGCTCTTGGGCGCATTACCACCACCACCAGCACCCCCGCGCTTCGACATTACCCCAGTGTGCAATGTGGTCATGTTCTGCAACGGACTCGCCTCACGATCTCGCTTCAGCAATATGTTGCCAGTGGTGGTCAGAGTGGTGGTGCCATTGGGTGACTTTGTGCCGGCAGATGCAGATTGCTGCTTCAGTTTGTTGTACGTTGCACTGTTGGCAAACGTGAGACCACCAATTCCGGGTCCCAGCTTAATGGTATTTGTGGTGCCAGTGGTTGTCAGTAGACTAGTGTTCTTCTGTGTGCCAGTGGTGGCTTTTGTCTCCTCCAACGGCAACGTTTGCACCTTGCGTAGCTCTGTGCCCAGATCCTTTCGCACCGCATCCAAAGCCGGTGAATTGCGACGTTGCAACACCGAGTTTGTTGCCATCGTAGCCGGCGCCGTAGTGCTGCCACCAGTTGCAGCAGATGATGTGATTGGCAGTGCCGATATCTGCTTGGGAATGTGCGCCATCACTTGCTCGCGACGCAGTGATCCAGCACTGACCTTCATTTGTGCCGGTGAGAAGGTCAAATGTGACTTGTGCTGATCGCAAGGCGACGCGGGTGTAGCCACCTCCCCTCTGGCAGAGCCGGCTCTGCCCTGTGCCGATGATGCACCACCATTACCACGTATCTTCTGTGGCGAACCAAGCAACGCGTTGGAGCCCATGTTCGAGTTGATTAGCGGCATCACAGAAATGGGATTCACACAGGCACCAACATCCGCATAGTAATCAGAGGTTGACCAAAAGTTGGCACATGACCCCATCCACTTGGCTGTAGGTGAGGCATGCAACGCACTGCTGGCCAACAGATTTGCATTCGCATTGTGCGAGTGAAACGATGATGACGATGATGAGATACTGTTGCTGGTGTTGCTGTTGTTGATGGCCGAAATTGCCTCCAGTGCATGATCCAGCGAGGTCATGTCATTCGAGGCGCCCACAACGTTGGCGATCTCTGCTCGTATGTCCACATCCAGCATATCCTGCATGGAATCGGATACGTAGAAGTCCAGTGAAGGTCCCGCAGCATCCTAAAGATAAATAGAGGGAGAGAGAGATAAGAGATTAGTTGAAGCGAATTTAAAATACTTGGAAATTTTATTGGGTTAGTTGAAGTGCATTTTAAATATCTAGGAATTTTATTGGTTTAGGTTAACGTACAGTTTTCTCATTTATCACATCCACTTGTTGATACCTTATACTTTGTATGTATCATGTAAATAATATGTAGATAAGAACAAGATATTTTTGTTTATAAAAGGATATTCCCCTTTTCCTTCCAAATCAGGCACATTTACGCTTATATTCACATACATACAAACATAGTGTGTGGATGTATTGGTGTGCACATACTTTTCCTTTTACTACATGCAACAATAACAACAACAACAGCAACGCATGAGAATGACGATGGGAAACCGAAACCAGCAGCAGGAGTCGATGGCAAAACCAGTTTTATGGTGCAAGGCTCAACAGACTCAGACTCAGTCTCAGGCAGAGCCAGAGCAGACTCCGTCTGTGTCAGAGACACACACACACACACGCAGAGATAAACACACAGGCTGAATATACATACACACATACAGCCAAAGCAGACTGTAGTTATGTACAGCTGCGTTCAAAATATTAGTATCACTTTCAAGTGTTGTACAAATAAATCGCATGCTATTAAATTATATTATCTCATAGTAAATTCGAGAAATAGTCTAACTTTTATCGGAGGATCTGGTGTAGTTAATTCGAGATTTGATAAATAGCTTAACTTTAATCTGATCAACCCTTAAAAGGCACTGAGAAAAATGAACATCCTTATCAGTGTCATGGAATCAAAGAACATCTTTTAGAAAGGAAATACCCTTTATATCTTTAAGATCTACTGAACCCTTTGACAAACACGTAATCAAATATTCCCTGTAAATCTAGATAATTAACTATTGAAATTGATTTATATAT
This sequence comes from Zaprionus ornatus, assembly GCA_018904035.1. Classification (NCBI taxonomy): domain Eukaryota; kingdom Metazoa; phylum Arthropoda; class Insecta; order Diptera; family Drosophilidae; genus Zaprionus; species Zaprionus ornatus. The sequence continues at coordinate 4,511,389 of JAEIFZ010000115.1, read as the reverse complement.
GGAAAAACGAAGGAGTTAAATAATTAAATCTTAATGAACTTAATCAATATAGATATAGTGTTTGTACTATAAATAATATGAAATAAGTAAGAAGTAAATAATTAATTTCAACTATTTTAGGAACCTATTGTTGTGAGCTTTGGTGTGTTTGCATGTATAACCCCAAGATGAGGCGCCAAGTAATGTCCAGCAAGAGAAATACATACGGACATTATATTGCAACACATGTACATATATGGAGAGACACACACGCGTACAAACACACGCAGTGGAGCCCGAGGAGAACATTAAGAAGGCCATCGTAAGAAATATTAAACCGGATATCAGCAAAATTGAAAGTTTTATGCAATATAGGACTGAATCAGCAGCATAAACAATAAACAAATGAAACGAAAACAAGAGATAAAAACTTATTTAAATTAATGCTGGTAAGGAAATAAAATATATAACAATACATAGTATTTAATAAATATATATAAATATTAGTAAAGATAATATTACATTTCCGTTATAATTCTGAATTAAACTGTTTGATACGCATAAACGATTCGCAATAGAGTCCACTTGGAGCTGGATCGAGCATTCACAATAGTCTCGGTATATATCAAAATGTTGCTGAGCTGCACAAATGTTTCAGCAACATTTTATTTGAAACTCAAACGGAGCGATAACAGCGAACGAACGAACGAACGCAGAAAAAAGGGGAAAAAACATCATGCATACATACACACACACACACCTAATATATGTACCCATGTTTATATGTATGCATGTTCATTGAAAAACGAAAAGGAATTAAAGCCGTACATAAACAAAGGCAAGAACAGCACGAACCGAACAGGGAAGCAATACAAATACAGAGTTGTGTGTATGTTTGTATGTATGAGCAGCGACGTTAACGTCGACGTCAGCTTCATGTTGAGTTTGAAGAGAGAAAACAGAAACTGAAACTGAACACTGGGAACTGAAACTCTACTTCTGCTGTTGCCGTTGCTCTTTGTGGTGGAAAAAACATAGAACATCGCAACAGCAACAGCGCTGCTCTCTGTTGAATACTCAGTACAGTTGGCAACAAAACATTCTGCAAATTGAAACATAAACAGAGCAGCAGAACTGAAACTGAATGCCGCGCTGTCGCTGTCGCTGCCTCTGTCGCCGCTTGCCGTTGTATGAGTACCGAGTACTTTTTGCCTTCTGCGCTGTTGGGGAAACTTGAATTCTACTACGTAAAAAGGGTAGTAGGCGCTGTTGCCTCTGCTACTCCGGTGTTGCTGTGTTGCAGTAGGCAGCGACCGCACATGTTGAAGCATTCTTACAAGTTTTTGCATGTTTGTTTGTGTATGAGTCTGTGCGAGTGTGTATTTTTTATGTTTCGGGTATTAGGCGCAACTTTACAGGCGCCTGTTACTTCTTGGGTGATGGTGGTGGGTGGCAATGTTATCGCCGTGTCCTTGGACACATTCCATACCATTGACCCGCCCTTGGGTCATGTCTGCCTGCCTGGCTGCTCCCTTACCGGCATAAAAAATCAATAATTGAGGCATACACACATTCGCGGCCTGGCCATGAATGTATGATAAGTTACATAATTTAGCAGGATATCATAAACTTTTGCAGGCCGTCTGTGTGTCTGGATCTGAGTCTCTTTTTTTTATCAGTTCCGAAAATGTTGCACGCCTACACGTGTATATGTATAATACATACAAGATGATTCTCTTCATCTTTGATTCAGTTAGATTTCCTTTATTCATCCTTGATAGCCTACCACACTAGCGGCAAGCTGTAATTCCTACTTCCTTTATGCACACACAACTGTTCTGCGTCTGAAGTTGCGTGCAACAATAAATAGGGGCACAGCAGGTGTTGCATGTTGCCAGCTGCCGCGGCTTCCTTATCTTGTAATGGAACGCGCGGCGGTTGAGGAGTATTATTACACAAGCCCTTGAAACGATTATTTATCGATTGTTTTTAATTGCTTTTCACAGGAAATTCGTAATGAATTTTCTTTTCTTGGGTTGAATAATAATAAAAGGGTAATGAAGGTTCTTCAAATCCTTTGACAGTGGAAACTAATCATGATAGACATGATATTTATATATAATATATAAAGCCAAATAAAGATATGTATATTTTTTAAATATATACGTGTTCATTTAAGTTAATTGTTTTGTTAATTTTAATTTACATTTTAATCTATATAAAAGCTTTTTATGACATTGAATAACATCAAAGTCCGACCAAAATGAGATTTATTTATGGTATCACATTATTTCCAATAATTTTAAACATATTTTACCAACACAAATTATCCATAAATCGCGAAATCCATTCATGGTTTGCTTTAAATTTTATTGAGTGCTTTTTTACACATTGAGAGCGCATGTGTATAAAGTTTATCAGTCCCTGGGGAAAAAACAATTCTAATTTTAAGCATCCAATCAAACTTGGGTACACTCAGTTCCAATTTGAATGTACATTTCATAATATCTACAAACATGAGTACAATCCGTTCAAATATGAATGTATATTGTATGAATCCTTGATTTGTATATCATTACTTTATAAATATGCAACACGAAAGGCTTTTGATCAAAAAATTAAGGGTTTAAACATACATATTTGATCAGGAATTGCGCGTATAAAGTGTGTCTGTGTGTGTGTGTGCTCTGATAATGGACCTTTTGCCAGACAGTCATACCAGGCAAATAGACCAGGCAGCTGCAATTCAAAAACTCGGGGGTTGTTGTTCCACACGAACATATACGAACGTGTATGCATGTAACCGCGTGTGTGTGTGTGGGATTCAACATACATACAGACATTCGCATATGTCTGCATGTAATTATCTGCTTCTCTGTAATTTGTGAGGTGCACTTTTCTCTAAACGGAAAGAAAACTTCCTGCTTCTAATTGGTTTTGTTTGCCCTTACAATGTTGTTCTTGTTCTTTTTGTTGTTTGCTTCCCTACCATCATTCATGACCTGCATAGTTTGCATAGCATGTATGTATAGTTATATACATGTATGGTGCAATTCCTACACACACCCACGCAAGAATTTGAACTCCATCTACCCCCCCCCCCTTAGGGTTGCCGAAAAAAAAAGTAAAATAAAAAGAATGTTTTCGAAAAAATGTGACAAAATAAAAAATACATTGAACAGGCGAACAAAATTGGCAGCAGGGTTATCGAACGAGAAACAAGAAACGAGCATTTTTCAGTTGCAAGAACCTTTAACAGGCTCAACTGACAGAGACTCATCCCATATGTGTCAAGAGAAAGAGATACATACACAAACACATGTGTAGTACATGAATATGTTATTCCCTATACCCAAACAGAGCAAAGAGAAGTCTGTTTCTATCATTTAAAATAACAATAAATAAAAAAAATACATTTTAATATATTTATTTTACTATTTTATTAACATTATATTATTTATAATTATTATTAGTATATTATTGATAGTATTAGCATAAATACAGTTGGACAAGATAAGGTCAAGCAGTGCAGCAAAACAGGGCTGATAAAGGAATTTTCTAGTAAGCTCATCAGGGTTACAGAGGTAAAAGATTTTGAAGGTGGCGGTGCAGATTCTGTATAAATAAATCTATAAAGAATTTATAATATATTCTACAGATAAGTTTAAGATCCCCGAGTCAAATAATAATATTATATATAAAATATATAAATTGTACATAAGATATTCTACTAGAGATACTAAGTTTAGAGTCGATTCTTTTTGATTACAGGGTACAAGGCAAACTTCTTCAAGGTAGCAGAGCCCGTTGTCCAGAGCAGCTGCTGCCGTTTCTGATGACCTTTTTAAATTGTGCAACGAAGCAATGCATCACACACACACATACACTCCGTATGCATATGTTAGTAAAACACAAGGAGCGCTCACACTGAGCCCTAACACCCTTGACAGGGTCAGAGCAGAGCTCATTCGTGGCCTAGACAGTGCTGTTGTTGCAGCCTGCGGTGCATTTTATTTTCTTGTATTTTCCTTTGCGTTGCCCTTGCGCCTTCCCTTCCCTTCCGTCTTCCTTTACCATCTGCCAGCCATCCTTTGTCTCTGCTCTTACCTCAGGCTGTTACATTTCTTCTTTTCTCCTTCTGCATCACCTTCTCCCTTCCCTCTGCAGCTTTCACCTTAAAATCTTAATGGCTTGACACAAATCCCAGGACAACTCACAGCTCAGCTCAGGTAAGCGAGCAGTTCCCGGACATCGTCATTTTAACAGACTTTACAGCAAACGCGACTAATGTCTTCCGAGTATTTATGAGCGCCTATTTGTAAATTACTTTATGGTGCGGGACAGTCCATGCCGACGAGTGAGATCAACACATGCAAATCCAAATCCATGTGGAGCTTTAATTTTTAGTACCAAATTTGCGGTATTTTTCTTAAAATTATATTTGAACATATCCAATGGGATCCCAGGGGCGAGAGCAGTACGTCAGTGTACGTGTGTGTGCGTGTTGGGCCGTGAGAAAATCTATGCGGCATACAGCTGGGCGCTCATATTCAAGCAACAAACGAACAGGCGACCAACGACATGTTGCCTTCGTCTCACATGGTCGACGGCGCAAGGGGGAGGAAAGTGCTGCTGGTGGGTGTCTCTCTGTTGTCTCTCTCTGTCTCTCCCCTTGCACAAGCAAGTCAAAGTCAAAAGTTTGCCGGCACGTTGAACTTTGAAGTTTCTGCCCTTTTGCGCCGGCACTGGGAGAGTGAGAATGTAAGCTTTCAATGAGAGAGCGGGCGGGAGAGAGAGCGAGCAATTTGACTTTTTTTTTGCATTTGCTTTAGTTCTTTCTCTCTCTCTTCCCCTCACAACTTGTGGCGTTTGAAGATGAACACGTTTCGTTGTGTTTGCTTTTCTTTGTTTCTCCTCCTCACTTGCACATACTAGAGCGCAGACCGCACGTACTTGTGGATGTATATTGGCGAATTTATACACGTTGCATTTAACAGGCGCACATGTCTCATATCTCATTCAACTTTGTAGGAGGTCAGTACTAACACTAGAACTATGCATACAAACTTACAAAAATGCATACAAACATACATTCATACACACATACATACATACATGTACATAAGTCTGTATGTTAAGTTTGGTTTTAAAACAAAAGCCACCGACAGCGAGCGAGGTGAACGATTGGCCTTCAAAAGTTGAAATCGCCAAAGCAGAAGATACCCTATACAAAGAGATACACCGACGACAAACCAACAACTCACAGCAAACTGGCAAAAGTCACATACATTAAACATCCGTATGTGTGTGTGTTGCTTAACAATAAATAAGCAAGCAAAAAGAAACAAATTACGTATGGGAATTAACAATACATGCAGACATACATATGAATGTATGTGTATGTGTGTACATTGTGAAACGTAATTACCAAAAGTCTCTGTTAAAATATCCACATTTCCCCAACTCCAACACCAACGAACCAGCAACAACAACAATATTCGCAACTCTGTTGTTGCCTGCTAACTTTTTAGTACACACAACAGAGCAGAGCACTGTTGCTGTTGTTCCGTCAGCATTAACATGTACAATACATTAACATAAGCTCGGTCTCCACACATGATTGTACCATAGCCAAGTTAATCACCAGAGAGCAAAAATAACTTGAGGAAGTATGCGCGAAATTATAGAAATATACTATCGCTATTATTATTATTATTATTATTGTTATATTCGTATGCGCAGCAGTTGTGTTCCGGTTATGACCGCCGCCCGCCTTCCCCCATTAATCAATGGTTCCAGAGAACAACTTCAAAGCACAACGATCGCACTCATAAGATTGCGCACACACACACACACGGAAATACTTGCTCATTTGTATGTGCGAATGTGTATACAGGCACATACATATACACATGTAGATATATATGTGCAAACTACCCGCTTCGGCGAAACGGGCGAATTCAAAATTTAAAAATTAAACGTTAAAGCGAATTGGCGACGAGCCGCTGACGAGCGAGTGTGAGAGCGAAGCAAAAATAACAACAATAATTCGCCGTACTGGGTGTCAGCGAGCGAGTGAGAGAGATGCAAGAAAGTGTTCCTCTTGGGGCCTAACTTGTGTGTGGAGGGGCAATGCAGCTGCAGAAATACTAGGTTGAATTTATACTTTGGAGAGAACTGGGGTCGCTGCTTTGTCGACGACTTTGCGGCGAAGAAAACGAACGTTACGAATTTGAAATAAACGATAAAGAATCATGCTTTTTGTTACTGTGTGCGTATGTAACCGGCCGGCAACACGGCACACATGCTGAACATAGAGAGAGAAAATCGCAAAAATAACAAAGAATAATAGAACAATACTTAACAGCTCTCGTCGTGTGTTTTGAGCTGTTTTGTTAAATAAACACACCCAACCCGGCATATATACTTAGTATGGATGTTAATTATGTTTCTAGGTATGTACATACCGCATATTTGCTGAAGAAACCCTCGTGTATTCCGCTCGAGTAATCCTCTAGTTCGAACATATTGTAAATGTACTTAATTTACTGGATTTACTTCTGCACATAAACTTTGTTTTGATCGAATATTCTTAGACGACGTTCCTTTAACCCTTTTTTTGATAGTATGTGTGTTGGTGTATATAAATGTGAACAAAAACCGTTGCGCGCCTAATACAGAACCAAAAAAACAACTGTTCTTTGGCTACGAATTTTACTTTTTATTATTTTTATCATACACTAGCACTCTTCATAAATAATAAACATTTGTGAACACGATTAATTATTTTTTATTTTCTTGCACTGACACATTTCGCACGTTACCAATTATAATTAATTCGTTTTCCTTAATCGAAAAATAATATTTACATCCAATCACAAATGCGCGAACCGCGTTAAACACGTCCGCTTCGTTCGGCTTTGTTGTTGCATTTGACTAGGGATGTTGATATCGTACTCATTTATCGATTATCCCAGATGTAAGGCGAAAGCAGCTGCCGATTACAGTGTTCACTAACGACGTTGCCGTCGATATACTATTATTCAATACTGTTTTGAAAAGGGAAATTTTTGTACTCAAATTTCGTTAGTTTTCAAAATATGAAAAAAAAATGCTTGAAGTATTATAAATATATATATAAATTTTATTAACATTACTCTGTAAACCATTTTTTTTTGTTCATTATTCTTTTAACTAACGTCACAGAATGCTATCAATTCTCAAGCTATGCTGTTATGTATATATGAATGGAATCACGTGTTTTGTGTTTAATGGTGTTGCTAGGTACATGCTGACGCAGATCGTTTAAGATCAAATGTGTTAGGCTCACCCTCATTACAATTCTCATATCTATTAACTTTATAACAATTTCGAAAAATAATATAAATGTAGCATTTAATTCACAAGAACTCATAATTTTTTTAACAATTGTGGCAAAAACTTCAAACTCAAAACATTGTTTCAATTAATTACAAATTATAACGAATACAAATTCGGAAAATTAAAAAAAAATAAACATTCATAGTGAAAAATTAGAACATTAACAAGAAAAAATGGTGAATACAAAAAAAATAATGTCTTCAGCCGACTGAGGTGATCTTACTTGGCTTTCTTCCATTTAAAAACTACTTTCTATTTCTACCAAATATTTCTCTCTTAAATCGTAACGCCGAAGTTTTAGCCGGATTCGGATTTGGATTTGAATTCTTCTCCCTTTTACCCTTGGGTGTGCAGGGCAATTCTTTGAACCAACTGTGATGCGGTGTTGGTGGAATCTCCTTAAAATACTTTTGTTTCGGAGTTGAAGGCTCGACCTGAACAGGGCCCGCCCTGTTATTGAATGTGGTGAACTCATCCTGATCGCACAGGGATTCGACTGCGTAGCCTGCAGTCGTTTTTATACGTATGGTACTGTGATTCTCTTCATCAGAGCTCTTACCTGGTGATACCTGCCCCTTGTTAGTCTGATTCTTAGTATTATTTTTCTGACCTTGGGCTTTAGACTTAACGACGGCTTTGCCTTTATTCTCTGGCTGGCGCGACAATTTCTGCGTCAGTGATTTGTTCTGAAAAAATGAATGTTTTGTATTGATAAAGAGTACAAGGGATAAACTTTTCAAACTCACCTCGTTCTTAACAGTAGGAAGAGGCACAAGAATCTGTATTGCTTGCTTCACCGCATGCTTTGTGGCCTGCAGACGCTTTACATTCTTCTTCAGCTCCTTCGCATTATTATCTTCTTGGTTGTGTTCCACTTCCTTTAGAGTTTTCTTGACAACATCAGATGGCTTGGCATCAGACAGTAGTCGCTTCTTCGGCGCTTTCTGTTTTCCCTCCGCAATGCGCTGCACAAAAATAAAATTTCATTTACTAATGAATTAAACAGGAATCTTACTTCGAAGTGATAATACTCACTTGCTTCTTTTGCTTTAGTTTAGCTTCATTGGCCGCCTGAAGAATAGTGTCACAGTATTCCAGATATTCGGCAGCTGTCTTTGGCAACTGCTTTGGTTGTTCCTGCTGCTTAGCTTGGTCTTCTTGTTTTGGTTCTTGCTGCTTCAATTGGTCTTCTGGTTTTGGTTCCTGCTGCTTAGCTTGGTCTTCTTGTGTTAGTTCCGCCTCCTGCAAAGACTCTTCCTTTTCTACAACAGGAGATTCAGGCGATTCCATGTCAGGCTTAATAGGTTCTTCCTGTGATTCATCATTCTTTTTGGACTTCTTACTTTGAACTTCCTCCATCGTACTGTCGTTCAAATCATCAGCTGCGCTACAAAAACTCTTTGAGATACGCGTTCGCTTTGTCTGCAGACGTTTCTTTTCCTCCAGTGTTTCAATGAAGGACTGCGATGGCTTGAAGTCAATATTCAGATGTTCACTGCGGCGACTAGCCTTGGGCTTTGGCTCTTTGACGACCGCTTCTGAGCCCTGGACATAGAGCGTTTGTCGGCGAGACTTCTGCAGGGGATTGAACATCTTCTTCAAATGAGATAAATCACACGAGGCCAGCTCAGCCAAGAGCGCCGCTTCAGACTCATTACCAGAAGATTTACATTGTTTTTTAATTAGCTCTGCCACAGAATCGGCTTCTGCAATTTCGGGTTCTACCACCTTATCCACCTGTTTCGCATTGGTTTCAACATCTTTTGAAATGGAATTTTCTTTATCTGACTTTTCTATGTCACTTTCATTTTCGGGTTGTTTGGTTTCTTCAGCTGAAGGCAGCGAATTATCTTTAGTACTCTCTTCTTCGGTTTCCTCGGCGGAGTCGAACACTTCGTATATGGTCTTGTCGTTGGAGCTTTTATTTTTGCTGGTCTCCTCATCGCAGCTCATTTCGGGGCTGGAAGGCACAAAATTAACCTCCTCCTCCGAGGTTACCTCATTGTGTACATCTTCTACCTTTGATTTTGGTGATGCAGTTTTATCGAGTCGACTTGATTTATTCATCTTATTCTCCACTGTCGATTTATCATTGTTCTCCTCGGCCACAGGATCCTCTTTAGCACTTGTTTCTAATGATTCGCTATGCTCCTCCTCTTCTTCGATGGAAACTTTAAACTTTTTGTTTATATTATCTTCAACCACCGAGTCATCGCTGCTGTCATTAACTATAATACGTCGACGCTTCTTTGGTCCCTTGCCATCGTTATCAATAAAGTCGTCTTCTTCGGCTGTCGAGAAACGAGAGCTATCTCTGCTGTCACCATCTTTAACATCATCGTCAGATACAATAAACGACATTTTCTCATCGTCCTCATCATCTTCAGATAGCTCCTCATCCGTATCTTGACTACCCACAGACTCGCCGTCATGCGGAATTTCATTCTCTTCGATCTCACGACGATCGGAACTGTCCATTGAATCACCCGACTGATAATTTTCAACCACCTCAACTTCATTGTCAACAAACATGCAATTGGCTCCCTCATCCTCACCTTCCTCATCGTGTTCATTCTCCTGATCTTCATGAGCAAGAGAGTCCTCCTCCTCTTCGCTACCACTGACAAGAACATTCGAGGATATTTCTTTTTTAACCACAATATCTTCATCCTTCTCTTTACTCTCCAAAGAGGCCAGTGATCCAATCAAATCAATCTTCGGCAGTAACTTAATAGACTCTTCCTCGTCTTCCTTCGGTTTGGGTGCATCCAATTTAGCTAGGGGTGTCGAACTGTTGCGCCGTCCCTTCAGAAAGCTCTTCACAGGTGTCTCAATCTTGATATTAAACTCTGGTTTTATATTGACAATCTCGGCCGGTGAGGCATTGATGCGTGCTGGTGTTTTTGGAAAAGTCGGCTTGGATACCTCGACAATGGGACTGTCGGAATTGAAGGCTACCGTTTTTCTGCCTTCAGATGCTGGCTTCGGCTGCTTTACCACACGTGATATAGTTCTTGGTGTCAGATCGGTCAAACGAACATCTTCAAGGATCTGGGCATCCTTGCTTTTAGCTGATCCTGTAACTGTTGGAATTGCTTGCTTAGCATCAGCATCATCCTCAGTGGATGAAATTGGAGTCTCCACTTTATTAGTATCTTCCGGTTCAGTGGAAGCCTTAGTGGGCTCACTCTGCTCCTCTGATGCCAGCAGCACTTGCATCTCCTTCTTGGTCTTCTCAGTCGCATCGTTTTGCTTGCTCGATGGTATTGGAATCTTGGACGTAGTCCTGCGCGCGTTCTTGGGTGTTTCCTCTTTCTCATGCTGTGCTTGCTCATCTGCAAGAGAATCATCAATTGTTACTGTCTCGGCCATTTCTTGCTCGCTCTCGGCATCCAGATCTTTGGCCTTTGGTGTGGCCCCTTTAACAGTTTGCATTTTCTCCACAACGATGTCTTTCAATTTGATCTGAACTTTGGGCGTATTCAAAGACTTCTTTCTCGATGTCGATATAAGGGAAATGTCCGACAAGTCTTCGTCAACCTTTGGGGTGGACTTTGCTTCCACAACTGACTCTTCAACAATTTCAGCTGCGTCTTCTCTCTCTTTCTTGTCGATCACTTCCACTTTTGTTTGATTTTCTTTTTCTTTTTTTTCAACATGCTTTTCTTTCTCTTCCAGAGAAGTATCCATATCAAATTTCGGCTGTGGAATATTGTTTACCACAAGGCCACCAACAACAGGTGGAGTTTTAGACATGGAACGCGTGACACGCCTTTCCTCTGAGTTCAGTGGTGTAACTGAACGGCGTCCCGAAGTGTTGGCACTCTTTGGGGATTCAGTGACAGATTTCGGCCTCTCATTGCTGAATCTCCGCTTCGGTTGCTCTGGCTCCTGCTCGGCAATGTCCTCTTCTTTTAATACCAACTGTTTTCTAGCGGACTTAGCTGGAGTGCGCGTCGAACGCTTGGCAGCAGACAAAGTGATGGGAGTGACAGGCTCCGGAGTCTCTCCGCGGGCCACCGATGCACGTGTTGCACGTGTGGGAGTCCTCAAATCTGTCGTAGCCGAATTTAAGCGTGTTCTTCGCAAAGGACGCGGCGACGCTGCAACAATCAATACAACGGTTTTATTTGCCAGAGTTGCAAGCAATCGCGAAATGCATGATAACTAACCTCGGTCAGGCTGCGTGTCAAGAAGCGGCGTCAGAGGACGAGTATCAGTGTCAAGCGCCGACATGCGGCGTGTCCTTGCTCGGGTTACTTAAAGAATAAATGTATGTTATATTCATTAGTATTAGTAATAAATAATAGGCGCAAGTTGAAAGCGACACTTGTTCTCGGTTCTCGCGAACGTTTGACTTTTCGAATTCAAACGGTAAATTCGGCAAGGCGAATATTCTTTCAGCAATCGCAAGAGATAAGCTTCAAATTATTTTGATTACAACTCACCACGAGGCAGATCATTGCTATCCTCTTCCATTGTCTCTGTTTAATTCAAGTTTTTAGCTACAATTTGGCTTATTCTATTTAATACACAAAATAATCTATGCAGATTACAATTACGAAACTGCCGCGGAGGCGATACGAATGACGCTAAACTTAGAAATGAAATAACTCAAGCATCGGCATCTGAATGGCAGAAACTGGCTAGACGCCGCCAAAATGTACATGTGCGTGTGTTCGTCTTTGTTTGTTTTCCAACACTGCACACACTGTTGCAAACGTGATCAACGCGCGGGCGCTAATTGATTTCAATTTTAAAGTACAAATTAAAAAGTTAAAATCTTTTGCGGATAGTGATTTGCAGATAAAATAGTTTGAATAAAATGTGACCCTTTGAATAAAGACTGAAGGCAACATTGATCCAAATTATATTTATAACATGGGAAAGGGAGAATAATATTTGGAAAGTAAATAAATAAAAGGAAAATTAATATAGAAATAACTTGATTTACACTAAAAAATATAAAGAAATATATTGGCGTAATTAATAATTTTATATAATTTAAATTATTTAGGACTACTCAGAATTTATTATTAAATAAAAGTAAATTGTAATAATGTTTGTCTTTTTATCTTTGTACGTGTCTATTTTAAAAATAACAATAGATATATGTAAGTAAAATTAATAATTGAAGCAATAGAATTTTTTTATTAAATAAAACATATAAAACGATTTTAATGGTGTATAAACATGGTGAAGTTACATCATATTTTGTTTGGCCAACTCAGGGTTGAACTGGCTGTTGTATTTTTGGACAATACGGGGAGTAGCTGCAGGGGTAGGTGCCGCCGAGGCCGCCACGGAATTTACAGATTCTTTAGGCGCAAATAATAGATCTTGGCGGCGTCGCTCTGCCGTCTCACGCTGCAGACGCTCCTTGCGGAGTTTCTCAAGCTTATCCCGCTTGGCATTTGCCTCACTTGCCCGCTCATCCCTCTTGGAACTTTTGTGTTTATGCTTCTTGTGTTTTTTATGATGCTTGTGAGTTTCTTTTTTGTGTTTCTTTGACTTGGATGACTCCAAAGTGAGTGTTGGTGATGGCGGCGGCTTTGAATCATGTCGTTTGTTTGTACTTTGTTTAGGTATTGTTTCTTTTGCGTGTGGAATAAGCGCGTTTATCAATGTGAGCGGATCTTGTGATAGTTTCTGTTTTAAATGACGTTCGGTGGCATTGCGATCCTCGTTGTCATCGTCGTCAAGTCGGCGACGGTTTGGTGCCTTTTCATACCAACTTTGCACTTTCAGCGCTTCATTTGTATCCTGGCCCAAATAGGTAAGATAACCAATTTGCTTCTCATACTTCTCCTGCTCTTCCTTCTTCTCCTTTTCCAAATCTTTGTTCGTTTTCTTTACGTGGTTCTTGTAGTCTGCAAATAGATCCACTCCAACGTCGTGCGGCGCCGCAGTCTCGTTGGTTTTAGGCCCAGCAGATGTTCCCGCTTCTGCTGCTGCAGTAGTCTTTTCGGGTAAACCCGATTGACGACGCAGGAAGTTAATACGTGCCTCGCTTTCCTTTAAAGTATATATAGTTTGTGATTTTCTTTAAGTTCAGATTATATTTAAGACTTACGGCTAATTCCAATTTGTCCTGTTTTTTCCTTTCCTCTTCCTGTGCGGCTGCTTCGTCCCGGCGCACACGGGCAATATTATCTTTGGTACGCACATGCCAGCTGTGAAATATGCATTGAATATTGCACGAAAACAAGTAAATTCTAACAAATATTTTTGCTTACCGTTTTTTGGGCAATATATTCATGTTCTCCCAGTTGCTCTAAAACTATTCTGGGGAGCAAATGGTAAACAAAACGCGTTGCGTTGTGAATATTAAATGCAGTGTTGTACAGTGTGCAAATTAAAGTTAATCAGCTATTTATTCAATAAGTTTGTATATTTAAATTATTTGATTTAAGGTGGCTGATGTAAAGCAATCACTATTTTGTTTCAAACACTAATATAAAATTATTCCTACATTTTACACAACTCTGAATTGCAGTTTTTGACAATTGGCAAACGCAAATGCGAATGGCAAATCAAATACTCATCTGTCAGAAGGAAGAAAAGGGGGACACATATAGAAAAACTGCAGCGCAGCAGCAAGAGTCCCGAAGAAAGTAATTTTAATTGTGAAGAAAAAACGCATTAACGACTTGTGAAACCAATCAAACCGAATAATTGGCACAGCTCGGGCTGTCAATAACGTAACGCAACGCGCGCACGACGCCCGCATGTAGTTACAGCATGGAGCAGCGTATTCTAAAGCAAGACGGATACTTGGATGTGGGCGACGACAGCAGCAACGATGGTGTTTTGCCTGGCGGAGCACCAGTCTTTGAAATACGCAACATTGTTTATCATCCGCAGCTGAATGTCCTGCTTGCTTTTGGCGTCAATAATCTAGTTAAAGTTCTAGACGTTAATTCCGGCGTTACACTCCAGACGTATCAATTGAGTACAAATGGTAAGCAGCACAAGCACCAAAATGCAGCAGCAGCTCACTATATGTGTACCCACATGCATACATACAAACATGTGTAGATGTTCAGGAAAAGTGACCACACAGACGCACAAATAATTCCACACACACAGACTCACACGCGCAAACATCAATTTATTGCATTGTATTTTGTAAATGTTGTGTCTGTGTTTGTCTGACTTCGATATACATATATTCAAACATATGTGAACGCAGACAAATATGCATGTATAGATTTGTCTGTGTGGTTGTTTGTTCTTTGGACAAGAACTTGGTGTATGCTTAAAGGATACCCTCTAATAAATTGAGATATGAGGTTTATCTACAATTTGATTGCTACAATTGACAACTCTATTTTCGATTCGATTGTTTTTGTTTTCATTCTTATTACGCAGTTACGCATACGGTCAATTGTTTTAGATGTGTATATACATACAAACACACTCTTGCACCTACACACGCATGTGTGTAGCAAAGACTAAACTTTACAATGATTTATTTAATAATAGTCTTGTGAAATTAATATTAATTAGTAATACATGAGCAATGCTTGCTCATTCAGATTTTTTTCTTATTGGGGCAAAGTTGCTGTGAGAAAAGAAAATTAATCATTGAGATATTTCTAATATGTGTTCAATTTGTTTTTGTTGTTTGTCGCAGCTGAGAGCATAATCCATGGACGCTACATGCCATTACAAGATAAAATCTTGTTCTGGGATGGTCATAATTTGGGACTGCGTGGCGATTATAATGGAGTCTTGCTTTTGGACACGATTCTACAGTCGCCTATTGGTCAGAATGATGATTACATCAAGCTGGAGCTCATATTATCCGAGGCGATCATCTTTCAGAACTGCATAAATGAACTGGAGAGCGAAGGTCTCGAGTGTCCGTGTGACATTAGCAACGAGCTGACACAGAAGATTAACCAGGCTCAGCTAAATGCCAAAAAAGGCATAAAAGCTCAACGAGTAAGTCTTTTATATGCATTAAATAAAGAAATTAATAGAGAAAGATAAAGGTTTTGAAGGTTTAGATTGGGTGATTCAATTGAATGCAATTCAAATCTTATTGAAGAAAATATTATTTGTTAAAATATTCTTATGATTTACAGTGGAATACCATTTGCCTGGAAGTGCCCTATTCCAGCCTCAAATTGGTGGCAAACAACGTGGTCATATTGTTGAAACGTTTGGAACGACACATTCCGGTTTTGGCCATAGCATCGGCCATCAACGAGAGACTTACTGATATGCTGATGGGTTCCCGTTTACCTGATTATGGCTGGAACTTCAGCAACTTTCAACGCGTTCTCATGCACTCGGAGGCAGTGCGACGGCAGACATTTGAGAAGTGGCCGCATATGGATTATAAATGGGCTTTGCCGGATCAAATGGCTCAGGCGGGCTTTTATCATCAGCCCTCCTCGTCGGGAGAGGATCGTGCCATGTGCTTTACGTGCAACGTGTGCCTGGTATGCTGGGAGAAAACCGACGAACCTTGGAGCGAGCATGAACGCCACTCTCCGCTCTGCCCGTTTGTCAAAGGGGAATATACACAAAATGTGCCACTATCCATAAGCTATGCAACAAATCCAGCAATAACATCTCCAGGCCTCGGGTTCGATATCATCTCAAACAGCGACTATGCCAATGTACTCTGCACCAGCTGCACTCAGACCGGCGAGCTAAGCGTGTGGAGCATTGAGCGACACTTGAAACTGATGCACAGCTTTCATGTACCCACTTTGCTCAAGGAGGTCTTCGAAGAGAATTTCGAATGGGCGCGCGTTACGGCCATCTGTGTGCTACCCAATGCGCGCGCCCGTACCAAAGTTAACTATGTTTACTCGGCCAACTACAATGGCAGTGGGAGCAGTAGCAGTGCTGCTCATGCGGCCAGCCTGCATGGAAGCAGTAAATTTGGAGGCGTTAATGCGCAACATATAACATCCACTTCAACACTGCGTGCCGGCGTCGTTGGTTCTAAAATTGTGCTCGGTGTTAGTGTGCGTCAGGGCAGTGGAGAGATGGCACTGCGTATGGTGGTTCTCAACATTGTCGAGCTAGAGCGGCACAGTGAAAACTCTGCCATCATCAGCAATGACAGCGGCAGTGTTTCGAGCATTGCAAGTCAGATGAAGAAGACTTCGTCACAGTTGGGAACTAGTAAGTGCAGTCTTAAATGCTGATAACCAATTCTTTGCTTTATTTAAGAATTTGCACTTATCAAACTCTTCGCTTCCTTATCTTCTAGCTTCTAGTGACTCAAATGTGGTTGCCAGTCAAGTGAGTCTGGAATCTTCTAAGGATGATGATAAATCGCTGACGCCATATGAGAAGTTTGCAGATGGGTTTGATAGCAATGGATTTGTATCGGCATTAATGACTTACAACAAGAACAACGGTGTTAGCCAGAGCGGCAATAACTCGTCTGTCTTGTATGACTTTGATTTGTCAACATTATCACAAATATTGGAAAGTAATTTGGATGATACTTCTTCCGGTCTAATGGTCTCATCCAACACGGTCAATGTGAGCAACAGTTTGCTGGGCATGGGCAATGAAATGGATAAGCTGATGGATCAGGCTGAAATGTCACAACAAAATAACAACAACAACAATGAAACAAACTCTCTTGGTGTTGGTTCCACTAGTAATAACAATAACAACAGCATTATCATCAATGGCAGCAGTGGGCCTAGTGAAAAGTTGACAACTAGTGAGGAAATTGATTGCATTGTGGAGAGTTGGACCAGTGTCAAGCGTATGAATGCTTTAGATGGGGCTCACAGTGTTGACGGAGTTCCGTTGGACGTACAAGAAATTGTAGAGATAGCGGAAATAATTCCTACAAGTCCCAAGTGTAATCAGCTCCTGGTTAAGTTGCAGCGTACCAAGGCACCAGAAACAGAGGCTGCAAAGATCATAATGGCAACGGTGGCCAAAGAAGAGGAAGAGCAACAGAATGTATCCATGGATCAAGGTAAGAACTCATTAATCATTCATTATACATATACTTGTTGAATTTGATTACGTTGTAATAGAAAAATCAATACCATTTATTTGTCTCTCGAGTTCTCCAATTAAAAATAACAACGCAAATTCATAGATTATTTTAATTTAATTAATGTCTGCACGATGAGTCTTATCAAATTAATTGTGACAATAGGATCACGCAGGTTGAGATGGTTATGCTAAAACTTATACTCATTAGATAACCTATATAACCTTTTATTCTATTATATGAACAATATTACAATTTAGATAACATATGTTATGTTTGTTACAGACGACAACAACGCTGAATGTAATGTAGCGGCCCAACTGCTTCTATTCGATTATGATGACATGCAAATCTCAAATGACTACACGCTTGCGATGACCTTTAGTCGTGCCAAGTGCCCAAAACAGCTGTGTATCTTGCCACCTTTTGCCTCGTCAGCCTCATCGGAAGCCAAAGAGGCGGGTTCTATTTGCGTGGTGTGTGCAGATGGCAGCATTGAAATTTACTCTCTGGCCGATTTTCAAGTTACTTCTGTCATCGAAGAGGAGGGTGAACAGTTTGAGGCTGTTGTCTATTGTCGCAACTTGGACAGGCTCTGCTGTTGTTCGCGGCAGGGTGGCATGTTGTTTTATTCACTAAATGACGGTGAAAACGATTCGGGAGATGAGCTATTGGAAATGGAGGAGGACTGCAGTACAACGCTGACACATGGAATGGATCTGAGTGTCACGGATGGTATACGCAATGTGGCAGGTACAGACACGACCATTGGCGATGGTATGATTACCGTGGATGTTAGCAGCGATACAATCACTGCTACAACAAGTCAAGGTGCAAATGTGCAGACATCGCCTTCGGCTATTTCCCTTATGGGCAGCAATGCTAATCTGTTGGCATATAAAACCTCTGACCTCACACTCGAAGACCTGCGAGTATTCTATGCGTTGACACAGTTCGATGATAAGCTGACTGTGTACTCAGCTGAAGTGCCCAGCTGTTGGAATGATTTGGGTCAGGTGCAGAAACAGCGTAAACAGTCACAAAATATGCGTCATGGTGGCGATGAACGTGACTTCACAAAAACTTGGCGTCTTCATAATGACGCGTAAGTGTTTGAAATTTCCTGAATTGCACTTGGTTTCTTAATGTCTTACTACTGCCTTTCTAGAACTACCTGGGACGAACACATTATTGAGCTTAATCTGGCACAACCAGTATCTTTGGGCCACATCGACTTAAAGTTTACCGTATACCAACAGTGCTCGAATCCAGCTGCCATACAAGTCACTCTTCTTAAACAGAACACAAATGGCTTTGGTTATCGCATGAAGGGTCCTCATGCCAGCTACAAACCCAATGTCATTGATGAAAACATAGATCTCTCCTACAGTGAGCAAAGACATTACTCTATAATTGATATATATTTATATGTTTCACGTATTCGTATGATTAATGTGTATTATTCATGAACACTTTCAGTTGCTAACGAGAATCCGGTGCTTAGCGAGGAATATTTACTGGCTCACAATGCTGAGGTACTAGCAGGTCCAATAGAACTCTCATCATGCATTGATCTGTGTGATCAAGGCGGCACCGCAACGCTTACTTCGCCCAAACTTTTTAAAACGCGCACTCGCAATTTCCTCTTGCATATTAAGACTGTCTCTGACCCATCCAAGGAAGGACAGAGCAAAACGCGAGGTATGTTTATTTATTTTCATGCATTAGCCAGAAAGTATTATATTATGCTGTCAGGAAATAGTTACATTAAAACTAAGAAATTGTTTTGTTCGTTTCCGGATTCGTGGTAGAGTATTCAGTTATTTAAACAAAAAAGTGTTTTCTATAATCGGTCAGCTATAGTAATATTGCTATTTGGCATTTGAGAGTATTTTGTTTTTTTTTTTTGTGTTTTGTTGTATTTGGTTCCACTCATCCAACAATTGCAGCTACGGAGTCTCCTCAGAATAAGCATCGTGTTGAAGATTGTGTTGATTACTCGAGAAGTTCAAGAAACACTCCTATGCCAACAACGACGAAACAATTTATTGTGAAAACAGGAAAAATGAAACTTTTTTCAATAATGAGCGCTCTACCCGTTAACAAATCTATGCCTAACAGTTCTGATATACTTGTTGAAAAAATTGTACCCAAGTTGGGGCTATGGGGGCTTCCATATGTTGCAAAAACAACACACTGTGTTGGCCAAGATACTGTGAATAAAATAGGTGGTTTCCGAGGTTATTGCTACTGTTATAATCGAACTACGAATTGTTTTTAATATTCACATTTTGGTCGTCTACTGCAGGTTGTGATTGGCTACACGAGATCTCAATAAGCGTACGGGCTGTTAAATCACACAGTCGTATTACCAACGGACGCATTCAACGCATTGCAATGCTGGATAGCAATGTATTATGGGAACAGCTCTTGCGAATTGCCAGCGATGTCGAATCGACACCATTGACTAAAAATCTGGCACTTGATGTGCTTAATTGGATTTGTTTCATACGCCTGAATCGCTTCCGTTCACCAAAATCAGAACGAATTAAAGATCAGATCAATAAACAGACTGCCGGCAATATCAATGATCTGCTAGCACAACAGTTCGAATGCGTTTGCGTGGCCGAGAAGTATATCGATCAGCTTATTCGAAATTGCATTATTTACAGTGAGCGAAGCACGGCGCACAAATGCGTTAAACTGATAATAATGCTGACGGAGTAAGGAACATTTGCACTGCTTAAATTTGCATTTCAATTTATTCTTTTCATTGAACCTTTACAGGGGCGTGGCCAACTTGCCAACGGAGCTACAGAAACATGCTACACTAGATGCCAGCATCAAGACAGCGATTACAAATACATTTCATGAGTTGCCCCAAGCACGTTGCGGTAGTGCAGTACGTTGGTATACAATGCTTACGTGTGCTACTTCCACCGCTGAGTCACACAATAGCATATCGGAATATGCGATCAATCTTCTAAAGGACATAACTAGCGAAATTGATAAACGTTGGGATCCATATTGTGCGCTCTTAAGTACACGATTCGGACTCTATGGCTATCCCTTTGAACCGGAAATATTTGATTTTGATTTTCCCAATATAAACCGACATGGTTCAAGTTCATCTGTGGCTCTCACAAATGTCATACGTAGCAGTGCGACTATTTTACCGGTGACTGGGCTTGATATTAAGCGCTTAAGCTCGATTGGTATGTAGGCCAGTTGTCATTCCAGTGAATGACTTTTTAGATAAAATTGTTATATAATTTGAATCACAAACTCTTTAATTATGTAGATGGTGTTGACTTCCGTACCTTTCCACATTTGATTCGTGGCAAGAGCATCAGCAATCAGTTGCACGGGCTGTTAGAGGTGGTGCAGCTGCACTTCAATTGCGTGTCAAAGTCAGATGCCACTCGCATTGATAGCATTGATAGCGTTCTCAATGGGCCGTCCAGTGTCGTCATTGAGGATGTGATTATGATGCCAAAGATGGTACCAAATAAAGGAAAGGATGAAGAATTGGTAAGTTGAGCCAAACATTCGAATTGTTTCTATTTTCAAAACAAATGAAATCACTTAGCTAAGCGATCTGGTCAACGACGTGCAGTGTCTGGTTGAAGAGATGAAGGACAAAGATGCTAAGACCCCCTTTGGTTCGTTCGGGATGGTAAATGGCTTCAAAGATAAGGCTTGTAAGTGGTATATTTAAATAAAAAAAATGACTAGTTTTAAAATTTATATTTGGTTTTTAGCGGTATCATCCCTAACTGACATTGAGCATGCACTGAAAGAGGAGGTAAAAATCGAGAAGGCAGCGATCATTGATAAGCTGAAGATTTCAAAGTTTTTGCCACAGCTCACACTCTGGAACAATTACTTTCAAAAAAAGTTTGGCATAAACGAGGAAAATTCTTATGATGGTTTGGGAGATCTGGACAATTGGGAGAAACCTCTGTTGAAATCTTATCTCGATGTGCTACCGGAAGAAGCATCGCTTTCACAATCATCTGACCAATCCCAGGCAACGTCACAAACTGGCGCGAATGATGCAATACCAAACATAGCCGATGATGATGCAGAGCGAGAAAAAATAACGGAAAATCTCTGTGCCAATCCTTGCCCGCCAATTGCTTGGCACAAACTACTGACGCCACCGCCCAAGCTAATGATTGTAGTCGACCGAATGCATTCAGGAGCTCGTCGTTTCGTTGTACTTGATTTTGGCCAGCACGTTCTGCTAACGGATATAGTGATACCTGCCTGCGATGAACTAACATCTTTAAACATTGACATTTGGTGCTTTGACGAGGAGACGGACTGCACGCGGCTGGTGCAGGTATCCGATATACAGACCAAAACGTTGGTTTTAAGCGATATGCAACCACCACCGATTTGTCGATACTTAAAGCTGACAATTGTCGGTCGTATTGGTATGTCATCCACAAAGTGTAAGGTTCCCTTGGGCAGTTTCTTTGGACATCCAATTGTACTGGAACATGATGGTTACGGTGATCAGCTGGTGCGCTTTATCAAACAGCCTGCACATACACTTCAGGCCCATCTTAAATCTCTCAATGCATTGTACGAGGATGTTCACTGTCGATTTAGTTTGGCCAGTTGTAAATTGATGGAACTTCTTGCACCGATGCGCAACAGCGAGCTCTCGAATGTGGCTCATCTGCAGGCATTTATCAACAAGCAACGCGATGAGGAACTTAGCTGTGGTGGCATAGACAACAACAACAAGGTTGTGTCGCTTTACGATGAATGCATGCTTTTGCAATATCAAATCAATGTTATTCGCAATGTAGTACTGCGTCTCGATCGAGCAATATCACCGAAGTCTCATCGCATTCCATCGCCAGCAAATCCAGTGCTTATTGAGGAGTCCTTGCGCTCTGCGTCGAGGGATAAATTGCGCGTATTAAGCCTTAGTCTGGTTGAAGTTTTGTTACATTTCTCCATTGAGTATGGAATCAAAAACATACTGCCAGTGCATCAGCGTTTTAATGTAACTACGGCCAAAGCACTGTTCAATTCTCTGGTCGTTTACGGCGATGCTCAATTACAATTGGCAACATGTTCCCTGCTGGTTCGTATGTGCTGCTTCCAACCTTGGTGGGGCGACTTCCTAGCTGACACGTTCTGTAGCTTGTTTTCGGCTCAAAATTGTAAGGCTTTTCCGCAAGATCGGTAAGTCATATAATATTAACCTTCTTATTTACTTTCATTAAATATTTTCCGTTACTTCACAGCATTTTCTTCCTGCTCACGTATCTGGGACGTCGCAGCATTGCTATGGGCGCTTGCCGTTCGATTGTCATAGATGCTGTGCTTAAGACTCTTGTTAAGTTGTTGGCGCCGATTTCACCGCATTACAAATTCCAATCGGAACAACCAAGCACTTCGGCTAGTGCAGCTGAACGTAGTGCTGCTATGGGAAGCACATCAGACTTGCAACTCATAACATGGTTGTTATTGTTCCTTTCTGTATGTCTAGATGACAACAATGAACGCAAGGATAAATGTAAGTTAACCCTTACTAAGTAACTGTATACGATATAATATATTGTTTACAATTTATAGCTGCAGCACGTTGGGATTTCATGAGCTGCGAAAGCGACTTCACAAAGACTAGACCCAACAATCCACCCAATAGCAAGCAATTACGTTGCTTGAAGAAGCGCATAATACAACAAAATAAATATTCCGTGCAACCCTATACGGATTGGGGGAAGAAAATTTACATGATACAAAATGAGGTAAATAAACTATTGTGTATACTATACAATGTATTAATACAGTTATTATGCAATGAAATATTTTTCAGCATCCCGGAATATTCATGGAGCTTTCCACAAAGTCTAAGGCTAGTGGAGCCAGCAAAGGCACTTCCACCGGTGGAAAAATAAATATGGTCGCGAGTTCCATGTGTGCACCGAGCGTGAGTGCCAGCAGTAGCTCGGTCAAAGGGACCAGCACTTCCAATGCATCACCGAAGCACTTAGATGGCCTAGGGTCAAGTGCTGATGGAGACAGTAACTTTGATAAGGGTCTAAAGACTCTTAGCATGGCTAATATCAAAGTGGTTATTCGTGGGCTGTTCGCACTGCTATTGGAAATGGATTTCGATTGTAATATGGATCAATTCTTGCTAACATGCAAAGTGATAGCTCGTCTAGTAGCTGCCTGTCGACCTTCTGTGCGACTGTGCAAAATTGTCACTACGGCACAACTTGAGCAGCTCATACGACTGGCCGTGTGGAATGATCAGCAGCAGCCTTGGGCGGTACATGCTATAACATGTCTGCTGCAGGTAAAATTCGAATATATTATTCCTATACTCAATTTACTTATTAAAAATAATTTGTGTTAATATACAGGATCTATTGGACGCTGATAAGCAGTATAGAGATAATGATGCCACACCGACAAACGATGGAGGTCGGTCGGTGGTGAATTCAGCGGTTCAGGAGACGCGCGACCTCTTTAGTGATTTTACTTGTAAGTATCCTGTAATGGGAATGGGTATTTTAAATTTAACTTGGATTTATCTTGAGCGGATTGCATTATCGCTCCCTTATTCTTATTTAATTCGATGTTTTGATTTAATATAAAAAATAATATGCTTGAAGTTCAAGTTTTTGGACGAATTGGTTAAGAAAATATATTAAAATGAAAATATGTCATGGTATATTTAAGAATAGCAATTTTTCCAATTATTACTTCTCACTAAGCTGTCTCGGAGCTTTGAATTTATCATACATTTGTTCTCTGATAGTTGATGAAAAGCATATTTCTCATCTTTTTAGCTAACTCTTCCTTCAACGCCGCACAGGCTGTGTTATATATGCCGACAGCAAGTGAATTTTATCAGCAGGGTAAACAGAGATTTTTCAAATAACCGCTGAACTTTTTCTCCCACTCTACATGTCCCTCGATTCGGATGTATTTTGGCGGAGAGTATATCCCCCCAGGAATCTACCGAAATCGATGAGCATACACAAAAAAATAGTTATGCTTTTCTCACCCAACCGACTCGAGTAACTTCTTTGTTGATTATTAATTAAAACTCTTCATCATTTCAGCTGTTAAATACAATTACCTACCATCTCTAATAGAGTGCGAGGATACAGAATTCGATGAGATGCTCAATGATATCGATATGATAGAGCGTACCAAACCAATCACAAAGAAGGAGAGTAATGCATTGTGTAAAAACACTTTCAACTTCTTTTGCAAGTCAATATCCGTTGCGATGGACTCTCGTCTGGATGCTGGCCTGGAGTTGCATGTAGAGGCTCAGCTGCGTCGCTTGACCAATCGTACATCGCTCGATCTGTATTCTTCATTGCCGCAGGTACTGACAAATGAGTTTGTATCCACACCACCAGAAGCAGCACCCTGGCCCGAGTATCTAACGCAGTTGTGGTCGGGTCCCGATTATAGTGGACGCAATACGTATATTATGCTGAAGAATGTATTTGATTCCATACTTGCTGATCTACACTATGAAGACACGTGGGTGCATTTAGAGCAAGTGTTGCAAATGTGGCTGACACTTAATTGCGAGTTAGCTGAAAAGCCTTATTCATCGGGCATAACTCAAAATGATATACCCAAAATACCGTTTGGTGCCAATGCCGTACAGGGACTTTTGTTGGCGTTGGCTTGGCACAATGATATAAAGCTGCGCACATGGTGCCTAGGCTTCCAGTGTCTGTTCCTTGCATGTAACTCATTGCCCATTGGCGACGATGTTACCGATTGCACGCGCATTAATGAAGTGATTGTCAACGATGAGAACTTTGAGAAAATGCTGCTGCGTTTCTTCTCGGGATATGGCTTGAGTTCCTCTATTATAACAAATCGATGTGTAAGTTTTTTAACTGCTCAAATTGTGAAATTGTGTTGGTATTTTATTCATTCTTAATTCATTCACAGGCTGGGCCAACCCTTTGCAAGCATCTCCATGAGCTAGTACTTTGGCTGCATAGCATGAGCGAGAATAGCGGTGGTCTTATACCCTGCAAGCGCCGGCTGAAGGACATTTTGTTGCACGTTGTGCTGCAATTGGTTCAGCCAGGCGGTGCTATTAGTAACCAGCAGGGCCCAATTGATGCTCAGAATCAGCTCGTACGCGATCTGCTTTTAATGCCAAACGACAAAGGCGATCTGAACATTGCGCTTAAGATTATTGAGAGTGTTTGTAAGTAGCACAACTATCAGTGGCCTAACTTACACAGATTCATCTCTCTCTCTTTCTGTTTTTAACAGCTTTTCTAGTCTATAACAACATTTCCAATGGTGAGAAGTTGCAATGCCAACGTGGCAACGAAAACAGTAATGCTGGCAATAACTTCAGCAATCTGTTTGCCAATGTTCTGGGTTCAGAGAATCCAACTAAACAAAATGCCAATATATGCGACAATTCGTTAATTATAAATTTACTAAAATTGTCATCGCATATGGTACTCACAGAGATGCCCAGACAACCAAGCGTAAGTTGCATAAATATGGTATAATAGTTTTTAATGAATTCCTTTGATGATATATTTATACTTAAGGAGGTAACTATACCCGAGGAGGAGGAGCTGTCGAATCAGAGCCAAACGGACGAAACCAAAGCGGAGCAACTTAACACAGAAGGTCATCGCAGCAAGGTTCCTTGTATAGCGGATTGGGGTGAATATATTTTCTATCTTCTTCTGTACCATTTTTATATCATAATTAAATTTTCAGTGCTGCGACAATTCCCAACTATGAAACGATTGTTCGGAACCCTATCTCAATGCTCAACGAATACATTCACAATGATGTCCTCGAGCTGTTTCTTTTCGCTTAAAACAAATATGGTACTGGATGAGCCACAAACAATTGCGGATGCCGTTTTCAGCTTGATGATCACTTTAAGTGAAAGAGCCTCGAATCCCCGCTTAGTGGTTGCTCCCATTTGCCAATATCTGGAAGAGAGTAAGAAGTTCTTTACTACTTATGATTGTTTGCATATTATAAATATTGCTTTCTTGCAGCCACCATACAACGTAATGCCACCTTACCACGCCTACAGCTATCGGAGCCCTTCCTTTGGTACATATCCAAAGTGCTTGAAGTGACAGCGGCCGTGCAGATTTTTACACAACTGGGTGGTATTCAAATCATATGCCATAATTTGGTGCGACTTAATAAAACCATTATTAATATGCAGCCTGGATTGGTAAATATTCTATGCAATGTCCTATTTATTTTCCTAAATTTGTTTTATAATCCACTCCAGATATCGATGATTATGCAGCATATGACGCGCAATACACGACTTAAGCTCACTAGTCATGTGAACAATGCCAATGCCTGTAAGAAGACAACAACAAGCACTGGTGCTCCAACAACAACAACAGCTGCACAGCCTACGCGAAACAATAGCGCTCAATATGACGGACTCATCAACTTTGCTCCATTCTCGCACATCGTGTCGGAGAACGATGCAGCGCAGAACGCAGAGATGCTCATCTCAAATCCCAATGCAACACATAGGCGACCACGATCTCCAGCCTGGAGCTATATGTTCTATCCAAATGAAACGCATGTTGATTTGACCATAACGCTGCCAACTGCTATTTTGCTTAAGGAAGTGCAACTGGTGCCACATACATCCAGCTTGGCGTCATGTCCATCGGCCGTAGCACTGGAGCTTTCACGGGATTACGGTGTTGGTTCCATACCTGTGGGCGCTCCAATGGCTACCACAGGCCTCACCTGCATACGTCTAAAGCTTGCCAAAGCGGAGGTGGCTACCAGCATTGTGTTGAGGTTATACAAGTAAGTGGAACGATTGAATTTTACATGGTATACACTTGATGTTGCAACATTCTTTGTTTGTTTCCAGGCCAAAGGACTGCGGTAATGTGGGACTGGTGCAAATTGCTGTGCTGGGTCAAACAATATTTGGCAACAGAATGCACGGCTTACGTGGTCAAGGCGCGTTCGGCGAGTCGTTTATGGCCTGCTCTACACCATTGCCCTCCGGCGGATTGTCTGGCATGGATGTGGATGCAATGCCAGAGGACGATGCATTTGCTAAGACAAGCATAGGTTGGGTGCGCATTCTATCGCGTTGCTTCCACGTGGCTGCCATGCAACCGGATAGCAAATTGTCCGATTTAATTGCATCATATCCAGCTGAATATCCTGGTTTTCTTGAAGCCTGTTGCTCGTTGCTAAACATTATGCCAATGATACCAAGCTTAGCCCAGCAGCATCTTGAGACAATTCTAATAAAGTTGGGCGCCTACAATCACGAACTTAGCTTGCAGCTGCTCCGTACACTGCTGTGGCATACCACACCACAAGGTGAGTTGAGATTGTTGTATTTTCTATAGATTTCTTTTAATTTTTCTCATTTTGCAGTATTTAAGCTCTCCAGCGATGCTGTGTGCGATCTCATTTATCAGGTGGTTATCGGCTCTACAACGCATATGCTAGACAAGTTGCGTGTACTGCTGGATTGGATTATGCAATTGCATGACAACTACAGCAGGCAGGCTCGTTGTAATAATCCGCAAAGCGGTTTCGTCAAAGTGATTGCCTCAATTTTGTGGGACGTTCAAATGCAACAGCAAGTACCAAACCTCTCGAATCTGATAACTACATCATTGTTTGAGACCTGCTACCAATGGATTGCTGAACTGGAACACGATGAACCACTGAAGAGCAGCTTTGATGCACTACTCTGTGCGCTATGCTACATCAAGCCCGATCTATTCAATCAGTTACTAGTCAAGCTTGGTGTCAAGCTTGAACAGCAGTCGCGTGGCAAAACGGATGACATCAAGGTGTTAAGCGGCAGTGCATGGTTCCGACGTGAGGGCAGTGAAAATCTCACCCAACTTCTGCAGCATCCTGCGTTCCTTAAAACGCTCGCTTTGGCCTGCCAATCACCGGTAGCTGTCTATCAAATGTTGGATTCGGGTCTGCCCAAGCTACTGGCACATGCTATTTACGAGTACTGCACACACATGTTGCCCAGCGCAGAGGGTGCACCAGCACATGTGGAACCAGCAGCAGCTACAGCGTGTTGTAGCAGTCAAGCGGCAGCTGCTGGTGACTCTTTGCTAACGGATTTCGATAAGGCTGAAGCAAGTGGTGGAATTGGAGCTGTGCCCCTGTTGAGCAGTGCAAATGTGCCAAAAGTGTTGGACTTTTTCTCAGATTGCTGTGTTGAAGGTCCCATGCGTGATTGGCTGGGCAGCATGCAGGGTGCAATGTTCTGGAAGCCGCTGCTACAACTGCTGTGCAACACACACTTGACGCAGTTCAGCAAAAGTCTGCCAATGCAACAGTCTTTCATTCGTCTGGAGCGGGCAACAATCAACTTCTTTACACGTGTGAGTGCCTGTCATCCGGCCAATCAGGAAGTGCTCACCTCGCTGCTCATTGGTGCCATCATATGCAAGCCATTGCGTTCGGCAGGTGGCAATCGACCCACAATTTCCGGTTTCACCCGCCAGCTAGTATTGCAGCTGCTGTTGGAGAACGAACACATTACGGTGTGTGTGCGCAGTCAGCAACCCTTGCAGCGTCGCGATACTTTGTCTGCTATCATGGGTGGCAGCGGCGTAGGTGGTGCCAGTCATAGTTTACCTGTCGCGGCAGTCAATCATCATCCAGCGAAACGCAGCAGTGCTCATCAAATGCTCTTCACTGCGAACACCAACACAACCTGTCAAGAGATCATGCAGAACTGCGTTAGTGGTAAGTGATGTCAACTGAGATTTACCTTCCGTACCTTTATATATTTATATTATTTGTTTTATATTTATGAGATTCATTTTTACTGTATTGTTTCGATCTTCAATTGATTTGAAATATTATTTTGTTGATTCCTTCCCTTTGATACTCTATAGTGTATAGTAACTTAGTGTATCAACAATCAACAGATCAACAAAACGGCGAAGCCTCGGGCGGCAGTGTTCCAGTCACAGCAAAGCCAAGCGACTCCAAATCGGTGGACAAGTCGTGCTTTATAAACTTTAATAACATGGAGGCCAGCACTATGGAGTTCCTCACAGTCGGCGCTGCAGTTGCTGCGAAGGATAAGCGCATCAAGGATGCTAAGAATCAAGCAGCAATGAATAAGGATAAGGAAACACAAACGGCAGCAATGCAAATGCTTCCCATCAGTAAGTGATGCTATATTGTATGAATTGAAAGCATCGACTGATAAATTTATCCCTTCATAGATACGTTCAATATCGAGGAATTCCTATTGCAAGCAGCGCACGCTGGAAATGGTAGCCAGTTAGTTGTAGCAGACTATCCCGATATAGTGCTAGCTGGAGATGCAACAATCTCTCAGATACTTGCCACATTGCAAGATGCAGGACATTCATTGTCCGCACCTTGTCTAACGCTGAATCTAGTGCCACAGTGCGCAGTGAGCGATGAAGCTGCCGAATCGAAGAAAATCAAGGCGGTCTGTACTGAGCCACTGCCATCGCCTTTGCAGCGATTCTCAAGCAGTGGCGGTCTATCGTTGCTGGCTCATTATCTGCCCACTGTGTATCCTGAACACGTAGGACGCAAGGCAACGACTGTGGCTACCGAAAAAGAGAAGAGCCCACCACTGTCCGATTGGGTTAAGCTCGAGCCCAACGACGAAATCTACGAAGATCTAGAGGATACGATTTGCGAGCCAGCTGCCAAGCAGATAACTGTCAGTTCTGTGCCACAGCATTCGTTGGCAGCGTTTGGTCTGTTCCTTCGTTTGCCCGCTTACTCTGATGTCCTGCTCAGGGATAAACATCGTGCACAGTGTCTTCTACGTCTTGTGCTAGGAGTAACAGGCGACGGTGATGGCAGTAAGTTCACCATTTTAATATATTTGAACTTTTTTGCTCATTAACAATCAATCTTTTTCTAGATGATATTTACAGTCTGTCGCTGGCGCCTTCGTTACCTACATTACCATTTGAAGTGTTCCGTCAGTTGCTGGACAGTGTTTCACTGTCTACAGATGACGGCGTCCTTTTGCGTCGAGTTGTTATTGAAGTTGGAGCTATGCATCTTGTGCTTAACTGTCTTGGCATCTTCTCGCATCAGTCTCATAATAGCCAGATTGGTGTTATGTCTAATGAACCTACTTCAAGCAACAATAGCAGTAGTGGGAACAACCACAGCAATGGAAATGGCAATGTGGGTGGCACTGCCAATGGTAACGGGAACGGTAACGGCAACGGAAACGGGAACTTACATTCCGGAGCGACAAAAAGTAATTCAGCAGAGGAACCGTTAAACAGTGCAGCAACATCGGATGATAAGAGCCACATTTATTGGGCAAAGGGCACTGGGTTTGGCACGGGCTCTACGACTCAATCATGGAATGTTGAACAGGCGCTGATGCGGCAAAAGAGTGAAGAGGAACATGTAACTGTGTTGTTGCTAGTGCTATCCAGTTATATAAATCCTGGCGATTGCATTCCCAGCGATATGCGTGGCGAGGATATACTCGCCTATCACGATGTACGCGATCAGATTGGCGAACTGCCGCCTATTTTCCAAACGCTTCTGCAGCAATCGTGCCTTATACCAGCGCTTAGCTCATATTTGCGCAACGATTCAGTTTTAGACATAACACGACACATTCCACTCTATCGTGCCATACTGAAGCTTCTGCGTGCGCTGTCGCTGTCTAAGAATCTGGTTTCTCTGCTACAGCCGATGCCAAGTGGTAGTGGCGAATTTACACCACCAATTGTAGAGCTGCTGAGGAACATGAAGACCTGCGTTGATACCTATGCCAAGCGGCTTAAGTGAGTTTTTTTCTTATTATAATATTCCTGACTACCTAACGTTTTCATTTTCATTTGCAGAGTCAACAAGAAGTCCAATATAAAGGGTCAAACTCTTCCACTGACCTTGAATATTGATGATGGCGATGACGAAGGTCTAGCGCTGCTTATACCAGATATACATGAGACATCTGTGCTGGTTCAGAAGACCACAGCTGCAGATGCTCTGGTTAATATGTTACATACAGATGAGGATGGTATGAGCACATTGGAGCGGCCAATAACTAAAAGCGTTGAGCAGCGGTATCTTGAGTTGATGAAGAAACGCCAATTCGATACATACGACATGATTGTGGAGTCG
This sequence comes from Zaprionus ornatus, assembly GCA_018904035.1. Taxonomy (NCBI): domain Eukaryota; kingdom Metazoa; phylum Arthropoda; class Insecta; order Diptera; family Drosophilidae; genus Zaprionus; species Zaprionus ornatus. The sequence continues at coordinate 4,479,891 of JAEIFZ010000115.1, read as the reverse complement.
GATAATAATAGTTTCTGTTTCGTTGTCTCGCATCATTTTGAGAAAATGGTGAGACTGGCTGGAGATCGATATCATCCGTCACGGGTTAAGCGATTGGCACAGGAAGCGGTTACGTTGTCTACTAGTTTGCCGCTGAGTTTCAGTAGTTCTGTATTTGTGCGCTGTGATACGGATAGATTGGATATAATGAAGGTAAAATAGTTGATTATATTATTGACTTACATTTGATGATTAATAATGTCTTGGCTTTTAGGTGCTCATCACTGGACCAGCGGATACACCGTATGCCAATGGCTGTTTTGAGTTTGATGTCTTCTTTCCACCCGATTACCCTAACTTACCCATGCTTATTAATCTGGAGACTACAGGTCGTCATTCGGTTAGATTCAATCCCAACCTTTACAATGATGGCAAGGTATGCCTGTCAGTGCTTAACACCTGGCACGGTCGGCCCGAGGAGAAGTGGAATGCGCAGACGTCCAGTTTCCTGCAGGTTCTCGTTTCCATACAGTCGCTGATATTGGTCCCAGAGCCATATTTCAATGAACCTGGCTTTGAGCGCAGTCGAGGCACACCCAGTGGAACAAATTCGTCGCGCGAGTATAACAGCAACATCTACCAGGCGTGCGTGCGTTGGGCAATGTTGGAGCAAATACGTAACCCCAGTCCCTGCTTTACAGATGTAAGTTGTGGTTTAGAAAAACACTAAAAATTTAATAAACCAATTGTTTTTTTTTCTATTTTAGGTGATACACAAACACTTTTGGCTGAAACGCGAAGAGATTTGTACACAAATCGAGGGCTGGATTGAGGAACTCAGTAAGCCGCAGTATACGGAGCGAGCAAGTCGTACTATTTCCTTCAACTCGATGATGCTGCATCGGCATTATCGGCATTTGCGAGAGGAACTAGCTAAGCTGAAGCCTCCTCGTGGTCTGGAAGACTTGGATGCGCCATTCAATCCGGTAGCCACGCTTCCGCCAATGGATGTGTCCACAGCAGCGGCAGCCTCCGCAACGACAAGTGCACAAGCGGGCGCCGAGGATGGTCTGGTCCCGGAGTTGAATCTGATGGTTGATAATGGGGACAATGATCTGCCGATATCTGCCGATTTCTATAAAGTAATGGATAAGTCCGAAACTTTGCTGCCTGGCGAGGAAGATGTTATAGAAATTTTAAGTGATACGGAAAATGAGAGTAGCGTGTGGCAGGATAAGGAGGACGATACACCATAAACTGCTCTTAGATGCCGCTTTCGCGCACTAGACAGTTTTAATTTATTGTTATAAGTTTTGTTTAATGCTCCTTTTGTTTTGTTTAATTTTTGTAAGAGAGACTGCAACTGCAACAGAACTTGGTGTGCTTTACATAAACAGAAAACGTAATAATTAATGTTATTCCCGATGATGATGATCCCTTTTGAATGAAAAATGAGTTAAATAATATATAGATATATAAAATACATATTAATCGATATCCCATATATTCCATATACACTTCCTCTCAATAATGCGCGTTGAAAAGCTGACAACTTTTCACTTACCATATAAAACAGACAGATATATACCTAATCAATGAACTCTTAAAGTCTATTATTGTACCGCAGTTTTTATAAATGCTTTATTAAATAGATCTATGTATTATATCGGTATAATAAAATTAACCATGTGTGTATAGCATAAAATATCAGAACTTTAAAAACAACAACAACAACAACACCACCAAAATTAAATTAATGTGTATTAAACTATGTATGTGTGTAGAGATTTAGTTAAATATTATTAACATACGAAATGTGCAGTTACTTTTACAATTAAAATGCAAATATTAAATAAATTTTGTTTCTTCAACATGGCTATAAAGGGGGATGGACATATTTTGTGGGATATGATAAGTAATCTTCTTCTATCCTTAATTTCTTGTATTAACTGGTTATCATCTGGTAACATGCATAGAATCCCAGGAAATCGCAATCAAACACCACATTCAACCATCCTCCCTAAAATTATGCTACAATTTCTAACCTCTATTTTGCTTATTAATACTAATAACATTGTTTTAAAACATTTTGCGCTAGTAAAACTAAGCGATCTAAACTGAGTCTGTCACTACGAAAGACTCATACAATTTTTTTTTATTAGCCTCAAAAGTTTTTTAGACGTCTGAAATTTTAGAAACTCTTAGTTTGGTAAACTATGTTTTCTGATTTTACTATATATAGTAAAGCAAAGATGTTATCTACTCTTGAAAAATCTCAATTAATGTTTTTATGACGTATTGTAAGTATTATTTAATGGTTGTTTACTCTCAACAGAATTACCGAGACAAATGTTAGATATAAAAAAGGGTTTATCAAGAGCTTATGAGCGATATCTATATGACGATCTTTTCGGCACTTTTACAGGGCAGCAACCGACTGCCTTGAAATGGTTTTATTGCCTGGCTACTATGATTAAAGAACAACTTTGCGAGAATAGTTTACACACAAAAGCATATTCCTTCACGATTGTTTTTGTCTCAGTTCACGCTCTCTCTCTCCCTCTTCGATATTGCTCTTTCATTGTGTGCGCTCCCACTTTAACTGTACATTTAATTGAGCTAATTTCGACAGGCATCGACAGGCAGTATTTCTGTGTTGTGGCGCCAGTTTCTTTGCTCACTTTTGATCAGTCTCTTCCGAGCAGTCGAACAGATCACACAGTAGATCACACATCAATTTCAACTGCTCGGGTTACTTCTGGTGCTTTTTCTGATTTATGTCTGGCTGTAAACTGTTTCGTATCGTATGTGCTTAAGTCATCAATAATCAATGGAGTTAAATAGTGTTGCAGTTGGCGATGGTGTGGCAGTAAGTGAAAAAAGAATTGCCTATAAGTGGTTTATATAAGTGGTGGATCTACGAAATGATCGACTTCGTGCCAATTGCACTCAATTGAGAATCCCTTTATGCTGATGCTTATCAGCTGATATCAAGATCAAGTGTGCAGTAACGAAATGTTGCAGAATCGGAAAGAATAATAATAACAATATTAAGAAAACTGAAGATATGATAACCAAACAAACACACTGTGTTCTAACTGTTTCTACAATATATTGCCAAAATTTAAAGATCATCCGAAATTCGAGTCTTTGTACGAAATTCGAATCTGTGCTATATATGCAACATACCAGTCGAAACTAGCGATTGCAGATGTCTTGTGACTTCCAACTCAGACATAAGTAATTGCAATTTGTCGCAAATTCTAGTTAGAAATTTATGCCAGTGATTTATTAAGTACACTCGATGCTAGGTATTTCCATTTTGTCTATAATTTATTAGCTGCTTATTAATTCTATCTGACGAGTTGGAACCCCATATTAAGTCGACAATTTCTGGTCTGATACTCACGCTCAATTGATCGAAGTGCCGACACGAGTGCGAACAAAACAGTTCGTTGGGGTTGGGAAAGTTAATGGGGTAAAGGGGTTAGCTGGTGAAAAACCAACAAGCAATGCATCAACTTTATAAACAGATGCTAATTAATTCGAGTAATAAATTTTATATAATTTTTATAAATCGGAAAAAATGCACTCCCAGCCCAATGTGATTTTCATCTCGGAAACAATTAGAAATTTAAATAAGTAAATAGATATTGAATAGACATGTTCATTTCATAGTTGAATTGATTAGCGTTGCTCCTACTTAAATAAGTTTTACGATCTTACCGCCTTAGGCTGATGCGGATAAGCCGAACAGCAGACCGACGCCAGTGGGAGATGTCACGCTGCCACATTCCGAGAAAAGCAAACCCCAGCTGCTATATGCCATCAATGAGAACCCTGGTAAATCACCATTACCATACTCGGCACAAACAAACAGGCTTATCATATATAATATCTCTTCCACTCTCCCTCTTCTCTCTCTGTCCCTCTCTTTATCTTTCTTTTTTTTAGTCTGGTACCTTAGTATATTTTTGGCGTTCCAGCATTATCTGACCATGATAGGTGCCATTGTATCGATACCTTTTATACTGACGCCAGCGCTGTGCATGTCCGACGAGGATCCCAATCGTGGCATTATAATATCTACAATGATCTTTGTCACGGGAATTGTCACTTACGTCCAGGCCACTTGGGGTGTACGGTTGCCCATTGTACAGGGTGGTACCATATCGTTTCTGGTGCCCACACTGGCCATTTTGGCCCTGCCACAGTGGAAGTGTCCACCCCAAGCTGAACTGGATGCTATGGAAGCGGAGGTGCGTGAAGAGCTCTGGCAAATACGTATGCGAGAACTCTCAGGGGCAATTGCAGTGTCTGCCATGGTCCAAGTCGTCTTGGGCTATACTGGGCTAGTGGGCAAAATACTGAAGTATGTAACACCGTTAACAATTGTGCCCACTGTCTCCCTGGTGGGGCTGACGCTCTTCGAGCATGCTGCAGAAACCGCCTCCAAGCACTGGGGCATTGCCGTGGGGTGAGAAAACTTTGAGAGTAATATTAGCTTGTTTACAACGATCTATATATATTTCTTTGCAGTACTACCGGCATGCTGACGCTCTTCTCGCAAATCATGTGCGACGTCTCCATACCGGTGGTGGCATATCGCAAGGGTCACGGCTTGGAGGTGCGTCAGTTCCAGCTATTTCGTCTGTTCCCTGTGCTGCTGACCATTATGATAATGTGGGGACTATGTGGCATTCTCACGGCCACCGATGTCTTTCCGCCCTCGCATCCATCTCGCACAGATGTGCGGCTCAATGTGCTCACCAGTGCCAAGTGGTTCTATGTGCCGTATCCCTTTCAGTTTGGCGTACCTTCTGTTACCTTGTCCGGTGTACTGGGCATGTTGGCCGGAGTGCTGGCCTGCACAGTGGAATCGTTGAGTTATTATCCCACCGTATCGCAAATGTCTGGTGCACAATCACCGCCATTGCATGCCATCAATCGAGGCATCGGCACTGAGGGATTGGGCACAGTGCTCGCAGGTCTGTGGGGCGCAGGCAATGGTACAAATACTTTTGGCGAGAATGTAGGCGCCATTGGTGTGACCAAGGTGAGTATACACTGCAAGACCCTTGTATATATCTACTATAACATATTGTATCTTCCCCCTCTATTAGATCGGCTCACGTCGCGTGATTCAATGGGCTGCTCTGATAATGGTGCTGCAGGGCGTGATTGGTAAATTCGGCGCCATTTTCATTCTCATACCCGACTCAGTGGTGGGGGGCATATTCTGCGTCATGTTCGGCATGATCATCGCTTTCGGACTGTCCACACTGCAGTACGTGGACTTGCGTTCGGCCCGCAACTTGTATATTCTGGGATTGTCGATATTCTTTCCCATGGTCTTGTGTCCATGGATGCAGGCACATCCGGGCGCCATTCAAACGGGCAACGACACAGTGGACTCCACATTGACAGTGTTGCTCGGCACCACTATTTTGGTGGGTGGTTTTCTGGGCTGTCTACTGGACAATATTATTCCCGGTATGTTGCAGATTTGGCCAGATTTTATATATATATATACTATATATTCATTTAAATCAGGCACCCCCACCGAGCGTGGCTTGATTGAGTGGGCCAACGAGATGCCATTGGGCGATGATAATGTCAATGATGGCACCGCCACAGACTACGATTTTCCATGGGGCATGGATGCCATTCGAAGATGGAAGTGGACCTACTATGTGCCCTTCCTGCCCACCTACAAGCTAAAGAAACAAACTTAAATAGAAGTCAGCTTAATAGATGATTGTATAATCGGAATAGCGTTATATATGAGATATCTATCGATAGTATTCATTCGTTAGTATTCCATCGATAGTTTCATCGATTTTGCTCGTTCTCTACTGTATATATGTATAATGTACAATATATTAAAATAGAATTTCCGTTTGTTTATTTTGTAGTTTTACTTTATTATTCTGTATTTTTGCTTTTCTTTTATTTTATTACATTTTCGAACTCGGAATTTTCTACCCACTAGACGACTGTGTAAATTCGCTTATTGTTTTCGCTATTTTCCTCTAGTATTTCTTGTTTCGTTCACTTTACGCATATCTTCTATTATCTTGCAATAACATCAATAGTTTCTAGTAAACGACGAAATGAAAACCTCAATTTATATTCGAATATTTTTGAAAAATCACCTTAAAAAGAACCACCCTCCCCCCAAAAAAGCAATCAGTTCTGTATTGTGTGGCTTCTAAAAAAATGTGTTGTTAAAATTATTGAGAACAATTTTAACGCATTTTTCGGCGCATGATTCTCTTAAAAAAATAGCATATAAAATATTTTCGAAAACGTTGTGTTCAAAAACTAACGGTTCTTTACTCACTCTCTTTCTAATTCTCCATCGAGAACAATCGGTTGTTACTTACGAATTAAATCAACTTTAAGGCTAGGACTAAATCTAATTAAAAACGCCGAGGGGTAACCAAAAGGCACAATCATGTCGAACTCGTATATATCGGGGGCTATAATGGTCGATCTTTCAGCACCATTGTACGCCAACATTCAGCTACGTTTTCGGTCTCTAGTTATAACGATAAAACACTACAACAACGGGCTCTCTGCACTAAAAAACTTTGGCTATAAGTTTCTATACATATATAAAAACATATCAAAAATCAGTTATATATCGGTTATATCTAAGGGGAGTCTGTCTGTCCGTCTGTGCCTAGAATCTATGCTGATTATGCTGTTGCGCCTGTGGTGCCGGCTGCAGCAGCAGCTTCTGTTTGGTGATGCCACCGCTGCTGGCACGCGAGGATGAGGCCGAGGCCGAGGAGGAGGCAGTAGTGTTTGGGGGCGTGCTCATCATGGGCGCATGCGAGACTGCTGCCTTTTTGCGTTTCGAGTAGTAGCAGAAGATGCAGAAGCCATTCTGCGGTGTGGAACATCAAATGTTTGTGGGGCTGCGTGTGGCCGACGAGGTGCGGTAACGTCCAGAGCCCGAGCTGATGAGGAGAAAGAAAAAGAAGAAATGAGATGAAAACTGACACAAGATTAGCTGCAGCACTTACCGCGATATGCTGCTAGTGTAATCACGCATAGGAGTGCGTGCCTCGCGTCGATGATAGCCTGTGCCAGCACTGCTGCTGCCATGGCCACTTGTAGTCGGTGGCTCCAGCAGCGACATGGTGCGATGATCGTAGGGTCGTATAGAGCGACGGCCCAATGTGGCATAACCATCCAAGTGACTGGTGCCAGTGCTGGAGCTGCCAGAGGGCAAGGTGCCGTTGAGTGTATACGACGAGCGACGTTTGGGATTGTATGTGTTGTAATAGCCGTTGGAGGCAGAGGAGGAGGAGGCAGCAGCGCCACCACCTATGGTGCCATTACTGGGACTCGAACTGGATGAGCTCTTGTAGCGCATGGCCACGCTGGAGCTGCTGTAGTCGTGCGGCTCATAGCGTTTGCTGCTCAGGAACGATGGCGACGTGTTGCGAATGTCATTGAGGCTCTTGCGAGGCTTACTAGTAGCGCCTGCTGCGCTGATACTGCTGTAGTCAAGCGGCGAACGATAAACGGGCGGCTTCAGCTCCGTTCCCACTGGACTCAGTTTCAGCGGGCGGAAGAACTGTTGTGTTATGTCCGGCGAATGGGCGCGTGTATCCGCCTCGGGTGCATGCAACTTCTGGTTGGAACGCGCCTTCACTGCAGCCTGCTGCTCTCGATAATAGTCACGCACTGCCGACGGACCCACAATGCTGCTGGTGCGACGTGGCTTCTGTTCGTTGAAGCGACTGTAGAAACTGCGACGCTTGATGCGATCGATGACACTCTCATTGGGATCGGAACTCTCGGAGCAGCGTGTGGGCGATGACAGTTGCGAGGCTCGTGACAAACGCGACACTGTCGGCGAGGGTGTGGCATGCAACATGTAGTTATCCTCAGAGCAGATGGACCAATTATCGAAATACAACTCGGGCTCCTCAGTGGGTGACATGAAGGTCGAGGTGGAGGCGCAATCATCTTGAAAGCTACGCGAATCCGATGAATAGTTGGCAATATTCTCAAACGAAGGCGTCAGCAAATTATTCCGATTGATCTCGTGCGCCGATGAGGTGCGATAACCTGAAGTCTGTGAGCTTCCATTGCCATTGTTTGTGGTCGTGTTGGTGTTGCTGGTATTGATGCTGTTGCTGGTGTTGGTGATGGTGTTATTCGAGTAGTTGTTGTTGTTGTTATTGCTGGCATTATCCATCGACTGTTGGCTGGAGCTGTTGTTCGACGAAGCACTCTTCACAGCACCCGGATAAGGCGGCAAATTCGAATAGAGTCCGTTGCCATTGAGCAGAGCTGGATTGGTTTTGGATCCTCGATAGCTTGATAGGTTTGTTCCGCTTGTTGTCGTTGTTCCCGTTGTAGTTGCCGCCCCCTCGTGACTGGCCATGGCACCGCTCAGATCAAGCATGAGTCCCTTGCGCTTCTCCTTGTTGCTCTGCAAGCTGCTGCTGCCAGTGGCTGCTGCTGCTGCTCCTTGTGATGCTGCTGCTGCGCTGCCCAACTGCTGCTGCTGCTGACAGTCAGGGCAGGCTGCCTCACAATTACAGTTGACCTCGCTGTTCAGCTTGCTCACGTTCTGATAGATGGGCGATGACGGCTCCTCCTTTGCCAACTCTCGCTCAATGTTGCTGGTAGAACGTGTGCTGCGCACGCGTCGCTGCTCGCTGCTCTCGCGATCGAAGCGTCGCAGCAGCCCGCCCAGCATTTTATTGACGGCGCCATTGGGTTTGCTTGCACTGCTGCCACTGGCGCTGGCGTGCAGTTCCTCCACGCTGGCCGAGCGCTTGGGACTGATGCTGCTGCCCACTGTAGCGGCAGAGGCAGCGGGCTGACTGCGTGGCACAGAACGTTCGCGCAACGATCTCAACATGGTATCAAAGCGTGAGCGTTTGTCCACACGTTTCTCCTCGGCGACGCTGACCACCGACGCCGGCAAGGATTTGTCCAGCTCCGTGGACTTCTTCTTGCGCAGCAGCGTCGAGTTGGATTTCTCGGGTGAGCTGCGCTCCTCCTCCGCTGAGTCTTGTGTTTGTGTGCAGACTAGCGTTGTGTGCATTGTGTTGTTGTTGGTGTTGCTGGTGGCCACTTTCTTTTCTTTGCTCATTGCAGAGTCGCGCAGCTTCTCGAACTTTTGGCCCAGCGCATAGAGCAATCCCTTGCTGGCTTTCTTCTCTGGCGATTTCTCCTTGGATTTGATCACTGGACTCGTCTCCTTAGAGCTATCTGCGGGGGTTGTTGTTGCTGTAGTTGTTGCTGTTGTTGTGGGCGTGGTAGTGGTGGTGGGAGTCACTGGCGTCGGAGGCACCAGCTTTGATTTCTTCGAGACTTTAATCATCTTCTTAACGCTTGTCGGGCGCGACTCTGGCGCGGAGGAGTCTGTGTCCTTATTCGTTGCCGAGCTTGGCGTGCCCCCTGGTGACTTCTCCTCTGAGTTGGATTGGGAACTAGCTCCGGCACCGGCTGATCCCCCAGTCTCTGTTATGCTGGCTATGGCGACGCCACTGCGTGTCACCTTGCGCAGCTCCTTGGGCATTGTCAGCTTGGTGGCCGGATAACTCTTGGGACGTATCAGTCGACTCTCTCGCGGTGGCTGCGTGTCCAATAAGCTGGCATCGCCTGAGCCAGCTGTGCCAGCAACTGCAGCAGTTGGCAATTTGCTCGGTAACTTGCTGCGCACTGCGGACGTTGCCGCTGCCGATGTTGACGATGTCTCGGGCAGCGTCAGTGCCAGATCTTTCATAGGATACGATTTGGGTCGACTCAACTTGGTCTCCTTCTCTATGGATTGCGTGGACTGCGTGTTCGCGCTGGTTCCTTCATCTGCTGCCTTTCTGACAACCTTTTTGACCTTTCGCACCAGAGTTGTTGTTGTTGTCGTTGTTATTGTTGGCTTGTTGGTTTCCCCCTCGTTATCCTGTTCCCTTTCCTTGGACTTGATTCGCTTTATTTTCTTTATGGTGGAGGTTTCCTCGGCGCGTTCAGCTGTTGCCTGCTGCTGCTTCTGCTGCTGCTGTGCCTGCTCATCTTCGAGCTCCTTCTGACTACGCACCGCGGAGAGCAACTGCAACTCCTGCAGTATTTTATTGGCCAACTCATGCTTGTCCAGCTCACGCGATTGACTGCGTCGCTTCTCGGGCGCAACATCTGCAAACTGTTCCATACTCTTGTTGCGCGTGTGCCGCTTGTGCTCCTCCACTTCGGCCTCCACATTGGGCAAACTATGCTTGCGTTGCTCGAGGCGATCACAGGATTTCTCTCTTATCTCGCGTAGCACACTCTGTGATTCTCTCTCACGATCACGCGCAGGCTCATCAAAGAAGTCCGGACGCAGAAAACGTGAGATGCGGCGCTGCGAAGTGCGTCTACGCAAGGAGCTACTGCCGTCGGCCACACCCACTGACACAGGTACACCCACTGAGGGCGGTACAAGTTGTGTTGTTGTTGGCGGTGGCGACAGGTAGCCACTTGGTGGACGACCCAAGGCAGCGCTATAACGCCTCTCTGGCAACTCCTTTGAGCCGCTGCTGCCATTGCTGGACTTGCTTAGATAAGGTGAATAGTATTTATACTTCTCACTGATGTCGCTGGTGTAGTTGCTGTTGCACAGCGATGATTTGCCATAGTCATCACGGCACACGCTGCTGCTGCGACTCTTGGTGGAGGAGGAGTGTTTGCCAGCCGTCGCGGCAGTCTCTGCTCCTCCTCCACCCGCCGTCGTTGTTGGAGGTCCCTGACTGGGTGCACGACTCAAGCTGCGACGATAGATGGCCGTGCTGGCCGATGTGGTCTTGGGCGCATCGGTTGTCGTCGTCTTGCTTTTCTCCGCCTCCTCCTGCTCTGGCTGCTCTGGCAGATAGCTACGTCCACTGCTCTGGCTGCGCTTGTAGACCTTTATCGCTGGCGTGCTGCCCGCACCCGTCTGCACGCTCAGCGTACGCGACAGTTTGCGTGCTTGTGTCGGGGGCAGCTTGGCCAGCAGTTGCTCCTGAAACGATTTGGGTAGCCCCGGTGTAATGCTGGACAAGGTTTCGAGATCTTTTTTGCTAAGACGCAGGCGCGATAAGTCCAGATCGGCCAAATCAAGTGGCTCCTCGCTGCTTGGAGTAGTGGCTTCGGTGGCCACACCTGCTCCAACTGCGGACTTTGCGCCGTCGCCATTCTCCACAGATCGTGGCTTGCTGCTCTTGGATTGGTGGCCTGTGAATGGTAGAAAGGGACAGACAATCACTTTCAATGTTGCGTGCTGGCTCCGGAATGTGGAAATGTAGGAGGTGCAGGGAAGAACGAACGTGTCATGTTGTTGCTGTGGAGCCAATTGGCAAAGCTCTACTTACTTGGCAGGAGGATCAAGGAAGAGGTCTGCTTTACGCTCTACCTGTGTAATCCGAGACACCTGTAAACATTTCTTTCGCATTTGTTTGCAACCAAAAGAACTTTGCTTCGATCTCTAGATACAGTAACATAGCGTACGCGGGCGGGGCAGGTACGGAGGGGAGCGTGGTTAACTTCAACTCGTTAAAGCAATTAGGAATCGTAAATTGATAAATATGCAACATACAAACAACAATAACAATAGGAAAAAACGTTCCATATGATTAGCTCACGTGCAGTAGAAGGAGGAGGTGGAGTAGGATGCGGAGAAGGACGAGGAGAAGGTAACGTAAAAAATAACAATTTCGTTTTTTTCTGTTTCAGTTATGTTTTCAGTTTAATGTATTTTAATGTTGTTGCTTTCACGGATTTAACGCATTTTTTTGTTTATTTCAATTAGTATTAGTAATTTAAAATTAAATTGTATAAAAATATTGCTTAATTTAAATGCGCTGGCGCTGTGTGTGTGTGTGTATGTGTATGCGTGTGTATTGCTTGAACTTGACTGCATCAATTCAGTTATCGATTCTTGTAATCAAAATCAATGTTGAGCAATGCACACAAAAATACTAAAAAGGAATCGTTACAAAATTAAATTAAAATCACAATAAGAGTCAATTTGTATTCACAATTATGCGATCAATAAGAAGCTATCTCCGATAACCAGCGGAGATCCTTAGTTCGGTGCGACAGTGTTAAACAATTTGTGTGGAAATCCAATCGGAAAGCATTGACTTTAATTAACTTTGCCACACGAAACAGCAATGAACTGCAAAGCGGCAACGGCAACCGGCAACCTGCAACCTGCAACACGGCTACAACTGCCTCTGCACCCTCAGCCTCAGACTTATGGCTGCTTGTGGTTTCTTGTGGTTCTGATTGTGGTAGTGCAGCTGCTGATGGTCTTGTTGGCTGCTGCGGGTGTTGTTGGGGGTTTTGTTGTTTTTGTTGTATTGTTGGCCACGGCGACGGCGACTTTGGTTGTTGTTGTTGTCATTGCGGAGTTGGTATTGGCATTGGCATTGGTATTGGTGGTGAACGGGCTGTTGTTAATGGTTATGACATGCTTTGTGGTAGGCGTGGTAGTAGTAGTAGTAGTAGTTAAAGATAAACCAACTGTAAACGAAATAAAAGCACAAAAAGTGTTGTAAACGGCCAACAAATTGAACAACGGATGAAAAAATCGAACACACTTTGAAGTAAAGTCAGGTAAGTGTTCGCGTAAGTAGGTGTGTGTGTGTATTGTCTCTCTGTGTGCGTGTGCGTTTGTGTGAGAGTATGAGAAATGACAGTTGAAGTTAAGAAAATAAGAACAACTTGGGTTGCTGATGATATAAAAAATATGTTTGCGCTTTTTTTTTTGTTTTTGGTATGACAACAATTAGTAGCTGAACATTATTTTGTTGTTGTTTTTTATCTGTACAATTATCGTATTCAAAGTTTTGGACATTTTTGTTTGGTATATTAGTTCATTTTCTTCTTAGCTTGGCTAAAATTATTTCCATTTAGTTATACAATACATTTTTCCTTTCGGTTTTGAGGTGAAAAATAGCCCAGAACTCAGAAACTTGCTTTTGGTTTTCGATTATTGTTATTATTAATAATATATTTTTTTTATTTTATTTTATTTTTTTGTGGTTTTGATAGTGGTTGATCAGTGGATCAGCTTTAAACACAGCATTAGACAGCGTGGACAGACTAGTAACTACATTGATAAGCTTCGAATGCATGTGCTCGTGTGTGTGTGTGTGTGTGATTGGGTGTGCATGTGTGTGTGTGTGTGTTTATGAATGGGTGCTTAGTCGGGTGTTATAAATTAATTTTTTGTACAACACAAATTTGGTTTAATTATTAAACTAAAATAAACATGAACAAGAACTCGAAACTCAACTCAAACTTGTTTTGGTTAGAGATTTTTCATTTTGTTTTTTTTTTCGAATTTAAAACACTTTTTATCTTTGTTTTGTGGTATTTATAATGTGTATGTGTGTGATAAGTGAAACTAAAACAAATTTAAGGTAGCGGGGCCATTTGCAAAACTGTACAACAATTAATTTTATAATATTATTATTATGTAGGTAAAATTGGTTGAATATAGTTTTATATAACAAAATTCTTTTGGTTGCCAAACACAATTTGTAATTAGAAAATTTGAAAAAGAAAAGAAAATAGACATTGTTGCTTTTTCGAGTTTTTTTTTTTGAAGTTTGTTTTTTCAGTTTATCAAAAACAAAAGTGCTTCGCTTTATTGTCATCGAAATTGTTCTCTCTCACTGTAAATGGTAATAAAATGATTTATGGGGTTAAATTAATTCACTTAGCCACACGGGTTTATTGCATTGTTGTTAAGATTAAGTACATTTCCTTGTTTTTGTTCTTTTTCGGTATTTTGTTTTGGTATTTTAACAATTTTAGATAAAGTTCGAGTAACAAAATTTAAAAATTAAATAAGTTTAGGTGGCAACGCCAGCCTCAATTATATTCCATATTGGGAGAACATTCTATTGTATAAACATGGGCCAAGTTAAACCTTCTATATAGACGATATAACTATTGTATAAATATAATACAGCGTATGTGTGTGTGTGTTTATGTGTATGCGAAGATATTCAAAACTTTGAATACGATTTGATTTCTCTTTAGACCTTTATTTGACCAAATTTTTTCTATCATCAATGCAATCAACATATTGCATAACACTTTAATGCTAAATTAAATCGAAAATTTGTTAAGCAAATTATGGAAAAAACAATAATAAAATAAATGTAAAGTTATAGTAAAATAAATAGGATAAATAAATAATAAATATGTATTAAAACTGTGCAAACATTATAAAGAGAACAATAAGAGTCACATTTAAAACTGAGTCTGGTTCTGGTTTGGGTTCGTTGGGCTACGCGATAGCTATAGAAGATGTCTCTATAATCGAGAGGTTTACAGCATAATCATGTGAATACATATATGTTGGTATATGTATGCGCGTGTGTGTCTCTGTGTGTGTGTGTGTGCGTATGTGTGTAAATCATAAAGCGGCAGCAGCATTAAAGGTTAATAACAATAGGTATGTATATTGTGCTCTAGGACAGATAGCATAGAAAGATAGATATGTAAATAGATAGACAGATAGATAGATAGATAGAGATATATAGATAGTTTGGTAGATAGATAGTAACATATAGTAGATAGATAGATTACTGAGCACAGACTAATTGCGCGCACAGAGAAAAGTTCGAATAGAAATCAAAATATAACAGAAAACAGGGGTATTCCCCCTAAGTAACATAGTTATTGGCATTTTCACTCGATTATAATGGTAAACACTTAATTAATTCATTGTTGAGTTACTTGTTTGTTTACTTTTCAGTGTGTATATGTATGTGTGTATGTATGTATGTGTATATTCAGGCTGCACAAACATATTTTAGACTAAATACGTAGGTAGTATTCACTTGTTTTTCTGTTGGCTGTTTCTGTTTCTCTTGCTGTTCATGTATCTGTAATCTGTATCTGTATCTGATTCTGTATTCAGTTTTCTGTTGTTTCTGTTTCTGTTTCAGTTTCGGTTTCTGTTTTGTTTTGATTTTTAGCATACATCAACGACTACTAGAAAAATGTATACAAGTACGTATATATACATAGATATATGTATATGTATAGTAAGTATGTATTGTATGGTATATTAAAATTGAAATATTTCTTATTTACGTAGCATACTTTTGCAGCTTGCTTTACGTTGTGTTACGTTCGTGTTGAGAGTTCTGCACTTCTCTGCTTTTGCTCTCCTTAGTTCTTCTTCATCGCTTGGCATCTGTTCTGCCTACTGATCTAAATATTTACTCTTTAATCTGTGATATTCACCTCTTGGCAAAGTGGCGCCGGTACGCGAGAACATCGATTCCATGTCGCTACCCAGATCACGGGACATGCTATGGCGCCAGGGTGCGCCGAGTCCGCTGCTGTTGCTGCCGCTATTCAGGCGACTGAGTGTGAAAAAGAAAGGAGAGAAAGTTGAAGTTTTTATAAGGTTAATTCGTTCAGTTTCCCATACAACATTTGGCGTTCGAGTGCGAGACAACGTTTACTAAGGAGGACGGGCACATTACGTAGACCAACTTACAGGCAATAACAACAACACTTAGGCCAATTGGTCAGCCAGTGATAAAGTCGAATCGTAATGCTTGAGCCCCTTAGCAAACATTCTCTGCACTGGCCAGTTAAACGGGAGATACAATCGTAGCTGGGTCGAAATATAGTATAGCATAGTAGTATTTA
Organism: Zaprionus ornatus; assembly: GCA_018904035.1. Lineage (NCBI taxonomy): Eukaryota > Metazoa > Arthropoda > Insecta > Diptera > Drosophilidae > Zaprionus > Zaprionus ornatus. The sequence continues at coordinate 4,464,252 of JAEIFZ010000115.1, read as the reverse complement.
TAAGCATAGGAAAGAACCTTCGATACGATACAATATGATGCTGAATGGGATTGTGCTGCTTGAGATCTCTTATGTTTATCTTTTTTCGCAATACTTACACTTGCTTCTTCTCAACGGTTTCGACATAGCTATACGTCACGTGTGACCTTTAGTCAAGCGATAATGTTATGTGAGTTTGATTATTATATTTAAGATTATGTTATGCAGCATGTAAAAGATTTGTATGAGAAAAAAAACGTATACATAACTATTTTGTTAGTGGTTGCTCCTATAGAAGTTGCTTCTTCACTTAACACTTTAATTCTACTCTTCTCTTACATCCTTTATTTCTAACTCACCTGCTAAAGGGACTGTTTTGATTGCTCCAGAAGGGTCGATGACCTTGTGCCTGCCGCGAAAAGTCTGTAAGCAGACGACTAGAATGACTGGGAAAGCCTGCAGTGAGGTCTCTGTTCACGTTCATGCGATCCGTAACCGCACGCACCTGCAATGAAATATGATGTATGAGATTAAATATAAAATAGGGCTGCAATTCGTAATTAAAACATACGCGTTGCAACAATGTGGAGAACAAATTCTCCGCTGTAAGTATCTCAAAGCCATCATCGTCATCCTCCTCGCCAGAGCTTTGTGAATCGTTGTCCTGACTTATTTTCTTTACGGGCCTTGAGCTCCTAAAGTAAAAGATTGACAGTAAATTGTCATTAGATAAACTTTGGATATGTTATTAGAACTTTGACATGCTAACCTGAGTCTGTGCGGAGTGAAAAGCGATTCATCATCGCCGCCATCACGATTTATCGATGTTGTGCGCATCTTCTGGAATGGCGAACCCTCATCGAAAGCAGTCTCGCTGAGCAGTGAGCTATGAGAAAGGAATTGAAGAAGGTTTCATTACAAAAAGGTTTTCTTTATTTTTGTAACCCTTTTCAGCTGCTTACCCAATGCGATGCGATGGAAGCATACGACTAAAGGTCGTCCGACTGGAGGCGGTTGTGTGACTCGATTCGGATGGTTCAATGCTACGTTCGCGTGGTGTTATAAAGCCGCCACCCTCCACGGCAATGGGTATGATAAATTCTCGTGGACTCTTCTTGATGGGCTGCGAGGTGCCGGTGACAGTGGACTGCGATAGATTGGTGCCTGTGGTTTCTGTCTCCGAGTCGGCAGTCGATTGACGCGATAGCGAACCAGAACTGCAAACAGGAATGAAATCATTGTAAATTCTCCATCTCAATCTCTGCAAGTATTTCGAAGCAGAGAGGAAGGGAGGTTGACTTACCGTGTTGTGGTATTGGAATTGGTGCGTCCATAGGCCTGTTGCGTGGGCGGTCGTTGTATGGTGATTATGTGCTCCTTTGGCTCCAGGCTTGTTGCACGCGCCTGCAGCGTCGTCTTGATGGGGCTATACGGTATGGGACCCTCACGTGGTGGTGCACTACGCAAATCAGCCACAGGATGCTGCATTTCGGTGCTGAAACGCATCGACGGCTGCGGCGGCTGCTGATGCTGCTGTGGTTGCTCTGCAATGCGTGGCTTGATATCCAACTGAATTTCCGATTTGGCATTGATTTTACGACGCGGCAATGTGGCCGATTTCAGCGTTATGGAAGCGGTTGAGGTTTTCACACCAGGTGGCGCCTCAGTGACTGGTGAGGCTGTTTAAATTGAAATTGAAAATGAAGTTTAGTAAAGATTTTTATGGTTACTTTGGCGTGGTTGGAGTCGGAACACAAATGATTAGCCAGGCGATTCAATCAGGTATTACTCAGAGCGAAAAACAGTAGAGGATGGTGGGGGGAGGTTAAGTGTGAGTGGTAGGTGTATGGTGGGTTTGTGTACGAGTGTTTATGTGGGTGTCAGCGTGGGAAGGTTAAAGAGGCAAATGGCAGCGACTAGCAGCGGCTGCGTCTGCGGCACATTGAGTAGACGAATATATGTATGTTTGTATGTATTTCCAAACGACAAAGAGCACAACAAGAACAACAACAACAACAACAATATGAACGATAACAGCAACGACAACAACAACAACAGTTAGAGAGTCAAGTCAAGTCAAGAATATCGTGCGCAAATTCTACGAGCAGCCATAGATAACTTTCGTATAGCTTTGGGGGCTTTGGGTGAAAAAGGAATGCAGAGAGAAGCAGAGAACAACAACAATGACAAATAATGGAAAGCGAACAAGCATCACAAAGACGAAAATTGAGTGATATGTTGTGATGGAAGACGAGAAACAGCAGAGGCTACAAAAAGAAAAGGAAATGCTGCAAGTTGCTGCAAGGTTGGTTATTAAAGTTAAGATTACACTACCTATACACATGTACACATACACATACATATACATTTAAGTCTCTTGAATAGAACTAATGTTTCGTGTCTCTGCAGTCTATAAAATTATGAAGAAAAATTCAATATTTCGAATTTTTCACCATAATATAATAAATTAAGTGAAGGAACTCAAAATACCTTTCCTATGTGTTTGCAGTTTGATTCGGAACAAGAATATATATCTATAACAATTAAATTATATGGGCGAAATGCCATATAACTTTCTTTCACCTCGTTTTTAAGTTAGCTTTTGAAGTCTATTTTGAACTATGCATATCCATGAACAGAAGGAAAAACTCAGAATTTACTGCTGAACAAGAATATATATATAACATATATATTGTATATAGTATTTTGTTTAGTGAAACAGAGTGACTGCTTCAGATGATTTAGGACGTAGTCCTTAGTTGTTCTTGTTAAGTTAGCTTTTCTTAATGTTTGGATAAATAAAGAGACCCATAGGTTTATTGTGTACCAGAATATATATGTATATATATCTATATGGCCAGTTTAATGTATCGAAATGTCTCCTTTAGTTACTTTTCCTTTGCAGATTCTGAACCTAAAACTTTTCACGTGTATGTGGATCATATTGGATAAATAAATAAACTCTGATTTTGCTGAACAAGAATGTGAACAAGAATATATATGTATACTAAAATGTTTAGTGAGCCAAGGTGCCTCCTAAAGGGGTTCCTTAGCAATTTTTGTATTTTTTACAGCTTATACTATTCAACTGTACGTGACCATGTGTGCATGTATGTATAGTAAGTACATATATACATATATATATATATGTTTTAAGATATAGTACAGTAGATATAGGAACTTGTATTGCACCATCCTTGCAGCAACTGTGCATAGAACACGCAACGGAAACGGTAGTGCGTTTTTGTTGACCGCAAAGAGCAGAGGCAGAGAAGGGCAGGCAGGCAGGCAATTTTGGACAGTTGGACAGGAAGGCAGGTGGGCAGGTGGGCGCGTCATGTGGCACAGTGGAGCCGCTGCCAAGACTTACATTTCAGCCACATAGCCGCAGGCAAGGCAGATGTATTGAGTGTTTCTTGAGCTTGATTATGAAATGGTCTCGAGCGCGAGCTGACATTATAATTGACATAAGGCATCGTGTTGTTGTTGCTGTTGTTGTTGTTGTTGTTGTTGCAGTTGTTGTTGCTGTTGTTGGCTTGACCGGGGGCGTACAGCGGCGAGGGCGGTGGCGTAAACAAGGCACTGCTTGCCGGACGTTGCTGCTGTTGTTGCTGAACTGCTTCCTGGCACTTCTGCTGGTACTGCTGCTGCAGCTGCCTAAACTGATTGCTGCCGCTACTGCTGGGCAATGGTTGAAAAATGCTGGCTGTGCTAAAAGCAGCCTGTGGCTGCCAGATCGCAGCTCGCTGCAGTGGCTGAGTTGCACCAGGAACGCCGCCCGCAAAGAGTCGCTGCTGTATTGTCTGCTTGGCCACTGCCAGCGGATTTGGAGCTGCTGCTGCTGCTGTTGCTGTTGCTGCCACTGCTGCTGGTCTATATATGCTGCCGCTGTTTGTACGCCGCGGCACTGTCATGGCCCCGCCCCCAACCCTGCCGGCATCAGCGCCGCTGCTGCTGCTGCTGCTGCTGCCGCCGACGCTGCTGCTGCCAAAACCGTTGCCAACTAACGTTGTTGGCCTGCGTATCACTAAAATTAAGATGATGATTTAATGAATATGATGAGCATGTGTGTGTGTGTGTGTCTCTATGTGTATGTCTGTCTGTATGTGTGTGTGTGTGACAGACTGAGAATGATGATAACATATGATGATAAGACGAATGAATGCCCTGCTGTGTGTGGTTTGGCATGAGCAAGCGACTTGCAATCTTTGGCTGGATTGTATCAAGTTGTAGAGTGTATCAGATTATTTAATAATCAATACATGCAGCACAATCTGGCTGGCAGAACGTTTTACATACACATCGAATAAAGAAGTGGGGGATAAGGAGTGGAAAAGAAACCGAAAGCTTTGCACAAGTATCGATCAGTTGACAGATAAGTAAGGAGAATCAATTGGTACTGAGTAGTTCAATTATGAATCGAATTTTAAGATTTTCTTATGTGCCTGGTAGTTCTTCATAATATGATGCATAACTATAACTATAACTAACTTACTAAATAATTCACCAACTCACTCTCCATATCAGATTTGAGTAAGCCACAAGTTGATCATTGTCTACTACGTAACGAAGTTATTTCAGCGAATTCCTCAATAAAATTTGCATAAAATTTGATAAATAAATATATTTATTTAAAAGAAATATACTTTCTTGTAAACCCAACTATATTGTAATAATTACTTTGTTAGTTTCTTTTCAAGATTTCTACTACTAAAATATAATAATAGTAGCCTAATGTTGTACCTAACTCATTTGCAGTTATATCAATGCAGACTGAAGCTCTAACTTTGCTTGCCCTGAAATGTTTCCTAAATATCTTTCTTGCTAACGCTGCGTATACGTAACGAAATTTAGCTTAACTGTTTAGCTGCTCGTCTTGTGCTGAGAGATGCTATTACTGGTAATGGTAATGCTTAGAGTGGATGCAGGTAGTCAACTCGAAGCGCTGCGAGCTTAGCTTAACTTATATGATATAGAGTATATATATATATATATAATCAATCATCAATCACAAATGTAAATGAATGTTTGCACTTGGATATATGGATATAGTGTATGTGGACATGGACATGGACATGGCATGCAGACGCAGATTGTGCACTCACCCGGCTGTATAGCATTTCCGATAATTGCGCGCGCATTCTTCAACTTACGTTCGCGCTCCTCCGGCGTGGCATCACTGACTTCAATGGTTTCAGTTTGAGCGCATAGCTGATCCAGCTCCTGATTGGACTCGTTCTGTGCCTGTCGCAGCAGCGCTATGGAATTCTCCATAGAGCGACGCGCCTCCTCTAACGATATGGATGAGACTGAATTCTTTGAATCGCTTGCCTCCAGTGCAGTGCCTCCAGCGCTTGCCACCACTGGTGATGGCGGTGGTGTTGCCACCAGAGCCAATGCTTCTGCCTCTTGAGCTGCAGCTGCTGCGGCCGCAACTTGCTCTTGCGCCCGACGCTCTCCAGGCGTGGGGCCAGTCATGGGTTGCGTTGGCTGCGTCGCCTTGCGTTCGAACTCCTTCTTAAAACTGCCCACACTGACGCCGGGTATGCTTAGCTTTTTCTCTGCTGCACTAGCAGCGGCGGCGGCGGGAGGCGTTATTGGCGGCGGTGGTTGAAACTTTTCCGCCGTCTCTAGAATGCGCGACTTGCGTCGCTCGGCGTTGAATTTATTCAGCGTGGACTCATCCTGCAGGCTGCACTTGCGGACAAAAGGTGCCGCCGCCGGCACCGCTGGTGTTGACTGTGGTTGCTGTGGCTGTTGCTGTTGTGGTTTGCCTGTAGCACTCTCGTTGATGGCATTGACCAGATCGGCGGTCTTGTGTTTGTTCACAAACTTTTTGATCACTTTGGTGGCGTCCTTCTCCTCGGGCGTTTCGGCCACAGCGTCCAGTTTGGTGCGTGTTGCCTGTCGCGGCACGGATGCCGTAGTTGCTGGTGCTGGTGCTGGTGCTGCAACTGTTGCCGCTGCATCGCCGATGAGTTGCTCACAAATATTGCCCACCTGTTGCAGATCCTGTGGCGAGTAACTGGGCACCGTTATCGATGTGGGCTGTGGCTCCGCGCCAGGAGCTTCACTCTCCGTTTCCATGGCTTGTGGGGTTGTTGTTGCAAATGATGTTGGTGGTGGTGCCAAAGTTGAGCCCACTTGGCCTTCGCTGATGACAAATGAACTGTTGTTTGCTGGTTTCTCCTTCTTCTTGGCCGTGGTGCCAGCAGCATTCTCCGTGGAGACGGTGGGTTGCAGCTTCCTCTTGGCTTGCACGGGACTCTGGGCGGGCGTGATGGTGCGTGTGGGTGATGGCATCAAGGCAGCTTCTCCACCAGCTAGTAAGGTAAGAGAAAAGAGAACGAGAGAGAGAGAGAGAGAGAGGGAGGCGTGGTTTAATGAGTGTGGTTAAATGGGTTTCGTTTCAAGTTGTTTAGTGCACTTGAGTGTGGTAAGGGGTAGGTACGGATTGGGATAGAGGAATACGGATACGGATAGAACGCATGAACATCATCGTTAGTCGGTAGTCGAGGGTCGAGAGGTCGGGCAGGTCACATTGTTGTGTGTATGCCAAAGTTAGTTCACAGCACTCTTTATAATATACAAATATATGTGCGCCTTGGGATCTCTGTTTGGGTACTCTCTAATGGGGCATTCTATTTACAAGCATGATGTGTAATCCTAAGTTCCTAAGTTCTTCATCAACTCACCAGCAACCATGTCCAGTATGCGCCGCTCTGCCTCTGTGCTGGGTGCTCCTATATCACGTATGGAGCCCACTGAATGCGATCGCTGTACACGCTCGCTGGCTGCCGCCTTGGCAGCTGCTGCTGCCGCTGCTGCACCCTCAGCAGAGGGCACCACAAGCTGATCGGCTGTAATTGCCGTTGGCGTCAGCGAGAGCAGCACATCGAGACGCACCGGGGTCTGATTGGCCAAATCCTCGGCCAAATCAAGGCAGGATACATTGTCGTTCTCATTGACCCACCAATGCGAACAAATCTGTTCGATTGTAGCTCGCTTACGTGGACACACCGTGAGCATCTCTCGTATCAGGGTGGAAGCACGTGACGGCTTGCGCGGCTCATAGTAGTCGCCTTGGCTGATTTGCTTCACAAGTCTTTTGAAATTGGAGCCATCAAAGGGCATGGAACCATAGACTAGAGTATAGAGCAGCACGCCCAGTGACCAGCAATCAACCTCGGGTCCCTGGTACGGTGTGCCCTCAACTATTTCCGGCGAGGCATACAACGGCGAACCGCAGAATGTGCCCAGCAAGCGTTGATCATCGAACACATTGGACAGTCCAAAGTCGGCGATCTGTTTGAGAAGATATATATGATATAAGATGCGAGTGAATTCAGTTATATAACTACAGTATATAGTACTTGTATATACATGTACATATATAGATATATAGTACATAGTTTGTATATAAGTCTCAATTTCTCGTGCTGTTTAGACATTATTGAACTCAGTGTTTGGTACTGTGATCTTAAGTATATCTATTCTATCATATAGATCATATAGAAATCTATCTACATACATGTATGTACGTCGGTTCGTGTTAATAATTAAGAATATATCACAGACATGCTTTAGACATCTTGCAAACTAATTTAAAAGACATTTTTACAGCATATAATATTATCTATATACCTATCTAAGTCGATTTGTATGGGAAGATTATGATATATCATAGATTAACTATAGATTGTTTGGTATATTTTTAAAAATTATGAAATATCATAGATAAACTATAGATACACTAGCCTATCCAATTTGGTTCATGTTGAAAGATAATAAAAAATCATAGCTAAACTATAGATACACAAAACTTGATATATATTTCTATATAGAGTATAAGAAAATTTGGTTTTACTTATTTGATTATTTTACTTAATGCCTAAAACAGTTTCTTCTTTGTCTATACCTTAGCATTTCCCTGCTCGTCGAGCAGTATGTTCTCCAGCTTCAGATCTCTATGGCATATTTTGTGCTTGTGACAATAGTAAACAGCCGTTGCCACCTGGCGAAAGATGCGACGCGCCTCCTCTTCGCTGAGCACCTTCCGTTCGGATAGATAATCGTAAAGCTCACCGCCAGCGGCAAACTCCATGACTAGCACCATTTTCTCACGGTTCTCGAATACTGTGTGAGGAGACATTAAACATTAACTATTGTATATATATGTATAAGGAATATATACCTTCGTATATGTGTATAATATTGGGATGCTGAACTGAGCTCATGATTTGCACCTCTCGCCTGATGCGCACCAGATCCGCCTCGGCCTCGATTTTGGATTTCTTAATCGTTTTGATGGCCACCTCCTGACCCGTGTCCTTATTCATACCCAGCTGCACTTTGCCATATGTGCCCTGACCTAATTTCTTAATAATATCAAATCTGCAATAATAGACAGAGAAAGAGGGAGAGAGTGAGCGAGAAAGAGGGAGAGAGTTAAATACGTTGAGGGGTTGAGAGGTTTCTTCTACTTGCTCCTACCTTTGTCGCAGCTTCTTGCGATGATTGTTCATTTTGACATCGCCAGTGTTGACAATGCCGCACAAAATATTGTCAATTTGATCCTGTGGTATCCCTGAACTATGCGCTGCCGCTGCCATGTTATTGGCGGCCGTGTCCAGGCCGGAGGCAGCAGCAACAGCAGCAGCAGCAGCAGCCGCTGATGCTCCATTTGGCGTCGTTTCGGTTTTGCTTATCACCATGTTGGCTATTGCTGTGGCAGGGGCAGGAGCTGTGTCTGATGATATTAAGGCAAATTACTGCAAAGAAGAAGTACAGAGAGAGAGAGAGAGGGAGAGAGTGGATTCCGTTAGTTTTCAGCTGCGTATGTACATATGTAGTAGGCGGTAAGGGGCGGCTGCTACAGATGCCGTTGCACTCATCCATCAAACGTTCAATCAAATGGGCAATCAATTAATTATCCACGAAACGCGACATGCACACGACGAAGCGAGACAGCTGTAGAGAGACAGAGAGAGAGGGGGAGCAGCAAGTGGAGACGGGGAGAGGGGGATGAGGGTTATCCAAGTGCTGCCTCGCCTCGACTCTGCGCTTTTCAGGGCCGTGCGAAATGCACACTCGACCTAGTTTTTAATCCTTCCCAAAGCAGAGCGACAAACGAGCCGAATGACGAAGAGAGACAGAGATGCAGAGAGAGAGAGAGATAGCGAGAGGCATAGACCAACAGACGGGCAGGGACATGAGTTGATTTGGGACTTTTGTAAGGGCTTTAAGTGGCAGCCAGGCAGGCAACCCAATCAGATATGCTGGCTTTATGTGATTCACTTGTCAATTAGAGACAAATCTTCATGAGCTTAGCCAAATATCACTTATCGTGTGCACTTAATCTGCATACGTGTATGTGCAACTCTATTAGCTATTTAGAAATGTAGTTTCTCATCGATTATAAAGAAGAAGTGCAAATAAGTAAACTTTACTATCATTTATAGAAAAGGCAAATTTCCTGCTTTAATTGATTTATACTATAAAGATATAAAGCAATATTGATAAATATGAGCGAATGTTCAAGCTAAGCAATAACATATATTACATATACTAGCCTTTATAGGACGTGATATAATTTGATTTTCATTGTTGCATATACAATTTATAAAATAAGACTCAACAATCAAACAATCAGATCTATTATAAGAAAGTAAGCTTCGTTGCAAAGACAGTCTGCTAAAGATTCATTCAAAACTATCATATGTAATGGTATATATAGTATATATAGTATATGTATATCATGGTAAATCATATTATGTTGTAGTATATACATATTCATTCCCTTAAGGTCAATGTGAATATGAAAGATACGTTTTAAATGCACTGCAGGATATCATATATCATATCCGACTTGTTAAATCTTTCCTAAAATCAGTACTTTGCATAACTGTTTTACACTTTTATTGGTTAAACAGTCCAACAACAGTTAAAACTACACATACTACTTCATTTTACAATCCCATATACCCTGCAAAGTGCAAGACCTGCTCGACAGAAACGTAATCTTGCTGTAGTATGTCATAAGCAAAGTCAAAAGTCTCAAACTGTTCAACTGTTCAAAACTTACAACGGGGCGTGTCGGCAGTTAAGTGCCACACCCACCCACCATCGACTTACTACTGTGGTCACTCGCTGTGCCAATGATTGACCCACTACGCAAGTCATTGAGAGGGGCGCCACTATTACAAAAAGTAATCTATCAGCAGTTTGCACGAGTGCAGCTACGAGATTCACCACTAGATATAGCACTTTATATAGAGTATATATTTCTATATAGTGCTTATGTACTCACGTACAGTGTGTCTGCTGCGACAGTTATGAGCACAAATAGAGAAAGAGAGAGAAGAGAGAGAGGAGAGAGAGAGGAGAAAAGGAGAGTAGAGAGGGAGACAGAGGGATCGCTACATTCCCGCTGGGTTGGCAGTGTTCCAATTATAAATGTGCACTTGATGGTCAGTAAATTAGAGTGTAACCACAACAAACAGTGGCAACAGAAACAGAGAGACAAAAAACAGACAAGAAGAGCAACTCAAAAAAGCAAACAGTAGAAACAAACGCCCCCTTACCCCATTCCGCTCTCCACCAACAACCCACAGAGCACTTAAGACACTCTAGAGTGCGCCTGGCAAGCCAAGCACGAGTCACACACATCCACACACACACACACCTACACTGCATGAAGTGTGCTGGGTTTATCTTTCAGTTACAATTGGGGGAGCACAACAGGCGTACTATATACCCCATATAAATTAATCTCGGCACGCAATTGCATTAACGCTCGTCAATCTTCTGGTTTCTTTTTTGGAGTTCCTCCGCCTCAATGCGGTGCATTGAACACTTCTCAGAGTGCGCTGAACTCTCGCGCCGTGCTGCCAGTAATTCAATTTGTGTATCTTCTCTCGTAACAACAACAACAACAACAATGCATGACGTCCAGTTTCGCAGCTCGCTTCTGTTTTTTTGGCACACAGCACAACTCAGCACATGTCATTGGGCAGATAGCGTAACAACTAACTACGTGCCAAGTTAAGGAACAAAGAGGGGGGGGGGTAAGGTATACGGAAAGCACTGACAGGCAGCAGAACAGTTGGAGAGAGAAACATCAAGACATCGCAGGCTGAGATAAACACGAGGCAAACGCATTGCATGGCAAAGTTGCTGAAATATCTCAGCTCGCTTGCTTGCTTTTCCGTCAGTTTGGAATTTCTGGCATCGCAGTTGTCGTTTACGTCAAGGCAAAATATTTACCTTGCTGGGCCAGTGAGAAGGGGGGTGGGATGTTACAAGGTGCCCTGCCTCATACTGAGAATGCCAGACAGCAACGATTTTCTTTAGATAGGCAGGTCCGGCATAAATATGCAAATAAAACGTTGTTATATCTGGGTCAAATTCAAGCGCCACATTTGCCAAAGATTGCTATCTCTCTTCCACACACTCCCTGTCTCCCTCTCTTTCCCATACTGCCCATCTTTCACACTCCCTATCTTGCCTTGCTCATGTCTGCTTTTCTTAAATTGGCAAACCTCGCTTCAAAGACACTTTGATGAGCACATCAATTCAAGCGAGAACTGTCTCCCCCCTCATCCCACCTCACAATATAATCTTATAAATTAATCAATAACCATAAAAACTGTCGATAAAAATTGTGGTCTCTGTTGTTGTTGTTGTATTTGTTGAAGTGTAGAGATAAATCACATTTGAATTGAATTCTCTGACAAATTGTTTCAAACTGTTTGTGGTGTGTTTTCATTTATTTGCATAAATGCATTGCATGTTCTCTAGAGAGAACTATATGTTAGTTGTTATATAACCTGACTGTCTTTTTACTTTGACAGTTGTAGATTAAAATGGATTTGTAAAATAGAAATATCTATGTAAATTACAAGTATCTATGCTGTAAGTCAATACATATGTTTAGTATACTGAATTTAATATCAACATATTTTTGGTTCTGTTGTCTGCTGCAACAATTAACTGAGAATTGCTTGTGTCAATAGGTTCAGCATATTTTGGCCTCGAGAATTAAAGGTTCAATGAACGGCAAAAAAAAATCAAGAGAAATACAACGAATAAACCGTTTGAATATGAACATTAATTGCCTTAAATAAATCAAGCAATTTACTGTCGAGTGAGTGACAGAGAGAGAGAGATAGCGTTAAATCCGTTAAGGTAGCACGACAATTGATGCTTCAAGAAGTTATAGTGTGTTATAAAAAGCTTCGACAACCACAAGTAGAGCGGAGCACAGAGAGAGAGTAAGACAGAGAGAGCGGAAGAAATAAATAACAAGCAAGAAGTAAATAATTAAAAAGTTGAAAAAAAAACGTAGACAAAAACCATAATGTATTTTGTTTGTTAATGCCAGTGGGCTAAAAACCAAAGAAACAACAACAACAACAAAAAACTGAGACGAGAGAGAAAAATGTGAAAACAAAATAAAATAATAAAAGCGAGAGGAAGCAAAAGGAACAAGACATGTCAAGCATTTCCTTTGCTTACACTAAAGTTGGCGCACACCCACACTCAGACACACACACACACACAGACACATACAACAACTGACATGCAATGAGCGGCCGCCATATGCCGAACAAAGTTTCGCTAGCCCTGAGAACAACAACAACAAGAGTAGCAGCAGCCGCAGCAAGAGCAGAAAGCGCCGTCAGCCTTCTGTTTAGTACGTCTGTATGTGTGTGTGTGTGTGTGTTGGTGCATTGGTGTGTGTATGCGGGGGAAAACAAGAATTTTACGCTCCGCTCTTTATGCCGGTGTGCAAAAACAGCTCTGAGCAAAGTTTTCATTTTTCATGCACTCTTCCATTTGCTGTTTTCATACCCTTGCAGCGGGTATATTCATTTTAAACAGGAGTTTGCAAAGCACTTTGGAAGACCTTTCCGACCTTATAGAGTATATATATTCTGAATCAGCATCAAGGGAGAAGTCATACTAGCCCTGTCTGTCTATCTGTTGCCACACTAGTCATTCTTTCATATCTTGATGGGCCTTGCCTTACATACTGCTTGGGACAGGCTGTAAATAAGTCGGAACAAGTCGGAACTAACCAATATATCGTATAGCTGACATACAATCTATCGGTTGATTTTAGATGTTTTGTTCAAGATTTTGTAAACAAGTTTACTGCACTGCAGTCTTGCTATACGAGTATACATAATATGCATATACAATTTCATTAAAATACTATATACACATACTATTTATATAAAATACTATAACATAGTAACAATCGGCCGGTATGACAGATTTTGTTTGAAAGTATTTATTTTAAGAAATAACTTAACTTATAAATGCCCATCAAAGTTTATCAGTAATCAAGGTATACATTTTCCATTTCATTAAAGTCGGACAACTATATGCTATAACTTTGATAGGAAGAACCAACTAAAAATAAAGATTTCATATAAAAACCCTGTATATATACTACAGTGATTAGAGTTATCATAGCTGAATGAATACATGAATACATGAAAAATGTTATTCAAACTAGCATAAGAACAATCGCAGAAGTTAAGAACCTGCAAGGGTATAAAACTTTCGGCATACCAAAGGTCGCCTTTCTTTTTGGTTATTTTTTTTCTGTGCTGTCGGTTTTCGCGGCTGTTGTTGTTGTTGTTTTGCAATTTTAATTTTTCATGTGTGCTCTTTATAGTTTCTCGCTATTTCCATTCTCGTTATGAACTGTTTAGTGGAAATTTGTTAACGAATCTTTCAATTTCAATTTTAAAGCGCAAATCTGCAGCAGATTCTCTAAGTTAGTCAGGAGAATGAAGAAGGGGGATCTATACTAAACACTATAATTGAATGCAGCTCTGTTTTGAGTATATAATACAATATACTATATATCTTCCATCTTGCTCTGTCGCTTTGTCCCTGTTTCTGTCTCTTGTCATTGCCATCGCCATCGTCGCCTTTTGTTTGACACTTTACTTGTGTGACATTGTTGTCATTGCCAACATTGTTGTTGTTGTTACATGTTGCAATTGTTGTTGTTGTTGTTGTTGTTGTTATTGCTGTTCAGTCAGTGCCATCCACGGATATTGCACTTGACAGTCCGCATTCGAATAAATGTTGTGCTTAATTGCCGTTATGGAAAATCTTTCGACAGCACTAAAGATTTCACATTGTCAAAAAGTGAATAAAAATGAATGCGAGAACCGTCGACACATATCGTTATGAGATTTAAATAAGATATTCAAATTATACCGATTATTCACGAAATCAAAGAAACCATTCTTAAGTAATTTGCCAAAATTTCAAGATAAAAATCCTCATAAAAATATTAATTTATCTTCAAGGAATCAAAGATTTATTATTTCGACTTTTGATAATAAGTTCAATCAGTATAATTCCCAATGTGCTGTGGATATTGCAATTATATCACTTTGATCATAAGCAACTTAGATCATGTTCTATAGGCTAAAAGTCCATTTCCCCAAAATGATATTCTCATATACGAAAATTCAAATACATTTCCGACATTGCACACACTTTTCACTCGACAACATACGGAAATTTCATAGCACAGCGGGAAAGAATAAGGGAAAAGGAAAATGAATTCCCCATCGTCGTCTGTATTTAAAATCTCGTATCTCTCGTAAATGAGAAAACAAAATTAAAAGAAATTTTTAAAAATAACTTTTAGCTAACACGCAAGAGGAATTTTTATTCGAGCAAAAGACCCGAGAAGAAGAGACCCGAGACCAGAGCAAGACCGAAAAGTAAAAGCGCCAGCGACAAAAACATATTCAACGAGGAACGAGGAAGCAACATCAGTTGTGTCTCTAGACGTTGCTATCTAAAGCAGGGCAAGGCAGGGCCCCATTATCGGGCTAATTTGTCGGGATAACACCGATATACAGATACAAATAGATACAGATACACACGGCATAAGGTTATTTGACTAGATCGGTCAGTTTCGTTGATAAGTGAGTCCATATGTAGCAGATATATAATATATATTTGATTATATATTGTATATATATGCAAATATAATGTATTCATGCGTAGCAGACACTGTATCTGTATCTTTAAGATACATATATATTTACCTGCTCTGCCTCTTGTTGTCTAACTTTGAATTATTTGCGCTATTATTGTTGTTGTTGTTTGTTAAAGTTGCATTCAATTTACATGATCGGTATGTCTAGACACACACACACACACAGTCGTACACACACACAGACACAGCACCAATGCGAAGGGGATTGCAGCACTGCATCAGTTTTCACATTTCACTTTTTTGTCAAACTTAGAATTCTTCTTCTTCTTCACTCCCGAATATTGCTCCATATATAGTATACGAATTATGTATACGCTCTGCTGCTAATGCCGATGATATGTGTATACACCACGGGCAATACTCTATATACTCGTATCTCAATACCTATACATATATAGGTTCTATGTATAATTTTTTGTTGTTTTTGTATGTGTATACAATGATTTCGCGCACTCGTCTTTAGACACGATTTTTCTTTTTGCCGTTTGATGCCTTGCCTTGTTCGCGTTGCCTCTATGCGGTCGACTGGCTGCAGCTCGGAAAAATTTTCTCGATTTTCCCCCAAAAAGCCGAATTTGTGCTCCTGCTACCATTTCAATGCTCTTGCGGCATTGTTATCCTAAAAATAAACCCGGCCGCCACATTGCTCCCGACGCGCTGCGATCTTTTGCTGCTCTCTCTCGCTCTCTTGCGTTCTCTCTCCTTCTCACTCTGCCTTGCTCTCGTCTGCATATGATTGTGCGATCGCTCTCTTTTGTCGCGCGTTCTACTCACGTGCTACTGCATGGGAAAGGGGCAGAGGCTGAAGAGAGAAGGGTGCAACTTGGAGCGGGGCGCGTGCCACAGCATCGTGATGTGTGAAGCGAGATCGTGTTGAGATCACACTCGTGTGTGTATTTAGAGATCGTTTCGTCTATAATCGAGCGCGTACATAAGAATGTACATATGTATATATATATATATGTGTGTGTGTATGTGTCTGTGAATATATACTGCTGCCTTATAAACATTTTGGGGACTGAGTTCGCAGTGCAGTAAAGGCGACTGAGCCAAATAAGAAATTGATTTATTTTGATATAATTTGCTTAATGCCTTCACCCACACACACTAACACAGACGCAGCTCACTGCAAGTGTTATTGAGTGTGTGTGTACGTAAATAATGCAGACTGTGCCAGTATTTGTGAGAGACAATGGCGCGTGGTAGACGAGTATATCATCTTTAAACAAATTACCCGAAAAGAAACCAAAACAAAATGCTCCTTAAACCAAGCCAAATGCACAAATATTTTAGCACTACGAGACATCTTAATAACGTTAATTTATTACACATATGTACATATACATTTAAATATGCATATGTACAAATTTATTTAAATATATATTGAAAATTTCCAAACAGTTTCAAAACAAACCACTATTTTAAACATCATTGAAGCCAAATTCACAGCAATTCCTTTTTCAAACTATTTTTAAGATTTCTTGAATAAAATTGTTTTAAGAAACAATCACTTTTTATAGGTTAAGAACAAAGAATTTTCAATTGTAAGCAAAAATCTAGATCATTTCTATCTGTAATCTAAATTGTTGGTGAAAGTTTTTCAAAAGTTGTACTAAAGTTAGATACATATCATATGATATGCACATATGTATTTATGTGTGGGTTTAGCAAGTTGGTAATAGAAGTTGCAATGAAAACATATAAATGGTTTCTATTCTTCACGAAATCTTATTCAAAATAAATTTGTTACTATTAAAAAACTTTCCTTATTTAAGAAAAGTAAACTTATATATATGTAAATTGACCGAAAGATTTAAGACATAAGGATAAGGGATAGGGAGATTCAGGATGGTACGCAAAAGCTTTGAAATTCATCTCAGTTAATTCCAACCCAACCATAACAAAGTCAAGACATATGTGTAGTATATATCATATGTACTAAAGGTATGTATGCAGCATACAGTCTGTTAATAGCTTCCCAACAGGAGTTGTACTTAAACGATTTGAGTTATTTGATTGGTTAAACATACTCGTAGTTTATAGATCGTTAGGCTTTCCCTACTTTGTCAAATCAAACATGATTGTATTCCCCAATGCTTTCACCAGCCAAGGAGTCAAACCGAATACTACTTGACACAAACACACACACACACACACATGCACACACAGATTGGACATTCGAAGAGCAAATTTACATAGCAGAGCACAGCATGTAACAGCATTCTTCAGTGTGAAGGAGCAAGAAGGAGGAGTAGTGGGAGTGGTAGCAGGATGAGGTATGTGTATGGGGCATTGACAGGCAGACAAAACCCAAATTCCAAATTCCAACTATTCATCAGGCAAGACAGCTTGGCATTATTCAACGCTTCACAGCGGCAGCCACCAACTGGGGCCAACTTCGGGGCCCAGACCAGACCAGACCCCAGACAAGAAGTCCCGGTGGCAACTACATTAATCAACAAAGTCAATCTTGTAAGCACAGACCCACACGAGATATACATGTGTGTATCTTTGTGTGTGTGTGTGTGCCATGTGTGGCTGTGTGTGTGTGCGTGTGTGTACAATGCAAATGGCCAAGTTGTGCCACAGTGTCTAGTGCGAAATAAATTCAAAGCTTATCATCGCTAAACAAACACGCTGCGAAAAGTATCTTCGTGCAATAGGCAAAATCGCATTATGGCCTTTTAAATGACCCCCTGCCCCCACCTTGCCACACATTGCGGCAAACACATAGTGTTGCACTATAGCAAGTTGATCACCTTTTTAGTTGTAGCCTGTGCAAATATTTGCAGGCAGTTTGCCAAGCAGAAGCAGTAGCAGTAGCAGCAGCCTTCGCCTATTTGGCTGACTAGTTGCGGCCCATTTCCGTTTGGAAAATATACCGAGACAGAGCGAGAGAGAGAAAGAGAGACACAGAGAGAAAGAGACAGGAAGTCGGACCAGAAATGCAGCACGGAATCGAATCATTGCTTAGACCTGCTCGTAATTGGGGCCGTGGCTTCTCAGGACAAGGCACTAAGTCAACCTTAATGGTGGCATGAAGTGAGCTTATATAATTTCCGCACGTCTTTTTTGCCTTTCGCCATTTTGGCCTGGCTTTGTAGCACGCACACGTTCACCTACTTAACACACACAGACATACAGATGCATGCATACATGTGCTATGTAGTACATGTGTGAAATATCTTTGTGAAAATGACCCAAAGACCAATCGACCTACTCGAGAACTCGCCTACTTTAGCTGCCCCACACAATGTTGCATGACAAAAGCGCTGCCAACTACAACAACAACAACAACAACAACTTCGCGTCGGCACATGCACAATATGTGGGCGTGTCCGCGTCAGTCTGTGGGCGGCAACAGCGTGTACCGTTTATGTCTGCAAGTGGCCCCAAAAGCGCGCGACACGCGTCTGGAATTTTGCGGCAGCGTCGTCGCTACCGGAAATGCCATTTTGGGTTCGCTGTTGGTTCAATAAGGTGCTGCCTGGGGACTGTGTTTGTTTGTGTGTGTGTATGTGTGCGTGTGTCGTGCTTATAAATGGAAACTTTCGCTTGCCATACGACGCATAAATACGTTGAGTAGTTACTGCCATTTCAGTACTAGGCCAATAGTGCTTTCTTTCTAAGGCCCGCTTTAATGTGTTTAAAAACTTTTACTTACCCCCCTCTTGCACTCCCTTTTACCCCGCAGGACAAGCCATAGTTGCAGTGCCTGCAGTTCCTCTCAGTCTTGCCCATTCACCATGTTTATTCATTTCATTTCATTGCATGGGCAAATTTGCTTCATCAACTACATGTGTGAATAGCGCCACGTTCTACATGTGTATGTGTGTGTGTGTATCTATGTGTGTGTGTGTGTGTGTGTATGTTACGTAGGCGAGTGTGCAGTTACGTGTGTCGGCCATTTACTTTCCACACTTAATTGACTTTGCATGATGCACAGAACGTGCGAGCAAGAGAGTGACAGACAGAGAGAGAGAGAGAGGTAGAGGGAGGTAGCACGCGTTAGTTATGCTGTCGCCTTTTCCCCCATCGCTTCACTGGCAACTTTTTGTTGGTAATAATTGCCGTGCCCTGCGATAATTAAGTTTCTCCCTTAAGCTAACGGGTAAACGAGTCTCGTGCGCGATTTTGTCCACTGTCTGTGGAAAGTGGCAACTCCAAATTCCAACTGAAGTGCAGTTAAAAAACAATTTCGATAATCTGATAACTATGGAACGTACGAGGGTCGTTTGATAAGTCCGTGACTTTTTGTATTTGCCGCGCACCTGCTCTAAATACAACACTGCTCCTGTCAGCAGTTATCGATTAACAGCTGACTGTAAAATTTTGAGAAAGCTGCGTTTCTTAGTTTGCGTTTTATAGGCATTGAAAGCAGACGATCTCGTGAATTTTAACGAAAATGGAAAAAAGTGAATTTCGTGTGCTAATTAAGCATTATTTTTTGCGTAAAAAATCCATCACCGAAACCAAGGAAAGACTTGATAAATATTATGGGGACTCTGCACCATCAATTTCAATGGTTAAGAAATGGTTTACTGAGTTCCGTTGTGGTCGTACCAGTACAAGTGATGCCGAACGTTCAGGTCGCCCAAAAGAGGTCGTCATGCCAGAAATCGTCGACAAAATCCATGGAATGATATTGGATGATCGGAGAATGAAAGTGCGTGAGGTAGCTGAGGCTGTAGGCATCTCAACTGAACGGGTACATCACATTTTACATGAATATTTGGACATGAAAAAGCTTTCCGCGCGATGGGTGCCGCGATTGCTCACACACGACCATAAGCGTAACCGTGTGACCATTTCAAAGGAGTGTTTGGCGATGTTCAACCGCAATCCAAACGAATTTTTGCGCCGTTTCGTTACCGTAGACGAAACATGGATCCACCACACCACACCAGAGACCAAAGAACAATCAAGACAGTGGGTTTCTCCGGCTGAACGTGCACCAAAGAAGGCCAAGGTGGGTCTGTCGGCCAACAAGGTCATGGCCACAGTTTTTTGGGATGCACAAGGTATCATTCACATCGATTACCTTGAAAAGGGTAAAACGATCACCGGCGAATATTATTCAGAGCTTTTGGACAGATTCGATATTGATTTGAAGCAGAAACGACCGCATTTGGCGAAAAAAAAGTGCTGTTCCATCAGGACAATGCACGGGTGCACACGTGTGTAGTCAGCATGGCAAAATTTCATAAATTGGGCTACGAACTGCTACCCCATCCAGCATATTCTCCAGATTTAGCCCCCTGTGACTATTTTTTGTTTCCAAACATGAAGAAATGGCTCGGCGGTAAGAGATTCGGGTCAAATGAAGAGGTCATCACAGAAACAAACGACTATTTTGAGGGCCTTGAGAAAACCTATTATTTGGAAGGAATAAAAAAATTGGAAAAACGCTGGACTAAATGTATAGAGCTAAAAGGAGATTATGTTGAGAAATAAAACGCTTCTTTGACGAAAAAAATATATTTTATTCAAAAAGTCACGGACTTATCAAACGACCCTCGTATAAGATAATGCTTTTTGCTGGACTAATGTGAAATTCTCTTGCAATTCTTGTTTAGTCACATTCACTTCTAAGTGATTATATTGAAATAGGTTGAAAGTACTTTAAAGAGGTATAGAATATACATATGTACCATATATATATACATATACATATACATATACATATATACATTTACATATAAGCATATCATAAATGACATGTACTTTCCTACGAGTTTTTTGTTGGGAATGCAGTAAAAACACCCATAATACAACCCTCCCATGAGCGGACACCTCTCTTTAACGGACACCTCCCTTAAGCGGACACTCCCTTTAAACGGATTCCCTTTTAAAACATACATGTATTTATGACTTTTCTGTTGCTTTAGTTGGACAACTTTAAGTGTCCAGCCAAGAGAGTTAGTACTGTATTTAACATTATTAAAAATACATACTACCAAATCAGGTGATTAATATATTACTCTGGAGTGCAGTTTTCTTCACTTGTTATTTGACTGAGATCAAGTTTCTAATTTCGCCGATGTCGATACGTTGCTGTGTGCAACCAACGCATTACCACAATAATGTGCTCTACTCTTGGGCAAATTAATTGCAATAACAACATCAATAAGCACATTCAACAAGAGCAACATCAACGCCTGTTTCTCACTCATTTACTTAATTGAGTTGCCTTTGCTGTTGTCGTTGTCGCGCTCCATTTTGTTGCTTGCTTTTCTCCTTTTGTATTCGCGCCATGGCGGCCAAACTGGCGGACAGTCGTAGTAATCGGGGCGTGGCACAGACGCGGGAACGAAGGTGTTTGCTGCTAGACATTGTAGTGGCTGTGGCAGTGTCTCCGCAACGGCCTCTTGTTGGCATAATTTACGGTTGTAATTGTAGCACGTTGTTGGTTGTTCCGTTTTGCTCCGCTTTGTTTTTGTTGCTTTTGCATGCTTATTCACTTGACTGTGACGCACGCTGACTGAAATGGCAAATTGCCTGCGGCAAAAACTTAATCAGCCACGTTTGTGCAACGTCCCAGGTAGCTGCTCATTGCTCCACTGTGCAGTATAGTGTCGCCTGGCGATGGTTTTCATAAGTCAGTAGAAACAGCTAATAAGACTTTAATAATTTAGCGTATTTCGTCTCAGCACAAATTTATGAGTATCTTGTAGTCGAGTTCGGTTAACGAAGAACTATACATAATACTATATTGATCAAATTTCCAAAGACTTTTATAATAAGACGTATTGCTTAAAAACCTACAGAGATCTAGTTTTTCGCACTAACAAACGATCATGGCTTTATCGTATCAGCTGTTCATGCTGATCAAGAATATATATAATTTGTGGGGTCTGCAAAAACTCTCTCTGCCGTTACCTACATTTGTTGTTGTTGCAAGGTCATATACAAAAGGATAATAATGTCACACAGACAGATTATACAAAATTTCCATGCCAACAAAAATAAAATACTTAATGAGCATGTAACCATTACTAATCTCTATGTGCATTTGAATCAGAAACTAGAATAATTGTTGGTAGTCGGAAATAAACGTACTTTTATAAGCTCATTGGTAGAATTTATGACACAATTTCAGATACACTTTTACCATATACATTTATAGTATATATATCTACGTACATTAGTATGTCTAAATTCATGTTTATTTACGTTACGAGGAGACTTTGACGCAACTATAAACTGCATGGAGGAGGAAACTACAAATATTTTGCTAAAAGTTTTCTGTAAAAAATGCAGTTGTGGCATTTGATGTTGCAATTTTATTGGCTCGACTTGTAGAAAAATGGATTTAATTTTACGATGCTATAAAAATACAACTGCAAACTGTTGTTGGCAGCTGCTGTTCGTATTAGTAAGGATAGAGTGAAAGAGTGAAGAGAGAGAGAGAGAGAGAGAAGGGAATGTGCCTAATTGGAAAACTTTGATTGAATCGATGCATGCATCAGTGATGCAAATACTTGTTGGGGAAGCTGCGATCCACAAGGGAAGGGGGAACATTTCATTTGCCCTGGCGGTCAATTAGTTTGACAATCTGAGAAATGCACGCATTCCACTTGGTCATATCGGAAAGTGGTCTGCGGATAAGGGGGATGGTCTGCGGCAAGTGGTCTGCGGTGTGCGCTGTTTGTGGTACTGTTTCTGCGGTTCTTCTGCCTTTGCACGCAGCGTTGTTAATTTATTTCGACATTTAAATGAATGCGCACAGAAATGACAAACTGTCCGTCTCCCCTGTCTGTCTATCTGTCTGTCCGTCTGTCCGGGAAGGTCGTGCTCACTTGAGAGGAGACTCTGGCACACTTTTCAGGCGGCACCTTCGTTGACCGCTTTCCCATTTAATTGCGTATTTTTGCTGATTTAAGCACATTAAATTAAAGAGGCTCATTTCGACGGTAGGCGCTAGGTAGGCGTGGCCACTAAGACGCATGTAATTAAAATGCATTTTCAAGTTGTTTTTACGCTTCTGCCGCTGCTTGTTGTTCAAGTGCAGAGCGAAGGCAAGCAGGCAAGGCGGTGGGGGGAGAGAGAGAGAGAGAGAGAGAGAGAAGGAAGAGAAACACAGAGAAATTCGCCAAAGGAGAGTGAGCGAGCGTGCTTTTGTACATTTCGCAACTGTTGTTGCCATTTAGTTTAGTTTAGTTTTTGTTTTTACGCCAAAGTGCCTTTTAAAATAAATACATACATATATAAAGCAACAACTGCAACAACAACAAAATTATGAGAGCCGTAGAGCAACGAACGTCAACGAGCTGAGTGCGCTTTTCGCATTGGCTAAGCAAGCTGCACGTGCTGAAATCATGTGCAAGCCCTAGTCAAAGGGTAGAGTCTTGAACATACCTTATAAAATAGCATCAATATATTGTATTGTAGAGAAGAAAACTCATTAAATACTTTGAAAATTTGTGAGAGGTTGGGGAAATAAGAAACTTGTTGAACTTTCTTTCTATTTCTTTACTTAAAATACATTTAAAACGGCATATTTATTATTTGAAATATCAAGTATCAAATTTAAGCAAAATTCATAATATATTATTTTTAAAACCTTTGCCAAAGTATGGCAAATGTTTTCCCTTAGTTACACCCAAAGCATCAAAACAATTCTTACACATAATTTGATTACCAATTCCAAATAAATCAAATTTAAGTTGCAAATTATTTGTATTTAATTTCAAAGCAAAGGTCGAACCAAAATACTGCCTGAAAACTGAGTAAACTCGTCAACTTTTGGGGCTATTTAGTTACAAGTGAACGCATATGATTTCAATTTCAAACTGGCAATGAACAAAGTACTAATTAGATACACACAAAAAGCAACGAGTGCATGCCGAAACCAAAAATGTGTGTGCATCTGTGTCAGTGTGTGTGTGTGAATACATGTGTGTGTGTATTCTCTAATAGGATTTCTGCAAAAACAATTTTTCAAAATAAATTAGACAAATGAGGCACTAGAAAAAATACAGCACGCACGTATTATGAGTGGGTACTTGTGGTTGGTCCTGCAGAGGAAATTATAATAATTAAAAAATTATGTAAAAATTTCCTTGTGAATTTCCATTATTCTTCACTTTGCCAACAACAATTTTAGCTTTATAAATTTTCAACTATCATTAAAATTTCAATTTCAAAGCATTAACAGGGCATCCTTTATTCGGTATGAGTTCTAAACATTCAATCGCAGATTGATAAAGCTTCGTTGGCAGATTCTTCGCCTGCAGAAACAACAACAACAACAACACATCAATTGCAAATCACACGTTTTCACTATCTCTGTCTTTGAGTACTTCAGCACATTCGTGCTGATAAGCATTTTACTCATGCGAATTGACTTCGATTAAGTTGAAGTTTAGTATTGAGTGCGGCTCGAAATAGATGACGAGGTGGCCGAGAGGTTAAGGCGTTGGACTGCTAATCCAATGTGCTCTGCACGCGTGGGTTCGAATCCCATCCTCGTCGAGTGGTTTTTTATTTTTTTTTATTAAATTGCTTATTTGAACAATAAATATTGCCTCGTTTTGTTAGAAATACACATAATGGAACGTCGAACAAAACACGGTCGCGTGTTGAACATGTTTACTAAATACATTTTTCATTATATTTTTCATTTTTAAACTCTTGCAGAGGTTGTTCTTATATATTGCATGTGAATTATTGTTCATCCTTTCTACAGTAAAAAGATTTAAATTTGTTTGGTAGAAAAACATTAATTGGTAAAACATAATTATGTTTCTAATTAACAAAATTACATTTTTGGAAACATTCATTCAGTCTGAAACAATTGTGGATCACCACAAGTAATTAATGAAATGTAAATACATTAAAATGAATAAAACTCATCAGGTCTCTATTAAGAGATGGGTAAATTATTAATGCATTTAAAAAAAGGCTCTTTGCGTGAATTTATTATGCAGCTTAAAAGCTTTTGAACTGGCAAAGACACGATTAAAATGTTGGTTCTGCCAGGACATCTGCTAAATACCCTGCAAACAACAGACATGACAAACGAATGTTATTAAAATAATGTAAAGTATTAAAAATATTTGAAGGGAAAAAAAATTGTTTGCATTGTATAAATTATTTATGTTTTAATTACCGCAAAACCATTTTAAGTTGAGTTGGTTTAACCCTCGCGTAATGTTTTCTTTGGCTTCTACATAATTGTGAAATAATTTTCATTAATTGGTAAAAATACATGGAAATTTCATTTCAGAGCTGACAGTTGAATTAAATCAAATGGAATCAATAAACAATTATGACGTTTAAACAACAATCGATTGAACTTCCCCCTAAGTGCGGTCATTTCGGGCAATTTATTAATGATAAAACGTATCATATGTTTGAGGATTATTAGTATTTAATAATATCATTATTTACGAAAATCAATTTTACGCCAGTTGATCAATTACCATATTAAAATTTAGCTACAAATTACGTGCATTCATCAACAACGAAATCATCAAAGTGACTGGAAAATGCTATTATATCCAGCTTTTGCTGCCCCAGTAGTTCTTTTGTCTTTGTGCGAAATTCATTGTGTTAATTACAAATTACAAAGTACTATGTATTTTATCAGAGATCATTCCTTGCCGGCGGCACTTGGGCAAATCAAAGAGAAAGACAATATCATAAAACTATCTGGAACAACCTCATAAAGTCAAACAAAATACACAACACAACAACTTATTGTACAACATTTAGCGCACAAAAAGACAGCAACTGAGGA
Source organism: Zaprionus ornatus (assembly GCA_018904035.1). NCBI lineage: Eukaryota > Metazoa > Arthropoda > Insecta > Diptera > Drosophilidae > Zaprionus > Zaprionus ornatus. The sequence continues at coordinate 4,438,498 of JAEIFZ010000115.1, read as the reverse complement.
GAAGGCAGAAGGAGGAGCAGAAGGGGAAGCGGGTAAGGGTCGCCACGGTGTCCAACAGCAAGCAATTTTCATATTTTTGGCGCAGCGCAACAGAGGAGCGAGTAACGTTGGTAATGGGCGACAGAACAGAAGAAGAACAGCGGGAATATAGCCAGACATAGACAGACCAGTGAACAAAAGGCCAAAAACCCATTCGCGAGGCGGAAGAGAGTGACATTAGCTGTGGCCTCCCTCCCTGCGAGTGTGTGTCCAGGCCAGGCGGCGGGTGGTGCTGATGGTGGTGCGCACTTTATGTTTTGTTTATATTTATGTAACTCTTGCTACATGTATGTCTGTGTGTGTGTGTGTGTGTGTTTGTGTGCGAACTTTTGTGCGCGACACATTCGACAGTTTTTCAGCCCCATGCACCCGTTCGCAGCTGTCAAACATTTCGAATTATTTTACGTCGCCCGCCTGGCGCTAAACAAAGGCAAAACAAGCTGCCAGATAATATTCGGCAGTCTCCTTCTCTGCCAGCAGCTGCCATCGACTCGTTGACGTTATAATCAAAAATCATATGACGTTCTACTGCTACTACCAACGACAGCAGCAAAGATCTTAAGACTAGGAAGCAGACACCACGCCATATACCATGCCACACCATGCCACAAAGCACACACCATCAATGTAGGTCAGTCTGAAAATAAATTTCGAAAACCGATTCAAGTAAATAAACGCAAAGAAAAGAAAATACGAATATTTTTTGCGCAATGTCGCAACGAAACGTGGCATACTCTGCAAATCTATAATATTATATATTAGAGAGATTACTTTAGGATTTCAAGACAGGATGAGAAATAGAGTCTTAAAGTAATATCTCTTTCTCTATAATCAACTGAATGGAAAGAATGACCAATAAGAATGATATATGAAAGAAAGAACTAATAAATAGTAATAATAGGTATGAGATTATCGATCGGGTTCCACCTACGAGTCAATCTAGCTATGGCCTGTTTGTTTGCCGATATACCATTTTCAGACTGTTTTCAATATAACATACAAATTTCAACATTATAAACTTGGTACAATGGGCTAAAATTAAGGTTTGTTGATAACCTATTATACTTTTTAAGATTCCTCAACTTAAGTACATACAAATTATTTTATTTATTTATGTTTTACAGTGAAAGACCTTTTCTCTTTATGAAACTATATCAAATTTTAGTATCATACAGTCCAAATCTTATATATCTAATCATATATATCATAATTACACATATTTCAAAGATATATCAACTACAACACGCTGTTTCTTTCTGGTTTACAGTTACAAAACTCTTCTAGAAACTAAGCAGCCCTGCGCCTTATAGCATAAAAAGCTCAGCAGCTGCATCCGAGCATGTCTTCTATGGGACGTCCAAGAAAAAGCTCATTGACGACAGCGTCGTTTGCAGCTGATGCTGCACCAGCAGTAGTACTTGCAACAATAACAACAACAAGAACATCAGTAACACCATGAGCATCGCTTGCTTCAAGTAGAAAGTTTTATTGGCAGGGCGTGTCGCCGCCCTGCTTGTGGGCGTGCCTGCTACTGAAAATGGATTAAGAAAACGCCGTCGTCGTCGTCTTCGTAGACAGATAAAGCGACAAATGCGTAAGCTTTGGATTCGGACTGCTTGGCGCTTCCAAAAGGAGCAGAAGCAGAGGGGCAGGAGGAGAGGCAGGAGTAGAAGCAGAGAAACGGGCAAGAAAAGGAACAGTAGCAGCCGCAGAAGTAGCTGGAGCAGGCAGCGGAGGCGCTGAATGGGGGATAGCTTCGTGGAACGTTTTATAAACAAGTGTTGATGGCAGATTTGAGCGCCCGCAGCGGGCTGCTGCTGAGCTGAGCTGAGCAGCCTCAGAGCCTGCTTAAATGGGATTACATAAAATTTTGCGGTTGCTTTTCTGGAAAAGCTGCTTCAGCTGCTGCTGCACTGGATGCACTGAATGATTTTCAATGGCGCAATGATAGTTTTAGTTACCGTTCTTGTTGTTCTTGTTTTTGTTGTGACTGGTTGTGGGTGTGGTGTAGTTTGTGTTGAACTTCTTGTGGAGCTGCTGATTGCTATTTGTTTGCCTGCTGGGCAACATCAGGGAGAGTGCATTTTATGGCATCCCACGCCCCCTCCCCAGCCCCTTGTCACTGCTTGTCCAAACAAAATCACAAGTTTTCTTGCAATTCACTTTTTAGTCTGTTTATTCTACCCTCCCCTTCTCCTTGCCGCAAGCTGCTGACTTTGCTGTGCAGTTTTATTAAAGCTAATTATGCTTCAGGATAGTGGAAGGGGGGAAGGGAAACAACGACGCCTTAAAAACGCTTTTCACAGCCAGGGCAAACACGGCGTATGCGTAATTTGCTTAGTAACTGTAACTGTAGCACTGAACCACGCCCAATTTAGAAGTTGTAACTTTAGACTTAATTAATTTCACTGGCAAAGTCATAGAAAGGGAAAGAGATCTCGCATACACTAATTAATCAAACTGATGAGCTCCTCTGTTTGCTACAGTTTCAGTTTCCCCTAGTTGTTGTTGCTGTTCTACTTCTTTTGCATGTTTCCCTTGTTGCGGTAATCTCAAAGCAACATAATGCGCCACTGATCCCAAGCCTAATGCAGACAACCATAAATGAACAACGCGCATTGCGAGTCCTTAATGAGTGCTTTAAGTAAGTTGGGATAAGTTCAGCAAACTTATGGAAGTTTTAGAGTTAAGCACAACATGGTTAATTATTATGAAGTTATAAATGCTAAAATTGATAATAAACCAAAATATTTGATCGTCGTTTCATAAACAAAACAAAGAGCTAGAAAATATATTGCTGCCGCTAAAAATGTCATTATATTCTTACCATAAATTTTACAATAAAGATCTAATAAATATTACAATAAAGTACATAAAGTTCCATAGCTGGATATTGTATTCAATGGAACACGCTGACACAAAGAAGGTGCACAATAGTATTTCTTATGGCTTGAGGGCATGCATATCCTTGACCTTATTCTGGGACACAAGTCGCGAGTATACGCGCATTGTCAGGCAAAGAATGAGGGAGGAGCGAGAGTGGAAAAGAAAACGTGTATGGAAAACATTGGAAATGTCATTAACGATGGCAAAGTGAATGCAGTTAAAAGGAAGAGGTGCAAAAGGCATCGACAACGTTCAACGGCATCGACATCGTCAAAGTGTTGATCTAGTGGCATAGCCGTCTTGGCACTGCTGCTGTGAAGGGGGGTAGGGGTGAGGGAAGAGAGAGGGGCAGCGCCCCTAAAACGTCGCTTAACTGTAAGCTGGCAGCCTTGACCGATATTTCAGCGCCAAAAACACCAACACAAACATATTCAGCAGAGAAATACTTTTGCATGCACGTATTTATGTTTGTCTGTGTGTGTGTGTGTGTGTTTGCACCAAGCACCCACACCAACACCAACACATACATAAAATGACGAAAATGTGGCAGTAAAAGCAGGGGCTGAAATTGTGGAAATGTTCAACGTGGAAATGTAAGCGACGCGTCGCTGCTCTTACATTGCACTCTCCAACCCAACTTTTCCCGAAATGCGCCGTCATATTTTATGCATACACCACCTCCTTAATACCTCCCCCACTCCCCCCTCCACATCAAGCACACACACAAACATACATAAAGCACCATAAAGCATTTTAACAAATGGCATCAAATTGATTTTGCCACGCCAAGCATTTTAGGATTTTAAGCAGAAGTGCCTGCAATGTGCCTGCCCCACTGCAACCCCCATTTCTTTCCACTCATCCCCGCCACGCCTTTATACATCCTTTCCAAGGGTCTAGGCTAGGTTGACTGATTGTGTGTATGTATGTGTGCGTGTGTGTGTGTGAGTTTTGCAAGCTTGCATATTTGCACTCTTCACCGCACGAAGGAAGGAGACAGAGTCGTATTTTCTCTGGCATTATGAAATATTTGCATTTATACTAAATACTATATATATATATAAGATATACATATATATTAGGCTAGTTACTGTGTAGACTAGGCTGCATATATTGGATGATGAGCATATGCACATTGAGTAGATATGCATATGAATGAATGCCAAACAAAGTAAAACTGGTTAACAGATCATTGGTGTAAACATATATTCACATATAATATAATATTATGACAACATAGCATATACTATATTACAATGATATTCATATATGCATGTACATACTCTACAACAATACTAAAACTAATTGAATATTCTTATTGTTACATCTTGTAAATATGTGTGAAAATGCTCGCTTGGAACGACATAGGCATCTTTATATCTTAAGTTATACAAGTTAACTAACTATTTTTGTAACTCAACTATCCCAATTTTAGTTTTGAAATATCAAATATAATATACTTTTTTTATTTCATCAAAATCCAATTACATTATCGTATCTTTTTTAAGATATTTATTTATAAGTCAAAATTTAATGTTCCATATAAAATATTTAAGATGACGAAACTAAAGTGACTTATTTCGGACTAGATAAGATGTTGATTAAGCATATGTCGAATAATAATATTGATAAAATAAGTAAACAACCAAAATTTTCAGATTACCAATGATAACCTTTACTCTTTGTTCGATAAACATCATTTATAATAAACATCTGAATATCTGAATATATATATAATGAAAATGAACCATTTTTGAGGGTCTCAGCCTACGATATCGCATCTGATTTGCCGTACAAATTTTCAGTTTCTTTCAAGCCAATTTTATACCAAAATCATGTGATACATTTCTTTATATGAGGTTTTTCGAAGAAATCTGGATATGAAAAGCAATTTATAGCTCTGAAAAACAGTTTATTAACTCTGGTTTTGTTGATATTTGCACAACCGTTGAAAATTGCCAGGCAGCCTCCTCCCCATGCCCCCGAACGCCTTTCACTAACACACACGCAACATCAAAATGCTGCAGCAAGCGAGCAACCATGTGGTTTTACGGCACTACATATAGATATAAACATATACACATGCAGTTGCACATGCATGTCTGGGCGTGAGTGTTGCTTATTTATATGGCACATATACCGTATGAGAATTCGCAACTTTTTTATGATGAGCGCGCACGGGGTAAAGTGACTGAATTTTTGCCCAGATTTAAAATGATTGCCAGCCTGGGTGCAGTGTATAATGAAGGGAAGTGAAGGGGGGGTGGAGCAGGTCAAAAACTGGCGCCGCAAGTGCATACAATATATTATTATTATTTTTTTTTTTGCAGGCTGGCGTTGCGCATTTCGTTGTTCTGCTGGATTTGTTTAAAAATCTCCCGCTGTTTACCTGACTTTCGTACGATCACCGTGTCAGATACTTTGAATTATTGAATGGTTTTACAGAAGTTTTTTAATTATCTTATATTGCCAAGAGCAAAAACATGTGATATTTAATGCAACTTTCAATCAAAGAGAGTTTAATTAAGGTTGGAGTATATCTATTATAAATAGCCATATCACATCTCCTATGAGTTACAATAGTTCTATCTCATATCTGCATTTATGATTTCACTTCTGATTCTCTTTCTAGAGTCATTACGTTGAAAAATTTCGCATAGTTGCTTATAAATTCCATCGTATAATCTGCAACGGAACTCAAAACAGCTTTCTCGAGCGTTCTTCTTCGGCTTCTGCAATTTAGCAATGCACAATAAATACTTCAGAGTGCTTAAATAAACTTCCCCAAGGAATTTCTAAATAAAACTAAAGCAATTTCGCTTGCTTCTTTATAATGCGCATAACAATGCTTTGATACGCTCAGGTTCGAGACTCGACCCAAGGCGAGACGAAACGAGAAGAGAGAGAGAGAGAGAGAGAGAGTGGAAGAGTGCCCACTAAGATGATGGCCCACACAATTCCAGGCAGCTCCTTGAACTTTATGGCTTTATAACAACAACAACAAGAACAACTAGGAGAAAATAGGGAAAAATGCAGCAGCAACAACTCGAGAAAGGCATTTGGAAAAAGGTTCGCCTGGACTCTACCGACGCTTGCCACATCTCACGTATCCTTGGCTGAGGCAGTATGGCAAATGCATCAAAAATGTGGCAACGTTTTATTTAACTTGCGGATTTCATTAAGCCCAAGCCAGACCATCGCATCGCAGCACAACTTCAGCAGCTACTCATATTCCACGACCTCCTCTTGCCACCATCTCCTTCTCTCCATGCCCCAGGGGCAACAATAAGCAACTAACAAAGTGCATTGCCAGGTGGAAGGTCTCTGGAGTGCGCTGGCAACTTTTTTCTAAGCCGAAGCCGTGCGTATTTCTGCATCCGTGTGTGTGTGTCTGTATCTGTGTGTGAGTATCTGTGTGTGCGTTGCAAGAGCTACGAGAGTGTGCAATGGTTATGGGAAATGCATGCAAAGTGTTTTTGTGTTGCATTCAACGTGTATTTGCCAAGCAACATTGTCTATTTTCAGGCGCCAGTGAAAGTGTGTCAGCCATTGTGGAACTGTGGTATAAATTGGTTAATTTATTGATAAAGTGCAATGAAGGTGAAGCAATTAACATTGCAAGAATTTGCGTATTCGAATCGACGACGGATGTCGTTAACGTAGACAAATATACACGTAGATTACCTACACTCTTCTATTAGGATAATTATGTTAAAATATATATATAAACATTTTTTTTAATTAAATTGGCTTTGTAACCCACTGTAAACCTAGTTTTCTTTCGCATTTCCCAGTTTTTCCGCTTTTGCTAATTGACTGGGCGAAACTATAATGAAGAAACCTAACAGAATTCACTTATTCGTGAGGGGCAAATCAAATTTAAATCAATTAAAATTAACAAGCGAAGCAGCCGGCAAAATCAACCAGGGGGGTCTGAGACATTCATCTACCACCCACCACCACCCCCCACGCTACGCCCTGTCGCAAGCAGCGGCGTTGAGCGTCGACATTGACGCTGACAGCGAAATGCCAAGCACATGAATCATGCAATTCGCCGTGCCGTGCTCTTTACCTTCTCTTTTCCTTTCTTTACCTTTACCTCTTCTACTTGCTTTGAGGAAGGTGCGGCAATAAGTATGTACGTTGAGTACCTGTGTAAAAATGTGTGTGTGTGAGTGTGCGTATGTGTGTGTGCGTGTGTTTACATATGCAAGTAAATTAAGTCCACTACGCGGCGCACTGGAAATAATTTGTGATAAGCGCAGACGTTGAGGCAGCAGCAACGGCGCAGACGACGCAACCGACGCCGCCGGTGATGACGCTTTGTTTAAACAGAGTAAAAAGAATTCGACATATTCAATATGAATGCAAAAAAGAGAGAGAGAGAGAGAGAGAGAGAGGGGGGGAATAAGTAAGAGAGTGAGACACCGGAGCCAGGTGCTCATTAGTATCGTTGTTTGCAAATATTTAGCGTTTTTCCTTTGCACCTTATCGGCACGTACAAACACTTACAGACACACACACACAGAGATAAACGAAGTATGTGTGCGCATTTTTAAGGTAAAGCTTTCAAAGTGCCGTTTATCGTTCAATATGTGCATGAGTGTGTGTGTAAATTGAGTCAGCACACCGCAGCCCACTCACTAACTCATCCACAGACGACTTAGTTGAAAGCCCCCACACATCTACACACGCACACACACACATGAAGGTGGCAATAAGCGAACGATTTTGATGCGAATAAAGACAAAAACATAAATTAATTTAACTTAACTGTAAACGTGTTGCATGCCAGCGCGACTGGCGCCATCTAGCGAACAGAGGAGGATTGAGCCTTAACCCATGCGTAACCAATTGTCTAGCCAAAAGTTAAGCAACATTCTGTGTGGCCCATTTAGCACTCTGTTCGTCTTTTATGAGTCCTCTCTCTCTCTCTCTCTCTGCTTCGCTTGACAGTTATTGCACAAAATGCAGCAGACCGACGAGCGCGGGTAAGTAAAATAATAAAATAGCCGCAAGAAAAAAAAGAGTCAAGTGAAATCTCGTTCTCTCTATCTCGAACATTTGCCGTATTTTTTATTTGTTGGCTCTTTTCAGGCTGCATTTGTATTACATTGGCACAAGGTTAAAATACAAATGCAGCTGTATTCTCACAGTGCAAGTGTGGTAAGTGCATGCAGCAGTCAATTGAACAGCAAAAGAATCGATACACGATATTTTGTATATTTGCTTGCGTTATTTGGTCACACTAAAGTAATACAGTATAACGAACCTATTGATCTGCAAGAGTATGCGAGCTTCGATATGCTCATACAGCTTGTTGTACAAAACTTAAATCTTAATTTCGCAGAACAGTGCGTTATATTTACAGTTAGTCACAGTATGGGGGTGTAGGGAATGAATGACTCAAAGTAAAATTCAACTTGCGCTCTAAATACACCAAGAGAGAGAGGAAGAGAGTGGAAGAGAACACGAGAGAGATGAACGCACACGTGCAGAAATCAAGAAACAATTCTACGCTCAACAAACGCCACGGCAAGAGTGCGTGAAAGAGAAACCAAGAGCGCAAGTAAGCTGCGCTCAGCTGAGCGTATGACGCATTCAAAGCGCGGCTTCAGTACGTTGGCGTAAGTGACGACGGCGACGATGACGGTGAGTGTGAGCAGCGTCATAGCGTGTGAGCGAGATGAGCTTGAGAACCATATCAACATAAATATATTATATCTGTGTGTGTGTGTCTGTATAAATAAATGCATACAATCGTTGCACTAGTGTTGGTGTCGCTGGCACAGCTCGGGGCTGTTTGGTGCTTTACAATTTTTTGTGTGGATGCCACTTTTGTATTTGTGTGGGTGGCGCTTACAAGGCTGCTGCTACCGCTACTGCTGCTGCTTGTTGCCCATTCACAATAGATTATTCGCAGTCGGTGCCACCGCAGCTGTTGCTTTTGTTTGCGTCACAAGAACAAAATACATACAAACATTTCTACGTTGGTATGTATGTTTTAGAGTCCTGCATGAATACATTCATAACTGGACAGTGCTGTACAGGTGTCTACTGCTCCCAAAAATATGTACTCTTGTTTTATTGTACAAGATTGAAGTGAATAGGTACACCAACAACATTTACTCACAATTATTTAAACTGTACTGAAATAATCTACCCATTTCAGCAGTATTGAATGCATTCATGCAGTACTCTTAACAATTGCAGCAGCGCCTACCGTTGTGGCGCTACCTACCGATGTGGCCTAGGCATACAATTATTAAGCCTGGTTAGCAACTCGAGACAAATAACAATAAAATGTTACAACTAATGCGAAGCAGAACAGAAGAAAAGGCAGAACTGACGCAGCAGCGAACAATAAATATCTCTGTCTGCCTGTCTTTCTCTCTCTCTCTCTTCCTCTGTCTGTCGACGACATTAAGTAGCTTAGCGCAGAAAGCAGCAATGTCAGTTGCCTCCTCTATTAAAATATGGCTTTCACATACTTACACAACAACAACTGAGAGTAACAACAACTAATTGCAGGGTAAATGGCAACGCGCAGTTTAAGCAGCATAAATTCGGTTTTTTGCCTGGCAATGTCAGGCGAAAATACAAAGCGAAAATGCGGCGAAAACTAAGAGAGCTTTGTTGTTGTTGCTAGCAGTTGTTCGACGACGTCAACGTCGACGTACAAGTCGTTTACACATGCGTAAATACATGCTATGTACGCACACACACATATACATATTTACTCAGGCACACACACATTTACATATTTGTGCACACATGTGTTGGCCGTTTTGCTTTGGTCAAAATCATTCGAAAAAGCGGGTATGAAATTGGCCAACAAATGAAACATTGAGAGACCAGCGAGCACAATGTGGGAATGTCGGAGAGAGAGAGAGCGAGAAAGCGTGAGCGGCAAACCGCGAGTGGGCGAATGACGACGATGTCTTTGCTGCCGGCGGCAGCACATAAAAATCTGTTGTTAAAGTATTTCAGCCAAAAAGTTCGCCTTAAAATTATGCATATACAAACACACACACACAAACATACATACAGATAATGTACATACAAACATATACGTGTGTATGTATGTAAATGGGAGTGTAATGAAGCTGCGAGTAGGTAAAATATAAACTTATATGCACACATCGATATACAGAGATATATACATATATCGATATATTTATAATTTCACTTTCGCAACCAATTTGATAGCTAAACCAGCTGCGTCTGCGTGCATCATATGGACATACATATTTAAAAACACACATATAGATAAATAAGCCTATCTGTGTGTGAGATTAGATTAATTAAACGTTACGCTACCAATAAAATCAGAACGTATGCTTACAATTCATTTTAATAATCCCCATTCATAAATAAAACAAACAGCGCGGCGACAACAAAAGAGAAAGAGCAAGAAGAGCTGAGCAGCGAAACTAGCGTGGAATTCCAAAAAGAACGGAACGGAGCCAACAGCAAACAAGAATTTATATAAAAAAAATAACAAAAGTAAAACCAGTAGCAACTTTCAGTTTCGCTGACAGAGCGCGACAGCGACAAACAAAAACAGAAATTATGTAATTTCGGTAGCGTGCTACTTAACTAATAATAACAGTTAATATCTAAAAAGAAGAATGAGAGAAGAGCGTAACTAGCGCCCACGCACTACACACATACACACACACTCACAAAGATAGAGTGGGTGAAAGACGCAGACAGACGGCATGCAATGCCACCGCTAATTTGCTGCTTGGGAGGTGAGGTTTACTACACACACACACGCACACAAATCAAACAGAGCGAATACACCCACAGGCATTCACACTCACACACACATGTACTTACCGTCTACTGCTGTTATTGTTGTTATTGCTTGACTGTTGTGTTGATGTTGTAGTTGTCGCGCACTAACACACACACGCGATATCTTTTAGCTGCCGTCGCTTTGTAGTTGTATTTGTTGCCGTTCTTGTTGTTCTTGTTGTTGCAGCTGCTCATTGACCCAGAGTCCGCCAAATGTTTCCATTTTCTTAATATGCAGCCATTTAGAAGGCTTTGAATGCCACCAAAACGGAATACCCCCTTCGATCGGAGCACAAATAATCATATAGGCAATAGGCAACAACAAAATATATGGAGAATGACAATGCGTTTACGCAGCCATGTGCATGCGTGTATGCACATGCACTACGTTAGACAGAGAGAGAGCATATACTGTGTAAATTTGTGTAACGTGTAAACAACTTTAACGGTTAATTGCGCTTTTGTAGGCGGCGTATTTCGTTTCGTTTTCTTCACTATTTTTTAACAATTTGACACTTAATTTAATTACGATTTAAGCATGTGTGTAGTGTGAGTGTGTTTGTGTATGGCATGAATGTGTTGCTTGAATTGACGCTAACACAAATTTGTTGTAAATTATTGAAAACACACACAAGCATCAATGAGCAAAGACCGAGAATGGCAAGCGGCAAGCGAGGCACACAGAGAGTACGCACCGAAATATAAAATGTTACTAAACTAAACTCTGTTAAATGTTTCTTATAAGAGAAGTTGATAGCAGAAAGGAGGTGCGCGCGTGACAGCAAATTGTCACGAGTTTGACTCACGACTGTGTTTCTGGGCATAAATATGAATGCATAAATAGTGTGTTGTATTACAAATTCCAAATTTAGACTGAGGGGTTGACTGATTACTTACAATCAATTATTTTAAGGTTTTTGTCACGTATGTAATTTTATTTTCCTATTGACAGAGACTGTCATCACTTATATCACTGTTACCTAACAGGTTTCTCTCTCTTTCGTACTGTTAAGTTAACAGCAAACTTTGTGCCTATCGCCTATCGATAACTTTAAGCATCAGCTGATATACCGTAACTCTCTTCAGCAAATAAATAATTTGAAATATTTTTTTCAAGTAAAATACTGCAATTAATGGTGATTTTCGGCTTTATTGAAGAACGGTAAGGTGGAAATGTGTAATTGTGTACTTTACATGTGGCTGGGGATGACGAAACTTACAGCATAAACTTATTGTTCTTCTCAGACAAATGTTTAGAGGAGCGTTTGGCGTCAAGGAACAACGAGTGCACATCTTCGATGTCATCCTTGGTGATCTGATTGCGTCCATTCACCTTACACATCTGGTGTGCCGGTGTCAGCAGCTGCACGGCATAGCGCAGAGTTGAGCTGGTGCCGATCTCGCTGAGGCGTGTGAACGCAGACTCCTCCAGCTGCAGACCCTCGGTCTGGGCACGCAACTTAATTATCTGTTCCATGTCCGAGGTGGAGTAGAGCAATGTGCGTATGATGAGCAAGCGATCGAGCAGATCCAGTGGTATACCATGTGGTGAAACAATGTCGGTAGTGCCACTGCAAAGGTGAAGGGAGAAGACATAAGCAATCCAAATCCTTATCTTCTAGAGACGTATCTCAAGATTTCTTACCGAATAATGCAACGTCCTCGATTGGTGGCAAAGATAACAATGGGTGCGATTGGCGACTCGAGCGACTTGTGCAAATAAGTAAAAGTCTCCAAGTCGAGCATGTGAATCTCGTCGATGAAAAGAACACCGGGCACCAACTCGGCGATGCCCTGATCGATGTATTTGTTGACCACCTTGTTGATTTCCATGCGGAGTTTGTCTGTGTGCAGCAGAGGGAGAAAAGGAAAGTTATTCTTCACATTCCGTTGTCATGGAGACTCGGAACTCACCTGTTATTTCAGTCTTCTTGGGCTTCATGAGCTGCCCCATCATGGAGAGCACATCCTGACCGCCCTGGGGGCGTGCGTTGGCCACATCAAGATCGTGCAGCGTGACATCCTGTATGACCTCCTTCTTCTTGTGCACATCCCCCTTGGGCAGTGGCACATACTCCTCAGTTTCCAGGTCGAATTCGGTGGCAAAGGTATCGCTGCGTCCCTGACGCTTTACAGCACCACTGTTGGCCTCAATGTAGATTACGTCGCCCACTTCGACCTTCTCCTTTTGCAGTGCATCAAAAATACTTGGATCGAGCTTAAGCTGCTTGGTGCCCTTTGCGGTTTTTAGACCAATAACAACATTGCTAATGGTCTTGCCATATCCGCCCATTGGATTCTCAGTCTCCACGGGCGTCAACTCGGTAACTTCGCCTTCGTAGACCTCCTTGGTCTCGCGTATACGTAGTCCGATCGAACGACGAAAGTTCTCCATGAGCACCTCGGTTTTCTTGATCTCATTGCTGAACACCTCCGAGCCGACCATGGGGCAGAAGGGAACCTTATTGCCCAGTTCCTGGGCTATGGCCAAGGCGATGGCTGTCTTGCCGGTGCCGGGTGGACCGGCCAGCAGCAAAGCACGGCCAGCCATTTTCTTTGACTTGATCAGATCCACTACAATTCCGGCTGCCTCGCGTGCAGCCTTCTGACCGACCAGGCCAGCTGCGCTCTGTAAGGCTCCTCCGGTCTCCGAGTCCAAGCCAAGTCCTTTCACGTGGCTGTGGGCTGCAATGCGCTGAGTGCGCACAGTGCTCTTGACTTCCTCGATTTTCATTATTTACCGATTGTTTGGCGACTGTTTACGGAGATTACAAATATGAAAAACGAGCACGTTTTTGTTCTAGATGCAAAAGCGATTCGAATTAGAATATTGATCAAACAAAGTTAATGAAATTTGTTTGCCGCCGCCGCAGCACACTTTGAGTTCAGTGTGACCGTATCTACTGAGCAAAATAATATCGTATCGTAGACAAAAAATACTAAGCATGTTGTGATTTCCATATGCTTCTTTTTTGGTTTTACATCATATTATATTTTATAAATTTATATAAACCTGTTTTTGCTTCATAATTTTCTGGGCACTGTTAAAAATAACATTACACCATTGCGATATATCGATATATTTGTGGATTACAATGCGACTGTCGATAACTTTATTTATTGTGAATCAATATCAAAAATGATATATCTTACACCATTTATTTGTAAATTTGAATTTAGTATTATCTGCCCGATAACAAGGCCATGAATGGCAAAACGTTGCTTAATCTGATGAAATTCGGCCACCAGATAGACAAGTATCACTACACGGTGAGCCTAAGGGAGATTTTCTAGCATTTGATTACTGATAAATACATTCTATTTCAGTGCATTCGTAATCACATTGCATAAATGTCTCGCTTCATAGACCTAAACTGGTTCCAGAAGCCAAATCTATCGTCGCTTGCCGGGCGATATGTGCTGGAACTGAACTTGCATCTCAGGTGGCACATTATGTTACCTCTTTAATGGATGTACTGCGCAGCTTTGATCCTGTATATAGAAGCCATGTCAATCCGCGCTACTAAGTGCGAGTCATGGCTTCTCTTTGAACTGGACGATGTAAAGGAGCGTGACATATAAAAATTTGCAATTCAAATTAATAAAAAACTTTCCAAGATTTCCAAAGATCATCCGCAGCCCATGGCACCGTTGTTTGTCTACATGAAATGGATTCATACGAATCTTGCTGCGTGCCGGGCAAGCACAGCCAGATGATATGAGTATAAATATTCCAGACTCCATGAAGGTGGATCTTATGGACCGGCCCCGTTCAAGAATAATACGAGTTCCTGGAAAAGGATGCGAATAAACTGCGTATCGAGAAACTGGTATGTGCTTATATTCCAGACACTATTCCGCCAAAGAAACGCCAAACGTAGTTTCGTGATATTAAATCACAGCCTTGGGTCGATTAGATGCGGCGCCGAGAGATGCCACCTGACTCTCTCGCTCTCTTCGAAAAACAGTATGAAAACAAGATTAACGTCCGTTCTAACCGTCGTTAGGTGTTAGAAATTGCTAATCCTTTCTGGAAATTACGGGAAACGCCCAGTTAAATGTTAAAACTGAATGACGATGGCGCATCGCTTAACAACATAGCCTGCGTGCGCGGTTCGAGACGCCGCGAAGTATGAAGAAAACATTGTCAACAAACGCGTTGGACTTAAAGATCGCAGGAGACAAAGGTATTCTCCAAGGATGAACTCCTGTCAAGATTTGCCGCCACCATTAGTGTCGAATGGGATGTTCTCTATGAGCAACTGTTGGTGATGGAGGTGATGTTCTTAAATACAATATGATAAATCAGGATTTAAATATACTGACCAAAGTTTTCAGGGACTTGTAGTGTAGTAATAACCCTTGTATTTATCTTAATCGACCTTCCTTATTCGTTATCATTTTATGACTAACATCATCACTATGAACAGCACAAAATATGTACAATATTATGAAAATTAGCGTTTATCTAAGGAATATGTAAATAAATGATAACAATAACAACACAAAAATTAAAAAATAAGAGCGCCATACTTACTCATACGCATATTGTTGCTTTGTTTACATTTTACATTAATCTTCAAAAAGAATGAGCACAAGAAGTTTTCTTCGGAGACAGGGCACACTTGCTCTCTCTCTCTCTCTCTCTCTTCCAATAAACACATATGCATCATACTACATACATACATATAATGAACATCAGCAGGTGCCGAGCACCGGTTGAGAGAGTAAGAGAGCGTAAATTTGCGTACAGTGGGTCCTTAATTCATTAATCAGTGCACACTTGATACAAATTATCAATTTTATTTATTTATTTAATGTTAGAAAATATCAAGTGTAATTGAATAAAATAATTTATAAATAGAATTAATTTATGAATAAATATAATACAGGCTTAAAACGTTAAAAGTTTTAGTGTTTAATTTAATCTTGGAAATCAACATTTAACATTAAAATGTTAACTTATAAAATAAACAACAAATCAGTTAATAAAATTATTTATTTTTAATAAAATACCTATGTATCAGGAATGTGCAGACATTTTCAAATACATTTGGACAATTTAGGTTTTTTGCAAATGCATTGCATTTCATGTTGCTTAATGTTGCTTAAATTATTTTTACTCTATTTTTTAACAACTCCAAACCACTGTGCATGTTATGTAGAAATCATAGGCCGCACATTCGCTGGGCGACGCATGCGAGTTCAGTGCTAATTTTAACGACGCGGTGTCGACTGTTTTTCCTTTGCGGTTTTCGATATGCGTCGCTCTGCGCAGCGTTGAAGTTAAATCAAATTTAAATCAGTTTCAGTTTCAGTGCCTTTGTGCTCGTTCGACTCTACTCTCCACAAGTTCAATTTCAAAGTGCAGTGCAAGTGCTAATAAAGCACAGAAATAGTGTTGGTAACAGCCAAAAACATTATTTACCGTTACACCTACAACAATGCACTCACATTAGCAAAACAAACTGCCGTATAAACAAGACAAAAAAAAGGAGACAGAGAAATCATTTCTGAAGGTAGTGCCCCCTGTTATATGCACCGTGATCGCTACATATGTACATATTGCATTTCTATGTATGTACATAGATAAATTGATAATATTATTAAAAAATACGTAAATTTGCATATTTGTTTTCAAAAATTTGAACAACATTGCTATTTTTGCTTTGTTTTGGTGATTTTATTTTGATTTTACTTTTTGGAAAATGTGCGCGATCTTTTTATGGAAAGACAGCTGTTTAAATATGTATACGTCCCAAAAGTAATAATAATAGTTATATGATTATGGACCAGTAAGATTCTAAATGCGGATCTTTCATGACAATATTTGAGTTGCTACTATTTACCTTTGAATATTCAAATACATATGTGAGTGTGTGTACGTGTGAATGTGTGTGGGTACAATTGAAAATATTCCATTTCACATAACAAAGGTAACCCCATACCGTTTTAGCACACTGCCCCCTTCTCCCCTTCCCCCCTCTACTACCATCGTACCTATCGTACGAATATTACGCTGCTTTGTCGCTGCTTTGTACGTGCGATCCAAGTTTTAGTTGTTGACGTTCTTGGCGGCTTTTGAGGTTAACAACATTGTTTTACAACAACAACAACATACTCGTATTGGCCATATAAATTGAAAAGTACGAACATTCATTGTATAACAACAATTAATGGCTGCTATTTTGTCACTAGTTTTATGCCAAAATATTTGTTTAAGCTCTTTGCCACAATTCCTACAACAACAAAAAAAACAATATGTTACAAATGACTTAAATGATAACTACTATGCAATTTGTTAAGCTTAATAATAATAGATCGTATCATATAGGAATACGTACAAACATACAACATATGTAGCGATTTATTGTTGTCAAATGTTTAATTAGTTTCACCATTGACGTGTCTAGTTGGTTCTGTCTAATAATCTGAGTCTCTGGAAAAATGCATTAATTAGACAATCCTGATTACGGAATAAGATAAGCTAAATATTGGGCCATTGATTCACACATGTATAGTCAGGTGAGGAAGGAAAACGGGGATAAACTAAAGTTGAGGTTGCCAGATGGGTCTCGTGTGAAATCAGTAGTTTGTCTTTGTTTAAAGGCTGAAAAAATAAAAAAAAAAAATTACTAAAGAGACTCAAAATCAATAATTTTACTGATAAATCAGAAGATATGACAACCCTAATTTGTCTGCGTTTTGTAAGGAGTATGTACACATAGGTGTACTATCTGTAGATTTCTTTAAGAAAAACTCATTAATTTTGAAAGAATAGTGAAAAATAATATAATATTTCCATCTTTATGGAAAGTTCCAAAATAAAGGTATACTCCCGTACATACATATTATAGTTCATTCATTGAAATAACTCCCTATCGAGTGTCGACTGTATCACGATACTCATCAATAGATGACGCCCTAGTTTTGTTTATCTTTTTGGTGGCATCAATTCAATTTATCAATAAGGGGGGAAAGGAATGCATAGTTATAGGGAGTCACTCACTAATAAAGACAGAGCTTAAAATAAACATATGCGCACTTATATCATTTTCCACGCCCCATCTTCAATAGTCGAGCGGCCTATGAGCTTATGGTGGGGGGAGTCCAAAAATATCAAAGAACATCAACAAAAATTGACAGAGGATGCGAGTTGAGAGTCTCGTGCTGCACGTGTTGCCGGACTCCCAAAATTGTCGCCATGTTTATTTTTAGAGGCGCCCTGCCCCACTGTGTGCGTGTAAGTGTGTGTGGATGAGTATGCATGCGTTAACGAATTTTCGTATTTCCTTCACATTCTTTTAAAAATAAACAAACTGAAACTGTGGGCTGCCTTCAATGTTTGTGCTATTGCTAAGCAAAATATAAATAAGTACATTGCATGCTCACACATGCGTATTTAGTATATATATAAATAAATATCTTAGCTTTAGTTTTTAATAGTTGTCTGACTTTCCTTTGATTAATTGTGTTTTTTTTGCTAGTCGCAATGTAAAACGAAATCTACAAAGAAATATATTTTCGAGGTCACATTCGTAGGTTAATAGTGGCATACTATACATACGTATAATTTCTGCTTTATTTCCTTTTTTAATTAACTATTTATTGATATTATATTTTTTTTCTAAAGCCAAACGTAAAATCTGAGTAAATAAGTTTTTTTAAATATTTGTATTTAATTTATTTCTATTTAATTTTGTTTCCTTTTTTTTATTTGTCAATGTGCATTAACTTTGAATTACGTTTCCCTATTTAAATGTTGCCGACTTTTAGGGCAATTGAAGGAAAAACAATTTTTGGCTTTCCTTTAATGCGTGGGCTTGGCATTTGCTCACGTTTCGCACCAAGACATTTGAGACGGAACATTAATTGGATTACAATCACACGTTGCTCCCATTGTTTTTTTCTTTATCATCACGTTGTTTTGTTATTCCCTTCTCACCAACTTGTTGAGTCGATACTTGGCATACACACACATATTCACCTACACAAACAAAAATATGTGTGTGTATTGTCTCAATCATCTCTTCTCTACTATCCATATGTTTTATACTTTATCAGAGTATGTACATATATATAGTATATGTATGTATATCAACCTAATAAGATATGTACTACTCACCTTGACTTGGTCTTAGATCACAAAACTTGGCTTATATACTGCATTATTTTCATTCTTAATACAATATTTTATTTACAAATATACATTCATAAACTGGGTGTGTATATGTATCTGTGTGTGTAATTTAATTTATAAAACACGCAGCAAGACTCTCAAAATTTGCATAGCAGAAGTTAAACAGATGTTGAAGTTGTTTTGGACTTAACGTAATGTTTAATGTAAACAAACGACAAGCACATTTGCACAATTCATTTGTGGGCAAATCTGGAAAAAAGAAAAATCTAGTCGGAGACATTCGCATGATAATTGCAAGATAGCTAGGTAGTGAGAGAGAAACCTGAGAAGGGGACGGGAGGAGATAGGTGTTAATTGCCTGACAAATTGAAAAACACGAAGCGGGCTCATGTGCTAAGGCCTAGAGTGACCAGGTCTTGAACAAATATCCATTATACAATATTTATCCCTATGCATGTGTATGTGCTTTAAAACACACACGTTAATAGATTCGATCATTTAATTTATTTACAGCCTGCAATCTGTAACAACTACAACAAATAAATACAGACGTCAAAATGGGTCGTTGGGGTCGACAAAGTCCAGTGCTAGAGCCACCTGATCCACAACCACCACCCATCCCGCCACGTACATTCATGCGCCAGTCGAGTATTACGAAAATTGGCAATATGCTTAACACGGCAATTAATATAAATGGTGCAAAAAAACCGCAAAGTAAGTTAACATTTATATGTATTCAAAAATAATAACGCGCCATAAATAGCAGAAAATAATTTAACATCGCAGTCAGCTGTAGACTATTTGGTATTTTGCAACACCGAACATGTATGCACATTGTGCAACACTTACACGATGAACAACGGCGTTGGTTTGCGATATTTTAGTGGCCTGAAACTTCTATTGTAAAGTGCGAAATTTGCAATAAATTTTTGTACTTCCATTTTGTGTTGAAATTATAATAACAAATTAGTCATAAATTAAGTTGAAATTGTTAACGGCGTGTTCAAGTGTTATAGCCATATTAAAATTGTGTTATTGCAATGATGTACATAGTTTAAAAGTGCGTAAATTTTGGCCGCCGCTGCCGCATTTGCAAAAGAGACGACGCAACGCAACGACGGCGGCGACAGCGACGAAGCAGTGCAGCAAAAGAGGCGGCAAAAACTGGCAGAAGAAGCAGCGTTAGAATCTCTCGGTTTTTTTTCCTCATACACATTTGTCATGCGAATTATATATACATATATATAATATATATACATATGTATATATTTGTGAGCACAAATTTATTGTGTTAATCAGTGCAGTGTTTTGTCAAAACAAATACGAACTTAAAATATATTTACCAGCAGACGCATTTAAATCAAATACTTACAATAGATTGTGCATCTTTGCACTTTATAATGCAACGTTTATCATAATTAAATGCCAAAACAAATATGTAAATTAATATTGGTGTTGTAAGAAATAATCCTTAGAACAAAAACAACAAATATTTTGAAGGTTAGATTGCCACCCGTTGCGTTTGTTAAAGAAAATGCTGAAGAAAATGCGATAAAACAAAGAGCAAAGAGTAAGTCAAACGACTGTCGAAAACGTAGTCGGGCTCGGGCTCTAGAGGTGTTAGCATTGTTGTTGGTGTTTGTTTTGCCACAGAATAAATAATATAAATCGCATTGTTTAGTAAATTCTCGAATGCGGACACGGGCACGTTAATATCGTTTTACAACGCCTCGTTTATCATTTGTGTTCTCTCCCTCGAGAGAATCCGGCGGAATAGTGCGAATTATTTTGCGATAACTTTTGTACCACAACCACCGGCTGCCCCGTTAGTGTTAGTGCCTCCTCTTCTGCTATCGCTTTGCTACTGCTTCAGTCGGCATATACACTATATATATATATTTATGAATGTGTATGTGTGTGCGTATGTGTACAAAAGAAATACTTCCCTACCTTGCAGTTTCTTCCCCACATGTCGCAGTCGACGCGGTTGTCGTCACCAGCTATACATATACGTGCTTAAGTTGTGTTGAGCAGTGAAAGAATAATAAATACATACATACCAAGTACATCACATAACAACAAAAGGAAAGAGCAGAAAACAAAAGCAACGAAAGTTAAGCACTTTGGTTCTGTCGCTTGCTTTCTTTCGGTTTCGGTTTCGTCGATTCTTTTTAAACTCCTTCCGGCATAAGAAACCGCGCTCAACACTCCTTTACAGCAGCAGCAACAACACTAAGACTACGTTCGCCAACACTAATCGGTGTTCAGTGTGGGAGAGTTTAAGTAGACAGAGAGAGAGAAAGAGAGAGTGAGTGAGTGAGAGCCAACCGCAACTCCTTGGCCTTATTTTATTGTTTTTGTTGTTGTGTGGCTGTGTTGCTGTTGTTGCTGTTGCTTTGAGTGGCGTCTCCTGCTAACTTGCGCGCGCCGTTCAACGAAAACTGTTCAACTGTCATGGCCGGTAAGTCAATATTACGCATGGGAATACATGTAGTTCATATACATATGTATGTATGTATCTTGATAAGTCTATCACATGTGATTTGATTAAATTTCTACAGATAAACAAATTCATACGCAAAGTAAACAAACCGTGAGCGACATAAACAAATCTCTTTTGTCTAAAAATTAACTTTAAGCTCAAACGATTGGGGTACACACATATACCCCAACGTATATGTGTATATATTCGCATTTGTATTTGCACACTGAAAGAAAGATGCTTAGTCCGCTCGTATAAGTGCCGATTGATCGATCACCAATGGAATGGAAATGTAATTTTCCTTCATATCGTAACTTGTTGTCCTGGGAAAGGGAGAATTAAAATGTTTATAAACAGTGTGCAGTCTATCAGTTATTTCAAGGGTTACCAGATGAATCAGAATGAAATCAGTAGTTCGCTTTTTATACCCTTAAAGAGGGTACACTTATTTTGGCCAGAAGTTTGCAAAGCACCATAGAAGAGACTAAATTTAGGGAACCACTTCGAACTCAAAGAATAGTTTTAAAACTTTCTGCACCGAATTGTTCATTTATCGACTGATTAAATACGCCTATTTACATGGGAACTGTGGGGCAAATATACGGGCACAGCAGCCTCAATTAATTATATGTTTACAAATAGTCCAGTGGAAATGATTGCCTTTTCTTACATATTATATGCATAACATGTGTATGTATATGTTTATATTGAATCTACTGTAGAAAGACAGAAGCAAGCAATAGCGGGAGGGAAGGCTTCTCTTCGCTTCGTTCTGTTTTATTCTCTAGGTCGTTCCACAGTTCCTTCCTGTGTGCGGTTGTTGTTCTTTTCTTTTTCACTGTGACATCGCGTGCCAGCGTTAAATAATTGTGCCAATATTTGATTGTTATTTAGTTGGAGCTTGTGCAGTTCCCCCTGTGTGCATTCGCTTTAGCCGGATTCGCTGATAAATAAAGGCAACGATTAAGAGCTAAAATCAATCTATGCATTCGTAATTATGTCATAGGATATTTTTAAACAATTAAATATCAATTGTGAAGAAGGAAACTCAAAAAAGTTACACTTTTATATTTTATAGATACTTTGCTGTATTAAATATTGTAGTTCTGTAACCTGTAAAATCTGTTTAATTTTCTGTTATTTTTGAACAACCCTCGCATAACAGGCGACTTGACGTTGCCTTGACCCGACAGAGAACAGACTATTTCAACGCTAGACGTGTTCACTGTGAATGGATTTGGCTTTTATTGTAATTGTTGCAACTGATTCAAAGTAGTCCAACCATTGCAAGAGATGACAGTTTGCTTTCTTTTTCAATTTTATAGACACTTCCCCACTGAACTTTCCTTTTCAAATTATCTCAAAGAAGCGAGTTCAACGACTGACTAGACTGGCTGGCAGTAAGGGAATTGGTAGATTGTTGCGTTTCTTTTTGTAGGTTGTGCATTTAAGAGCGTATTTCTTATGTAGGCTTGAAAGAGGCAAATGTAAACAACGACTGAAGAGATTGACTAATTCTATTGTTGACGGCCAATTCATGTAATCTTGTAAACTGGTTTAATATGACAGAATATCCTATACTTTTGCAGGCTGATAATTTCATATAATTTAATATATACAATATAAATTACATTATATAGACAGCCTTCTAAAGTATGTCTATAACCTTTGAATAGTAGCAGTTACTTAAAGCATAGACAAGTAATAGACGTGCATATGTGAGTCGCCAATTGCGTCATTAGTAAACACTTGAGAGCGACTGACATAACGTTTGCAGAGACGTCATCGTTGTCCTTAGCGACTGCAGAGCAGGGAGCAGAGACACTCACTGGCGGCATATTGATTGTCTGTTGAGCTGAGCGAGAGGAAATCGAATGTAGCAAGCAGTTAGGCTGTGAAAATTGAAAATGGCAAATGGGGAAACGAAATGAGAAACATTTTGTATAATTTTGGTTTTCCATTTCTATTGACAGGTAATGGAGAGGCGTCCTGGTGCTTCTCACAGATCAAGGGCGCCTTGGATGATGATGTCACCGACGCAGATATCATATCTTGCGTTGAGTTCAATCACGATGGCGAGCTCTTGGCCACAGGCGATAAAGGTGGACGAGTTGTCATCTTTCAGGTGAGGATTAAACATTTTGTGATTATACAATAGAACCCCATATACTTATTCTTTATTATATTATCGTTTTGAAGCGTGATCCCGTCTCGAAAAGCGCCAATCCACGACGTGGTGAATACAATGTCTATTCGACATTCCAATCGCACGAACCCGAATTCGATTATCTCAAATCGCTGGAAATCGAGGAGAAAATCAATAAGATCCGGTGGCTACATCAAAAGAATCCCGTACACTTTTTACTCTCCACCAACGACAAAACGGTGAAATTGTGGAAGGTCAGTGAGCGCGACAAGTCGTTCGAGGGCTATAATACAAAGGAGGAGAATGGCCTGATCAGGGATCCTCAAAACGTA
The DNA here is from genome assembly GCA_018904035.1 of Zaprionus ornatus. Taxonomy (NCBI): domain Eukaryota; kingdom Metazoa; phylum Arthropoda; class Insecta; order Diptera; family Drosophilidae; genus Zaprionus; species Zaprionus ornatus. The sequence continues at coordinate 4,414,673 of JAEIFZ010000115.1, read as the reverse complement.
ACCGCCTTACGAGTTCCTTCTGTGAAGCAAGTACCGCTGATGGTTGAGGCCTCGCCACGTCGCACCTTCGCCAATGCGCACACCTATCACATCAATTCAATTAGCGTTAATTCTGATCAAGAGACTTTCCTATCGGCCGATGATTTACGCATTAACCTCTGGCATCTGGAGGTGGTCAATCAGAGTTACAATATTGTCGACATTAAGCCAACCAATATGGAGGAGCTGACGGAAGTGATTACCGCAGCCGAATTCCATCCGACCGAATGCAATGTGTTTGTCTACTCCAGCTCCAAGGGCACAATACGATTATGTGATATGCGCTCGGCGGCGTTATGCGACCGTCATAGCAAGCAATTTGAGGAACCTGAAAATCCAACGAATCGCAGTTTCTTCAGTGAGATAATCAGTTCGATAAGCGATGTGAAGCTAAGCAATTCGGGTCGCTACATGATCTCCAGAGACTATTTAAGTATCAAGGTTTGGGACTTGCATATGGAGACAAAGCCAATTGAGACCTATCCGGTAAGTGTTGATTGATCCTATCCTCTTCCCCCTCTTCTATTCGATTCCAGCTATAATTATCTATCACTTTACAGGTTCACGAATACCTACGTGCCAAGCTATGCTCTCTGTATGAAAACGATTGCATATTTGACAAGTTCGAGTGTTGTTGGAACGGCAAGGATAGCTCAATAATGACGGGAAGTTATAATAACTTTTTCCGTGTATTTGATCGGAATTCGAAGAAGGATGTCACGCTCGAGGCGTCAAGGGATATTATAAAGCCCAAAACGGTACTGAAACCACGTAAAGTTTGCACTGGTGGCAAACGAAAGAAGGATGAGATCAGCGTTGATTGTCTTGATTTCAACAAAAAGATACTGCACACAGCTTGGCATCCGGAGGAGAATATCATCGCTGTAGCTGCGACCAATAATCTGTTCATATTTCAGGATAAATTTTAGCTAAAACTACACCTGCAACTGCAAGCTACTAAATTGTGCACACCACCATCCCCCTCAATTTCATCACGGCTGTGGCTACAGTGGGCACAGTCGTCGCAGTGGGCACTGTTGGCTCATTTAATTGTTAATTCGATTGAGTTGTTTCAAACGCGCTGTCAAATTTCACATAAATTCTTTGCTTAACAAATATCACCACACACTCACACACACACATACAAGCACTCTTACATTATACACACACCAACATAAACACATAAATGCCATAGCAAAAGCTTTGTAACATTTTTCCTTAGTGATACGTACAAGATAAATAAAAGATTTTTATACATAGATAACATTTAATTATAGTCGAAGCAGAAATTGAATATTCTTGTAGCGTAATTCAAAGAACAATCGAATTATCAAAGCGTAGTTTACCATCGGTTTTTTATACATGCGCCCAAGTATTTCTAATAAACAACAACAACAACAAAATATAAATCTAAATACTGTACTGTACTATTGTAATTTGTAGCCCTATCCGGGGCCTATTTGTTTTGTGTTCGCTTGTTAAGTTTCAAAAAACAAAAAAAAAAGTTGAAAACAAGATTTGTGCGCTTAAACATGTTCTGTTTGTTGTGTTTCAATATTCGTTTTCGATCAAGTTCATTCCAAGCTGTTAAAAACGAAATCAATTGCGAAAAATCTAGCCTTACACACCTTATACTATTGTATAATTGAAAATCTCAGAAGAATGAGAGAGAGAGAGAGAATACACAACCAAGCACCAGCATCAAACAAACTAGAAGTGCAGAGATATTGATGTTACATCGAAAAACATTTATATTTCATATGAAAAACTACAGCAAACAGCGATGTTTTTGCACCTCTGCCAACCAATCAGCATCTCCTACGTCCAGCCCCAGCACTCTCCACACAACTTCTATTGCCACTCATAAGAATCATAAATCGCAAAACAAATGCTCATTTAAATGAATAAACTTATTAAGAATCTAAATCAATGAAATGGAAACAGAAAGAGATGAAATATATAACAAAGAAAGTTAAGAAAGTTATCAGAAACTATATATAAGTCGAATTATCTATTGATTCTATATTCTTTTTAGTGTTCTCCAAAATCTACTTTTATGACTTACTAAACATTACTTATTTTATATGCTATGTTCTAAGATAAGTATTGATACTTTTAGTTTAGCTCTGCTCTGCGTGCATGTATGTCCAAGACCAATTGTAAGATCATTTACCACATTATACCCCACAGTCCTACACCTGTACACCCTACACAGTTCACCTAATACCTACCCGAACAGCTGATCTGCTCATTAGATCTGACCATCATCATTTACGTTCTGTAATATTTCGACTTGAGCACAGTTCCCCCCTCATGCACAACTGGTCGAGTCTCTTAAGCTATCTCTAGCGTCTAGTGTTAACAAAAGTGTGCGCTAAATGTTAAACAATAAAGTAAATATAAATATACACACAAATAAAAAGAAAAACACACGTATATATATATATATATATATATAATTAACGATGAAAGTAAAGATAAAGAAAGATATGGCAGGCAATGAAAGCGAGTTCAAATGAGTGGAATGTAAACGCATAAATGATAAAAAATGTGCTTCTTATGAAATTAATTATGTATTAAATATAATATGTATTTTCAATGAGCTAGTTATACAGTAATAGAAAGCAAGCAAGAGTAACATTAAAAAAAAAACACATGGTACATCAACGTTAAGCTCGCAAAATAATAAAACAAAAACAAAACCGCAAGAAAATGAAATGAATTGTTTATAAAAGATGGAAAACGTGTGAAATTTGTTTAAAACTTAAGAAGAGTTATATTTTAAATGCATAAAATGTACATTTTGTTTCAGACAAATACAACACACAATTATTTAACAGCAATGACTGAGTTGGCAACCATTATTATACATCCATATACTTGTGAAGTTATGCCTATTTTGGAGAAGATTATCAGCCATATAAAACGATACCAAGATAGCAATACAGATACCAAACATGGACACGCCTTTTGTAAATAAAATTGTATCAGAACTTTGCAAGATCACACAGACAAGTAACAAAGAATTACAATTAAATGCATTCATCAAATGAACTAAAACCCTAGTCGGTAGTGCAGTGTGGCAGTTACCGTTGTGCGTAACGGAACCAAGATATTTGCAATTGATTATTTTAATAAACTCATTGAATTGCTACACAAACGATAAATCAAATAAAGGCAAAAGCGTACGAAGTTTAGTTTAGCAAGCAAGAGAATCGAAATGAATCGAACACTTGTTTAAATAAAGGATGTCCTGCGGACTGATTTTGAAATTAATTAAATGTTTTAAATTTGTGCATTCAATTAATGTTTGAGGTTGCCCATAACTATAATGTACTATCGATAAGCATACCGATTGTCAGCGAAAGCTGCTGGATCGATCACGTAACTATCTGGCAACGCTGCAGAAACAGCAGTTGCCACAATAATACCGCAATTCAAATAATTTGAAACACTATCTTGACAGTCGTGGCATCCAATTTACCTTCATTAATATAGTCTTGGCCAGCTTTTTAATAAGTACCCATGACATCTACTTTAGATCATCTTGGGTTAACAGCACTACTTATCTCCCTTCTATTTAGATACCGACCTCTAACTGGCCAGTTCTTCGGTCTATTGATATATAATGCGTCTCACAACCCCAAGTTATTCAATATTTGAATATATATATTTTTTAATATATATATATATGGTTTTATTTATTATTTTGTTACTATGAGGAACGCTATATTTAACAATGGTAAACTATAACTGTGTGCTTTTGGGGCTGTCTGTGCCCATCTGTTGCGCTTGGGCAGCGGGTACGTGTATCCAATAACGGCTTCCACATCGATTAGTTGATTCAAAAGTCCGTGATATATATTTTAATTTGTTTAATAAATTAACTTGGTTAATAACAGAAACGACGCAAACCGCAGCGCTTGTAACGCTGATCCTGGGCTACATCGATCTCCACACAAAGTAATGAGTTTTATTTATTTATTCGACGGTACTGCGGGTGTAAAGAAGGGTAAATATAATATAGTATACTATCTCATTGGTTGACCTTTGTCGTTGTAGTACTTACACAATACGAATGGTGTTGGTGAAGCCAGAGCCCTGCTTCCAACCAGTAACAACCACGACAGAGTCTCCGGTCTTGATGAAGCCATTCTTCTTGCCCACCTGCAGACCGAACTGGACGCGGACATCCACATCCTTAAGCCAGTCAGCTTGAGCGGGCTCTACAAAGGCAGATAGATTAGATAAAGCTTGTTGGACTAACACAATAAAAGGGACTTACCCTTGTAGATGAGTGGCACCAGGCCACGGTAGAGATGCGCCTGACGAGCAGTCTGCGCGAAGCGGGTGACCGCAATGATGGGACAACGTGGGCGGTACTTGCTGACCAGGAAGGCAGACTTTCCGCTGGTGGTAATTACCACAATAGCAGCTGCTTTGGCCTTTGTTGCGGCCTCAACTGCAGCAATAGATGCAGCATGTGGGGCATCCAGTGTAGACACAGAGGCACCACGCACCAAGTCGGCGAACAGATTCTGGTGCCACAGAGCAGCCTCAGCTTCCTTGCAGGTCTTGGCCATCGTCAGCACACACTCCAGTGGGTATTCGCCCTTGGCTGTCTCACCCGAAAGCATCACACAGTCAGCACCGTCAAGCACGGCATTGGCCACATCGGAAATTTCCGCACGGGTTGGACGAGGCTTCTTCACCATAGACTCCAACATCTGAGTGGCACAGATGACAGGCTTGCCAGCCTTGTTGCAACGAGCAATCATCGCTTTCTGGGCCAAGAAGACCTTCTCAGCAGGGATCTCAATACCCAGATCACCACGAGCGACCATTATGCCATCGCTTGCCTCAATAATCTCGTCCAGGTTGTGCATGCCCTGCTGGTTCTCGATCTTTGAGATGATCTTGATGTTCTTGCCCTTCTCGCCAAGCACTTTGCGGATTTCGGTAAGAGCGGCAGCATTACGAATGAACGAGGCAAAGACCATGTCCACATCCTGCTCCACGCCGAACTGAAGATCGGACTTGTCCTTCTCGGATACAGCTGGGAGATCGACGGGCACACCGGGAAGGTTCACACCCTTGCGAGAGCCCAGAGCACCTCCATTCTCCACCTCGCAGACCACAGTATCCTTCGACACTTCCTTAACCACCAAGGAGATTAGTCCATCGTCTACGAAGACGCGGTTTCCGGGCTTCACAACATTGACAATGTTCTCGTAGTCGACATACACGACTTCGAGGGATCCCTTCTCGAGGAAGTCCTTGTTGGTGCTAAGCTTGATGGTCTCGCCCTTCTTGAGCTCAATTTCAGCAGTGCCACTGCCTCCAATGAGACCAGTACGGATCTCAGGTCCCTTAGTATCTAGAGCAATTGCCACGGGATGCTCGTAGCCCAGCTTGGCTGAATAGTTCTTGACAGCCTGGCGCACATTGGCCACCGTCTCGGCGTGGTATTCATGCGATCCGTGGGAGAAGTTCATGCGCGCAATGTTCATTCCAGTTGCGATCATCTTCTCCAGCATCTCGACACTACGAGAAGCAGGTCCGATGGTGCACACAATGCCGGACAAACGCACATGGGGAACGGGCGAGTCAAACTGCAGACGGCACATGTGCTCCAATTGAGTATCAGCTCCAGCGGCCATGTTTTGCGGTACTTCGTTTGGCTACAACAACAACAAATCAGAAAGGGAATATATACATTTAGATACGAGATAATAATAGATCAAACAACATACTTCCAGTCATATTAGATAAATAGATAACAACTCAAGTGGTCAAATGTATTTATTATCAATTTGATCAACTTTCGAGTGCCAGACGACACACGATTCACGATATCCAGTTGCCGAGGACGTAAAACGTTTTATCGATAATTGGCAATAATCAAAACGTAACGTAAACAGTGAAAGAGTCTGGGGTATACGCACGACCAAAAGAGAGAGATAGGGAGAGAGAGAGGGAGGAAAAGAGAGAGATTGCCTGTAGAGAGTGGGGATTGACAGATGGAGGAAACTTGCTCTGACAGCGGCGATGCATTAGCGAAGGTCAAAAGTTTTGCATGTGCAGCAGAAAGAAAGAACGTTACATAATTTGAATTAGCAAAAACGTTAGATAGAGAATATAATTCACGAGAAAATCGGTTTAAGTAAACTTGATACGACCAGATACTAGCAGCTGTGTGTGTATGTGTTGGTGGGTATATCTTTATGAGGGTACATCAAGAAAAGCGACAGCAAGAACAAAAGCACTAGATTCCGTATACGGAATTTACCTTCAATTTCGGAGCCTCGTCATAAATTGTTACGTTAACCATTTTCGGACCTACTAGATTGACGCTGTATAACCCACGAAATATATATTTAGAATATTCCCCAGCACGGATACGCACAAAACAGAGTGAGACGATGCGGCGTTGTAAGGCGAGAATATTTGCGTTTTTCACACAATGGCACAAGTCGTTCGACTGCCGCAACGATTTTTCTGTTAATGGAAAATTTGACAAAGGCGCTCAGAGTGTCTCGAATGTCGATAAAGCAGTACGAATAACCACGAGACTTGTGCGACTCTCTCTCTCTCTCTGAGCCACAAAAGACTCTCTGTGGCAACGGGCCACCCCTAAACGCCACCCGACCCACACCGAGAAAGAGCGGAAAGTTTATCGAAAATTAGAGAGAGTCTGAAGTTTATCGAAAAAGAGAGAGAAAAGCTCTTAAGATAAATAGCCGGACAAGAGCTTGCCTTGCCGGCAACTTGGCCGAGTTTATATAAACCATAAAGCTGCATATTTGTATATACACGTGTATGTATGTATTTCTTTTAATGAGAGCATGTGAGTATAAACAAATGCTGATCGTCAGCTGTTTGACGATCCCAATCACGCGTGCTTATAGTATGGGTTCTTATCATCAGATGTTTGAAAAGTCGAATCTCACGTTTTCTATCGACCTTGAATCCAACACATAATCTCTACAAAAAAAAAAGTTGCGCAGGCAGACAGCGGTCTTACTCTCTTTATCTCTTTTTCGCTCATACTTTCAACATATCATGCTGTGTGGGGGTGATTGGACTCGTGACACGCATTAATTGCGTGAGCAGAGCTTTTGCTCCGTCGCTTTTACCTCATCCCCAACGAAAGTTTTATGAAAGTGAAAGTTCTTTTAGTCGTTTCAGAATCTAGAGGCTGTTGGTCTCTGCCCTTGAACTTGCTCTAGAAGGACATTTCCCTATTAACTGTTGTCCTTCCCACTTGTAGCTACAGTTCTGTAGAGATTTATAAAATAATATAAAAAATAATTATAAACAAAAAGCCGGTAAAATAATTGTTCATTTTTAGCACTTAATTACACAACGTTGCAGATTACATACACAAATTTTCCATACATCTGCATTTGTTTGCCGGTTACTTATATGATTCATATTCGTATTCACATACACTGATGGTACATATGTATATGTATGTATAAATTGTGTAAGGCGATAATGAGTTCAATTTACAGTGTTTGAAATAATAATTTCCAGTCTGGAGATTATCATTGCATTTTCCTATGGCGTGTTTTCGCAAGTATAGCTAGGTGTGTGTGTGTATGTGTGCTGTATGGTATGACTTCTATTTCACCTTTACATATTTTTTACCCGCGCATTGTCCGGCAACACAAGTCTGTGTGCATAACCACACATATGTTTTTGTGTGTGTATGGATCACTGTATTCTAAGTATTGCGGAGAAATCGTTTGCATCATCAACAAACAACAACAAATTAATATTATTTAATTTAGTCAATTTGTCCGATTTGCGGTTGTACAATATAATTCAGAAGTTAGTACTGGGTTTGTACATACACACGTTTCGAACTTATGGGACTTACCTTCTTTGAATGCAAAAAGTAACGAATTAATGGAAATGTATTGCTTTCTTGTTTTGGAATATACTTTTATTAAATGCACAGGCTACAATATACACCAAATACGCAGGTCTGAGTTGCGGGCGATCTGTTTTGCGACTAAGAACTTTCACGATACATCGCCAAGTTAAATACATATCGTAAAAATAGTTCCTATCGATAGAAAAAAACGGCACGCTATAAATATCGAATCGGGTCACTTATTGCAAATTCAATTCGAATTTTTCTTGCGGGAGATCTGTGATGTGACCTACAACTTTCACAATATATCGAAACATTAGTTCATCTTAACCGAACACACACACGGCACGCTATAAATATCGGCGCAACCCACTTATTAACAATTTAATTATAAAATCATTTAATTTATATTTAAAAAAGGCACAAAATTGTTATAATGAAATATGGTATGATATATGTTTCTTATTATAATTAATAAGATGATTATTTGGAAAGTTTAATTAGTGCTTGCATCAATGCATCGCACCTGATCAGGGCCATATTCTGGAGATAGTTAACTCTGTCTACATGTAGCAGACTGTGCATTTGCAGATTCTCCTCCAAGTATTTCATCTGTGCCGTTGTTGGTCGGTGGGGGAACCCTGCACAGAATACAACAAATATAAGAGCTATAGATAACTTACGGAATAATTTAAAACTTCACCTTCGATGAGGCAAATATTCGTGTGGCATGGTATCGTTAAGTTAGCAGGATAACGGCGTATATCCTGTCCGGATAAAGTTGCAACATTGGTGAACTCCAGGTAAACAACATTATAGAGACTTTCCGATAGATTTTTCTTAATTTCAAGTACTCTTGCGCGATACCATGTGCCTTCGTACTTCGCTATGACGTACTCCTTCTCCCTAATTAAGAAATGACAATAAAAGATTGTATGGTTAAATATATTTATCGACAAGCATTAAATATAAAACACTTACACGGGTATGTATGGTTGCGAGTCCTTGAATCCCGATAATCGAAAGTGTAGATCAGAAAAGTCCTGTGCACATTCGCTATCGAAAGCACCGATAATTCCCCTGGAAATATTCGTATTGTCCACAATGAAGACGTCGAGCCCTTCAGGTTTATTTATACCGAGGCGTGGCAATTCAAACGGCTGTAAAAAAGATTTGTATTAAGTCTTTGTTAATAACACTTAAGAATTACGTACGGGATGGAGGAAAGGTAGGAAAACTTGTTGATTTGTTGCACTTTTTTCTTCTTTCTCTGGTTCTTTAGTAGATGATGATACTCCCTTAAGGGTTGAATTCGCAATATTCTCCTTTGACACGATTGGATCGCCTGGATTTGGTTTATCTAAGAGCTCAGTAGACTTTGCCAGGTTTACTTTGACTTCCTGTGGCACGATTGAATCATCAATCACAGCTTTTTTGACAGGATTTTGTTTTGGTAAGAGAAGACTAGGTTTCGTAACGTTTACTATGATCTCCTGTGACACTATTGAATCATCAATCTCATCAATCTCTTTCACATTTATCTTGCCTTTTTCGGAATGATCATTTTTCTTTTTAAAGTTTTCCTCGTATGATGTTTGATTTTCTCCAACAGTTTCTTCATTCAATGGATGCTCTATAATATTCAAGGCTTTTTCGTCAATTGGAACATCTTTGGCTTCAGCATTAAGTTTAGCTGTTTCTGTAAACTCTTCTTTAACTTCTTTCGAATTCAAAGTCGCTTTCTTCTTAAGTTTAAGTCCCAAAGCCTGAAGAGCTGATTGTGCCTTGCTCAATTTGGGCTCAACTACTTCCAACGAATTTTCCGTATTACTGTTTAATTGCTGACTCGAACAAACCTCTGCTATTTTGTTGGTTGCACTCTGACGTTCCTGGATATTTTCTATCTCTGAAGCTATGGTTTCCTTAGCTAGGGTTGACTGTGGCTCAGCCTGGATTGGTTTTTCCAATTTGGGTAAACTCGGTGTTGTTGGTTGTTTGACAATGACCTGTCTCTTCGAACAGAACTGTCGTATCTGTTCATTAAGTGATAGTTGATAATCCATATGCATTAGCTCCACGGAGCCTTTACTGCCATAAGTAATTTGAAAGTTAACACCTGTGAACTGCGTTAGAAACTTGTACACATCCTCGCCCATTAAATAGTTGGGTACATCCTTCAGCTGCATCAGCATTGTATAGCAGGTCAAGCTCAAAAGTTCACTGCTGATCTCATACATTTCATTCATTTGGTATATCTTGACTATGCCAAGATCTACGAAAGCAAGACGTGCCATCGTATAGTTCTGTACCTCCAGAACCTTGACCCGATGCAGTTTGTCCATAAATTTGACCAATGCATATTGGTGACATCTAAGTTTCGTTACCTTCGTCAGCTCTTCCACCTTCTGAAGCTGTAAAGATATACAATCTCTGTATTATTCGAGAAAATACTTCGAACAACTCGCACACACACAGACAGACCTGCTCAGATATGTGTAAATGTGCCTTCTCAGCAGTTTCAGTAACTTCGCGGATGAAACAGCAATTCGGAAATCTGAAACCTTGAACACAGACCACACTGTTGTTCGGGGGTTTCTTTGCATATGATGGGGCAGTGTTCTTCGGCGTCAATTCTTTGTTCTTTGGCATTTTTGTTGAACTTGCACTGGATGTGCTGTTCCTTCTGGGGTTCTTACCGGGTTTAACCGCTGGAATGGGCTTATTTGCGACAGGCGAAGCGTTCTTTTTATCTACATTAACTTCCGAGTCGGTATTAGCTTCCGGTTCCTGCAGTGCGTCGTCAGTGTGTACTGGAAGATTGACACCGCCTAGAGCGGAGCACGCAATGGGATGCACCAGGGCGGGGATTGCAAAGCAAATGTATCTATGACGCTGCCAATCTTGAAGCTGACATTTCTTGGAACAATAGAAATCGCCACAACGATGGCAGACAAGTTTCGTAGAATGATTACACAGCACACAAAATCCGCTAGACTGCGATAAAGTGCAATCTAATTTTTCCATATTCTTTTCTTTTTATATTCTATGTAGATTTAGCAACGACTATATAGTCAATAATTCAAATTCACAAGTTTTCTGAGCTTTGGAGATGGTAAAATCGTCTAATGGAGTTCGACGCCCCTTTACAATAATATATCGATATATTTATGAATTGAAATGACAAGACAATAAAAAAAATCAGAAATCAGAGAACATAGCAACAGTTTGATGGACTATCGAAATTTTTCAAAATTAAATTTAAATTGTTATTTATGCTTCTACTAATGCTTTTAAATGGTTAAGGCTAACTTGGTAAGGTTCGGAGTCACTTTAAAACATACAACTCTTAGAATGGTATTTCCTCTTATAAAACTAACTATGCTAACTGTTAGGCAAATAAGTAAGCCGCTTAGTGCATTTATTAAGCGGCAAGCTGCAAAAAATGAACTTTTTAGAAGATACTTTATTTTACCGCCAGCACAACGTGAGTAGGTGGGTTCAGATTTAAGCTAAGCAAATTAAAATAATGATTAGGTCCTTTTCAGTCTATCATAAAGTCGGCGTGAGATCTAAAATGTGGATGCTTGGTCTGAAGCAACCATCATTTATATCCCCATTAAATCATAGCATGGCCATTGATACTGGGAGCGAATTGTTTTGTGAAGTAGTAATTTTTACCTCTTGCGTTTGTCTTCTTATCCTTGAGTTTTCACGGTAAGTAAAGAAAATATTTATGAATATTGGTAGTCATTTTTATTTTTATTTTATTTGCAGACAATCAAGGAAAGATAAGAAAAAACATGATATACATAGAAGAGAAAAGCAAGAGCTAAAGAAGGAAATCAACGAGTTGAGTGATCGCATAAATAATCAAGTTAACGAAATGATGAAGCTTAAACAAAATCTTATCAAAGCACGAATCTGGCCAGATTCAGAATTCAGACAAAATTCAAAAGTCAAATCTGATTACTATAACTAGCATTACATGTTCAAGTCGAGAATGTTATTCACTTTTCTGTCAATAACGAATATATTAAAACAAATGTTTGAAAAAATGTTTGTCAATTTTAAGTAGCTCCAAAATTTCTGTTTACTTTTCGAAATAGGTCTGCCAAAGTTTTCGATATTCATTTTAAATAACTTACATCTTCAAAATGGTTATTGGTGCATTTCCTCTTGCAAAAATTAGTATGTTGGGAATTAGGCAAATAACTAAGCCAGTTGTTAGGGTTCTTAAGGATTTTGCGAAAAGTAACCGATTGTTTAAGACATGTTTATGTGTACCGGCGGGACAGCTTGTTAACTATGTCGAAGCTCGAAGTAAACTCCGAATGTTAAAACTTCCGCAACCTAAAAGAATACGCCCTTTGACAGCCGACCAAGCCACAGAATTGGGTGCAAATTTACTTAGCGAAATTCTAGTTGTGGCTATCGGAGTGGCTCTGATATATTTTGAAATATCACGGTTAGTGAATTTAATTAAATATTGCTGCAAACATAGTATTTATTTAATTTACTTTTAAAGACAAGCAAAAAAAGACAAGAAGAAACACGATGAACACTTAAGGAAACAACAGGAAATGGCTAACCACTTTAAGACGTTAAAAGCATTGGTCGAGTGGGAAGAGAACGAGTTGAGGATTATCAATGAACATATTTCTGAATACTTAAAAAGGTTTGAGGATTGATGTACAATTTTTGTGGTTGCACCCTTGTGGTTGCACCCTTATTCAATCATCGTTAATTGCGCGCGCTTTGAGCAGTGTAAGGGTATCGTTCGATTGCTCATCCCTAAGAACAGGAAAGACACACCACTAAGGCAAAAACAAAACTATATATTTTATACACCAGCCCTGGTCGGTTCTACTTTTCATGCTGTGATTTGATAATAAAAGACCAGCAGAGGCAATGGTAATTGGCGTATTTCCAGCCGCCAAACTCGGCGTTTTGGCCATAAAACAGATCAGCAAACCCATTGCGAACGTCCTGAAGTCCAATGCAAAGTCGAGCCCCTTCTTCCGGAAATACATTTGCATGCCGCCGGCGCAGTGTAAGAAAAACACACAATTAGAATGATGAGTGTGAAACTTTATAAAGAGTTCTCTTTGAATCTTTCCAGTCTACAATTGGGTGGAGGTAAAGACGAAGATGTGGGCCCTCAACCTGGGCAGGCCTGTCACAGTGCCGCCTCTTAACGAGGCCATGGCCATTGAACTGGGTGCCAATCTGCTAGGCGAGTTCATCATCTTTGCTATCGGTGCCGGTCTCCTGATATTCGAGTACTCCCGCCAAAACGCTAAAGAGAACAAGAAGAATGAAGCGTTGCAATACGAGAAGATGCAACTGACCAATACACTCACTGAGATGAATTTCCGCTTGGAGCGGCAGGATGCGCAAATACGGGAAATGACGCGTGTCTTGGCCGAACTGGGTGAGTTATTTATAGACACCAATTATGAAGGGTGAAGAAAATAATAATAATAATAATCTCTAGATTCGCGCAACATCTTCCGTTGGCATAAGGAGCCACTGCAAGAATACGTTCCTTTCGATCCCAGCACGCCGGATCAGAGTGCCAGCGCAAGAAACCCCAAGACCTATGAGGGCTTCTATGATCCCGAGGGGGGCATGGCGTTCCGCGCACTCAACTTTCTGCAAAACCAAATCTTCGTCGACGGGCGCGATCGAAAGGGTAAAAAGGCGGCTCAACACTTGGACGAGGTGGCCGTCCAATTGGAAAAGTCTCTGGCAGAGGCTGTTGCACAAGCGGAGGGAACTCATTGACCCACTAGGGAAGCGAGAGGCTTTAACCAATCACTGCTTGAATCGTTAAATTTATATAGTTAGGAAGAAAGTCAATAAGTGTGTATATATCATATGTACATTGTTATCTTTGGGCTATTCGCAGCAGCGAGATAATTCAATAACTTGGTCCTTGGTCATCCTGCTGCTTGCCTGGTGGAACTATCAAGTTACCGAGTTGTCTTCCCATTGTGAAATCCCTGTGTATTTATTAATTTTTATTGTTACCGAAGACAACTAAAGAATTGCAAACAAGCTTAAGAACAATTCTGGATGTGTGTGTGAGTGTGTGGATGAGGATGAGGGCGTGTACAGTTATCCCTAGCGCACGAACATCTGCAGCTGGCGCAGTTCCTCCCCTGCGGGTATAAGCTCGCCCAGATAGTCGTAGAACGAGATGCAGATGTTGTAGAGACTGCGACGCACCGCGCAGCGCAAATAGTTAAAGTTGGGATTGTTCGAGCGCAGGCTGGGAATGCTGTTGTTTAGTTTGTCCAGCTCATTGTTTAGCCTATGCAGACTCTTGATAATGTTGGGTAGATCGTCCTGCACCACACCGTAGCGATCTTCCTTTAAGGAGGCAACGCAAATCTGTGCCATCGCCTGGCTGACCCACACCACGGGCAGAACGTGCTCCAGCAGAAATCCAGTCTTGGCCCCTTCCGATTCAGTGAAGAGGTAAACAATGCCGGGAATACGTCGGAGCAGGCGTTGCAGAAACTCCTTCAGCTGTAGGGAGGTGCGCTCGCACCAGTTGGGCATGTGACGAATGGGCTGTGCCTGCCATGACTGGGCAGGAGGGTCGACACGTGGGGGAGACATCACTGAACGAATGCCATGCAACTGATTGTACTGGCGGAGTAGCACTTTCTCAGCCAGCAGCACTGGCTCATTATTATCCTTCACCACACTGAATTGACGCATCGAATCGACCAGATCCTCGCTGAAACTATCTACAATGCTGATGCACTGATCGCAAAGAGCCCGCCAATTGGCGGGCCGGTTTCCAGGTTCGGTGAGTTGGAATACCTCCATGCGCATGTGGGAATCCTTGCGCTTTGCTTGCTTGTAGAGAAAGTGGGCGGCGAGACACTGTACAACGTGGACATTGCACAGACCCAAACAGGACACTAGTTGCAGTTGTTGGTCATTGGAGATATTAAGGCGGTTTCGCGATATGACCAGGGGGAGATCCTCGGCCAGCAGCATGGCATATAAACGGCGCATCAGATGCATGTTGCTCCAGACCTGCGTGGTCAGTAACCACGCATAGAACAAAAGCCGTGCATTGGTTAGTACATCGACTATGCCGGTTAGATGATCATCGGTATCCACGCCAAGCAAATGACTCAACTTGTTCTTCACCACAGATCCGCATATCCAAAATACCAGAGCGTAGCTCAGGGTAGGCAATAAGGAACTAATAGGTGCCTTAAGGAGTGTGGCATAGAAAACCTCACGCAGCTTCTCCGTGCGTGTCTGGTCAACGATGGCATAGTCGATGGACACCTCATTGCGCATGTGCTCTGTGGCAAAGTAGTAGCCGCCAGCGACAATGCCCACACCAAGAAGAAAGACATGGTACGAGCTGAGGCAGTCCTGGCCATAACATCTGTATATCAAATGCCTGCGGATAATATCAACAGATTGGAATTATAATGTTTAATTAAGACAGTTCTTACATACCTGTAGTCGGTGTGCAGGTATCCCGAATAGAGCCAGGCTGTAATATAGCCCAGAAACAAATGGGCACCCAGGAACAGCAACTTTCGCAGTCCGTTCTGAATCAACCAACGGTAGCGCGTTGCACAATATCGACGTTCGGCAAGGTGTTGCTGTGAGAGCGTCACACCATAGAGGACGACTGCTGCGATTAGCAGTATGCTGGCAAACCACGTGTACCAGCTGCACACAAGACCCAAAGTACCCGTCAGCCAGTCCAGTGGATGCAGCAGCTCGAAGTTTACAAAAAGAAGGAAGACCGTCAACAACAAGTACTGAACGATCACGCTAAGTGTAACAGCACGCAGGCAACGACCGAACAACAGCAATTTGCAGGTCAAAATCGCCGTGCTGGACATATTTATTAATTTATTAAATTTAACGCACACTTGTATTTTCTTTTTAAACTTCTAAACTGATATTATGCATAAACTTTCCGGATTCGCGCGGTTTGTTTTGCTAGTTCAGAGTTGCGTTGGGAGTGCATATCGACGGCGATAACTTTGTACTAACGGAAAATAAAATGATTGGAAAAAATCGTTTTTTAATACTATATTTTATTAAAACGTAGAAGAAAAGTGCCCATTCAACGTTATATTATTTTATTACGGTAGTATAATTTATTAATCACAAACACGCCTTGTTCCTGAACAATCGATATTTAAATAGTAACGTAACGTAACAGCTTTTGTTACGTTACTCAATAAGAACAACGTATGCACTTTTATATCGATAGTTACAGCAGGGACGGATTAGACACAACAATCGAGCAACAGTATATCGAGTTATGTTGATATCGAGTTACTTATTACATCGCTAGTTTCTACTAGTGAATGGAATTTTGGGCAGTCGAAAAATTCCAAAAACAAATGCGCGGATACGCTAAGGTGGAATAATTAGCATAATTAAGATTCGTAAGTGGTTGTGAAAATTCAAACCTATGCTTTGTTATCAAAGTATTTGGTTTCGTCAAGGTGAACACGAAAATGTAAAAAAAATCCATAGTTATTGGTTAAAAATATCATGTTCGCTTGCGTACGAGTCGAGTTCGAGTGTCGCGAGTGTCGAAACGTCGTTCGTGAGTGAATAAAGCCAACACGAATGAAATCGTAATTAATAGCCATTTAATGTTGTTTGGCGTTGTTTATAATATAGTTAAATGAGCGTTGCTCAATGTGAATTATATCAAAATAATTGTATTGACATACATTAATATTACATATGTGCGAAGGCATGTTTGAGTGCATGTGTGTGTGTGTAGTGAGTGCAGCAGCTGCCAAAAAAGCGCATGTGAAATGCAGATAAGCATTTGAGGTCACTTTACGTATTTTAATTGTATATATATGCAGTGATGTGTGTGAGTGTGTGTTAGTTCCCTTGTATTCTCATTATGATCATTAGAGCAGAACCTTAGGGCAGGTGGTGTCCACACATGAGCAGACAGACAGACACGCATTAATTATATGCATACATACATATGTAAACACACATATACGAATACGCAACATTGCTATGCAGACGAACGCACACACACATGGGTACATTTAAAAGTGACAACAACAACATGCACAGTCGCGTCTGGCAAATTGTACGCGTATAATTTTTTTTTAGGCTGAACAAAAACAAAATGTTTTGTTGGAATGAGTGTCGTTTACTCTACCCCCACCCCCCTGTTTTGCCCCTTGAGTCATACACCACCCCACCCCACCCCGTTTTTCTTCTTTAGTCGCTCGTTGTCTTCTACAGATTGCGACGTCGAAGTCGACAGAGGCTGCGACTGCGACTGCTTCATGCTCCATTCACCTACTTTTACGCGTTGCGCGCTCTTCTCTCTTCACTCTTCACTCTCTTTACGTCTCTGTTTCTGTTTCTGCTTCTGCCAGCGAGCAGCGACGTTCGTTTTCTGAATTCCAAATGAAGTCATGAGCAGCAGTTTGTATAAAAAGCAACAACAACAACAGCGGCAGCAACAAGAAAACAACAATACAACAATACAAAAGTCGTCGCATTATTACAACAAAAAGAGCTGTAAAATAAAAAAAAAGTGAAATTAAGTGCTTAAAAACGCGCAGCAACAGCAACAGCAGCAACAACAACATCAACATGACATGGTCGCGTCTCGTTTACACAATAACTCAAAATAATTGAATATGTTGGTAAATTACGTTAAAAGGTGAGCACAAAAAACAAAGGTGAATTCTTTTACTGTGTGAGTGCGCGCACACACACACACAGATGAGCATCTGCACAGACATAATTGCACGCAATTCAAATTGCATGCGTATAAGTACAGTGGTGATCAAAATAATAGGAGTGCTGCACAAGCATTTCGATTTTGATGATCTACACTGATGATTAGAAAAGTAGGTACACTTTGAAATGGAACGATAAAATTACAACTGATATTGTTATGAATGATAGTGAAATAAATGTACGGTTACTTACGTTTACCCCTTACTCAATCTTTCTTAAAGTCAAAGGTAATGGTAAAAACTATGTAAAGTCAATTTGTTTCAGCCGTTTGAAAGTACTGTAAAATTGTCTCTAAGTTCAAAATTTTAAAGTGTACCTATTATTATAATCATGAGTGTATGTATTGTGCATACATACATATGTGCATGCATGTGCCTGTGTATGTGTGCATGTGTATGCATGCATTTGCATGTGTATGTGTTTATATGCATATTTATTATGTCGTTTTTCTCCCTTTTAAACAATGTTTTTTGTCTGTTACTTCTCACAGGCCACAAATTGAGCGCTTTTAAACGGCTGCTGTTATTAACATGGCTGCCGCATCCGCTGGCCAACAGCTGCAGCAGCAACAGCAGCAGCACCAGCACAAATTGAATATTGTTGGCAATGCGGCGGAGACGGTAGCTGGACAATTGCAACAGCAACAGCAGCAGCAACAGCAACTGAATATCTACAAACAGCAGCAGCAACAACAACAGCAGCAGCAGCAACAACATCCGCAATTGTTGCAGCATCAACAGCAGCAGCAGCAGCAGCAATTCTATCAGCAGCAACAATCGAAATTTGTATCGCGGGTCGTTACAAATGCAGCAATGCAATCACAGCAGCAACATATTTTACCAGCTGGTTTGGTAAATGTTGCCGCCCAGCAGCAACAACAACAACAACAGCAACAACTGCAGCAGCAGCAACCACAGCAGCAGCAGCGCCACAGTCAGCACATTTTTGTGTGTCCAGCCAACAGTTCGCAGCTTCAGCAACAACAACTGCAGCAACAGCAGCATCAGCAGCAGCAACAACAGCAACATCAAGCCAAACAGCGCCAAACGCACATTAAACAGCCCGTTAAGTCAGCAGTAATGGCAGCAACAGTTGCCACCACGCAATGTATGCCAGCAACAATTGCATCACGTCAAATAAGTCAGAACAGTCAACAGCAGCAGCAACAACAACAACAGCAGCAGCAGCAGCAAACGCAGCAGCAGCATCAGCTACAAGCCAAGAATGTTGCCAAAACCAACTACAATAACAACAATAATAATGTTAACATCAGTAATCACAACAACAACAACAATAATAACAACAACAACAATGCAAATTTGGCTCCAGGCTGGCGTCGACTAACCAGCAACAACGAAGTGGCCTACATCAGGTGAGTTTTCATCTCCAACTCCCTCTGTCTGTGTCTATATACCCGCTATTTATGCGGTAGAAGAGTATTACAATTTAGTTTTAACAGTCTAAGGTTTCTTGGAGAGTATATATTCTCATGATCACCGTCGACAATCGAGCTTGTCCGCATGAGCAAGCAAATCTCAGGGACTATAAGAGCTGGAACTGGCAAAATCGGTGACAAAGTGTCTTTTTATAGCACGTAACGTAAATCGATAAATTCGAATTGCAAGCACAATTATTTTAAACTTTAACCGTAATTTAATGGGTAAAATAATCATGTTCGTATACAAGATTTCTAAAATGAATTTACTTGCAAACGGATGATAATCATGGGAGTAATTTATCATATAACTTTACTTTACTTTACGTTCCTCATAAAAATATGCAATGCACATGCAACAATGTACTTAGCGGGTATATAACAGTTGTGCTCGTTCGATTGTTGTTTTTATTACTTGTTTACAGTTCAATTTGCTGTCAGTTTAGCCTTTTTCTCGTCAAAATTAAAGTAGTTTACTGCTTAAACTTGGATAATATAATAATGAAATAATCTCTCTCACATTTCTTAAAGAAAACATTTTGCTAGTTTACTGGGGCTGCTGATTTTCCGATAATCGTTTCCCGTCTTTCAGCAGACGACGGCATAAGCGTCTTACATGACATTTACAACAGTGACTGCTAAAAGTCAATCTCTGCTTTGTCTGGGGCAATGCATATTTGAAGCCATAAAAATGTTTTCTTGCCAAACAGGAAATGCCTGTAGAAAGCCGTAGAGGGAGCAGACTGTGGGAAGGGGCTGAACTGGGTTGTGTGGGGGGTTCGGCAACATAGGTCGTAGGGGACTGGAATGGGTAAAGGGGGCTGGTTCAGGGGTTTGTCACACGTCTCTTGAAATGAACAAATGTTTTGTCAGATTTTCATGCACATTCGAATCGAGCACAGCAACAGCAGCAGCAGCAACAACAACAACAACAACAACAACAACAACAACAACAACAACAACAACAACAACAACAACACAACAACAACACAACAACAACAGCAGCAACAACGATAGTCAAACAGTATATAGAGTCGAGAGTGTATGTCATCATTGCGAGTTCTCTGTTCACTTTGGCTTCCATGGATAAACAAACGGGTACTCACTCGCATTACTCACATTCGAATTCGTACTCAAACTCGTGCGCGTGTTTACCTGTGCATTATCTGCGAGTTATCATCAAGTCCCGACATAATTACAAACAGAAACACAAACAGAAACACACGAATATGAACATGATATTTACACAAATATGTCGAAAACCCACAGACTTTGTATCTTCTTCCCCTCTTCCGCCTGCAGCTCCCTTTGCATCGGTTCTTTTTTAATTGTCCAATCCTCGGTTTGCCAGTAGGGGAAGTGAGAAGCTAGCTACTCAAGCGATTTGGGGTGAGCCTTTGTGGTCTCTCACTTGCTCGCTCTCTCTGTTGAAATATTTGTTCAAGTTAGCCTTGAAGAGTTGTTTATAATAAAAATATATATAAGGGCTTAAGTTGTGAAAGAATAATACCCTCACTTTGAGGTGGCAAAGAAGGTACACGTAGTGACTAGAGCAGAAGCAGAGATTTCATTGATAGGGTTACAGTCTTTCACAGTTGCCTTTCTTTACAGATCTATTTTAATGTTAGCATCTCTTCTCTCTCATCTCTTCTATTCTCTTCTCTTCTGTAAAGGGAAATTGTTCCGTTTTGCCAAACCGATTTCAGAGTTTCATAGAACTAAAAAAATTTGCAGCTTGCGTTGCGTGTTTTCCGTTTGCTCAGCTTTAGCTGCATTCCTGTCGGTTTGTATGTGTGTGTGTGTATGTTTGTGTGCAGTGTGTGTGTTCCCCTCTTAAGCTTTCGTCCATTTGAAGAGATTAACTTCAGCTATTGATGGGGAGTGCAGAATGAGGGGAATAGGGAGAAAATTGGTAAAAAATGAATACAAATTTCTGTTCAGCTGCTTCTGCTTGACTATGCAAAGAATGTGCAAAACCATTTGAAGCACAGAGGAAATAGGTAGAGAAGAAGAAAAGGGGGGAAAAGAAGGAGGAACTACAGGGGTAAATCAATAATTGTTGCGCAATTATTTTTGAGTCGTTGACTGCGGCTAGACGTGACGTCACAGAGTAGTGAAAGAGGAGGAGCGAGGACGACACAAATGTGACACATGCACGTTTCCAGGTCACAGCGATGACCGCCCACTGTGGCGCGCCAGAAAGTCAAAATGCGCAAGCAGAGAGAAAAAAGCAAAGCAGAAAGCCGCAGGAGGCAGAGGGGAAAAAGGCGCAAACATAAATCATAAATTAGAAGCAGCAGCAGCAGCAGCAGCTGGAATGGAGGCGACTCAAAACGAGGCACATACACTCGACCGTTCTCCGGCTCTAAGAATGCGGAATAGTTTGGCACAGTCTGGCAGTCAGACAAGCTGACAGTGTGACAGATAGACAGACAGACAGGCACAGACAGAGACCAAACAGTTTTCAATTTACAGACACAGGTAAGAGACTGTATCTCTGTGTGTGTGCCTTTTGCAGCACGTAGGTTGTGTCAGCAGGCGGCACTGCGTCTCGTCTACCTCCGCTGCCTTTTTGTTTGCCACCTGCAGATTTGTCTGTGCAGCATTCTCTCCCTCCTTACATATCTTTCATATACATATCTATCTGATTCAACTGATCCCATTTGCAAAACTGTCGTCAATAGAGGTAAAACCTTTAAAGCTCTTAGGATATTACTAAAACACTTTGATTAAGCCGAAACTTTACAACACCCTGTACTGACTGACGACTGTCCTGCCTGGCTTGCTTTAGTCTGTGCCTTAATCCTTGTATCTGTGGCGACATATATATTTAAGAGGTGGTTCGCCTGCCTCGACTGCTTCCTTTGCTAATGTTGCCGACGGGTTTATTAATTCAGTAATAGGCCCAGTCATTTCTCGTCTCTGGCCTTTGGTCGACAATCTTCGCTCTCCACCTTTGGGCTGTGCTCTTGTGTTCGTGCCCCTTGTGTCTGCAGCCGTTGCCGTCGAGGGTGCACTCAAGGTCACAGAGGCGTAAAGCTTCTCCACCTTCGGGCCCTCGACTTGCTTTGTGTTTGCAATTTATTAAATTATTTTAACTCGTTAGCGCAACGCCTCAGCCAAGTGGAGGAACAGGGCCAGGGAGACTGGGTAAGAGACGGCTGCCACTCACGTTATTAGCGCATTTTGTGTAAATAAAAAACTTAATGAGCCAGCAGAGCGAAGAACACCTCCAGGAGACGAACAAAATATGAAGAAAGGGAGATAGAGAGAGACAGGCAGAGAGATAGATAGACGTGCCTACGGCCCACAGGCCCAGGCTCGCATTGTGGTCGTAATCGTGGAGAAGCCTTAAGCCCTCAGCTCACAGACTGCATACAAATTGAGCTATAAGCCTGATGCATCTTTCCCTTGCGCTCCCCTTTCTGATCGATAACCGATAGGCAGTCGAAGTAATCGGGCAGGCGAGTAGTTAAAAGGCAAAAGAAATAATTAATAAGACAAACCAGTTTGGGTTTCACTCTTCTACTGTTGCTCATTGATGGGAACGAGAGATGGCAAATTATATGTGTGCTCCTATTATCCTGTTCTTCAGTTATCCTGTTCCACTGTCATCCTTACGCCCTGTCTACCCTGTTGACAATGCTCTTGCCGACTCGTTTAACCCGCTCAATTATGTATATTGTCATCTCTGTTTGCCGCTGTTTCACACTTTATGCATTATTCAGATTTCCCACACGAAACTGAATACCTGAGAAGAGGAAGAGGGAGAGGAGAGCGCTGTGGCGAGTGTTGCCTTCTTTCCCTGTTCTCGCCGTGGTCTTTCTTCTCCCAATTCAACAACAATTCAACAACTCAGGCCCAGTCGCAGGCCTCACTCACTCACTGAAGTGCGCCCTTGATTCCTTCAACATGCTTGCACTTTATAATTAATAAGCATCCAGTGATTTTTTTCCCATTATTTTGCCATGTTTTTAACCCTCCACATTTGCGGTCATGCGTGGCCCTGCATGGCCCTGGCCCTCGGTGCCTGCTTCCTCCTCTTCTGGTTTACCACAAACTGGATTCACTGGATTTACTTAAAAAAAGGCTGCTTGCTTTTCAAATTTAAATCAATTTTTTGCACTCTTCATAATTTTCATTGTTGTAAAAGTGGTTTCAGTTCTCGATAAACGTGAAACAATGAATACCCTAAAAACTCGATTTAATAAGATTTAACAGAAAGAAACTGCTGAAATTATAAATAAGCATTTGGCAACACTTTTGTATCATAATGTTGCCCAATAATTACCATAATTACAAACCTTTCGTATGCTCAAATATTTAACAAAATTCTCAATGTGAGACTATTTTATCGTAACATAATTAACTTTATGAGTGTATTTAGATCTTCAAGTAAATAGAACTGGATTGCCTAATGGTCTTAACTCACGTAAAAACGTAAAATAACCTTGAAACTCTTAAGATACCAGCCTCAAATGGAGGAAGAAGCTAATAAAATTACGAATATACAAAATATGTGTTCCCTATAAGCATAAGACAACCCTTATACCCTTATATATCATAATGTTACTCATTAATAAAGTATTAACAATTTTTCATGCTCACAAATCGAACGTATGAATGAGAGAGCATCATAACACACCCATATATCGTAAAATAACTAACTTTATGAGTGTATCTAGATCTGAAACTGTTGAGAACTGGATCGCCTAATAGCCGCACTCCCTTGGGCCTCAATCCACTTGGAGTTCTACTCAGTTGGCAACTCACGTGGACGAAGAACGAGGGAACTATTTGTGAATACATAAAAACCTGTTTGAATTATGCGCTCTTCTTATTTGACATGCGATCAAAACGGGCATACAGGCAGCAATTCTGATTGGAATTAATTTATGTACACACGTACAAAGACACACGCTCACACACACCCATGCATATTTATGTGGTGCGACTGTCGCTTAACATTGTCATCGCTAGTTCATTATGTTAATGAGCTGTTAGCTCGTTCAGCCTTTTGCACTCTCTGTTAGTTAGCATGATTGGGGGCTAATTTGTTTCAGTGTTCACAGTTTCTGTGGTAACTTTGTAATTGGACAAATTGCACGATTAGCTGATGAATAATTAATAGTATTAACTTCTTATCTATCTTTGTCTCTCGAAATAATAATAAAAAAGTGTACATAGGTTACTGTATAATATTAATTGATATTGATAAAGTGAGTTATTGTGCCTATGGTAGCTAAATGTCATAGTGGTATATGACATTGGTGCAATTTTATAATTATATTATTTCTGAAATTCCGATGTAGTCAATTTGGTGATAGGTTGCAACATATGGCGACTTTACGTTATATTGGTCCGATACAGTTCATTCTGACTTATTTACAGCGTTCTGCGGTTCATTATGCTAACGAGCTGTTAACCCTATCTTAATTAGCTGGATTAGGTGTTAAAATACGTGACTTTGTAATTGAAGAAATTGGGAGATTAGATGATGTATAAGTAATAGTATTAACTTCTTATCTAGGGTTGTAAGAAATATATTATTTATGTATTTTATATTATACTTAATTATATATTAATTATATATAATTTATACATTATTTAATACACCTTTCTATTTCTCTCTATTTCCATTTGAAGTCCCACTGGCGAAACGCTGCGCAGTCATTTCCAAATCAAAGGCTACTTGCTATCACAGGGTACCTGCAAGTGCGGCCTGCCGTGCCCCCTGAGACCGGAATACTTTTTTGATTTTAATGCTCAGGTAAGTCGGTAACTTGGACGAGGACTTGAGGCTGCGACTTGTTTGTCTCATAATTGGCTGTAAATAGCAGCAAAAGCCGAAGCTAAACCTAATTGAATGTGCAGAGTGAGTGAACATGCTCAGTTTGTTGAAGAGGAGTGTTGAGAAGAGGGGAGCAGAGAGCAGAGCACTGTGAAACGACATTTAGGCGACTTTCACTGAGAGCGTTGCAAGCATGTAAGCGCGCTCCTCCCTATCTACCTCCCTCCCACCGCCTGTTGCTTGTTGCTGCCTCCAAACAGATGAACGCAAAATATTTGTAAAACCAGTTTGACAACAAATCGGCTGCGTCCGACGTCAACGTCAACGGCGACGGCGACGCCGACTGCAAAATCATTTAGCCAATGTAGAGTGTGGAGAGGGAGGGAGGGGGTAAGGCCTCTGTTCAACTGTTGCGACCATCTGCCTTAGCCGCCTTGCTCCAAATTGACGAACATTTTCATCTCTGTACGAGTATGCGTGTGTAAGAGTGTGAGTGTGTGTATCGCAGTGAAATCGGCTGCAGTAAGATTCATTTCCAATTGGAGCAGCAAACGAAAGGCCGTTAACGGTAAATCACACACTGCCACAAAGAGGGCGCAGCATGTGGCGCCTGCTTCAGCTGCTGCTACTCGTCTTCTGCTTCTTCTTCTTCTGCCTCTTGCTTGCATTCGTGCCACACTCTGCTCTGTCTTCTCTGTTTTGCTTGCACAAGGTCTCCGTTCTCCCTTCTCCGGGTCTCGCCTTTCAGCTTTTAGCTTTCAGCTTCGTCTCGCTAAGGTCATTAATTTAAGTTTATGGTTTCTCTTTGGTTTTGCGTGACGTCGGCGCCAACGCCCGCACACAATCAATGTCCTTTTCAACGCACATTCCCTCTCTCTCTCTCTCGCTCTCTTTCCCCCTCTCTGCGTCATTGGTCGTCATTCTGGTGTTCTTCAATCGATTTTTCGGTGCAATGCACTTATAACTTTGCCCCCCTCTCTTCCCCTTGCTCCTTCTACTCTTTCTCTTTCTCTCTCTGCTCCTTCTCTTCTTCTACTGCTGCTGTGCTCTGCTGGCTGCGTGCATATTATCAAAAGGCAACCGCAATTTGTTTACTAAACACTTTATTGTGCCACCGAAGGAGGCTGCTCTTCCTCTTTTCCCCTTCCACTTTAACACCCCCTCGGGTTGACCACAAGTCATTGACTGTCTTGACTCCAGTTGCAGATCTCTTCCTCTCTCTTTCTTGCATAGCAACTCTGCTCTTGGCGCATTCAACTCAGCTCAATGTCTGAAGTTTCCCTCGACGGTACCATGAGGTGAGGTGAGGTGTGGTGTGCTGTGTTGGGGTGGTGAGTTTTGTGTTTTGGCAATGATTGATGTGCTGCGCTCGTGGCTCCTCCATAATGAAGTCTACGCTCGTTTATTTATTTGTTCAGTCTTCGCTTTTTGTTTTGATTACTGCTATTATTTGCTGTCGCTTGCTGTTGTTGCCTTTGTGTCTCTTGCCACGAGGTGTGGTAGGTTAGGGATTGCTTTGCTTTGTGTTTAGTGAAAGTCGTCGTAAAAAGACGCCGCTGCCGTGGCCGCTGCAGACGTTGCCAGACACTCTGTCAGCAAGTCGATTAAATTATTGATCGAATATTGTTATCGTATTCCCCATTTACAAAATTATAGATGTACACACTAAAACTTACGTATACGTACAGATGTAAATATCGTATTTCAAGTAAATATCGATATTCAACTACAAAATACTGCATTATGATATGGGTCACTTTCTTTCTCTCTCAACTACACATACACATGTAAATATCGCTGGTAAAGTACATATCGATATCCAACAAAAAAAATACTGCATTATGATTAGAGTGAATTCCTCTCTCCCTTTTGCGCTGCCACTCTCTCAATTCCACACACATACACACACACACCCTCGACTCACTCGATTTGCAATCGACGATAATTAAACGATTTTTTGCAATTGAGTTCCGAATGCGCTGCGGTTTTCAATAAGTGCGAAACAATTGAAATTGATTTTCCCAGCACAACAACAACAACACACACACATACACATGCATTTGTATGTGGTATTTATACACATATACATGCACATATTGCTTAAGTGTTTTACTCTGTTCTATTTTTAGAGCATCGAATAAAATTTGTGTAACGCCTTAAACAAAACTTTGGCCCCGGCCTTAGATCCGCTCTCTATCTATCTGTCTGTCTATGTCTCTTTCTCTCTCTCTCCCTCTCACACTGTCTGGCTGTCGCACGTTCAATGCAAACAAGTACTACAACAACAAACTTGAGAAGGTCAGCGGCAGCTTAAAATTTACAACTCTGAATAAAAATAAAAGCAATAATTAAATGAAAACGCAATGTGCTTCTGCCTACTGTTGTTATTGTTGTTGTTGTTGTTGTTGTCGTAACAGTAGTTGCTACAGCCGTTGTTGTTGCAGCTGTTTACGACACAAACAAGCCACAAAAAGAAGTCGAAATGAGGCGACGCTCATTGGCCCAGAGAAATCATTGGTGGAGTTAAATGGGGGCGATTGGGGGTGAGGCATCTATTCAAGGCGAAATCGAAAGTGAAGCCAAGTTGGGAATCACTTCACTCATTAAACGCTGAGCCAAATCTCCCCAAGGTAGTCACCAAATCAGCCAAGCATGTCCAGAGACGTGACGCTGTCATTTCTTCCTCAAGTTGTTGTTGTTGTTGTTGCACTTTTTGGCCAATTTGCATTTATAAACAGTGTGAAAAGGAGGGAGGGGGAAAGGGAGGAGTAAAGGTGGCAGACACAGAATGCAGCAGACAATTTAACATATTCATGGAAGAACAACGAAAACAATTAGCGATGCCCCAGCGACGGCAGGTGAGACGAGACGAGACACGACGCGATGTGGCAGCGACACGGTGTCAGTTGAGTACGCGTATGCCCTGTTACTGTGAGTGGAAGAGGGTGGTTAAGCTTAGGTGCTATGTGCACTTTTGAGAGGCATTAATATTGTAGAAGATTGGAGTATGAGATGAAATATATTCTGGTGCTGGTTTTCTCGACTTAATGAAAATCAAATGAGGATATCAAGGATTTTATGCGTAAATTATGCTTAAAGCAGATCCCCAGCTGTATAAAAGACTTAGTTCAGTCTCTACTCATTTTTGATTTATACTATTTAATACAATAAAAGACAGTTAATGGTCAGATATAGCAATAAAAAATTAAATTCAATTCATTGAACATTTGAAAAACTATTGTAGAACAAATTCCTTATTCCTTAAATAGCTTCAGTTGTTAAGGTCCACCACCGTGTATACCTTTGTGTTGTGGAGTATCTCTCAGTCAGTTTGCATTCTTTTTGTCTCTTCTTTGTTTTCTCTGTAATTTGCACGTCAATCCGTTTGTGAACAGGAAGAGCAATTGCCGCTTGAATTTCTGAACGAAATTGAATTTGGGACTTGAGAAGGAGTTGGTGTAGGACGGTGTAGGGGGAAGAGGGGAAGGCTGTGCTGCGGTTCGTTCGCTACTCGGACGTCTCGCGTTGTTTTTATAGAAACTTCATTAGGCGAAATTAAATGTTGTACGCACCAAGAGAGCAGACAGCGTGGCATGAACAGTGGAAGAAGTGGTAGAAGAGGGAGTAAAGGGAGAAGAGAGAGAAAGGAGAAATGGAAGTAGAAGGAGAAGAGGGAGTATAGGGAGAGTGAGATGATGAAGTCGAGCAGCTGACGGGTCAGAAGTTGTCTCCGAGAATTCGAACTGTGGCAGCTCTTGTGGTGCCCAAAGGCAGCGAGAGAGAGAGGGGGAGAGGGAGAGAGGGAAAAGATCGAGTAAAATAATTTAATGTAGCGAAGTTTCCTGTGAAAATAAGTAGTTTCCCTTGCAGTGAGCACAACTTAAGTTGCCTAGACTAAGAGATACCCTTTACACTAGGAGTTTAAAGTTCTTCCTTGCATTCTTGGCAACATTTTCCATTTAGATTTAGCATATTTAATCGATTTCTCCCGAAGGCCACATCCTGTCGCTTGCTGCAGTTGCCGCCGCTGCATGCAGCGAATGTTGAGCGATTTCCGCTGGTTACGTCATGCTCTGCACGACCAGAGGCACGCTTGGGTGGAGTTGCACCGAGTGAACAGGCAACAGGAACAGGCGACACGGAAATCTTAGCGCTCAGCAATGTCCTGCAGGACTCTGACTCTGACTACGCTACGACTGAGCGATTACTCACATCCGCCAGCGTGGCAAGTTCCTGACGCGGTTGTGCGCGCAATTGCCAAAGGGGAGGCGAATGTAACATAAATGTGGGTTGAAGGAGGTACAAGGAGAAAGAGAAGGATGAGGAGGGCGTGTCAGTCGAGCCGGGCAGGATTAAGGTTGTCGGACGTTCGTTCGGTCATTATGATGTTAATGAAATCCAACACCGAGTAAGGCAGCTGTGCACAAGCTTCACACTTGCACACCTGCTTGCTTGCCACCCCCCCTCCGTCACCCGCCGGGTAAGCACCCTGCCTTGCCTTGCCTTACCACCTGCTCTGCCTGTCCAGCCTGTCCACTTACCTTCCCCTCCTTCTCTTACCTCTGCCAATGTCAGCTCGTTTGCATGGCGCCCACGGGCCACGCCCTCTCCATTCTCAGCATTCGCCCTCCTGCACATTCCTTCCTACCTTTTCCCCTTTCTTCCTCCCTTCCTTCTGCCTCCCTCTCTCACTTGTCCGGCTGCACATTTCGCTTTAATTTCGTCGCAATTATGCATGCAAAAGTGCAATGTTTTGTTGGTATTTTATTTACCCAACCCCTCTGCTGCCCCCTGGCCGCCGCCCCTGCTCGTTGGCATTTTATTGCGTGTTTCATACAGCCGCGTTTTCGTCTGTCTCGCTCACTCCCTTTCTCACTCAGCGACAGTTAAAATGAAATGTGCAAAATGCACTTTGAGCACGGCATTTATAAATATCTTGGTATTAGTGGGCGTATATACTATATATAGCAAGTACTATATAGTCAAGGTAAAAGTATATACATAAATGGCGTTGGGTCTTTCTTCTTCTATATGTTTCAATGACACTGCTAAAGACACTTTGACCCAGACAAAGTCGGAACCAAAGTTATCCATTATCATTATAATTACTCCCACTGCACATCGATCGAAATCTGTAACTATGTATGGTTAAATGGGGCTTTACGATTCATGGTAATTGTAGGGTAAGATTAACCATATGGCAACAGCTCTTACACCTTTCCCCAGTGTGACTGTTGTTGTTGTTGTTGTTGGTATTGCATTAAAGTTGCTTAATTATTTGTCCATTAAATGACAATTAAAAGTTCGTGTATATCACGTTGGGTAAGGGATGTGCCAGTTCCCAGTCCGTGTAGTTGTCGGACAATTGGCAAGCAGTCCAGTGCCACGCCCACCTGCCGCTGCCCCTGTCCGTGCTCCACCAACAGAACCCTGCGGGCAAATGCAAATGCAAAGTATGCAACACATTTTAGCATGTTCTAAAGTGGCAGCAGGTTGCACATCTTCCCCTCCCTCTTCGCCTCTCGCTCTCTCTTGCTTGCCGTCTCTGTCTGTATGCATTTGAAGATGGAGATAGCTACATTGCCACAAGGTGGAGGGGGGTAAATGTAGGGTATGTTGCGGTTTTATTGCTTTGCAAAAGTTGAAATGATGTTTGCTTTTTATGGCAGTATTCGGTGGAAGTAGACGGAGCTGCCTTTTGAGCCAAGTGGCAAGTGGCAATAGCTGAGGCAGCAACAGCAACAGCCACACAAAATATGATGGCAACAACAGCAACAAAAGCAGCAACAACAAGAGCAACAACAAGAGCAACAACAATCAGAGTTGAGTCGTTTACGTAAAGTCATGAAGTTGAAGTTAGGATTGCCGATTTGGGGCATGAGAATGAGCAATGAGAATGCGTATGCGAAGAGAGTAAAGAGCGGGGATTGAAGGGTGGAAAGTTCAGAGTTTCTAGTTGATGAGTACAGTGAGGAGTTGCCCAGCGGGGCGTGCCAAATTAATTCACTTTAAAGTACTCTCTGAAGTTAAATTGATATAGAAGAAGAGAGTTTCTAGCTTCCCTGTATGCAGGTTATGCTGCTCTATCTTAGCTTATAAGAATGCTGTAAATATTATACACAGAAGTGCTGTGCAGAGTATCTAACAGTCGTATAAACTAGACTGCAGTGCTGCCTCTGTCTCTCTCACTCTTTCTCTCTCTTCACTTCATCACAACTGGAGTTGTAATTTAATTTCCGATTGCGCAATCAACATATATAAGGAGGTTGACAAGTTCTCCAGCTCTCCGTATCTGCTGTTCTGTTCCATTCTCTGCGATGTCTAGCAGAACCATTGCTATCATTCGCCTTGTTGCCCTTTTTGGTGCGAGGTATTTTTATTGGGCAAATTGATGACCAAATTGGAGGTAAATCGAGAATCGAGTTGAGGCAGTTTCGCTCGATTGATTGCAATGATGCGGTGGGGAAACTTCTCGTCATGACTAATGAAGGAGAAAGAAGAACAAGGGGGACTTGTTTAAAATCATAGCAGGGATGTTAGCTGTGTGGAGTACAGTGCTGTCGACTGTGAGATACCCTGTATTCAGTGTATTAAAGTATCTCGAAATTTGTAGTTCGTAATTTTAGATTTCTGTCTGTAATTTGTCACTAATTTACCATCATTTAACAACAATTACAGGTGCCCAACATGCCACTTAAGGCGCTGCCGACGGGTTGCGGCATACAGGAGACTGCGACTTCAGTTGCCACTTCGTTCTGCACGCATCAACAACGGCGGCATCTCTTCGAAGCGGAGCAATTGCAGCAGGCAGCCAAGCCCTTCAAGGATCTCGCTGCAACGGGCACTGCTGCTGCTGCTGCCGTGGATGATATCTTTACGACGCTAACAACAGCAACAACAACAACGACAACAACATCGGCAGCAGCAACAGTTGCGACAACGACAGCAGCAGCAGCAGCAGCAGGAGGAGCATTAGGAGTAGCAACAACAACACTCGAATTGGCCAACAAAGGTGAGTTGTAGATGGGCGGAGAAAGCAGAGAGAGAGAGACAGAGAACATGATGATAATGAGTGAGTGAATGATTGACTGCACGAATGATTGAATGAATAAATGATTGAGTAAATGATTGAAAAGATTTCTTAACTACTTGTTTAACTGAGCATTCAATTAGTGATTGAGTGAAGAAATGTATGAATGATTGAAGGAATGAATGAAGGAGTGAATAACAGATTGGCAAGCCGATATATCAAGCTTTGGCCCTTTAATGACTGAATGAACTAATGGGTGGTTAAGTGAATGAATGAATGAATGAATCAGTGAATGAATGCATGAATGAATCAGTGAATGAATGCATGAAAAAGAATTATTAAAAGTTTCTTTTGACCTCTGAATGACCAATGTATAACTGAAAAAAAGCAAGAATGAATGAGTGTATGAATAACCAAATAATTGATTGAATGAATGAATAAAATATTGACAAATGTTTCTTAGCTACATCATTAATGAATGAACCTCGAAATGAATGACTGAATGAACGTATGAATGAATAAATGAATAAATTAAGAAATTAAGGAATTAAAAAGGATTTTTTAACTACTCTCTAAACATTTGATCCGTAAATGTATGATTTAATGATTAATAATGAATGAGCGTATGAATGAATGCATGAATGAGTGTATGAATGAATGCATGAATGAGTGCATAAATAAATGCATGAATGATTAAAAGAATGACGGAATCAATCAATAAATTAAGGAATTCTAGATTCGCAAAGGTTTCATAACTATAACCCCAAATGATCCTTGAATGAATGAAAGAATGAATTAATAATATGTGAATGAATTAATAATGAATGAATTAGTAAATGAATACATGAATGCATGAATGAGTGAGTAAATGAATGAAAGAATTAAAGATGGCCAGTAGTAGGTCAATGGGCGTATTTACCCTCAACATTTAACCGTTCAGTCGCTTCTATGAGCAATTGATCATATCCTAATCAGCTTATTCACAACATAACACTCACTTGGACTCACTTGCTACATATTAAAGTTGAATGGTACACACCTGCTTATAACGCCTTTATTAAGCTGTAGTGAGTCAGTATTCTATTGTATTGTATATCACAGTTGGTTGTCCAAAAGAATCGCATCTCTGTTTTGAAAAAGGGAAAAGGTTGTTTTGTCTGCCGGAAATGCTCAATAAAGTGATGTGGCAAAGGTTGTCAACTGCAACTGCAATCCGAATCCGAGTTCTCACTTTGGCTGCTGTCATGGCAACCCTGGCAACCCTTGAAACCCTGGTAACTCTGGCAAAGCAAAGGACTGACAAGAGTAGCCTGAGGAAAAAGAAGGAAAAGAATTTTGCACAACTGGCAAAGCTGGCGACAAACACAAGAAATGCGTGGGGGGGAGAGGTAGAGAGAGGGTAAGGGAGAGGAAAGTAGAGTGAACTGTGTAGATACTTACGTGCGATAAGTGCAGGCCATGCGAATATGAAGGAGCAAGGAAAGCAAACTTCAAGGAAAGGAAAGGAAGCAGGAAAAGCGTAGAAGGCGCACACGGAGCAACCAAACAAAATTCTCCTTAGAGTGCATATACAAGCGTACTACACACATACAGACAGACACACACACACACACTCACATACAGACATACACACACTGTCACACACACATGGGATGCAATTGAAATGTGCTTTGGAGCTGCGCTGAAAAGCGCCTAGACAATGATAAAGTGAAAACGCAAACGCTAAAAGAAAAGAAAAAATCAGGAAAGCGGAAGAGCTTGACAGCTGGTAGGAAAGGGGAAGAGGGGAGGGAGAGAGAGAAAGGAGGAGAAGAGAGTGGAGGAAGTGAACGACAGGTGGAAGTGGGTTCAACAAGCTTTAAGCTTTTGTGCCATCATCTTGGCAGAAAATGCCACTGCTTCTGCTTCAGCTGCTCTTCCTACTTCTGCTCCCTCTTGCTCCTCCTCCTGCTCCCTCTTGCTCCTACTCCTGCTCCCTCTTCAGTTGCTGCTCGTACTGCTCCTACTCCTGTATCTGTTCCTCCTCCTCGCCTGTCCACCTGCTGCTTCATTTGCTGCTGCTCCTTCGCCTGTGTCTTCACCTGTGTCCCTAGTCTCTGCTCTTGCTCCTGATTCCTTGTGCTACCCACGTTGACTGCCTATCTTTCTCCCTTCATTCTCCCTTAGGAGGATGTTTGAGACTTCTTCTACTCCTACTGCTGAATCTTCTGCTCTACCTACTCCTCCCACGGCTCCTAATCCTACGCTTGCTCCTCCCACCTGCTCCTACTCCTGCAGCTACTTCTCCAGCTACTCTTACTCATCCACCTGTTTCTTCCAGTGCTCCTGGCAATGTCCACGTTGCTTGCGTCTTCTTCTACCTTTTTTTCTTCCTTCACCTTCTCCCTTCCTTCTCCCTTCTCCCTTCCTCCTCCTTTCCACTGTTGTCTGTTTGCCAGCCTTGTTTGTCTGTTTTGATTTCGTGCTTTGTGTGTGACCAGCGTTCAAAAACTGAAGTCTCACTTGGGCAAATGTTATGTTTATTGAATGCCCCCAAGGATTGCCAGGATAACTGCAGAGGGAGGCAAATACGAAGGGAGAGAGAGAGAATGGGAGAGAGGTTCACCTTTTTCATGCACATTTCTCTTTATAGAATTCCGTATAGTTATCTATGCACTCGCAGTGTACCTGCACCTGCTATGGGCTGAACTACGCAGTGTCTACTCGTCGTGCCTCGTTATTTGTTGCTTGTTTTTCTTGCCACCTTTTGTGTCATTCAACGCATTCGGATTTCAATTTAAGATATCTCTGCTGGTAACTGTTGCCCTGCTGCAGGCGCAAAAGGATTCAGCGGGCACTTTAAAGGGATGATGAACCACCTCCCCCTCCATCCTGAGCCAATCCTCAGCCTGGACAGGGACAGGGACAGGGACTGTGTGGGCAGCTTTGCAAACAGTCGGCAAACATTGTTAAAACTTTCAAATGAAAAGGTTAATTGAAACAAAAGCGAGTTGACGGCAAAGTTTAGCGATGCGCGTCCACTGCGATCCGCCTGTCAGCCACGCCCACTGCCTAACTGGCCATGGGTGCTGGCACTTGTAGTCCGTCTGTGTCCTTTCGTCTGTGCTGCCACCTCGAGGGCCAATCAAGGGGAGCATTAAAAATGCTGCACAAAGCAAAAGTTTGCACCGCGTTTTAGAAATTCTCGCGTCGGCGGCTTAACCAACTGTGAGTGTGTGTTTCTGTGTGTGGTCACCCTGTGTGTCGGTCGGTGAGTGAGTGTGTGTGTGTGCGGTTGTGCGTTCAACTAGATGATTAAATTATGACTTATGTGATTCGTAGCTTTATTTTGAGTCTCGTAAGTCTCGAGTAGTTTCAATTTATTGTAATTCGATTGAAAGTGCGCAGAGGGGAAGTAGAAGTTAAGCAGATACACTGTGCAAAATGCAAGTAACTCATTTCCAAATTTATTTCAATTATTTAGAATATTTCTTGCTGCTAAATTGCACATTAATTTGCCAGAGAAAGGTTTCATTTAACTCCTTGACCTATTGTATATGTAGAAGGTTATTATAACTTATATTATGCCTGTAGAATCGGCAGAAGCAGGCGTGGCAGGCACCACTAAGTGTATATATTCTTCATCAGCAGTAACAGCCGAGTCAATATAACCATCTCTGTCCGTCCGTTCGTCTGTTTGCATGTCTTTCTGTCCGTATGGGCATTTAGATCTCAGTGACTATAAGAGCTAGGACTATGAAATTTGTTAACAGTATGTCTTATGATTGCGCGCAACTAAAGCTTATATTAAAACTTGGCCACGCCCTCTAGCGCCCACGTTAATCAGTTAAAATCGAACTGCAAGCGTTATTTTAATGGTAGACAGTTAGTTTTTGGTAATAATTGCTGAATAGTTGATTGCGAAGGCATACTTAACATGAAATTATATAAGGAATACTTTTCAAGGCACCGCCTGTAAGTATGCAATAGAAAATATGCTATAAACCAAAAGTTATATATTCAATAAATCAGATTTGCTGAGCAGTAACGAGTATATTGTTCTAGCTTTCTTTCTTTCACTTAATAATAATATCAACAAAAAAAAAAAAAAAAAAAAAAAAAAAAAACTTTCTTTCTTGTTTGTAATTCTATTGAATGTGTAGAGAGAGTGAAGAAGGTTTAGCAAACACATACACTGTGCAAAATGCTGTTAACTGCATTCGAAATTCATTTCAATTATTTGTTACTTTCAGTTTAATTCCCTCTAGAGAAAACAGTCTCTTAACTTCTTGACTTCATTTTAAGTTGAAGAAATCTTTGTAAAGAGCGCACACTTGCTTTTCTATTCCCCTCCCTCTCCTTCGTCCTGCTTGCCATTTAGCCACTTCAGGCTCCTCTTCTTTCCTTCTCTCTCTTCTCCTCTGCCTACTGCTCTTCTCGCTGTCCCTTTTTGCGCTGCTCATAAGTTTGCGCTGCACGTTTTGGTGTTTTGATTTTATTGTGCGCTGCTTTCGCAGCCATTTGTCAGCCATGGGCACCTCTGACCCGTGACCTGACCTTTCACGGTGCTGGGGGACACGTTGCGGGCACTTTAAGGACGACGCACTCTGCATAAGCAAAGCTCGCGTTGCCCCCTCTCGACAAACTCTTACTGACTCTCCTCGCTTCCTTTCTTTGCAGACGCTGATTGCCACAAATATGGCAACAACAACAACAACAACAATGGTAGCAGCAACAAGCTGTCAAGCAGAGCAGCAGTAGGAGCCCTTGCCACGCCCACAACTGGAACTAGTCAAACAGCCGCCACATACCGAGCAGCAGATCATGTGATAAAGCTTGCGGCACAGCCTGCTCTGCCACTATCCCATCCTCTTCCCCTCCCTGTGCCTGTTTCAGCTCCAGCTGCAGTTGCTCCTGCTCCCGCTCCCGCTCCTGCTCCCAATTTCAAGGATGATCCCGCGGGTTATCTACAGCAGCAGACGGCGCTGCTCAACAGTACACTGGGCGTGGGTCTGGACGCAAAACCTCAGGCTGGCGCTGGAACAGCTGGAACAGGAGCGGGAGCAGCTGGTACAGTTGGAATTGGTGCAGCCACAGCTCGAGCGCTGCAGCAGGAGCCGATGGTGCACAGTTCACAGCAGCAGCAGTTGCAACGTCAGCGTATGCGGCGTCTCTCGCTCTTTGCCGGCGCTGCTAAATGGGAGTCGGAGCAGCAGCAGCAGCAGCAGTCACGTTCCCTACAGAAGCAGCCACAAATACTGGTGCAAGCAGCGCAGGAGTCACCCGTCTCCAGCAGCGCAGCGGAGATGGAGAAACGACCCGAACAGGTTGGCGCCATCTCCACCAGCCATGAAAGCCCGCGACATAGCATGCCCTCACCCACAGAGCCCACATCGGAGTCGCCCAAGCTGCAGCTACGCCCGCCACAGCCACAGCCTCAGCCACAGGCTCAGGTGCAAGCCCAGCCTCAGTTGCAGCCCCAGGCACAGCTGCGTCTGCTGCGGCAGGCAGTGGCGTTGCCAGGTCAACGTTCAAGTGGTGCCTCCACGCTGACACGCAGTATTGTCACCACCACAGCGGGCATCAGTCGCCCAGTTGCAAGCTCCGCTGTGGCACAGCTGCAGGCAAATGCTGGAGGCAATCAGCTGATTATGACATCCTCCGGCCAACTGCTGGTCATTCCCTCGGCCAGCAAGCCACAGCAGGCAACTGCCAACCAGGCGCAGCGTGCAGCAGGAGGTTACCTTGTCAGCCAACCAGCCTCGCAGTTGCTCAATGCAAATGGCGCCAAGTTGTTGCAGCAACATCAGTTAGGGCAGGCAACCGCCTCGGCGGGTTCTCCGCAGACGGTGCTGTTGAATACACTGTCCAACGGTGGCTACATCGTGCACCAGCAGCAGCAGCAGCAGCCGGCGGAACAGCAGCAGCAACAGCAGGCGCAGATACTGGCCATGCCACAGGCTCCTGCTGCTGCCCCACTGGCTTTGCCGCTACTCAGCTCACCCGAGACGAAGCGAAGGCAACGCAAGCGCAAGAACTCAATGAATGGCATTGGCACACCTCCTCCTCCTGCTCCTCCTGGCAGCTCACCCGTGAAGACACATTCGCCGCAGATTTCGCCTAGCATTCCCAGTCAAGCGCCTGCGTTGCTGCAACAGGCACAGGCAACACAGCAACATGCTCATGCCCATGCCCATCCACAGCCGCCTCCTCCTCCGCCGCCGCAATTCTCGCAGCAGTTCCAGCTGAGTCCAGGCATACAGGGTATTGTGGTGAACAAGCCGACGGCAACAGCAGCGCCACAGACACAGCAGTTGCTGCTCCAGAATGGACAAATACTGCAGCAGGTGAATCTCATTGGCCAGCAGCTGTTGATGCCTGCCAGCCTGGTGATGGGACCCGATGCCACGCTGCTGCAGATCCAGAACATGCCCACAACAAGTCTGCTGACCTCGCAGGGTCCTGTCATGCTGCGCACACCGTCACCCCAGCACAAGCCCGCCTTCATCTCGCCCAGCGCCGCTGGAGGCCATCAGCAGTATATTGTGGGTGCCAACGGACAGTTGAGTCCCATTGGCCAGATCTACTCGACGCCTATGGGGCTGGTGATGCCCACAGCGCAACAGAGTGGCGCTTCCTTTGTGCAGGCCAGTCCCACAGCCACCATACAGATCCAGCAGCATCAGGCACAGCAGCAACATCAGGCCCAGCAGCAACAGCAGGCACAACAGCAGCAGCAGCTCAACCTGCAGCAGCAGCATCAGGCACAGCAGCAGCCCCAGGCAGCCACTAGCTTTGTCACAGAGTCGCTGAGTAGTCGCCAGGTGACAGCAGCCAGTCCGCCAGATACGACCACCTGCAGTCCGCGTAGTCCTGAGCGACCGCCGAGTCATCGCAGCATCGGCAGTGGCGACATGGTGAGTATTCAAGTCCGTCTCTCTTGAATCCTACTACAGTAGAATCCTTTTTCCATCTCTTACAGGTACAATGCGTCTCCAGCTCTGAGCCGGATGCAGCCATTTCACCGCAGAGCGTGGAGAGTCGCCAGTCGCCTTCGTCAACGGATTGTGAGCGGAGTGAGTAGCCAGCTCTATCTGCCTCTAGCCTGGCACGTGATTGATTGATTCACATTCCTCTATCTTGCAGCCATTGGCAGCAGCAACGTGTTCAGCCAGCCCAGCAGCATCTATAAGCCCACAGAGCCGAAGATATGTAGGATACAAATAACAAGCGCCTCACAGGCGCCACCAACGGCAGCGTCGGAGGCTGGAGGCGGCGTCCTTTTGGGTCAAGGTATGCGCTTGGCTAGCTCCACTTGCCTGTCCATAACATCATCCAAATTGTCCACATCTTTATCATCATCAACATCCACATCAACATCATCAACGTTGCACCGCCATGTCATGCACCACACCAAGCCACCAATGCATCCTGGCACTGCTTCATCCCATTCCCACTCGAACGTCTTTATCCATAACCAGAAAGTAGTTAGCGTTGACTACCAGGGTAAGGCCTTATTCGAGTCCTCCTACCAGCACCACTAACTGCATCATGAACTGTACTAACCGCGCACCACTTGCACCATCACCTGCACCACTTGCATTCCTCGCACTTTGCTTTTGTTGTGGGCTCTCGCTTCTGTTCTGTTTTGTTTTGTTATATTTTGTCGGGTGTCAGGTTTGAAGATCGCCTGAAGATCGTCTATATATACAGATACATATGTCTCCATATACATGTAGAGTCCCAATCGCCCACAACGACGCAGCTGCCGATCCAATTGGATGCTCCCCCTGCAACTGCATCTGCAACCCCCCGCAAGTCAAACTGCCGCACACCAACGAAACGCACTCGACGGCCACATCGCCACCTGCCATTAGGTGGCAACCATGCTGCTATAACTGCCTCCTTGCCACCGCGTACCTTTGCCATTGGTGAACTGATCTGGGGGCCAGCGCGTGGTCATCCCGCCTGGCCGGGCAAGATAGTAAAGATGCCCGACGGCGTCTGTACGCCCTCACAGCAGTTCGATCATGTCTGGGTGCAGTGGTTCGGCGGTGGTGGGCGTTCCACTTCCGAGCTAATTCCAGTCAACTCGCTGCAGAGTCTCTCCGAGGGTTTGGAGGTGCACCACAAGGCCCAAAAGGATACCAGAAAGTGAGCATCTCAAGAGACGGGAAAGGAAAGGGATTTTTGAGTCTTAGCTAGGACAGTGAGTGGGGGATTGAAGTGTCTTGGCGGTTAACTGAAATAGGTTTTAAGTTAAAAGAACCTGACAATAGATGTGGAAGGGACTATGCAATCCTGGCTAGAACAGTAAGTAGTCGGTAGACAGTGAGCATCGCAAGAGATCGGAAGGCACTATAGAGTCCTAGCTAGGACAGTTTCACTGGGGTTAAGGGAATGTAGGTTATGTAGAAGTGTTATGTACCCCAAGTGGGGTATTATACAGGAGAACGAAACTCCACTGCGAAGCCCAGTAGGCCTAGGGGATTAAGTACACCCCAGAAAGAGAATGTAAAGGAAGGGACGATGCAGTACTAACTAGGACAGTCTCAGTGGGGTTGAAGGAATAAAGTCTCCAGTGTAGAAGTGTTACATAGGAGGGAGAAGCAGACGATGCAAGATTGATGCACTGTAGTCAACTTGTTTGTTTTTTATTTGTTTATTGTTATCTAAAGTTGTTTCAAATTTTTAGTTAATAAATATATAATATAGTTCAAATACAGTAGAGTACTACAAAACATTTAAAATTTATAATACTTTATTCATCCAATTGAGTTTTGAAGTACCTGCGGTACATGCTAAAGGGAGTACACTGCCAAGGTACCATGTTCACTCCCTGTAGCAGGCAATGTACAGTGCAACCAGAGATATTTTATTTATGTAGATTTGCAATTAGAGTAGTTTTATTTGTATCTTTGTTGTGCAGTGTAGCGAAAATTGGGATTTGCGAATGCATTTTATGAATTGAATTTAATTTTAATTTATCCAATTGATTCGTTTTCATTTTGCTAATTAATATTCTTTTCTTTTTTATAATTATGCGCTGACCAAAAAAAAAAATGCAAAATATAAAAAAAAAACATCCCCGCCACGCAACGTGTGTAACGTATGTGTATGTGTAACCTTCCTCTGTGTGTATATGCATATTCACATCATCATCATCAATGACAACACCCCAACTGAAACCCTGAAACTGAAAACCACAACACACCACACACAAACAAACACACACACACACGAACACGCACAACAACACACGTACATGCGTACAACCCACAAAGGAGTCGCAAACTGAACTCGCAGCTCGAGCGAGCAATTCAAGAAGCAATGACTGAGTTGGATAACATTTCAGCCTCAGCTCCAGCTTCAGCTCCGTCTCCAGCTCCGGCTGCAGCCACCACAGTAGTTGGACACCTGCTGCGCCTGCAACAGCAACAACAGCAGCAGCAGCAACAGCAACAGCCCACGTCGACGAACAATAATATCAATGGATTAGCCAGAGGGAAGCGGACAGCGACGCCTAGCACAGGCAGCAGTATGACAACACTGACAGCCAGCACCACTACGGTCTCCCTGAGCGGGCTCTTCAATCAGCAGCGTGCCAAGCCTATACGCATAGCACCAGCGCCGCCGACAGGTGCTCCAACAGGTGCAGCCAGTGCAGCGGCGACAGCAGAGATACTCAAGCTGAACAAATGACCAGTGCTGTCGGCGTTGGCGTCGACAAACTACACGCTCTTTATCGGTCATAAGTAGAGGCAACAGCAGCATAGAAATAGTGCTATATAGAACTATATAAAATATACCATATATAGGCTATATAGAATACCATATATGTGTGTGTGTGTGTATAGTTAGATGTCAGCCCAGCCCCAAGAGAAACAGTCTGTGTCGCTTTGGAGTTTGTTGTTTCTGTTACGTCTCTGCCACATTATGAAATAGACAATAAAACGAATAAGATTTAAAATGTTAAAGCAAAGCAAAATGTTCTAACAATAAGCAAACAATAGATTTGTTTCAGTTGTTTTTGTACATACGAATATTTACAGAGAATACTTCTATTATTATTATTATTATATTATTATATGATCAGATCCAGATGTAAATGTTAGGTATTTATTTATTGCGTATATCATAGTTTGCATAGGTTTTTTGTTTTCGTTGCAATCTGTAGGCTTAGACTATTATTTTTATAACTAGCTAGTATAAGCCGATTTTTAGCCATTAAGTTACCATATGTACCCTATTTAAACAGGTCATACATAAGGCATTGATTTTCAATATGAATTTGAATATTTAGGAATGGAAATTTAAATCAAAAGCAAATTATTGATACTACTGTTTCGAATTTCCAGATACTTATATATATATGTATGACATGAGGAAATATC
This sequence comes from Zaprionus ornatus, assembly GCA_018904035.1. Taxonomy (NCBI): domain Eukaryota; kingdom Metazoa; phylum Arthropoda; class Insecta; order Diptera; family Drosophilidae; genus Zaprionus; species Zaprionus ornatus. Next base: position 4,372,349 of record JAEIFZ010000115.1, on the reverse strand, counting down.
AAGAAAATATTTACGTAATTACAAAACAAACACTCTACAACACTCAATCAATGAGTAAGAGAATTATATTTATAAATTGTTATTATTTATTTAGTTGAAACTATATTGTAAAATTCTAGAAAACAAACAATAAAAAACAATTGATATTTAAAAACGTAGCGAAAATCCACTAAAATGAACAAAAATAAACACTAAACTATTCAAAAATGAACAAAACCCAAAACATTATGGACTTTTACTTACTGAGGTAAGTATAGGTAAACTACACTGTACTATATGGTATATAGTATGAGTTAAGTATTCTTCAGTTTGATTTATTCCAGACTTTCAAATCATTTAGAAAAATATCTTGGACTTTAACTTTATATTTACTCAACGTTGGGTCCCTGTAAAAAATATCTAGCTATCTCTTATTGCACACAACGAAATTTAGTAATTTAAAGACAAATTTGCGCACTTTATAATTTTATTTAAATTTTAAATAACTTGACAATAATAGTTGTATTTTCGTTTTTAATGTTCTTATATTCTGGTTGATTGGGTTATTAAATTGCAAATAATGTAATTTAAAATTAATATTTATATCATATTAAACTAACTCACAATCATTTGAATTAAGTATGTTTAGTATATGAATCTATATACTCTTTCTTTAACTCTCAAGTGTTCCTCTCATTAAAATATATATATATGTTTATGTATATGTATGTGTTTCGCGGGCTGGTGTATATGTATGTGTATGCATTATGATTAATCGATATTCGACAATTAAACGAAAAACGAATAAACAGTGCCGATTTTACCATACATTTAACGTAACCTAGGAAAATGACTGGCTGCTAAGTATTTTTTACACGTATACTTTGCGAGAAGCATCTCGCACATGAGGTGTCTTAACCAATGTACTTTACTTTGCATATATGTAGGGTACGTACGTGCCGACATATCTGTATACAATGCACGCACACACGTGCGCATCGCCAATAATAGTAGATCAATTACAGATAATAGAAAATCAACTGCGTTGACAATTTGTACATGGATATGCATCACAATCGGATGCATCTCTTCTATATAGCATATACATTGGTGGTAATTGCATTTAAATCGTTGCGTTGCAGTCGTGGCGCGCAGGCTTTCTGATCCTCTATCAAGGTAAGACTGTGCACAGATAAGAATAAGATTTACATCAGTAGTGTAGCTGCAGTGCTGCAGTATCAGTATCAGTTGAATAATTGTAATTATGCACGATTTGGTTATCATTATACAAAACAAAACACGATTGGCGGGTGGATGGAGACAATATGCACATATCAAATGAAGCAGCACAATTCAATTACTATTTACTAAACAATTCTTTAGTTGTTTCTTTTTGTTTTTTTTTGGGGGGGTTTTGTGTAGAAATTGCCTTCTATACAAGTCAAGTTACAAAATTTCTAAGTAGACTTTAGCACTTAAATTAGGGTTCGCTTTTAGTATTATTATTACTATTATTGTATTTGATTTATGTTTTTCTTTTCTTCTTTTTCTTCTTTTGTTTTAGCTGGCTGCTCTTCTCACTATGTACGCATGTGTTTGTATGCTTGTGTTTTCTTTTTGTTTTTGGATTAACGTTGTTGTCAACAATAACCAAATCGCTGTAATTCTCATCTGGACAAACTGTGAGAGCGCTCGCGACTGCTGCTGCCGGACGATAGAGGCTGCTTGCTGCTGCTGCCCATTTCACCAACACGTTGATGCGGAGGCAACCTGTCAAAGAACGGATGCCGCAGTGCCTCACCTAGAATTATGAAGAAGAACGAGCATCATCATTATTATTATAATGCTTTTAAAGTCTGTACCACACTTACCTAACGTGATGCGCGACGATGGCTCGTACTCCAGCATCTTCTTGATCAGGCTGAACAACTCGCCATGATCCTCACTGTCGCTCAGTTGGCAGAGGAACAGAGGCTTACAATGGTCCCGTACATAACGACCCGCACTCGACTTCTCATCCCAATCTAACTTACCGTGATAGAAGTACTTTGTTTTGGTTTTGCTGTAAAGAGTGTGGTTGCTACACGTTAAACGATTTCGGTGAAGAGAACTGCGCCTTGCGAATTAAAAGCATGAGCTGCATTGTATTACCGTGCCATTCTGTACGGGATCTGTCCGAGGATGCGCTCCATCATGGCCAGATGTTCGCGATTGTCGTGCGTCTGGAAGAGTGTGATGCCCAAGTACAACTCAAACAAGATGCAGCTGAAGAATATTGAAATCAAAGTTAGAAAAAAGATAACTCAATTTAAGATGATTCAAAATTTACCCTATAGACCAAACATCGCAGGGCTGCGACCAACCCAGCTCAAGTATGACTTCTGGTGCGCGATAATGACGCGTCGAGACAATTGTGCTGTGGTGTTCATGATCAAATGTTGCCGATCCAAAGTCGATCAGACGCACGTCTGTGCTTTTCACACGGCGCACCTCTCGGTTCTGGAGATAAGGAGATGAAAACATGGTTAATCAATTATGTCAACCAATTGATGTTCTATACATACGATTTTATGATTATAGTGTGATGTGTATTCTGAATCCACAAAAAGTATATTCTCAGGCTTGAGATCAGTGTGCGTTAGGCGATTGTCATGCAGAAACTTGACTGAATAGCACAGTTGATATGCCATGTGACGCACTTGGTCCAGAGAGTAGGGCTCATAGTTGTTCTCGCGCTAATAAATATTAAAATATTAATAATACTCCTGTTGCTCATTCAATGGGATGATCAAACTTACCAAAAAATCGAAAACACTAAGTCCCAGCATTTCAAAAACTATGCACATGTGTCCATGATAATCAAACCAATCAATCATCTTCACGCACAGACTACAAAGTGGGAAAGAGAGGAGAGAGTTAGCTTTAAGTAGAAATACATTCAAAGAGGGTGGGCGTGGTTCTTCTCTTACTGATCACCGTGCGGATCCTTCTGTGCTATTTTCTCCAAAGCGTTTATCTCAAGCTTGGCAGCTTCACGATACTTTTCCACATTCTTGATTATCTTCAGGGCCATGCAAGAATCACTAAAAGGCAAATAATGTTAGTCGATGATCTATGATAACATAGTATATCTATAGTCTTACCGTTCCATGTCTTTGACCTTGACCACCCGTCCGAAAGTACCTTCGCCCAGTGTAGCCATGATCTTATCTGAAATGTGTCAAAAAAGGAGAATTGTAGTTTGACTCATGACAGATATAAATTCAGGTATAGTTAAATATTAAAGATAAAAGCTAAACCTGGAACTGGGCAACTTTCGGAATCAAGTTAAAAATCCAACTTTAAACTGCACTTAAAAACGTATACGGAAAGTATTTTTAGTTTCGATTTCATTTCCTGAGTTCAAAAGTCGAGTTTATGTTATGTCTTGGGTGTAAGTGTGTGTATGTGAATGGGAAACTCCAATTTAATTTTTTTTTTTACTTGACTCAGGAAAATTGTTTTGTTAGGTTTAATGGAATTTGAAATTGTTTTTCTTTTGGTCGGAAACTTTTTTTAAGTGAGAAGGCGCACGCGACGTGGCGCGACGACGATTTTGTTGAAAGTTAATAAGATAATTATGAAATAATAAAGAAAACTTGGAAAGTTCGAAACTATATTGACAGTATAAGAGTGTAGTTGTTTTGGTATTGAAGAAGGGAGAATTGTTTATGGTATTTTTTGCTCTAAACATAAATATGTATGGAAAATAAAAAACGAAAGAAAAAATTGTCACGAACATCTGTGATGGAGAATGTCTCCGTAGCGGTATATTAAGTGACCATCAGCATCATCTTGAATGACGGGCTTTGCTGTCTGTTCGGCGCATGGTTGTTGTTGGTGGTGGTGCGTTTGGAGAGAGAGAGAGAGAAGGAGAGAAGAGAGAGAGAGGTGGGTGCATTTCGATCCGTTGTTGATTTCAGCAGGCGTCGAGGATTTTTTGTATTTTAGTTTGGGCAGTGGCAGCAAGTTGGGTTGCAAGACGTTGTTGTTGAGCAGAGCAGAGGGGGCATGGTTGTTGTTGTTGTTGTTGTTGTAGTTGGTGGGCAGATACACAGACGAGTACACAAGGTGCATGTGTGTGGTTAAAGATTGTAAATTTGAAAGAGAGAAAAAGAAACAAAAAAGAAAGAGAAAAAGAAAAAAACATTTTAAGGGGGTCCCCAAGTAGCAGATCCAGAGCATCCATCCAGGTGTATCCATCCAGTTAGCCAGGTCGATCAGTTAATCGATTATCGTTCCCCATCCCGATTCCGATCCCACGTTGGCACCACATTTCCAGAAATTCCAGATTTCCATTTCATAATCACACATTCAATTAATCCACCGTTTCCGCAGACAGACAGTTTCCGTAAACCAACCATAACATCATCAATTCATCAAGTTGTATGTACATCATCAACCCATCATCATCATCATCATCATCATTGTGATTTTCATCATCATATTCAGAAAAAACACGAGAAAAATACGTTTCGTTTGTTCGTTAAGAAAATTAGTTCGGACAAATTTTTTTTGAGTTGTGTGTTTTACATAAAAATGTTAATATTTTCAATATATGTATGGTATATAAAACATTTACAACAAATATCATATAATATATATTTTGTATATATGTAAGTATATATATAGATATGCAAGGCAAATGTCTTGGGCAACAAAATAAATTGGAAAAATAAAAAGGAAATCAAACAAACCATTAAACACATGAGCAACAACAATTTATATTCTTTTTTAAATTTTTAGTATCTTCTCTTTTGTTTTTTCTTTATAATTATTGTATGGTAACAAGAAGAATAAGCTTTATTTAATTTTTTTTTTAAATTAAACTTCCTCTTTTAACTCATTAATTGTTGTTATCGAGAATGTTATCGAGCAGCAGCTTTTATTAACAGCAAAGGAGACTGTTAATAGCAGCCGGCTGTGGGGAGTTTTTTAAACATTCTCAGCTGCAAAATTCAAACTCCCCTTATAGTTCATTACTTGTTATCGAGAATGGTATCGAGCAGCAGCTGTTATTAACAGCAAAGGAGACTGTTAATAGCAACCTGCTGTGGGGAGGAGTTTATCAAACATTCTCACCTTCAACATTCAAGATCTCTTTCACATGCAGAGGGAACACACTGTTGTGGGGCTGTTAGTGAACAGGTTGGCAGCTCTGGCGCAGGCGCTGTTAGTGTTGGTAAATACTTTATTGCTGTGGGGGTCGTGTGAGGAAAAGGAAAGGAGAATCGGGAACGAGCGAAGCTATATATCAAGTAGAAGCTGCAGCAGTGAGAGAGAGAGAGAAAAATGCATCGAGTGTGGCTTACAAAAGTCGAGAGTGTCTTTGGAATGCGTGACCTATGGAACAAGGCCGACGAGGTGGCGCTCTTCGACAGCTGGTATTGATCGTGCTGCAGATAGTGCGAGGAGTGTGACGATGGCGGCGGCTGCTGTAGCTGATGTCGCTGGTAAACCGAACTGCTGCCCAGAGCATTGGAACGCCGGCTGCTGTTACTACTGGTGTAACTATCATGCAGATAGCTTGACCCGAGTCCAACTCCGGCTCCGGTGCCAGCTCCCACTCCTCCCATTCCCGGCTTGTAGCGATCAAACTCGCTGAGCACGGCAGCTGTGCGTGAACTGGCGCCCTGATAGCGCAGTTGCTGCTGCTGTTGCTGACGTCGTGTGTCAGCTGCCGCCAGGCGAGCTCCAATGCCACCAAAGGCAAGGGCGCCCGAGCTGGAGGAGTGCAAGATATTGCCGGGCCTATACTTGGACAGATCGTTGCTGCTACTATTGTTGTTGTCGTTGTTGTTGCGGTCTGAGTGAAGCAGAAAACGACTCTTGTTGGAGCTGCTGCTGCCGATAGGTGTCGCTGCTGCTGTCGTTGTGTCTTGCAGAGTGAGGTTAGAGAGAGATGTGGGGAGGAGGGAGGTTGAGTTCGTGTTGGTATTGTTGTTGTTGCTAGTCGTGGTGCCATTGAGAGAAGGAGGAGCAGGTGATGAAGGTGAAGTGTGTTTGGCCTGTGCCGTGTCTGTTGTGTCTTTGGTTAGTTGGACACCAGTTTGTGGCACCTCTGCCTCATCGGAAGAGCTGCTCTCCGACGTGGACGTGGAGGTATCTGAATCGCTATCGTTAGTTACTTTTTTGCTACGCGACTTTTTCTTTGGCGTCTCCTGCGGTATCTCCGGCACCACCTGTTTGGCTGCTTGCTCTGCTGCTCTTTCCTTGGCTTCTGCTTCCGCTGCGGCAGCTATTGCTGCTGCCACTTCAGCTTCCTCAGTCTTTTTGGCCTGCGCCGCTGCCGCCTCCTCCTGCTGCTTGACACGCTCCCTCAGCTCACGTCGCTTCCGCATGCGCTCTTCAAACTTCTTTGCTTCCAGGAACTGATTGTCCTCGCGCAGCAGCAACAGAATGGCTGCATTGTCTTCCGATGAACGATCATCGGCCAGAATCTCACGTTCCTCGGCCGTCAGCTCTGCTGGTGGTGCTGGCTCACGGCGACGATTGGTATAACGACTCCTGGGCGTCATATCGTTTTCCAAATCAAGTTCGGTTCTAGTGTGTCCACCATAGGCACGTGTCGATCGCTGGACTGGTTCATCGTTCGTGCCTCGACGGCCATAGCGACTCGTCGGATACCCTGTGGCACCACCTGCACGCAGTGCATCGTGATAGTCGCTAGGATGATAGCGATTGGTGTAATCCAGTGGATAGCTCTCGTCCACCAATCTATGATTGCCGCTAGTCAGGTAGCCACTATCACTAGAGTCAGCTATATATCGCTGTCGCTGTGCACGTGTCCGATAGGGTGTGCGCTCCTTGCGATCTCCTGCATTGAAGGAGCTCGACGAGAGCTTCGGCTTGCCCAACTGGTGTGTGGTGGCACTGCGCAACAGGGCACTACTACTCCCACCAGCACCATAATCATCTGGTTCCAGTGTCTTGTCCCGATCCTCTTCATGGCGACGTCGTCCCGCCGCACGATCCAATATATTTGAGTATTTGTTCTCCAATCGTGAAACAGCAGACAACGTGGGCGTCTTGTCTCGGTCCAGTCCGAGCAGTTCCCGACGCTGTGCGTCACATAAAGAGAAACCACCACCAGTCAGGTGGGAGGCGGACGATTTAATAGAGAAGGAAAGTGCTTTTCAGCTTGGGTAGCGCTCGTGTGAAACCAATGGAAACCGACAACGTAGACGACGCGACGCGATGTTCGTAAAATATTTTACGCTTCGTCTCTCAGACGCAAGAGCAGAAACGCAGTCCAAGATACAGATACAGAGGAGGCAGGCCCAGCCAGGTGGTAGAGAAATGGATGGAAAGAGAAGACAACGTCCACAACTAGCAATTACAGCAGTCGTCAGAGATGAGCGACATTATTACTAATCTAGTCTATTTTCATAGTCACAGTCATAACTGACTTTCCCCCAAGAGTTCTGCAGGTTTAAGAGCTATTTTGGAAAGGTTTTCTACGAGAATTATGAAGAGGAATATCAGTACGACTGAGTTACTATATCTTTCTTTATTCCCTTTTTTAAGTGAATCGAAAGAATGTTGAAATGGGTTCAGCACATAGCTCTGTTAAGTGGCATTTTCGACTATGACTGTGGCTAATGACAGTGCTTGAACTGGAGTAGCTGCTGCTGGGGGAGGGTTGAGGTCTAGTAAGGTCTAGTTAGCTTCACACACAATTTCACCTGCACTTTCAAATATTATCCAACTCGCTTTCTCCATCTCCAGTGGAAGAATGTTTAAATTTTTAAGCGAATAGGGGGCGGCCTTAGTGGGCGTCTATTTTATTTAGAACGCCTAGCGAAATCTAAACAAAATCTACGGCACGCCGACCTTCAGAGTTTATATATATACAGATGATATATACATATATAAATGCCAGAATATCGTGAAACTGTGAATAGCTTTTTATACATCGCAAAGAGAGAGAGAGAGAGAGGGAGAGCAAAAGAGGGTCAAACACAGAGGGAGAAAGGAGAGTAGAATCGAAAATAAACGCACACGGCAAATAGGAAGATATATAGAGAACATATAGAAGTGATATAAAACGCTTCATGTGGGCACCAGCAGCACAGTGTATACTCGCAGTATATGTATAGGTAGTATCGAGAATACATATACCCCAAATTATATACACCTGCTATATGCACACAGATCTAGCTATACATAGTGTAGCAATAGGGATTGCCAATATGTTAGATTATTTGGAGAGCTTTTCCAACCCTTCCCCTCATAACCCACTTAACCCCTCACTCATTTCGTTCTAAGCTGTGACAGTTTTGGGACAGTGACTTCAATTTCATGTGATTCACTCTCGACAGGTGAAAGAAATATGGGAAAAATAGTTTAGCAAAATTCCAAGAATATTCCTGTGAGTCAGAGAGCCGTCTTTATGATCTGTATCTGTAGCTGATGCTGCGCGTGCAATATCTCTTTCCATTGGTTCCACATATCGAGTGTGCTTTCTATGGTTTCTTACTAACATCTTCTGGCTCCCGCCTACCGCTGCCAAGGCCGCGTAACAGTGGCTTGTAATAACTCCCAACTGGGCTCAGGTGGGTGCGCAGTCTGTCCAATGCATTTGCTGTCGTAGAGCTCTTCTGGTAGCGACCCATGATTGCGGCGGCGCTGCTGCCTGTGCTAGTGCCTGTGCTCGTGGGATGATAGGCCCCCAGGCCTCCACCGGCATAGTAACGTCTGTGGCGATCGCTCATTATGGCTTCACGATCCCGTTCTCTGTCACGTTCACGTTCACGTTCCCTTTCCCTGTCACGTTCCCTGTCCCGTTCCGCTTCCGGCCGCCTTCGACCGCTTGAAGACTTTTCCGAACTGCGTCGACGTTTCTTTTCTTTTGACTGATTGGCTCTGATTTTGTTGTTGCTGTTGTTGTTGTTACTGCTGTTGTTGCTTTCATTCGTTGGGGTCGCAGAGCCGTCGCGTCTTTTATTTTCGTCGTTGTTGTTATCCTCGGCTACGATCCCCGATGCACTAGAAGAGCCCAAAACAAAACAAAGATATTGCTACTCTTCCTCTTTTCTATTCTATTTGTTTTTTTTTTCTTCAGTGTATTTTCGATATTTTCGGTTTATCATCGCGACGCGAACGCGCGCTGCCACGACACGGACCAGATAATAACTGAGCAAAATATATTCAGAAGACGCGACGGAGAAAGAATCGGAAAATATGTTGGAAAAGAAAATGCCGTCGTCGTCTACCGAAAATATTGAGGAATCGTTTTTATTTCTGTGAAAAGTGTGAAAATATTGCGCACTTGCCCAGCTGTGCTGTGCAAGACAAAGAGAACGTAGACAGGAGAGAGAGAGAGAGAGAGAGAGAGAGAGTACTAATGAGTGGGTGGCAGTGGAATGAAATGGATTCTATTCCTTTCATTTATCTACTTTCGTTGTTGAATTGATCGCATTTCCGTCACTTTATGGAACAAGGAAACAACGTTCGAAGAAAGCTTGGAGAAGAAAGCCTTGAACTCTTGAAAAGAAGAAGAACAGTCAGAAAAGAAGAAAGCAATTTCAGGCAAAACAATTACGTTTTATTATAAATAAATAATGAAGAGTAGAAGACTCTGAGAAGAGTCTAAGAAAGCATGAGAAAGAGATTTACGGTAAATTGCGTTTCGTACTATTCGCAAGAGAGCAAATGTCACTCTCGAGAGAGGTACAGAGAGAGAGATAGAGAGCAAGAGATCACGCTTTCTGGCAAACTTAAAAGCTTCACGGCAAAGCTTTTGATCATCCTCCTATTGCAGTTGCAGTTGGGAATCAATAATAAAAGCTTTGCAAATACAATTCTTGACAGAATGAGAATGAAACATACACACAGTTGGTAGGTATATAGTATGTGTGTGCAAATCTACACACATAATGTCATTGGGCTGTGCATGATCGAATGGCAATATTTATTTTAACAACTAACTTTGACAATTTTTTGAACAAGTTTTTAAAAACTTTTGTCGAGTTGCGACAAAGAAAATTCCTTTTTTTTTTTTTACGATATTTCTCTTCAGGCTTTTTTATGTAAAATTATAGGAACTTCCTTTTCACACTCTCTCTTTCACTGCATTTTCTTCTTATCAGCTTGCACAACAAAGATGGGTCCACAGACAATTTTCCACACTTAATTTTAACATTTTTCCATTTAACTTCTTTCAGTTTCGAAGTGCACTCGACTCAGAAATTTCTTTCTTTAGTTTTCAAGACATTTTTACATAATTTTCGTAGTCGATCGACGGCGCGAGACACGAGAGACGCGTTGCTGCACTGCTGCAACTAAGAGGCGAATGACAATGGGGCAAATTACATATTTAAGTTACAAAAACTAAAAGGAAACCAATAAAAAAAATTCGAAAAGCAAATAAAGATGCGCGTCTGGCAACATTTTGACCGAGTTTTTGTTTTTGTTGTTGCTGTGTTTGTTTGACGAAGAACGAAAGCAAAAAAATTATAAATAATTTATACGACGGTGTGTGTGTGTGCGCGCGAGTGTGTGTACGTGTATGTGTAATTAATTTGCTTCATTTCTTCTGCATCGATTACCGATTGCGTTGCAATTGTTGCTGCTTCTGCTGCAGTTGTTGCTGCTGTTGTTGTTGGTGTTGCTGCTGCAATTTGTTATCAGGTCGTTCGCTTGGATTGCGTCGAAAGCGCTGCAGCAAACTGTTGCAGCTTTCGGAGAGCAGCTGCGTAACGCTTGCCGCAGTCGCGCTGCGCATGTAGCGTCTCTGCTGACGCGGCTGCGTTGACGCTGAATCCGCTGCTGCTGCGCTGTCAGCTGTTTTCCTGCCGATGTTGTTGTTGCTGTTGCTGCTGCTGTTTTCACCATTCACTGTGGCGGCATTTGGCAAAATCTTTTCGCTTTTTTCGCGATGGAAACGACTTAAAAATGTGGCCATTTTTGCGCGTGGGTTTCGTATTTTTAATTGCTTCAAAGTTCTACGTATTCACTCTAAGTGTGCATATTCATTTGAGCGTGGCTGTAGCCGTTAGCTGGGGCAATGGGCGGCGCTTCCTCCTCGGACCTGAACCCGATCTCTATCATCGATTGTACTAAATTATACGATTAAATGTTCTCTTGTTTTTCTGGCATTTACTCGAGAATATTTGTGTACAGTGTATATAGTATTTTATTTAGTTATTTAGTATAATAGCGAATATACGTCGTGTAGTTTTGTGTTGTAAAAATAATTGAAATTGTACGATATATTCGGCAGCTTCGACAGAAATAGAAACACACAACAGAAGAACAGAAAAAGAAAGCAGCGATGACAATTTCGATAGTGATTGCGACTCTGAGAATTCGATTTATTTTTTTTTTTTGGAAGCTACTCAGAACTAATTAAATTCTAATGTCAACTTTTCTTTTCTTTTTTTCTTTTTTGTATTTTCAAATGGATTTTCGAGTGCATTTTCCGCTGCTGACGAATTTCACGCACTTTCAGCCATTTGCAGAAGAGAAGAAGACAAAGCAGCAGCGTTCTTCTGCCTTCTTCGTTCTCAAACAAACACAATCCGAAATCAGCGCAACATTTACGAAAGCGCACGCCACAAATACTAATTATAAAAATTGAAAATTTTTCGAAAAAATATCGCAAACAGCAAACAGACGAGCAAACGAAAGCCCCTCAAAGTAGCTGGCGAGTGTTGTGCTCAGCAAAGAACAGAACAGGGCGATCCTCTGCTCTGCCTCTGCTGCCCGATCTCTGAACCGAACCGAACCGAACGTGTAGCCGGGCCTTGTGGCTGCTGCTGCTGCTGCTACCGCCACAACAACAGCGGGAGAGCTCTTCCTCAAACGTCCCCCACTGCCCCTGTCCTCCTCCCCTGCAAACAGTCGCCTCAGTTTGCGGCCAGTTTCTATTATTGTTTGCTAGCTGGCAAAAAAGAAACTAACCACAAACGGGGGAGGGTGCTAAAGATCGGTTTAGGAATACCCTACTTTGCCAGAGAATATATAAAATATAATGAACATTGAATGGATCTATGATATTGTTGACCTAGACATACTTTATACTGATCTTCGTATAATAAATATATGCCAAATCTGTAGGGTGCTGAAGATCGGTTTGAAGATACTATGAATATATTGAATGGGCATCTCGATTAAAATAAATATCATTGCTTATCTAGAAATACTAAAAACTGATCGACATATAATAACAATATACCATATTTAGAGGGTACTGATCATCAGTGCGGGAATACCCTACAGCCAGATAAACTGGGTATAGAACACAATAAATATATTAATGGGGTATAACTCGATTTATAATTATATTGTTCATCTGCTGAATTACTAAATACTGATCTGCATATAATAACTATATACTATATCTGTTGGGTTCTAAAGATCGGTCAGGGAATACCCATCTACGCCTCAGAGTACACACGAGGTATACAATAATATTATGAATATATTGAATGCGGCATCACCTTGATTTGTAATGATATTATTGATCTAGAAATACTAATTATTGAACTACCTATTATAATTAAACTATTTCCCATATCTCTTTAGGGCTTCGTCAGTCGTGCTCGCACAGTGCTCGCTAAAAGTATTCGTATGTGCTGATTTTAATAAGCTTGTTGAATGCTTTTCGAATTACACATTTAAATTATAAATAAATACAAAGTTTGGAAATATTTAAACAGAGCGCAATGAATTGGGGTCGAAATGGAAATGAAAAACCCATTTAGTGTTTCTGTTTCACTTTTTTTTTTGTTGTTCTTTTTTTTCGCCAAATAAACAACATAAATTAAGTGTGAATCTATTTTTAGCGAACCTCAAAATTGACATTGAATTCTCAGTTCGGTTTTCTATTGCCTTTTTCCCTGTGTTCCGATTGTGCAACAAATGCAAGAAGACGCTGACGAGAGAGGCCAAAACTAGTGGGAGGAAGGGGGAGGGCGAGGGCGGCAAGGTAACTGAGGGGCAGATGGGGAAATTACAGTCACACACAGGAAGTGTACTTGGCCCCAAGAGAGATTGCGATCGCGAACGCGCAAAGGCCTTTGGAGTGAGTGCGCAATGAGTCAGTTGTCTATTTTTAGAGGTTAGGTTGAGCTGGTGCCGCCTTCGATAAGGAGGAACAGACAGACAGTCTGAACTACCTCCTTTCTTGCAGTGTATGTTGTTAGTGGCAAACGGGCAAAGCAAGGCATGGCGTGGTGGCGAGTAGGCGTGGCATGTGGCATGTGGCAACATTCAAATGCAAAACACAAAATACAACAAGAATGTGTCGAATTGGAATTGGATCTACCTCGATGAAGTGCAGCCCCAGTACGGACTTGGACATTTCATTTTGTTGCTGTTGTTGTTGATGTTGCTGGTGTAGTTGCTGCTGTTGCTGTTGTTGTGAGTGATTGAATATGACAGAATTGCTTTGTTGCAGTTGTAGTTGTTGTTGCTGTTGCTGATGTTGATGCAGGTGTTGCTGTTGCTTGTGCTGCGGTTGCTGCTGTTGCTGCTGCTGCGCGTAAAACAATGGCGTATTCGCATTGGGATCGTATTGAAACTGCGTATGCGGATGTGGTTGCTGCTGTGGCTGTGACGGCAACTGTTGCTGGTACTTGACAGAGTGACTCGGCTTCGGATATGCATACGGATCGAAGGTCTGCAGCGGTTTGCGTTCATGTGTCAACTGGGGCAACTGTTGCTGCTGCTGTTGCTGTTGCTTGGGCATGTTGTAATAGTTGCGACTCATCACGCCAAAGCTGTGCTGCGTCTGTGGCTGCAACATTGTCGGACGCTGAGCACTGGTGAAGGACGCCGAGTGAGTGAGAGGCGGAGGTGCAGCGCCAACTGTGCGTGGGCAGTTGCTGTTGCTGTTGTTGTTGTTGTAGCTACTGCTGCTGCTGCCGTACATTTGTGGCACCATGCCCGGCATTGGTGGTAGAGGTTGTTGCTGCCCAAACTTGTTCTCCTTATTCGTGTTGTTCCGCTGCAGGAACATGGCCAAATTGGAGCTGGACTTGGGTGCCTGCTTGGACACGTGCGAGGAGGAGTACGATTGCTGCAGCTTGTGCGGATGTTGCTGCTGAGCCATTGAGTGTTGCTGCTGTTGCTGCCCCATTGAGTGTTGTTGCTGCTGTGGCTGGAAGGGATCGCTGTTGCAGGCAAATGAATTCCAGTTCAGGAAGGTTCGCTTCTGCTGCGGATAATGCTGCTGCTGCTGCTGTTGTTGTTGCTGCTGCTGCTGCAACAGTCGCTGGTAGCCCAGAGACAACTGAGAGGCAGAATTTGATTTACCAATGGGATGAAAGCTCCTTTGTTGAGGCTGCTGTTGTTGCTGCGGTTGCTGCATCACTTGCACTGGCACCGGAATCTGCGACTCTGTTGCGAATTTCCCTACTGCGTTGCTTGTTGCTGTTGCGTCCTCTTTGTACTCAGTTGATGCTGCTGCTTTAAGCGATTCAGACATGTTGCTGCTGTTGTTATTGTTATTATTGTTGTTGCTGTTCAACTTGAGCATGTCGTTGAGAGATTTCTCTAGCTTATTGTCCACATCTTTCTGTCGCTTCGTAGCTGCTGCTGCTGCTGTTGTTGTTGTCGTAGTCATTGCTGCTGCTGCGGCTATTGGCACTTGCTGCTGCTGCTGTTGTTGGGGTTGCTCTGCTGTTGTTGCTGAGGGTATGTGAAACGATGAAGTAAACTTGGATAACTGCGGCAGGTGAGTGCTGCAACAGTTGGTGACAGTAAAGCTGCTGCTGCTGACGCTGCTGTTGCTTTTCTCCGACTTGCGCTCTAGCGACGACTCTGCAATTGTAGCACTCACAGGAGCAACTGTTGCAGTTGCTGTTGGTTTGGCTGCGTCGGCTGTGGCACGACGGAACAGCGGCACGCAGGAGCTGCTAGAACTCTTGAGAACGCCTACAGGCTTGCTAACAGCAGGTGCCTGTTGCTGCTGCTGCGACTGTTGCTGCAGCGACTTGTTGTTGGGGATTGGCTGCTGCTGCTGCGGCGACAGCAATATGGCCGAATTGGATGTGCTGCGCGTGAGCGATGGCAGATGCTTCATGTAGCAGGGTATGTGAGTGCGACTAGCGCTGCGTAGCAATGGAGCTGCTGCTGTTGTTGTTGTTGCTGACGGCAACATGACGCCACCATTTGCATTGCCAATACCCGAGAGACTTCCCGGCATGTGCGTCATGGAGCTGCTCTTGTTAAGTTGCTGCTGCTGCTGTTGACCTGCTGTCTGCAACTGTTGCTGCTGCTGCTTGACGGGCAGACGACTGGTTGTCGTCGTGGACGGTTGCTCGTTGCAGACAATCAGTTTGTAGAGATCATCCTTGGTCACGGCTTGCCTGACCTTCAGATCCAGCTGCGATAACGATGCGTTCTTCTGCAGCCGATGGCTCTGCTGGGGCTGGTGCTGTGACTGCGGCTGCTGCTGCCTCTGTAGCTCCTTTTGTGCCGCCTCTGCCACTGTGGGATCGAATATAGCCAGCTTCTTGGCCGTCTTGGCATCCACCTTGAAGGGTTGACCTGCATCGCCCAACTGTGCGCCACAGATCTTCTCATAGTTCCAAAACGTGCGCTTCGGGGTCTGACGCTTCTGTGAGCTGCAAAGATTCTCGCTCCAGAAGTCGTTCATCAGTTGCTTGTTCAACGATAGATTCGACTCGGAGTTGGGCATGTTGGAGCTGGAGATGCTGCGCTGCAGCTTGGACTGATCCGTGTTGAAGATCGAGGGATAGGCCAATCGAGGTGTACGACTGCTGTTGACAAAGTTAATCGAAGATGATTTGGATAGGCCACTGCCTCCTGTTCCTACTCCTGTAGCCATCCCTCCTCCAAGCACTCCTGCACCTGCCTGAGGTGCTCTTCCCGGCACAGACTGCTGGGAGTTAGACTTGGTCAATTGCTGCCGCTTCAGGCGATCGTAAAGATCCTCGCACTCCTGAAACTCCTTGTGCAACTTCCTGTCCAGCTCACTGTAGTCGGGCAGACTCTTCAGATACTTGTTCATCATTTCAATCTCAGCATCATAGAAATTCGCATCCATCTTGGCACTGCTCGTCGCCGCGGCAGACTTCTCCTCCAGCTGTTGTTGCTGCTGCAGCAGTTTGTCCAGGTTGATATCGCCTCCAATCGCCTTCTGCTTGGGTGCACGGCAAGGCACCGGCGGCGGTGGCGGTGACGAGGAGGGCGTGCTGCATGACGACAGCGATATACTAGAGGCCGGACTGCGTGCTACAGCGGGCGTGGTTATGGTCCCCGTGACTGCATTGTACGCCAGCGGATGATGTTGCTTGCGCGGTAGCGGTGGCGTTGACTTCGGGCTGCTCGGCAGCAATGGACGATTCTTGCGGTGCGTTAGCGGCGAGGAGACGGGCGACCGGACCGCTCCCTTGTTATTCTCCGGTAAACTTGAGCTCAACACCGACGCGAACTGAGGCGACACCACCTGGAACAACTGTTGCCCGCCGCCGTTCTGCTGCATATTGCTTGTTGCTAATGTGGTGGCCTCTTCAACAGGCTTCACTGTAGTCTCTTGGGCGGGCTGCGGAACTGCCTTGGCAGCATCTTGACTCATTTGCACTGCTCAACGTACCCGCGCGACCTGCGATGCGAAGGTAACCACGATCTCTGGTCGTGCGACACAATCCTACGGTGCCAACGGTAAAACCTTCTCCTATTTATGCACAATCGGTTATCGGTAATCGGTTACACATGCTTGCGATTTCTCTCAAGGCTCTGAAGCCCTCAGAGAAACCGCACTTTATTTCTATTCTTGGATATACGTTTTTGGATATATCCTATTTAAAGGAAGAGCCCACCAACGTTCAGAGAAAAACGCACTTGAACCGCACTTCAATCACAGGCAGCATGTGTGTGTGTGTGTAAGTGTGTGTGTATGTGCTTTACAAACGATCATTGATCGTGTATTGAGAAATGTTTAAATAGATTGCGAACAAGTCACAGAGAAAGAAGGGTGGAGGAAAAAGGGAGAGAGACGACACCTACGACTTCACTAGACAAACGAACAACAGATCAGACCAGATTAGAGATCGAACCGAACGAACGAACGATAAACAGGTGATGGTGATCAAGTCAAACGCAGGATAAGATAAGAACGTCACAGAGAGTCGGGGGAAGTTCGGACAGAAACCAACCTGGAGATACTGCTCCGGTATCTTACTGTTCTTCGGCACAACTATCTTTTTGATTATTATGATCTTGTCACCCTCGATCTTTGTTATGGTTATGGGTACACCTGGCTGTGGACGTTGTGGCTTTGCCGGTGCCGCTGCAGGTCGATTGACAGTGCGCACCACTTGTGGCCCGGTGAGGATGCCACCTGGGGAGGGTTTAACTGCCGGCGGAGCAGGTTTGGGCTTTGGCTTCGGTGCCGGTTTGTATTCCTTGTGATCGCTGCGCACGATCGAGAAGTGATACAGAGGTTTATCATCATCCAATATGCTCTTCTGTGGCACTGTCTTTTTCTCTACTTTGCGCAGCACTACTCCTAGCATGGGAGAATCTTTGGGTTTGATGGTGATCGATCCACTCGGTGCCGTCACCCGTTTGAGAGAGACGCCGAGATTGGCACCCACGGGAGGTGGCGTTCGTGTGCGATGTACCATTTTGCCGCTTGGTATCTCACGATATCCACCATCTGGTCTGCCGTCAGTTCCGGTATATGCATCCGTGGTGTCCACTTCCGGATTGCTGTGCAGCGTGGGCTCAGGTGCCACCAGTGGCGATGGACCCGGAAACAGAGACGTCAGACTGCTTCGACGTCGATTTATGTTCGGTGCCGACACAGTCTTGGACAAAGGAAACTTTCCAGTTCCTGCTGCTGCTGCTGTTGGAGGTGTTGACAGATCGCCACGATCTGTTGTGCTGGCCGTGCTGCCCCTTCGGCTGCCACTGACGCTGGCCGAGTTCATGCTCCTGACGCTCGAGCAGCTGTGCAGGCGTTCGGGTGCGGCGCTCCTTTCGTCACGATCCTCACGGCGTAGTACTGGAGAAGTGCTCCGCTCCCGGCTGCGATTGTGCGAGCGTGCATCGCGGGCTGCGCGCTGCAGGCGCAACAGTTCAATGGAGTCCGCCAGATGTGAGTTGCTCTTGGCTGGAGAGGATTCCTCCGATTCCACGGCCTCATCATTGTCAAGTACATTGGGCAGTGAGATGAGACGATCACGGGGAGCTGCACTGGCTGGCAATGCACCTCTCTGGGTATTTTGTGCTGCCTGTTCTGCCTGCTGTCTTGCACGCTCTTCCTCCTCCTCCACCTCCTTTTGCAGCTGCCTTTGTCGTTCGACTTCCAGCACGCGCTGCAGTTGCTCCTCAGCTTCTAAGGCAGCACGAGCCCGTGCTCGTGCCACAACCTCAGCTGCCTTTGCCTCCATTTCGGCTCGATTACGAGCCTCTGCCTCAGCTGCTGCTGCGGCACGCAATTTGGTTAGCTCTGTGGCCGTCATCTGTTTGATGCTCAGGCGCCGTTCCGAGTCGATGATCAGCTGGATCTGTGCATTCTCCTCTGGCCGAAGATCAGCGCAGCTGAGTGCGATTAGTTCGCTTAGTTCGTTGGACATCGCGGCTGCTTTAAATATACAACACGTACGTCTCCTCTATATCTATCTACTATATCTATATATATTTTCCGTTTCAGTTCCGTTCCAATCCGTTCTGATCTGATCTGTTCTGCTCCGATCTGTTCTGTTATCTAATTGTTTTACTGCAGAGCCCAACAACGAATTGCGTTGGGTTCGACTTGCTTGGCGCGACTCGCGAGGCAGTTGCCGTTTGCAATAAAGAAAACTGTTCGGAACTTCTGGGGAAGGAACCAAGGGAGTGATGTGGCAAGCGACAGGAGGGGGAAAGGGGTGAAGGGGCGCTGTGTGCTCAATGTCAATGCCTCATTGGCATTTTTGGCAAGGCAAATGCGCAATGCATGTCGTCTAATTCGACGTGACTTATTAATTGATCAAATCGATCGCGAGCCAATTGAAAAACACTTTTCTATTTCCTCCTCGACCCCAAGTACAAGGCGCAGTACACATAGATGTCTATACCTCCTATACCTGAGGAATCTGTGGCAAACAACACACACACACTCATACACCACATGTATAGCCAAAGTTTTGTAAACAGCAAAAGGCTGATCGAACTAACAAAACAGGGCGCCAACGCCTCTGGTCGCTGCCAGATCCGAAACGATCCCACACACACCTTGCCCTATATATAGAGAAAGAGAGTGAGTCTGGACGATATACTATACACAGCTACGTACACAAATATATATCCACAACATGTGTGTATGATTTGTACATGTCGCTGCTTTTCCTGAGTTCAAAATCTGTTTTTATTTTTAACAAAAAATCGAAAACGCGTACGTAAATTGGCGCAGTCGTCGGTTTTATATGCGATACACATGGAAATATCATATACTATATATTAACTGTATACGTCTTTCCAAACAGAAAGCCGAAAGTCGAACGATTCCAAGTAAATGCTGTAAACTTTCAGATGACTTTATGATATCATCATAATTATTATAAATATTTATATATTTTGAAAATTTCGAGGATCTACAAAAAGTTGTAAAATTTACAACTAAAATTCAGGTTCATTGCGCCAATTTCGACTATTTCGCAGACTTTGCAGACTCACTTGTCAAATCTAAACATAACACACACATACACACACACACGTGTAAAGAGCTTCCCTCATTCCCACCTCGGTTGGTTTTTCCCCCCATGTTTGTATATGGGCAATATGTGCTTGACTTTTCGCTATGTTTTGTTGTGGAAATAACGCGCTATACCAAAAATAAATCCAAACATTACAAAAATAACTAAGGAAAATTGCTCAGCAAAGCGAGAAGGAGAAGAAGAAGTGTGAAAGGAGAGAGAGGAGGAGCATCAAAGATCAACATGATGTAGTCGCTGCCGACAGAGATGAATAATCCCCACACGGCTGATCTCTGGTACATATAGTGAATATATACTACGCATGCTTCTACGAGTGTGTGTGTGAGTGTATGTTCCATTCGTGTAAGTCACTCGTTCTTCTTCTTTCTCTTGTTGCGCTGTGTGTTTATTAGTTCTGAGTTTTTGTTTTGATTTCCCTGGCCGCTGCTCATTGTGTGCGTGTTTTCCTCTGTCTCTGCTCTTTCTCTCCTCTCTATGTAATTCCTAGTTTTCAATTCGATGCTGTTCCTATTCGGATAACCTGCGAATTTCAGGTGCTATATAAACCAATGTGCAATCAGATTTTGTTGTTATTCAACTAGCGTTAAAAACCAATTGAATATTTTGAGACAATTGACGAAACAAAGTATCGCAAGTACTTTTGAGTTTGTTTCTTTTTTGATTTTTTCGGTTTTTGTATTTCTATGTTGTTTTATTTTTTTTTTTTGTATTTTTTATTGTGGTTTCGCGGCACTTTTGTAGTTGTATTGCGGATTGAATTTTATTTTTAAAGCACTTAATTTATTTTCCTCTCGTTTTTCGGTTTCTTTGGCTGATTATATCACGATTGACGTTAAACAATTCTTTTAGTTTTTTGTTTTTAAATCTTTTACATATAGAAATGTATTTTTCTGTGGATTTTCCCCATGAAGTAATCGCTACACATGTATGTATTTAGTAGATTTTCCTTAGCAGACACACACACACGCACACAAACACCAAGAAATATCAACAAATTCGCGACAGTAGAAGCAAAAGACAGTGGGCCCGAAAATGAGAGAGACAGAGAGAAAGAGAGGGAGAGAGAGCGACGCGTGCAGGCCACGTACCGTTACACGTTAAAGGCCTCAACAACGACGACAAAGACGGCGACGATCAACAACCGAAGAACGAAGATTTGAATCTGTTTCTGTTTCAACTTTGAGAAATTCAGAAAAATTGTGTTTGGTTTGGTCTGTGATATTTTTAATTTTTCACAGTTTCCTGAGCAAACGGCAAAAACTGACGCTAGGTGGAGCAGCTGCGCGCGCAGCACTGTGTACAGTTCTCAATTCTACACGATTCTCTTGAGAATTGATCGATTATACTTAATATAACATTTACACACTTAAGTATGGTTTCAGTTTTATAAAAATATGGAAATATCAGTTCTTATTTGCCACTTCTCGATTATTTGTTCATTTATTTTCTCTTTGTCAGTCTCGGCCCACTGTGCACCACGATCAGCTGGCCAGAGAGCGAGCGAAAGAGAGGGTGAGAGAGTACAGCAAGAGAGTGTTGGCAGTGTTAACAATGTGAACGAAGGAGGAGACATGTAAAGCACACATAAAGCGAGAGTAAACGAGAGAGAGAGAGAGAAACAGTGAGAGAGGAAAGCACACTCACTAAAAAGTCATTGAGATGATCGACAAAGTATTCCTCGAGTATCCAACTATCACCGGCATATCTGTCTACCGGCAGATCGCAGAGTGCCACCAAGTCAAATAGATTCCTCTGCCGCTTCAGCAGCAGACAGCGACTGATCTCGGTTCGATCCTCGTCTAACTCTGGTATCTTCTCCTCTTTGCCCTCGCTACAGCTCTGCCCCTTGTGATGGCCATTTGAAGGTAGTGGTGGTGGTGGCGCCACCACAAGCAGGCGTTCCAATTGATGAAAGAACTGAATCTTGACAGTTTGCTACGCTAATCTACGCGGTACTTGAAATCCTCCTCAATTGGCAGCGAATCGAGAAAAGACTGACTATGTCGAATTGTCAAATGATCAATTAAAGAACAAACAATAAGAGAAGAGTAGAGAAGAAGAGAAGCAAAGAAGAAACGAGGACAGCAGCAAGGCGAGGGCAGGGCAATTAATTCTGCAGATTATCATCGACACATCGACATCGACACAGAGCACAACATGGAGGGAATTAGTCGAATGCGAACACGTAGTATCTCAACTATGCCATCGCCATATAGCCATCTCCCACTGTAGAATTGTTTAATGAAACGGGGTCACAGTTGACATTTCATGAATTCGACCTATTCACAATGATTCAGTGGGCTCTCAATGGATATTTGAGCAGTGCGATAATCTTCTTGCTTTGTTCTTACAGACTTTTGACAGCTTTTAATGCCATGTGACATAGTTAATAGACTTCCCCCCCTCCCCATTCTTATCAAGCATTCACTTCAGCAATTATCAGTACTTGAAAGTGACTCTTTATCAACTGTCCTTGTAATAGTTGGTTTCATATTTGAGCTTTGAGTTTATGAGTATTAAAATATTCATGCTTACTAAATGGATTGATTTTTGAAATCCCCGCGTCTGTTCTAGTTACAGGAATGAGTTGACATAACACAGAAAATTAAATTTACATATAAACAGACTGAATTCAGATTGATTAAGCAAATGTCTAATCACTAAAGATAAGCCACGAGCGACCCCCTCTGTCAGATAGAGAGGGAGAGAGAGAGACACGAAGGCAATACGTTGAGAGATTTTTTTTTGTTATTGGCTAAAGAAAACACAGACTACACGAGGAGTGAGACACAGGTGCAACAGATGGCGTGCTTACAAGGTAATCGCTGTCATGATCGACAAAGTATTCGTCGACAATCCAATCCTCAGTGTAAGGAAGGTACCTCAGAGAGGAGTTCTCTTTAATCAGATCGCGACAATGATCAATGCGACGCGGTGCAGGCAGTTCACGCATCTTAATATAACAAGGAACTTGAGCACTCTCGAACTGTTTAGCAGTCAGTTGCGACTTTTCCAAATAACGCTTGAAGAAAAGCATTATGCTGAACGATCGCGATCGTATCGGGCGATGCTAGTGCGAAAACTGATAGAGAAATACAAACAAACTTGCAACGAAATTGGCAAGCAACGTAAGGTGAGGCAGATGCGTCAGCTGCGATACATGTGACGCAGAAAGAGGAAGAATAGATGGGAAGAACTGTTATTGAGAGCAACTACTAGATAGGTTACAATCGAGACCTTTAAAAGGGTTACTTAATCTTCTAAAAGAAAGAAAGAAGGGATGGGAAGAATTGGTACTGAGGGAAACTACTAGATGGTTTACAATCGAGACCTTTTAAAGGTTTTCTTAATCTTCTAAAAGGAAGGAAGAAGAGAATTGGTACTGGGGGAAACTACTAGATAGTTTAGGTACAATCGAGACCTTTTAGAGGTTTGCTTAATCATCTTCTGGTTACCATACAATTATTTTCTTTTACTTGTCACATTCATCATTCATTGTTGTGATTTGCTCTATGTTTGTTCTTTGATTTGATAAAGGGGCAAAATGAAAAGTTTTTACCTTAGTTTGCGATTGGCGCTGTTGGTTACGCCCACTATCGCGCTCATCCTTCCCAGGTCTATCGCGCTGACGACGTCGGGAGCTTGAGTGCGATGCCTCATCTCTGTAGCGGTACTTGTGTTGGCGCCGACCTGAGGCTGGCGATTTGCGATGAGAGCGTTTCGAGCGCTCTTTGCGCCGGCGCGATGAAGAGAGGCTGTCATCAAAACTAAAAGAGAGAGAGAGAGAGAGAAAGGGAAAAGTAAGTTAGTAAGGAATACACTACAAGACTCTTAGGAGCCTCTTGCTATAACGGATACCAGCGGGTTACATCAGCTGGCACAGATATATATGCAGATATATAGATGAATGGCCGACCTTGACGTGACGCCCAGCAGCAACTGCTGTCGAATTACCCGGCAAATGGACACGGTCAACGGAGAATTGAGAATTGAACGGCAATCGGAGTCGACATGGAAAGCTACTTAACAGCTAAGCTGCTGTTTCTGCCCTCCTTCCCTCGCTGGCCCATCAACGGATTCTTGAGTAGCAGCGCGTGTGTTGGCGAATATGCGATACTGCGTTACCAATCAAGTTAATCAACTTGGCCGGATGGCTGCCCACCATGAGCCCGCATGAGCGACGTGCCTCAGAGAGTGGCAGAGCGGAGAGTGAAGAACGGAGAGTGGCGAATTGGAGAGTGGAGCGTGGAGAGTCTTAAGACTGCCAAGTGGCAAGAGAAGGCATATGACATGTCATAAAAGTCGCACTTGAAAGGTTTAAAGTACTAAGGGGGAGGGAGCAAGGCCAGAAACTGTGTCAATAACAAAAGGTAGCCACATTACATCAATAAAACTCACACAAAGCGGCACTCAGTGGGCGTAATGGTCAAATTTCAATCTAATTCTTCTTATTAATGATTCATAATTTCCAAACATTCATTATGAATTACTTATTAGAAATATAAATCTTCAAAGGCATTTTTATTTCAATTAAAGGCCGCTATAAAGTCAAACGCGCCCACAGTGCACTGCAGTCACTCAATCAGTCAGTGGCCACCAGGCGAGCCAAGATCTCGCTGCCAACTCTCTGCGTTGAACTGATCCCCAGCTACGATAACTGACCTAGCCAGGCGTTGCCCCTAAAACAGCTGCTGCTCTCCTCAAGAGCTCAAGATACACAGCTCACACACAGTAGATATTATGACAATATGTTTGTTTGTTTGTTTGTGTATTTGGTGTTGAAATCGCCCACGTGCTTCAAGAGCGCGTCGCTAAATTTGGTCACAAAAATTATGAGAACGCAACGAAGCTGAAAGTGACTTTGACTACAAGTACGTTACACTCACACACACACAAACATACACACAAACACACATATAGCGACAAAGTCAATCACATGCACAGCTGCAACGCCTGCGCTCAGTTCAAGCTAGAAAGAAGTCAGCGCCCCGTTCCGAATACGAACGTAGGCTCAAATCTCTTTCAATTTTCGGTGTACAATTTCCAGTTTTCGGTCTTAGACAACAAAAGTGATTCGGCTTTTCGAGACTGGCGTCTGGTGGAGGCCCCTATAAGGCAATACGGTAGTTAATAAGCAGAATATTTGGCGAGGGTAGTTTAGTAACTATTGAGAGAACGTTCGAATGCTTTCAGTTACTGCAGATTTATAAGAGAACTAATGATAAATTTGTTAAAATAATAATATAATACTTTATAACAGAACTTATGATACATTTGGTATGGTAATGATATAATAATAATATACTACTACAAATTTATAAATGAACTAACGACAGATTTCCTATAAGTCTCGGCCAACTCTTGATCAACCCGTGCTAGGCACTCATAGGCGGAAATATACGAATTCGTGTTCTGATCAATCTTGAAAGATTTTTTGATTAATGACGCGACGCGTGCAAAGTAGAACAACATTTATGGCAATCTTTAATTGGATATTAATGATGATACGCCGATTTGGACTTGTGAAACTGTTCGCACTTGCTACGAAAATTAATCCCAACACACTCGATAAGTAGCCAACAGAGCAATAGACCGATTTGGGCAGAATATATTGGAACTGTCGGGTAATTGGCCGGGTAGATATTACTGTGGCTTAAAACAACTAGTTTTGGGGGTTATAAATAGTTACGAAATCAAGAGAGAGAGACAGAATGAGATTAACTATAGTTTATATCAGTAAACCTATGTTAAACCTATAACGACCATTAAACCAATAGTAAACCTATAGCGCCATTTGGCAATTTCGCAAATATCTTTATATTTGCTTTCACAGGAAGTTTGCATGTTGACAGATCACACGAGTTGGTAATAATAATGTCAAACAATTCCGGTTGACAGTGCCGCACCCATTAGCTTTATTCTTTAGTTATAATTCCTTGCAAATCTCTTGAAGATTGCGACTCTTTTTCGCAATTGACTTTTAAATTTCACAAGATGTGTCCAAGCCAAGCCCCTTTTCCAGGGTATCAACTTACTGAGATAAGTAAACATGCGCAATGTTTATTTATCATTAATTATGTTTCCTTGGCCCTGACCTATTATTCAGTTTAAAACAAACTCTGATATAATTCCATAATGAGATTTTCTCTTTAACGAATAAGGACAATGAGATAAATATGAGTGCGGAAAGGGTTTTGAAATCGTTGTTTAACCTAATTTTGTTACTTAAGTTACTTGAGTAACCTATAAGAAAACTGATGATACATAAAAATAATGATGATAAATGATTTACTAGTTTCACAAACATAGACACCCTGTATCAAGAATGAGGATTAGCTTCTCCTGCATACCAAGCAACTCCCATAATCGCTTGCATATGCTCGCTAAATGGTCTCAGAATCGTATCTTTAACTTCTGCCGTTGTGCTTTTGAGTTATGAGATTAATCATACGAGAAACCAGTTTTGGTTCAGTTTGAATTTACATACATAGAGCACTGCGAGGCAGCGCGCAGTCAAGACACTTTAAACCCACCAGCTGAGAAATTATTGTGTTTTATATTTATTTTTTTTTTTGTATTTTGTGTTGACCCTGAAACTGCCATAAATACATTAAACAAATGCGAACACATATGTACCACATACACATACACTTATGCACTCCTCCATCTCCCCTCCCTTTCCCTGCACGACAATAAGCGCTAAACATTTGTTCGATATTGTACTTCAATTGTACTGCGAACATATATTCTTCACTGCTCGATCAGCGATCTCAGCAGCTTAAGGTCGAGTGAGAATTGAGAAACCACAACGATGAATTTATAGGAAATTCAGTTCTATAGTTATACAGACATATATTTATATCTGAATAAGGAACAATTACACATAAAATATAGAGGAAATACCGAAGGATCGCCACAACCAACAAACTAATATAGAACTTAAAGAACTTATTTATATCTTTGTTAGGGTATTTATGTCTCGACACCCTGTATTTACTACTAATTCTCTGATTCGTTCTTTTTCCTCTTTATTCCAAAGTAGAGGTCAGTATTATTTCAAACAGAAACATAATGAGAAACCGGAATTTTTGGTTTATCTTGGACTAAAAGCAACACGATGACAACAACGATAGCTCGAGCCCGACAGTGACTCGCGTCTGGGTTTATTCCTCCAGCTGAGTGCCGTTACAATCATTGTAAATAATAAAGAAAATGCAAAGAGCGGTATAAAGAATGCATAAGTAAATATAAGAAATATAAAAACGTATTGGGCGCACGCGGCGTATGAGTAACGGCGTTATGTAAATTTATCAGCGACAGCGTCGAGGCGAATCGAGGGCGTCGCGGCGAGCCTTTGAGTTCGCCCCATGGCACTCAAGGTCAATGGTTGCGCGTCTGCGCAACACGATCGGACGACGGCCGATCAAACAGATGTGAGAGCAAAGCAAACAAAGCAGTAGGAAGAAGGAGGCACTCAACTATGAAGAGTGAGCGAGATGGCAACACTTGGCCAGAGACTGACAACCGCCCAGTTTTATGAGCTTTGTGCGTCAGGAGCCAGTGCTGAGTCAGCGACTCTCCACTTGCCAGTCTCCAAGTCTGCCCAGTCTCGCAGTCT
This sequence comes from Zaprionus ornatus, assembly GCA_018904035.1. NCBI lineage: Eukaryota > Metazoa > Arthropoda > Insecta > Diptera > Drosophilidae > Zaprionus > Zaprionus ornatus. The sequence goes on along the minus strand of JAEIFZ010000115.1, from coordinate 4,345,043 downwards.
TTGACTGTCTCGCGCTGTCTCTCTCTCTTCCTCTCTCGTCGCTCTGTCTGCCTTGCAGCGGAGATCTCCACGTCTGTCTCTGCGGTTCAATGAACGTGCTGTAATGTAATGTACGTACACTCTGTACAGTGTACACTCTGCTCTACAACACTCTGTCATTACAGTTAACAAAAACAAACAAACAGTTAAGCGAAACACAGCGAAATCAACAAGCCAAAAATGCGAAATTGGTCACAAATGGCCGCAGTTGCCCTCAGCTCTCGTTCGGTTTTAGTCAAAACAAACAATTCAAAAAAGGAAGCAACCAAATTTTGCTACAGCTACAGTGAACACTCAATAAACTGCGTACAGAGAGATATTATCGCTGGCATTTGCATTTGTAAAGCGCACCCACAGTACACAAAAAAAAAAAGATTATTCGATATTGCATTCACATTATTCACATCATTGTCCATGTTATTGTTATTCCGTTGTTGTTGCTGTAGTCAATCAACTTTTGGCGTTTGCTTTTATAGGAAGTCAATAAAGCAAATATATAAATCATTTCGCATAAACATTACTCTCCTACCTCCCGCCCCGCAGCACCTCGAGACTCTCCACGGGGTGTTTCGGGGGAGCACTTAAAGTTGCATGTGTAAATTTTCGGCCTGCCTTGCAAACGTCGGAACTGCTCGAGAAAAGTCGCTTAAATCGTTGTTCTAGTCATGGTTCTTATTGTTGTTGTTGTTGTTGTGGCTGCCGGCAGTAGCAGCATCGTTTATAGGCGTATATGGAGTGTGGAGACAAGTCCGGTTTGTTTTGGAGCGCGATAAACGTCAGATAAACGAGCTCGAGAGCTCGAAACAGAAGCGAGTGAAACGAAACAAAAGACAAGAAACAGACGTAGTGGAGGTCCCCTACCACCCTCCCTCGCACAACCAAAGTTGTTGGAACTAAGGTAATAAAGAGGGAACATCTCAGCAATTTAAAGACGTTTACGACACTATTTTGGGTTAAACAGAAGTAAAGTTATCATAATTCTAAGCAGGTTCTTTAAAATAAAATAATAATATTATATTATACAATCTGACTCGATCACAATAAAGAACAGTTGTAGAGTAAGTTAACCTAAACAAGAACTTTACTGTAGATGAAACTGAAGAAAAGCTTTCATTATTTTAAACAGATATCATTAAAAGATGCTACGATCCGGAAAGCAACTTAATAACAGATAGAAATCGGTGCTGATTGTAATAAGGATTAGAATAAAGAACAGTTCTGTGTTACTCACTCAAGAGAACAAACAGAGACAACCCTTTCAAAAGAACTGAACTTTAATGTAGGTAAAATAGAAGCAAAGCTTATATAATATATAATATGTATTAAATGGTTATTTCAAATGAATATTATTAAAATAAAAGGAATCTTTTTTGGCTGTAGTAGGTCTGAAGTATGTTAACCTTAAGAAGAACTTGAATATAGATACAACAGAAGACAAACTTTTATAATACTTAATAGACACTACAAAAATCTGTTTCGATTTCCATTCAGCATTAATTTATATAGCGAAAGCAACATAAAGTATAAATTCAATGAAGAAAACAATTCTGGATGTAATAGAACCCATAATAGAAATCAATTTGTCCGGTTAGTTACCCCTAGAAGGCACCCACTATGACTCTATTGAACTGAGGTTCAAGTCGGACTACTAATGAGGCCGTATGAAGTGAACCGAACTGAACCAAAAACCAAACCAAACAGAAATCATGGGCAGCAATGAAGTGTGTGCCCCACTCGTAAGAGTGGAGAGCGAATTGAGCCGGCGGCACGTAGAATATGATTATGAGCGGCGCTTATGCTGACCAAAGAGTTGAGTTCAGTTGAGGAACTGTGCGCCATAAGTGGCCTTCACATAAGTAGGGGCGGCGTGCTTGACCAAATTTGGAATGGTGTGGAGAGATTCTCTACGAGGAACGAGTTAAGTATGAAGTGCTGACAGAGCGCTTAGTCATCAGCAGCTGATGAGCTCTGAATCTTCGTCTAGATCTCCAGTTTCCCCTCACTGTTTCCTATGGTACTCACTTATACTCACACGTCGTGGAACCCGCCAAGTGCTCGGAGCGACGTCGCGTCTGCTGCTGTTTTGTTGCTAGCTGCAGATTATTGTTGTTGCTGTCCGCAGCTGCTGCTGCTGATGTTGGCAACAAGACGCGGTCGGGATAGAGCGGCTTGGGGGCCCACGATGCTGCAGCCACATAGATGTCCGTGTGTCGAGGTGGTGTGGGTGGTGTCTGTGGCTCGGGCGTGCCGGCTGCATAGCTATAGTATCCATCTTCGGGCTCAGGCTCATCCACCACGGGGAGTCGAAGCTTCGTTGTCGTTGTCGGTTTTGATTTCGATGTTGTTGCTGTTGTTTTCGTATTATCGCTGTAGAGATAGTCATACATGGAGCGTGCATATTTGCCGCTCTTGCGTCGCTGCTGAGCGGGCGTTAAAGTCGGATTCTGCAGCTCATCCTGTTCAGGCGTGGCACGTATCCAACTGCTGGCAGGAACATATTGCCGTTGCTGCTTGTGGCTGTGCACTACCTTTGAGAAGTCCACATAGAGTGCCTCATCTTTGGCAGGCTTGCGCTGGAACTCATCCTCATCGTCTTGTCCCACCGAACTGTAGAAACTATAGTTGCTTGATGACTGTGAATAGGATCGATTGCGGCAGCCATAGAACTCATCTTCAAAAGGTAATCCTTGTGGGAACTTCTTCGAGTATGCCTTCTTCAACCTTGGCGAATCATGCGAATCACTCGAGCCAGTCGAGGATGCGCCACAAGCCTCCGCCTCCACAACTGGTGCTCCTGCTCGCTGCTGCTTGGGCGTGCTCTTGAGATCATTGGGCTGTTGTTGCTTGCGTGGTGGCAGTGGTGCTGGATAATTCTTAGTGGAACATCGCTGTGTATTCCTTGCCACCGTGGGACAGTTCTCTTTGGCGTAACGGGCACTTGTGGCCTGATAGCTACGCTTGGCAGCCTGCGGTGTGGGAGGATTCTGTTTGCGAACAGGCACCAGCGTGGGTGGTGGTGCTGGTGCTCGGGGCTTGCCGTAGCGTGAGCTGGAGGAGGGGCAGGTGGATGAAGTGGCACAGGCGCTCTCAATGCGCCTTATTAGCTTTGGCGTTAACGGTTTAACATTGCGTTGCTGCTGCTGCTGTTGCAGTTGCAGCGGCAATCGGTTGCTGCTGCAGTAGCTGCTGCGCCAAGGCTGCTGCCTGCTAAAGCTACTGCCAGCAACCCCTCCCAGCTGCTGTTGTTGATTAAGAGAAGTCGATGAGGAGCATGAGGAGCTTGAGGTTGTGTTGTTGCTTTTGCCAGCAACTGTTGCTGATGTTGACTTTGCTGTTGTTGCTGTTGATCTGTGGGCGCCGTTGTTGCTAAGCGGTTGTCCATTATTGTTGTTGTTGTTGTGGTTGTTGCTACAACTGCTGCGAGGCACACGGAACGAGCTGTAGGGACGAAATCCATTCGGATATTGTTGCCCCAAGATCGGCATTTTGTTGCTTTGTTTGTTTACTTTGCTTTACTTCGTTGATTGTTGCTTTTCTTTGTTGATTACTTTGTTGTTGTTGTTTAATATTTCACAATGTTGTTAGTGTAGATTGGCGTTAAAATTTAAACGGCTTTTCACATTTACTTTGAACGCGTACCGAGTGAAATTTGAATTATGCTTTATCTGTAATTAGAGACAATTTTCTTCGATTGCAAATTACCTATTCCCTTTTCTCCCTCTTCGAAATCGTATCGAAAGTGGAACTGGGAACAACACGCTCTGTCTGTCTTTAAGTCTCTTTCTCTCTATTCAAGTAGATCTTTCTTCCAGTTGTGATAATTGTGTTCAATTTAGTTTCATATGCTGTGCACACACAACACACGCTGCTGCCTAACCCTAGCCCCATATGAGGAGGCTCTCCTGCTCCTCCCCACCTCAGTGCCCTCCCCTCCACAGTCACCTCCTCTGCTCTTTGTCGTTAATCGTTTCATTTCAATAAATTAACACGTTCTCATTGACTTATGAGTTTTGCCTCGTTTCACAGTCGCTGCCTCGTGCCTCAAGTCTCTGCCGCTGCCGCTGCCCCAAGACCCCTATGCTCTGCATTGGGTTTTTGCATTTGTGCGACTTCTTGTTGGCCGCGTTTTGTTGCAATTGCAGAAATTGAATTAGCTGCGATAATGACAAAAAAGAAAAGTAACCCTGAACCTCCTAACGACAAATTGGCCTCGCATCAGCAAAAAGTAAATCCAATTGACAAGTTCATTGATAGGAAGGCACCCCCCTACTCCCCTATTCACCCCCTCTCTCCACCCTGGCTAAGATATAACCTGTTTGACTTTATGCAATTTCAAAAACTTTGGTAGAAAGTGCCTCCAAGTCCTGCTGCAACCAGTTTTGAAGAGTTTTTCCCCAACAGATTTGAAAAGGAAACGCGCAAACAGGTCAACAGCAACAACAGCAGCAAGCAACAACCTGTTGCTGCCACAGCTGCTCTGCCTGCCTGCGTATTTGCCTAATGACTCAAGTGACGACAGCAAGACGATCGCGATCTGTGAGTAATGCGAACAGTTTCGTATACAAATTGATATCGGAAGCGCCATGGAAATCCCTCACAATTCCGGTCTGTAAGTGTTGAATTGACACATCAAGTATACGATAAGAAAGAATTATGAAGAGCTAAAGAAATTATTAATCTAATGCACTTTGAATCGTATCATATTTATTTCTAACTGCTACACTTATTTATTTCGGTGTACGTTTGTTTGTTAGTGTGTGTAGGCGTCTGTGTGGCGTCGTCGTCGTTGTCGTCGTCTCTCATATCTTATCAAAGTTAGTTAACCCAACCAAAGGGGGAGCTGATTCCCCGTACAAGTTTACGAAATGTGCACAGCGCGTGGAACACTTTGTGTTACTGCATATTCTAATAAATTGAACATTTCACAATTAATTCATTTTTATTGCTATTTCAGCATTAAACAAGTTGACACACAAATGCACACGCACAGTGGGCACACACGTACAGTTGACAGCTGCATTTGTTGCAAATTATAAACACAATTTTACATATTCTTCACATTTCTTTCAGCGAGAGACACTTGAATGTTGCTGTTGTTATTGTTGCTGCTGCTGTTGAGGCTGCACGGCGGCGACGAGCGAAGCCAGCACCGTCCATTCGCTTGCGAGTTGTCGTTGCGACTGAGCTTCGCCACGACAAGTCCGCAGCGAACAAGTGTCGGTTGCTTCAAGCTCGTAGTCGCAGTCGCAGTCAACGTCGGCGTTACGACGTCAACGTCTTCGCCTGCGTATTTCCAGTTTACAGTTCGATCATGCTTTGTGGTTCTCCGCGTGTTGAATTCGCCGTGTATCGAATTCGCTCTGCGTGTGAGTGAACATAACTGACAATCACACACACACACACGCACACCGACGCACGCCGTCGAATACATTTAAACAATTGAAATTATAAACAGGCGCAATCAAAAAGAAAAACAAACAATAAAAATAGCGGAAATGCGACTGAGAAGGAGAACGATCATCATAATCATCATCATCGAGAGTGCATCATGATCTGTATTGATGTTATCTGTATGCTAATTTGATATCCTATATATAACAAGACGAAGTTATAAGCTAAATAACAATAACAAAGAAACATATAAGCTTAAGGATTGTGAACAGATACTTTAAAGACGAATAAGTTAGGATCATGATCATGAAACCCAAGAAAACCAGCAAAAGAATCATTATTATGATAAGGATATCAAATATGATCAAAAAAGATCTTCATGATCTGTACTGATCTGATCTGCATGTCAATTTAATAATATATATAGTAAACCTATCTTTAATTGTTGTATAGGTATTTAAAAGGTGTATAAAATAGGACAATCATTATTAATCTCTAAGAGAAACAAATGCAGAGCTGAACAATCCTATTTTTATCTGCCAAAAAATGCTTTCAAGACGAATAAACCAAGTTTTCATTTGTGATCCCCAAAAGTATCATCAATTATGAGATAAGACTATCAAATATAATGATCAATGTGATTTGTACTGATCTGATCTGCTTCCTAATTTTATATCCTATATATTAATATTAAGACATGATCATATCTGTGAATCCCCAGAGAAACAGGAAAAGAATCCTGAATCACAAGAAGAAGACTATCAGATATGATAAGATAAGTGTAACCAATTGCTTAACTGATAATTGATTATAAACAGCACATATATCAAGTATATTTAACATGAAATTCTTATTGGCCTTTTATCGTATTTGGTCATTTGATTTTCATCAGGAGTTTCGTTGTTGTCGGTGTTGTTTTTAACGCTTTTGTTGCTGACACTTCCGCGTTGCAAGGTGCCGGATGAATAATGAGTAAGCCAAGTCGCAGCTCGTCTTAGCAATTAATCTGCCGCTCTCTGCGAGTGGATAAGGGGGCAGAGGGTGGGGAGAGCAGTGATTACACGGCGAGAGAGCGGGTTCATTATTGCAAAACGAAAAGGTTAATAAACATTGTTTATTGTTGCACATGAAGTCAAGAAGTTTACGACAAAGAAAGCTGCGCGACACACGCAGCGGTGGCAAATAAATTACAACATGCGATACAACTCAACTCAGACGCAGATCAGAAGCAGGGGGCAGTTGCTGAAGCTGCGCAGCCTCGGCTGAGGCCATGCCTAAAAAGGCCAGGCCAAGTTTATAAAAAACAATAATAAATGCGACAACTCATGTCGCGCCTCAGTTGTCTGCGCTGCGCTGCTTTCTGCTTGGCTCTCTGCTTGCCTCGACTGCGCTTTAGTGTTTTGAGTAATATGCAAATATCTTTTAAATACGCAGGCAAATAAATTAAACAGGACTCACGCCCACGCCGGAGCAAGCGTGAAGCGGGTTAATTGCAGCTGTGGCACAAAGAAATCGCGCAATCACTGCATAAATTTACAGTAAGCCGACTAAGCAGGAGAAAGGGGAAAAGGGGGTAAGAAAGGATGACTCTTACAGTTTCTCCTGCATGTGGACCCTATATGGCAAAACCGTTAATTTGTTACCAAGTACTCTGTGGCTCAAGCTCATTAAAAATATCATTTAAAAAGCATTCACAAGCAGAAGAATCCCACAAAAAGCTACAGGAGTCGCTCTGCGTGGGCTAAGGGAAGTTTCTGTTTTCGTGGTAAGAGATCGTACAATGGAGGAATGAATAATGAAAGTTCTTCGAATACATTCACTGATTACATTCACAAGTAGTGGCAAATTCTCAACTCATTTCAAGCTAAATGTAATAATGATTGCAAAGAGATGTACATCAATGATATAGATAATGACAAGGTGTTTTGAAACTCGTTACTCACGTTGGCTCCTTGGAGATTTGCGAGGTGTTTGCGTCAATTTCATGCCGCCTTCTTTTGGCTGCCGATCTGGTGTGATGAGTCTTGGTAATGCGCGGTCTATTTATAAAGATGAGAAAAACGATAGATAAAACACAATGCAGAATATTATATATGACAGATGCACAACATCTTCTCTTCTTGTTGAGCAATATCTGCCCAGATACAAGCACATAACACATATGTATGTACTATCTTTTTGTGTGTCTGTGTGACTTACGGCGACGGTGCTTCAGCTAAGGGTGGCGAAAGATCGCCAGTATCGAGTCGTCTACGTTTGTCTCGTGTGCCGGCTGAAGAGCGATCCCTCGAATGATGGCGTCGTCGGGTTCGTGGCATCTGTAAGATACAATATACAGTTACACATTAACAAATACACGCTAATACTACATAAATACTACGTCACAGAGTGGACTCAAAGAAAAGTATTTAATAAAGGTGCATAGGTGAGTATCTGCGTTTACGTGTGTTAGTGCGCGTGTGTTTGTATCAATTGCAATGCTTTGCGCGCGTGTGTCTGTGTGCAAGCTCTACCTTGCCTGTACTTTTTGGCAGGAGGAGGAGCAGCGCATCACCTGGAGTAGGAATCGAAGCATACCTTAAACAATTGTTGTTTTTGCCTGCACGCTCCTTAGTTGTTTTGTATCTGCAGCACGAAAATTGATTTTTGTGTATTGTGTATTTATTGTCTGTTGTTGTTGCTTTTGGTTTTGCAAAGCGCGTCTGTGTTATTTACGCAGCTGCTTCTCTAGCTTGTTAATACTACGCGTAATGCCAGTAATTACAGTTACGAATCCAGGCTGCACCCTGTGACTTTACACAGTTCTATTAGTTCTCAAATTGTAATTTTTGATTTTCTTTTTATGAAAATCGTGTTTTTCCACACATATTTCACGTCACTTTCATTGAAATTCACCACGTCTGCTTGGGAGCTACCACTCTGCTGTGACCAATTGGCGTGCTGCCAATTCGTGCAAAATAGTTGCAACGCACTTATTGAAAAGATTATGTATAAATATATTATATATCAATATATTACAAGTTAGTCGGATAATGCTAAAATTAATTTTGTTTGCATTTGTATTTCGTTAAAAACTCCTAATATTTTTTGAATTAAAATATGCCAGATATCTGGCAACACTGCAGTGTACGCTGCACGATTTTCGTGCCTTGGATATCGCCTGACCTCGCAGGTAGCCGCAACGGTTGTCAACACAAACACACACAGGCACACACATATAAAGCAGACATACTTGTATAGGCTTGTAATTATCTTACCTCTTCTTTCTGTTGTTCCGATTGCTGATTTTTTGGCGGCGGCGCTGGAAGGGCTAGGAACGGCGTTGATTGAGGCAAGTAGAAACGATTCCACAGTCCACCAACAATCTGATATAGCTGTTGCCAAGTATGATGTGCCTTATTGGATATTTCCTTGTACATTAGTGTATATAAAGCCAGCAAGAGTCGCACATCCAATGGAAAACAAATTGCACTTGTCGTCAGTCTTTCCTTCTTCGTACTTTTTTGGCGCGATTATTCCTTTCTTTAGTAATGGCTGTGTAGTTTAGCCATTTTGCAACATTTCTTACCAGCTCTCGGATACATTATACTTTTTACCTTTCGGATACTTGTACACTAACAAAGCTTATGTGATATCTGTAAATTATACTTTCGGACAGAAAATTGAATTACAGTCAAGCCAAGCGCGTCAGCAGCTGACGCAGCTCTGCTTCTTTCATAATCAACGTTGCCACCTCGCGAGCAGAACTCGTGCTGTGAACTAGTGTTGGCTAACATTTGAACAGGGCTGCCACCTAGTCGTTTTGTTTGTCATCAGCTGTCGTGCAATGCGCACGCGCAATTTCTTGCGTGTTGGCGCCCAAAGAAAATACTGGCAATTCAATTGCATAACAATACACGGTATAACGGTATCGTTATCGTCCCTATCCTCAGTCAGATATTGACGTGCTTACGCCAACACGCTTTACGGGTTCTGCTGTAACGCTTCTTCCCGCCGTTAAATGCAAAAGAAAATTTGGGATATTTGACACTGACAAACGACTAACGACAAGCGGAAAACGGCAAAAGGAGGGGAAGGGTAGGGAAGAGAGCGCGTCAATGGCTTAATTATTAATTACGTGCGTAACTCTTATGGTACGGAATGCCGCGCTCACGATTTCGCCTATGTAGCAGCCGCAGTATCTACTACAGCAAAAGTTCATAGCAGCAATTTCTACTCCAGAGTTTTCACCTAGAACGTGTTCACACATCGCTCAATTTGAAGTTATAATTGCAACCAACAGATCACAGTGTTAACGGTACCCAGATGCCCCTATCAGGAGTGAGTATATGGCATATCGATTTTTACTTAAGTTTACGGCCGGGCCTGCTCCGAGCGTCGCGTGATTCACTAAAGAAACGTAGTCGATTTCGGCTAACTTCCTGCCAGGCTATGCCTTGCTCACCCACACACACACATACACAAACACAGACATACGTGCATATATACAAACTATATAGGAGTACCTTTTTTGGGTCACGAGGCAGCTGAGGCTGTGTGTTGACATTGTCCTGGTCTCATTTTCCGTACGTAAGCACGTGCTTTCTTTGGCACAGGACATGGAGGCGTATACGTAACACATAAAAGCTTGTTGGTATGTGTGGGCGTGCGTGTGTATTCTATGCCCTGTAACAATAGGGTTTTTGTGGGGTAACATAATGCAATAACTAAAAAAATTTATTTTATTTATGTTTAATACGCGCATTTTAACCCCAAGTAGAGCTTAAAAATGTTAAAGAATTATATAAATTACAAAGTGTTTAGATTGAAGGGTATCTGTTTGTCGACCTCCTGAGTTTGCTTTTCTTTTTATAGCCTCTGCATTGTGGTTAATAATTCATGGGACGACACGCCACTCACGATTTCTGACGCCTGATTCCGATCTCTGATTTCAGTCACTTCTGCTGCCGCCTTCCTAGAGAGCTCCACAGAGTCCCGTTAGAGCGACACGCAATGGACACCGCTGCTGCTGCTGCTGCTGCCGTTGTCGTCGATCTGACCAGCACCGAGGGCAGCAAATCTTCTGTTGCGAAACTAAACAAACCGAAACCGAAGACGAAGTCCAATTTCACACCAGTGGCTTCAGTGGCTCTTCCTTCCGCCCCTCCTCCTCCCGCCACTCCAGCAGTTCTGACGGTTTCGTGCGCTGAACTTTGCAGCACGGTAGAGTCGATGTCTGCCACGCCTCCAACAACGCCGGGGCGCAACTGTAACGACATTGCAGATGCAGAGCCACATGCCATGAATGGTATTAAGGATGCAGTCACTGAGAATGACCAGTCGGAGTGTATGTCCGGTATCCACGTCTCCACGTTAACGTCTTCCACAACGCCAACGTCTGCCTTGCTCACAGCACCAGCCTCAGTGGCAACAGCAGCAGCCAACACACAAACAACGTCACCAGCAGCAGCAGGAACAACATCCACAACAACGACGAGCAGCTCAGCGGGCACAGCGGCAGATCATCTGTTGCTCTGGCAGGATATGCCCAAGTATCTGCAGTTCAATCCCTACGTGCTCAGGGGATACCGCCCGCTGCAGACCTTCAAGGGTTGCCTACTCAGTCTGTTCTATTGGCACAACGAAACTATCAACATACTGACACACGGTGAGTGCCAAGTGAATTAACCCACTCGTCTGACTCCCTGACTCTTTATACCAGCTAAGTAGCTGTTGCTTGCGTATCGATTCACTTAAATGGCATTCCCAATCACGGTCAAAGTCAAGGGCAGCCAAAAATAGACGACATCGACCTCTCTTTGCAGTCCACGAATGCGGGCGCAATACAGTTGGCCCAATAACACGCTTGTGCAAGTGTTCATACCTGACAAGGGATGAAATTGACTGTATGAATTGTCGTTGTATATATGAATAGAAGTGGATCTATTCTCTGATTCCGAACTAGACCGATTCTTATCGACATATTGATATTATGCTTTGTTAGGACTCCAATTTGAAGCCCTTAGACAGCTGACGATTGGAGGGCTTAGTTTTATTATTTTTGTTTGATTATATAGGATGTTAAGAAACCATGTATTGTTTTGTTAACTAATCACTGAAGATATTAATTTTATTTAAATTAAATTGTTCATAAGGATAAACTTTAATTCGAGCACAGCTCGTAAGGTCACTGAGTGTGGACGAACGCCAAATCCTCCAACGCGTTACCACTAATGCATGTGCTAGCCACAACCCCCTTTCTCTCTCTTCCATGTGTGCTGGCCTATCCACTTTTCCCCGTCATTTATGTATATGTATATGTCCTGGACTAAACCGGGTGTACCCCAGCCAGAGATACTACCTTACAGCATCTTTAAAATGAGTTTTATTTATTTTGAAACTGACTTTTAAGTAAAATACGACAAAGACAATTCAAAAGAAATAACTAATATATTCTTTATATAGTATCAATAAATTGTACACTTCTTGACAGGGTTCATGCGTGAGCCCTGTTTGCATTTAAAATCCTTGGCGAACTCGTCGAAGTTGGAGACAGATCCGATCAATCGAAACACGCCGGGAGCATGCGAATCACTGGCAACCTGATAGATACGAGCTTTAGGATGCACATCATTGCACCAGGTTTGAGCGTAGCTGATGAAGAATAGTTGCTTATTTGTGTAGTCGAGTGACGGCAGCCGTTCAGTCTCCAACAGATTGATATCCTTCCCGGCCTCCACTTGAGTCTGCAGCCATCGACGATAGGCAGCATAGGCCAATCGCAAGCCACCATTGTCAGCAATATTCTCCGCTTGGTCGTCTGCCTTGGGCAGCCTCTTACCACTGTAGATGTATCTACTGTATTGTTGCTTGAAGCAGTTCTGCCGTTCCACAAAGTTAGCCAAAGACTGCTCATCCCACCAGGTCTTGAGGTTTCCTTCCACATCGTAGTCTTGTCCGTTGTTGTCGAATGCGTGAATAATTTCGTGTCCGATGACCGATCCCAGTGAACCGAATTTAATGGCGTTCGGGTAGCTTTCTCCCGTCAGATAGTATGGTTGAAGAAGAGCCACTGGAATTTTAATGGTGTTCTCCTCGAGAATATAGACTGGGCTGAAGCTTAAAAGTTCTCCGTCATCCAATTGCTTGGCAGGCTTATTGAGCCGCTCTCGAACTTGTAATGCATTTTGACCTCTAACACGACGTAGATTTAGCAGAAAATCATCATCAGTCATGTTAAAATTACGGTATTCTTCAATAAGTTCCTCCAGATCGTAAGTGTTGATTTGTAGTTCCATCGCGTCTAGCTTCTCGACTGCTAAGTTTCTTGTGTGGTTGCTGATCCAATTGAGAGAGTTATCTGTTAGTAGTTGCTCCCTGAAGACAGTCTTAATTTCACTCCAGATGGCTTTGATGTCATTGGAGATTGCATTGTTGTTGTAGTGGCGGAAGACAAGGTTGTCCAGGATCTTTGCGAATTCTACTTTGGTGTCCTCAATGCACTCCTTTTCCTTATCCTCCTTAGTGTCGCTAGGCACAAAAAAGAATTCATCGGCCAGAATATAAAATATATAGTTGGCCACAATTCGTTTGGGCGTTTTTCGCAAAACCTGGACAAGATTTTCGTGATATTGGGGATTGTAATTATAAACTTTTTCAACTCGCACTCCTAGGGAACCGTTTACTAGTCGCTCCACGTCTATATCGGGCGCATAGAGCCGTTGCATTTCTTCCAGGGTCATCAACTTATTTATCTCAGCCGGATTGAAGTCATCCGAGTTGCTCAAAAGACCGCGCGCCAGCTCTATCTCAAAGTCCATTATTTCATTGGCGGTTTCATTTGCCAGACTTTGCTCAACACCAAAAAAAATCATCAGTTTTGATGCAATGTCGTCCTTCCGTTCGTTACGATAGAGGACTGTTACGTTGCTCAGGTAGACTCTTCGCGTTTCCAGAGTAAACCCCTGCTGTCCAATGTAGACAGCATTCACCTTGCTGTTTGCAAAGTCAGTGTCCACATCGGCTCCGTAGATTATTATTATGCCGTATTTAAATGCGATTTTGGATACCGTATCGATCCAGTCAAAGCTCGCTTCCGACCAGTTAGCGCCATGTAATACAGGCATCGCACCGAATTCTTCAATAATTGATATATATTTTTGCTGAACCGTCTCATCAATTTCCTCGAGATTTAAGCAAGATTTGTAGTAATTCTTCACCAGCTTGTCTGTTGGGGGTTGCTTGCCTTCATTGGGTTTGTTTAACAGAATCTTTATTTTTCGATCGAGCCCGTCACTTACACTCTTAAACAAATCAGTGCTTTCATATTCACTATTTGCCATATTAAGCACTTTCCAATTGCCACAGGAAAAACTGTAAAAGTTATCACACGGATCGGCACTTCTGTTCAAAAAGCTTGAGATTTCCGCTGCCTTGGCGTGTCGCAAAATCTTTTTAATGTAGGTGGAATTCGTGTCGTAGTGAGATAATAGATTGGTTTCCTTCAATGCATACGGTACTACCTTACTGATACACAGTAAGGTAATTCCGAATAATATACTGCATTTAATGTGATTCATTAAAACGGGTTTTCTAAGTCGTTGACGCTCTGTATTGTTCTAAAATCTGTGAATCATAACCGATCGATTAGCTTAATGAATGTATAATTATATAGACATACTTACATATTTTTTGTGTGGGTTTATTCTCCTGGAATATAGAACACAAATCTCCAGCTACTTGCTGATCTACTCTGATTGAACGAAACAGCGCAAATAAAATTGCAAGCCCTGAATGCGCGTGCTAACCTATAACAGTACTCAGCCTTAGCATTTAACAGAGACCGTTAACTGTTAACCGCATTACTGTTATAGCTTTATGATAACAGAGTTTTAACAGCTCAACGAATGCTCTTCACGCACTACTCGTGAACCTAGTTTTCGTTGAATTCGGGGATTCGGACTGCTATTTTTGTTTTAAGATAACCTTTATTTAGGTGTCAAGGTAACTTTTCTTATTTATTTTAAATATCAAATTTAAGTATTAGACAATAAAATAAGAACGCCGGAATTAGTAAATTGTACATTTCTTGACAGGGTTCATACGTGCGCCCTGCTTGCAATGGAAGACCTCGGCGAATTCTTCAGAATTGGAGAGGGCTCCGATTACACGAAACTTGCCAGGCGTATGCTCATCTATTGCGACCAACATGTTGCGTGTACTGGGCTCTATATCATTGCAATACACCTGAGCGTAGCTGATGAAGAATAGCTGCATAATCGAGTAGTCGAGAGATGGCAGCCGTTCATTCTCCAGAACTTTGGTAGCCTTGCCGGACAAAAGTTGCGTCCGCAGCCATCGACGATAGGCGGCATAGGCCAATCGCAAGCCACCGTTGTCAGCAATATTCTCTGCTTGGTCGTTTGCCTCGGGAAGGTGTTTGCCGTTATAGTAGTACTTACTGTACTGCTGCTTGAAACAGTTCTGCCGATCGACAAAGTTGGCCATAGACTGCTCATCCCACCAGGTCTTAACGTTGCCTTCTGCATCGTAATCCTGTCCATTGTTATCAAATCCATGAATCAGTTCGTGTCCGATTAGCGATGCCAGAGTGCCGAACTTAATGGCGGTGGGGTAGCTTGCTTCCAACATATAGTACGGCTGAAGAAATGCCACTGGAATTTTAATAGCGTTCTCCTCGAGAATGGTGATCGGCGTATAGCTTAGTAGCTCATCGTCATATATTGGCATGACGGGCTTGTTCAGCTGATCTCGATTTCGGAATGCAGAATGTTCTTTAATACGGCGTTGATTAAGAAAAAAATTGTCGTCAGTCATGTTGAGTTTACTGTGTTCTAAGGTTAGTTCCTCCAGATCGTACGAGTTGATTTTTAATATCATGGCGTCGAGCTTTGCGACTGCTGAGTTTCGTGTTTGGTTGCTGATCCAATTAAGTGAGGTATCTGTCAGTAGTTGCTCCTTAAAGGCGGTCTTAAGTTCAGTCCAGATGGTTTTGATGTCTTTGGAGGTGGCGTTATTGTTGTAGTTTCGGAAGACAAGGTTGTCTAGAATCCTTGCGAATTGTGTCTTTGTTTCAGCAATGCAGTTCTCTTCCTTCTCCGACTTTATCATGCTCGGTTCGAAGAAGAATTCATCGACTAAACGGTAGAATATATAGTTGGCCACAACTCGTTTGGATGTTTTCTGCAAAACTTGGGCAAGATTTTCGTGGAATTGAGGATTGTAATTATAAGCTTTTTCAACTCGTACTCCTAGCGAACCGTTTACTAGCCGCTCCACGTCTATATCGGGCGCATAAAGGCCTTGCATTTCTGTCAGGGTCATCAACGTATTTATATCAGCTTGACTGGGGTCGTCTGTCTCACTCAAAAGACCGCGCGCGAGGTCTATTTCAAAGTCCATTATTTCTTTGGCTGTTTCTTTTGCCAGACTTTTCTCCACACCCAAATAATACTCTAGGTTTGACGCTAATGCCTCTTTAAAACCCTGACGGTATGGAGCTGTGTCATTGCTCAGATATGCGCTTCGAGTTTCCAGAGCAAACTTCTGCTCCCCAATGTAGACAGCATTGATTTTGTTGTTTGCAAAATCTTTGCTTACCTCGACTCCGGTTAGGATTATTATGCCGTATTTAAAAGCAATTTTCGATACCATTTCTACCCAGTCAAATTTTGTTTCTGACCAATTAGCACCTTTTAGTACAGGCATACTTCCGAATTCTTCTATTATCGACTTATATTTTGCATGGTTAGCCGATTTATCGATTTCCTTGATATTCATGCAAGACTTGTAGTAATTCCTCACTAGTTTGTCGATTGCGGGTACCTGGTCTTGATCGACTTTATTCAGCACAATCTTTAACTTTCGGTCGAGCCCATCGGATAGACGCTCAAACTGTCCAGTGGTCGGCATTTGTGAACTTGCCTTATTAATCCTTTGCCAATTACCACAGGAAAACTCATAGAAGTCGTCACAAGGATCGACACTTACGTTCAAAAAGCTTGAGATCTCTGCTGCCTTGGCCTGTCGCAAAAGCTTTTTTATATACGTCGAGTTCGTGTCGTGGACAGATAATAGATTCGTTGTATTCGATCTATACGGCGTTGCCTCACTGATACACAGCAAGGTTATTCCGTATAGTATAATGGATTTAATGTGATTCATTTAAACTGATCCTCTTAGTCGTCGATGCTCTGTTTTGTTACTAAATCTGTGAATTAAAATAGGTCTATTTGCTTAATGAGTGTAAATTATATTATATATATTTCAGAAGATTAAAAGCACATCGTAATATATATTTGACTATATGTACATATTTGACTGATTGCTTTTACTTTTCCTAAACCTTAAATAGAAATCTCAGGCTTTATACTGACCTAATCAGACTGAACGCAGTTGCACCAATAAAATGTCAATGCGGAAATTCGAATGCTAAATAATAACAGTATTCACGCTCATTAATTAACAGAGACCGCAAACTGTTAACAGCATACTTGTTATTTCTTCGTGATAACATTATTAAACTCATCAAAAACGAACATTTTTGTTTAAAAAGGTCTTCACGTGAATGGTGCTCCTACATACCGACGGACAAACTTTATAAACTATCTGGTATTAGAGAAGCCACCTGTAACATACAAAGCGTGTCAAACACAATAGACCAAGGCAGAGAACATTCATTATATTGAATTATTCTTTGTTTTGTATTTATTTTGATTCTTTTTTTTTTTGTAGTAGTCGACAAAAACAATAGAAATTAGTAAATCGTACATTTTTCAATAGGGTTCATGCGCGTGCCGCTCTGACAATTAAATTCCTTGCTGAACTCGTCAAAGTTGGAAAGAGTTCCGATTACACGAAACTTTCCGGGCATATGGTCATCACTGGCGACCAATAAATTGCGAGCCTCGGGCACTATATCGTTGCACCATAACTGGGCGAAACTGATGAAAAATAGTTTCATATTTGAGAAGTCAAGAACCGGTAACCGTTCAGTCTCCAACTGATCGATGTCCTTGCCGGCCTCGAGTTGTGTCTGCAGCCAGCGACGATAAGCGGCAAAGCCCAATCGCAAGCCACCATTGTCTGCAACGTTCTCTCCCTGCTTGCTTGACTCAGGCAGCTGATTGCCGTAGAAGAAATATTTGCTGTACTGCTGCTTAAAGCACTCCTGCCGTTCCAAAAAGTTTTTCGTAGACGTATCATCCCACCAGGTCTTGGCGTTACCGTCCTTATCATAGTCCCGACCGCTATTGTCGAATCCGTGGATCAGTTCGTGTCCGATAAGGTAGGCCAGCGTACCGAACTTAATGGCGCTCGGATAGCTTGCTCCCCATAGATAGAACGGCTGGAGTAAAGCCACTGGTATTTTTATAATGTTCTCCACGAGAACGTTGGCTGGCGAGAAGGTAAGAAGTTCGCTGGCATCCACTGGCTTGCCAGGCTTATTGAGCAGATCTCGATTTTGGAATGCATCAAGACTTTTAATACGGCGTTGATTTAATAGAAAATCATCAACGGTTATGTTGAGTGTACTGTATTCAGCAATGAGTTCCTCCAGATCGTACGAGTTGATTTGTAATGTCATGGCGTCGAGCTTCTCGATTGCAGTGTTGCGTGTCTGGTTGTTGATCCAATTGAGCGAGGAATCTTTTAGGAGTTGCTCCCTGAAGACGTTCTTAAGCTCACTCCAGATGGTTTTGATGTCGTTGGAAGTGTCGTTATTGTTGTAATTTCGGAAGACAAGGTTATCTAGGATCTTGGTGAAGTGTTCTTTGGTCTCTGCAGTGCACTCCTCTTCCTTCTTCAACTTCGTGTTGCTCGGTTCAAAAAAGAATTTATCGAGTAAACGGTAGAATATATAGTTGGCGACAACTCTCTTAGACGTGCGTTGCAACACATTGATAAGATTTTCCTGGTATTCTGGATTGTAATTATAAACTTTTTCAACTTGCACTCCTAACGAAGCATTGATCAGCCGCTTTATGTCTATACGGGGCGCATAGAGATCTTGCATATCTGCCACTGTCATAAGCGTCATTAGGATGCTCGGACTGATATCCTCCGTATCATTTGTAAGGCCCTTCGCCAGCTCCACTTCAAAGTCCACTATCTCTATGGCTGTTTCTATTGCCAGTTTTTTGTCGACGTCCAGAAAAGTTATCAACTTTGAAGCTATCATCTTTTTATAGTTTTCACGATATATGGCTGTGTGATCGCTCAGGTACATGCTGCGGCTTTCTAGGGGAAAATCCTGCTGACCAACATAGACAATATTCACTTTGTTGTTGGCAAAGTCTTTCATCACTTCGGCGCCAATTATGATTGTCAGACCGTAAGTATAGGCAATTTTTGACACCGTTTCCACCAAGTCAAAGGTCTCAGCTGACCAGTTAGCACCTTGCAATACGGGCATCGTGCCGAATTCTTCAATTATCGACCTATATTTCTGTTGGAGTGGCTCATCAATTTCCTCGAGATTCATGCAAGACTTGTAGAAATTCTTCACCAGCTTATCAGTTGGGGGTACATCGTCTTCATCAACTTTATTCAACAGAGTCTTTAGCTTTCGATCGAGTCCTTCGGCTAGTCGCTCAAATTGTCCAGTGGTTAGCTTTTGAAGACTTGCCTTGTTTATAACTGGCCAATTTCCACAGGAAAACTCAAAGAAGTCGTCACACGGATCGACATTTGTTTTCATAAAGCTTGAGATTTCCGCTGCCTTAGCTTGTTGCAAAAGCTGTTTCATGTAGGTGGAATTCAGATCTTTGAGAGATAATTGATGCACTTCATTCAATCCATACGGTACTGCCCCACTGATGTACAGCAAGGTTATTCCGTATAGTATACTGCACAGTTTTTTTGCCATTTAAATCCGCACGGAGTCTGTCAATAAACGACGTTCTTTTCTATTGAGATGTTAATTATTACTGACTTATGAGCTTAATATTTTGCTCTGTTATGTGTATATTTTTACATACATATATACATGTGGTGTATGACTAAGCTTGTGCTTTGCTGATAAACGAGAGCAACAATGCTTGACTTCTTGCTGAGACCGTGAGGTTATCAGATTAAAACAATTTTAATTCACAAATATTATGCTAGCGCCGAGAGTTGAGTACTAAACAGAGGCAAATGTACGAGTACATAAAAGCTTTTATTAAATAACAGAGCCAAACCGGGGAATGTAGGCTAATCTAATAACAGAATCATCAAACTTTTAACCGGTGACGTATTGTTATAATTTCATTATTACAACAGAACCATAACAGGTCGACTGGAGGTTTGCAACTATTTACAGTCTCGTTGGCGCATCTGTGCCCGAACCCGAGCATTACAACTACCGATTGTCGAGCAAATAAGCAATGTTGTGTTACAGCGGAGAGGCTGTATGTGCGTTCCGAAGAGATATTTCAGTTCTCTCTGCTCAGTCCTGATAGGGGATTCATTGGCTGCTAACATAGCACCAACAATATGATAAGCAACTGCAGTAAACACATGGTTGAGCAACATTATAACTGAGCGTGTGATTCTGCATAAGTATCTGCAGTTCAATATTCAGGGAATACCGACCTGAAAATACAATAATCAAATGCTCCGCATTTAAATGTATGGCCGAGTAACCTTTAAACAGAAACACTATCAGGGTGGTCCGGCTGATAATTAGCTTTCTGGGAGTTAGAGCCCGAGACAACGGAGCACGTACTCATTGTATGTTCAGCCTTGGATTTTTAAGTATCGAGTAACGAGTTAAGGTCGATCATTCCAAACAAAGTTACAGATTCTCTTAGAGTAACTGGACTGGATAAGTAGCTCTAAGTTCAGCAGGGGGTTTAATAAATCTACAAGGTCGCAGTACATCTCCTTTGATGATGAGAATTAAAAAAGCCAAAAAAATTTATTCTGAATATTTAAAAAAAATTATGATACATTTAAAGAAGTCAAGAAATAACAATTGAAAATTAGTAAATTTGGCACTTTTTAATGGGGTTCATACGTGTTCCCGCCTGGCAGTTAAACGCCTTGGCGAACTCTTCGAAGTTGGAGAGAGGTCCCACAACACGAAACTGGCCGGGCACGTGGGCATCTGTAGCAACCTGTAGACTGCGAGCCTCGGCAACAACATCGTTGCACCACAACTGGGCGTAGCTGATGAAAAACAGTTGCATATTGGAATAGTCGAAAGACGGGAGATGTTCGCTTTCCAACTGATTGATGTCTTTGCCAGCCTCCCGTTCCGCCTGTAGCCATCGACGATAGGCGGCATAGCCCAATCGCAGACCGCCATTGTCCGCAATATTCTCAGCCTGCTCGTTTGACTCGGGCAGCTGTTTGCCGTAGTAAGAGTACTCACTGTACTGCTGCTTGAAACACTTCTGTCGCTCTACAAAGTTAGTCGTAGACTGTTCGTCCCACCAGTTCTTGGCGTTCCCTGCCGAATCATAGTCCCGACCATCGTTGTCAAAGCCGTGAATCAGCTCGTGTGCGATGAACGATGCCAACGTGCCAAACTTAATGGCGTTCGGATAGCTTGCACCCCACAGCAAGTACGGCTGGAGCAAAGCCACTGGAATTTTGATGGTATTCTCCATGAGAATGTTGGCTGGTGATGTGCTTAGCATGGCATCGTCTAGGGGCTTAACGGGCTTGTTAAGCTGATCGCGTGCTTGGAATGCGTCATGCCGTTTAATCTGACGCAGACTAAGTATGAAATTATCTTCGTATATGTGGAGCTTCTTGAATTCTTCAACCAGTTCCTCCAAGTCATAGGAATTGATGGTAAGTGTCATCTTGTCGAGCTTCTCGATTGCATATTCACGTGTTTGGTGGTTGATCCAGTTAAGTGAGGTATCCGTTTGTAATTTATGCTTAAAGACGGTCTTGAGTTCAGTCCAGATGGTTTCGACGTCGCTGGAGGTAGCGTTGGTGTTGTAGTTTCGGTAGACAAGATTATCCAGGACCTTTGCGAAATGTTTTTTCGTCTCGGTAATGCACTTATTCTCCTTTTCTTTTTCCGTTTTTCCCGGTGTGAAGGAGAATTCAGTTAACAGACGATAGAATATATAGTTGGCTACAATCCGCTTCGGTGTGCGGCGCAACACTTTGATGAGATTTTCTTGATATTGTGCATTATAATTATAGACGTTCTCGACTCGCACGCCCAGGGTTCCGTTTACCAGTCGCTCTACATCTATATCGGTTGCATAGAGTTGTTGCATTTCTGTCAGGGTCATTGGCTTCGCAAGTTCGGCCAGACTGAAGTCCTCTGTCTCACTCACAAGTCCATGTGCTAGCTGCACCTCAAAGTCCAACAGTTCATCCGCCGTTTCCAAAGCTAGTTTATCCTCGACACCAAGAAAAGTCTTTAATTTCGTCGCTATTATATTCCTATAGTTGCGACGATAGATGGCTGTATGATTGCCAAGGTACATGCTGCGGGTTTCAAGTGGAAATTCTTGCTCGCCAACGTATACAGCGTTCAACTTGTTGTTGGCAAAGTCTTTGGTCACTTCGGCCCCTATTAGGACTATCAGGCCGTAATAGTGTGAGATCTTAGTCACCGTTTCCACCCAGTTGAAACCTGCTTCTGACCAGTTATTCCCCTGCAACACGGGCATTGATCCAAACTCCTCGATTATGGACTTGTATCCCTCTTGGAAATCTTCATCGATTTCCTTGATCTGCATGCAAGACTTGTAGAAGTTCCTCACTAATGTATCGACTGGGGATTCACTGTTCTTGTTTCGATTTACTTCGTTTAAAACGACTTTCAATTTTTGCTCAAAGCCTTCGTTTAGGCGCTCGAATAATCCAGTGGACAACTTTGTAAGATTTGCCTTATTAAGCACTGCCCAATTTCCACAGGAAAACTGATAGAAGTCATCACACGGGTCGACACTTTTGTTCATAAAGCTTGCCATTTCCGTTGCCTTGGCCTGTCGCATTTCGCTTTTGACGTGCTCGTTGGAAAGTAAATCCGGTTCATTCGATCTATATGGCACTGCCCCACTGACATACAGCAAGGTCAGTCCGTATAGGATAATGCATCCAAGATGATTCATTGGAAATAGCACTGATGGTTTAAGTCTTCGATGTACCTTTGTTTTGAATTTTCGATTCGTACTGATCGAGTCGTCTAATGAATGTTGAATTAAATAGATGTAGAATTGTAAACACATTCAATCAAGCGAGTACTTTGCATTGCTGATAAAAGAGAGCAGAAAATCAAGACTTTTTATTGACCCCCTAAGGTTATCATATTTAACGAAACAATTCGTCTACACAATAAATGCAGATGCCGAAAAAAATTAGACATATATTATAAGAATATGAATATTTATTTAATTATAATTATTTATTTATTTGCATAATTATTTATGTATTTAAATATAAATTAAGATGCTAACTGTAATTGCTAACAAGTTCAATCATAACAGACACCAAAGATATCTTCAACAGTCTCCACTTTAACAGCGCCAATCGTGCAAATGTTAATTTGGACAACTTTACATTACAGTGGTTATTTCTGTATGATTACAGAACCATATTGAGCTTAACAGAACGATACGAATTAAGGCTTTGTGAACTCAACAGTCGAGCTCTAAAGAGTAGATCATGTCTTTTCGATTATTTATTGTATTACTTATTTATCTATTATTTATGAAGTAACTATTGTAAATATGAATTATGATTTCGAAGTCTTAGCTAGAATTACAAAGTAAACTATTAATATAAAACCTTATTTAAATTAATAGTTTACGAGGAATTAATTGACATGTAATGTACATGGTGTAGAGTATAAGACGCAAGCATCTCAACCCCTTTGCCGGCAACTCTGGCAGAAGTAGCGTTGTTAATAATTAAACCCATAAAGTTTGCATAAAAATGAATCAATTATAAATTGCTAGTTGCCTCTCTATGTTGACTACGTGAGCTGTGACCCAATCACGTTCTCCTCTCTACGGGCTATTCGACAGCGCGCTGTTGTGCTTAATGTCGGGCATTCGGCCTGTCGGTCGATCAGTCGCTTGTCGGTGAGATAAGCAAAGCCGTGTCGGAGCTGAGAGGCAATTTGAAAGTGCGTTCCGGAAGGCTTCTCAGTACTCTCTGTTCAGTCATGAAAGGCCTATGGATTTCGTTTTCGTTCTGGCTGCTCTGGGTAAATTTAAGTTTGACTGCTGCACAGGGTCATTTGCTGGACAAGTTGGACACTCATAGACAGTTAGAGGTGCAACTGATATCGCAGCACAATGACAGTGTCTACGTACAGCGAATAATGGGACTGGCGAAGTCTGCGGAGATTCGTAGTTACATGCAACCACATCTAGATGCTTGCGAGGATTTTTTTGCCTACAGCTGTGGCAATTGGGCAAATATCAATCCGGCGAATGCTGTCCGCCCTCGTGAGACTAACTATCAACAGCTGCTGGCGGCCAACTATAAACACCAACAACAACGCCTGCTTGAACAGCCAGCGGACGAGGAACGCGACGATGGGGCCGTGCTCAAGCTGAAGCAATTCTACGCAAGCTGTCTGGAACGCGCAAACTTACCCAGCGACCTCTATCGTCGGCAGCTGGCTGAGATTATGGTGGAGTTTAAGCAGAAGACTGGAGAGGATTTTGACTGGCTCACGACAGTGGCGCAGATAAAGCGGAAGTATGGCATAGACATCATATTGCGTCTGCAGGAGGCACCGGATCCGCATAAACTAAATCAAACTCGCCTCTATGTGGGCCAACCACAGCAAGAAGAAGTTATACCCGAGGATGACGTTGCTCAACGATTGGAGCGGCAGCAGGGCCTGCAGCCGGAAGAGGCTCTCAACCGGGCACGGGAAATTGTAGAATTTGAGAGATTATTGGCCAAAAGAATGTCCAATCGACCTATAGGTGTGTTAGCCCAGTCACGATCTGCTGCTGAGCTAGGCGACGCATATGCACCTGTCTTTAATTTGACGCGATATGTGGAAGAAGCTCTGCCACGCCCACTGCTGCAGCAAGAGTTGCTCTACGAGCACGTACCTAGTTACCTGGTGCACCTAAAGGCGCTGTTGACACAGACACCTTCTCAGAATGTGTCCAACTACGTGTTTTACAAATTGCTACAACGATTCTACTTTGAGCTCGGGGAGCAAGTGGTGCCCAAGTGTGTGTCCAGTTGCCGGAAACTGTTCCCGGAACTGCTACAACAAATGGCCTATCGGCATTACGGAGATGCGGGCGCACTTAATGACATCGACTCCGTCTGGCAGCAGCTCAAGAAAAGCTTCCAGGCCACATTGGAGAACTCTACCGCGCCTTGGTTATCACCGGAGACGCAGGAACTGTTGCTAGAACAGCTGAATGCAACGAAACTAATGTTAGATGCTCATGTCGACTTCAACTTCACCGAACACTACCAGCAGCTTGAGCTCAAGCCAGGGGATTATGTGGGCAACCTGCAGGCCGTGCTTAGCTATGGGCATCCTGTGCCCAGTCCTGGGCCTGTGGAGAATGCTGTGGTGCTACCCGTGGAGCTACTCCAGCCAAACTTCCTCTGGTCTCGCTTTTATCCACGTGCTCTGCGCTACGCCAGCCTGGGTACGATTCTGGCTCAACAACTAGTTCATCTGTTCGACAATCGTTCTGGCTGGGACTCCACTTCCCTAGAGGGTCATAGGAGGCGCAAAGCTTGCTTCAAGCATCAGTATGAACGTCTGCGATACGACGGGGAGTATCTGCCGCCCAGTGAGCAACAGAATGACAACATTGCTGACAACGTGGCTATCCAGCTGGCCTACGACGCCTATGCTAGCTACCTGGGGAGCCTAACCACCCCGGAGCTGGCATTGGAGAAGCTGCCCCAACTGAGCTTCGATCCGCAGCAGCTGTTTTTCATTAGCTATGCCCAGCTGTGGTGCAACGATGCCAACGAGCAGTTCCGCGACAAGCAGGCATTGCTTGCCACAGCCATTCCCAATGCCCTTCGGGTTCAGGGTGCGCTCGCTAACTTTGCGGTCTTTGCACGCACGTTCGGCTGTGCCAGCGGAACGCGCCTCAACCCCGATCACAAATGTCACATGTTTTCCATAGCACTTCACTAATTTGACTACAGTAAATCCATGAGTTCGACAATCCTCTAATAAAACCTATCGGAATTCGAACTGAAGTTTTATTTGATACTTCCGAGCTTAGCTAAGTTAGATATATAGTGGAATCCTTAGTAAATAACGCACTTGTACTCTGGATCCATTGTCGCATTACGCGGACAGTTGAACACCCAGGCGAACTCTTGGAAGTTGGACAGGGTGCCAATGACGCGGTACATGTTGGGTGCATGTTCGTCTGATGAAGCCAATGTCTTCTTAAATATCGACTGCACGTCGTTGCACAGCACCTGAGCGAAACCCAGAAAGAAGAGCTGGCGGTTGTCCAGATTCAGATTGGCTAGAGTCTCCTGCTGCAGTACCTCCTCGGGTTGCTGCTGTACCCAGCGATGATAGGCAGCGTAGGCCAACCTGACTCCACCATTGTCGGCAATGTTCTCCGATTGATCCAATCGAAGTGGAAGTCTTTCCGAGCCGTACTTATACTCATGGTACTGCGCCTGGAAGCATTTGCGGCGCTCGTCAAACTCGTAGCTAGACCTAGGGTCCCACCAGGTCTTCAGGTTGCCGTGGGCATCAAAGTTGTTGCCCAAGTCATCGAAACCATGGATCATCTCGTGCGCCAACATGTAACCCAGTGTGCTGTACTTGAGAGCCTGCGGGTAATTAGGGCCCCAGAAGTAAAGTGGCTGCATCAGGGCTACCGGAATCGAAATAGTGTTGTCCGTAACGGTGTAGGTGGGTGTATAGCTGAGAAATCCGGTTGAGATTATAGAAGGTCCGTTTTTCTGCTGGCGTCCATGTGTGGCCAGTGCACGGAGGAGCTCCTGTACGTTATTCACATACTTGTTGCTGTCTAGGGTCAACTTGCCGTAGAGGTCTTCAAAGTTTTCTTTGTCGTACGAATTGATGAACAGCTTCATTTGCTCCAGCTTCTCAACGGCCAGTTGTCGCGTTTCATTGCTAATCCAGTCCAGCTTATCGCCCGCAAGCTCCTGCCGAAAGACACCGCGTATATCCTCCCACAGCTTAAGTACCTCAGCCTCAACCTCGGCACTGCGGTACTGCTGGTAGATCAGATGATCCGTCAGCATGCTGAAGTAGCTACGAGTCTTCGTGATGCACCATTTATCCTTCTGCTTGTCCTCCTGCACCATAAACTCCTGCAACAGCTTCCAAGTCACGTATTTCTCCAGCATTGTGTTGGGAGTCTGCTCTATGACACGCAATGCATTTGCAATGTAGTCAGCATTATAGACATACACCTGCTCTGGCACCTCGTACGTTCCGAGTGTGAGTTCCAGGAACTCTGTTAGGTTAAGGTACGAACTAAACTTTTGCTGCAACTCCGATACGTTATACAGGATCGTACCACTCTCCAGACTGACAGTGGAGGAGCTCCCTGATCCGAGTATGAGTTGCTTCTCGAACTTGTTGATCTTCTCAACGGTTTCTTCGGCAACGTCCGCACTGACTGCCAGCAGGTGCATTACCTCATTCTCCCTCTGCGCTATCTCAAGCATATTCAGAATGCTCGTGTCGCTGAGCGGAATGATTTCGGGTGGCGACAGGTAGACGCGAGTCACCGTGTTATTCCTAATGTCCGGCATGACCTCCACGGATATTATGATGTCTTTGCTGTAGGCGTGTTGGATGCGTGCCACGCTACGCCACCAGCTGAAGTCGGAGCCTTCGTATTCGTCGCGTATGTTGTGCAGCGCCAGCTTGTACTTGTCATCGTCTCGGTTCACCTTCAGACAGGATTCATAGAAGATGTGCAAGTTCTTTTCGGCGGCAGACTTTTCTTGCTCATCTTTTGATTGCAGCAGACGCTTTAGTCGCCTATCGAATCCCCGAGAGAGAAGCTGAAAAGTATCCGTATTCTGATTGCTTCTAAGCTGGGCAGGATTGTGGCGATGCCAACGGCCGCAGGCGTATTCATAGAAATCATCACAGGGTGCTGCCTTCGGGTTAAGCATCGCCTCCATTTCGGCCACCTTGGCACTGCGTATTATCTGCCTGGCATAGTCCGTTGTTAGGTCATCTTTCGGCGCTGCCAAGGCGAGTCCCAAGGCCACAATCAGTATTGACACAATCCAAACAATCCGTTCTGCCATCTGTCTCGCGCTCACTTTAAATTCAACTGAGACGAAGTCTAGCCCCGTCGCGACTTATCGGACGACGCAGTTCTTGATGTTACCCCGCTCCCCCTACTCTTCGCAAAGCGCCTGGGGTAGGTCAAACTGTTATCGCTTCCACGTTTCGTAGCTCTCTTATACGATCGCACAGTCTCTGCTATATATTGTTTAATATTACCATAATAGTCCGACTGATTCGGGTTCTCTATTTATAGAGTAGACCTAATCGACAATCCTCTTCTACTCTCTTTGCAGCCATACCCATATTCTACATACTGGCTGTAGTTCCAGGCCTCATGCCGTGGGACGGTGGATACAAGTTCCTTTCTTTCTGTCACGTTTTCGGCTCCGTGGCGCCCTGGTGTGGCAGCTTTGTCTATCACCTCTTCATGAACATCGAGAAGGGCGAGAAAGTTTACTACACCCTGCTCAAGCTCGACATGATCGGCATCTGGGTGAGCCAGAGTTTCGGTAAGTACAGCCTCTTTTTCTATTAACTGCTTTTACTTTAGTTAATCAGTTGATTAACCTATGTCTTTCTGTCCGTATGAACACCTTCAACTTGAAGACTATTAGAGCTAGGACTATCAAATTTGGTGACAATTTGTTTCCATATTGCGCACAGATCAAATTTATTTAAGAATTCTGACACGCTTTATATACTATCTTTTAAACCGATAAAAACTAAAGTACAAGCGTAGTTTTAATGCATAAACATGTTTTTCAAAGGCTCCCCCTGCAAAGTATGGCACATAAAGTACATTAAGTTACATTAAGTACATAGAAGTTGAATATTAATGAAATCGGTTTGCTCCTTTATATATATAAGTAATATTTTATTCATATAAGCAACATAGTAGAGTTTAGAAGTATTCGCGAGGCAGCTAAATGGTTGCAAGGATGTTCCGTGGAGTGACAGTCTCAGTAGATAGCACATCGTTTTGTGGGATTCATGGCCGCATCTTGGGCGCAGTCGAAGACCTCGGAGAAGGGCTCAAAGTTGCTGACGATTGCATTGAGACGGACCTCGTTGGGGGCGTGTGGATCTCTGATGGCGTGTGACAATCGCCACACTGGCATCATGTCGGAGCAATAGAGCTGTCCAAGGGAGAGGAAGAAGAGTTGCTGCGGCGACAACAACAGATGTGGCAGCCCCTCCGACTCCATCTCTGGCAGCTGACTGTACCAGCTGTGGTATGCCGAGTAAGCGATACGGACTCCCACATAGTCTGCAATATTCTCCGACTGTGTCTGTCGCTTGAACAGCCTGTGACCGTAGTATGTGTAAGCATGGAACTGCTCCACCAGGCACTGCTTGCGCTGCTCGAACACCAGCGTTGCATTGCGCTGCCACCAGTTACGATGGTTGCCCTGAGCATCAATGTGGCGGTTGAAATCATCGAAGCCGTGTGCCATCTCGTGAGCAAGCAGGTAGCCAAAGGTGCCGTACTTAAGTGCCATGGGGTAGGCATCGTCGAACAGGTACCGGTGCTGCATGAAGCTGACTGGAATTACCACCATATTTTTCTTGGGGACATAGAAGGGTGAGCTGTAGATGCGATGATAGGCACCCAGATGTGTGTGTACTTGCTGCAGATCCTCGATCATGTTGTGGGCATGCAACTCCACCACACGTTGCACGTTGCCGAAGTAGTCGCCCGTGTTGATAATAAGGCTGCTATAGTATTTCTCGAACTGATCTGGCGTAGAACCCAGTACCTGGAACGACATGGCTTTGAGCTTCTCCAGCGCTTCGTTAAGGGTCTTCTCGTCCAGCCAGTTGTTGGCGGGTGCACGCAGTACGTTCTCAAAGGCCTGCTTGAGCTCTTGCCAGAGTTGACGCAGGCTGCCGGGAATGTGGGGAGTCTGTTTCTCCAGCGATCTGTAGACCATGTGATCCACAATGTCGGCAAACAGTTTGTTGGTCTTCTGTACGCAAGGCTCTATTTCAAAGTCTACAAGCAGCGAGGAGAGCATATAGTTGGCGAGTATACGCTTTGGAGTTGTGTCTAGCAGCTTCTTCAATTGCCACAAGTAACTGGCACCAGACTCGTGCACAGGCACCCTGTATTCATAGCCTAGCCAGAGCTTAACGAACCGCGATAGATTTAGATGGGGACCATAGTCTGAGCTCATCTCATCCAGCAAACGCACACGATACAGTTGACCCGGCGGCAACTCCTCCACCCCCTCTGCCAGTTCCTTGTTTAGCTCTGTTATTTCTCGAGCCGTGTCCTGCGCATGCCAATCACTCATGCCGAGCAGGTGCTGCAGCATCCACTGCAACTTCAATTGATGACTCAGGTGCAGTATCTCAGCCTTGTGGTGGGGCAGGTCATGCCTCTGGCCCAGGTAAAGTGCGTTGAACTGTGTGTTGGACTGTCCCGACTTGATGTTCACCTGCAACAGCGTCTGCTTGCCAAACCTTCTCAAGAGTGTCGCCATCATCTCGATGGTATCAAACTGCGACTCATCCCATGCATTGCCCTCCACTGCAGGCATTCCACCCAGCTCCTTGAGCAGTGCCAGCAATTGCTGGCGTTGTCTCCACTCCTCGTTCTTGGCAGCCAGACACGACTCGTAAAAGTACTTAACCTTCGTCTCCGTGGAGCTGTCCGTGCTCATCTTGGGTCCGTTGAGCAGTTGTTGTAACCGTCGCTGGTAGCCGGCAAGCAGTGTGCGCTGGAAATCGGTAATTACGATCTTCTCCTGCGCCGGATTGATGCGCGCAAAGTTCCCGCAAGCGAATTCATAGAAATCTTCGCAAGGCTGCACACTTTGGTTCATGTAGGAGCGCATGCCTGCGGACTTGGCCTGTCGCATGATCTCCAGAGCGAGCGGCGTGTTTGCAGTCAGACCGTCGAAGGCACCGGCATAGCCTGTGCCCGGCAAGCACAAGAGCAGTGCCAATGCCAAGACGGAAGTGGAAGTGTCTCCTCCCATTACTAATGTTGTGTCTCGCGCAGTTTCCGTATTCAAACTGATCTCGCGACGCAGCTTATCGCGTATTAGACTAGAATATATGACATTAGTTTTAGCCTCCCTCTCTCTCTATATATCAATTTCTGTCTCTCATCTCTCTCTCTCTTTCTCTATCTGCAGGTGCCTTGCCGCTGGTCACGGCCACCACGCTGTGCTTCACACCGATTCTCAAATGGTTCATTATCATTTCCTACTGTGTGCTCTCTCTCTGGGGCCTCTACAAGGTAAGATGCGCCACAGTTCGCTTATCTCAATTATAGTAAATTCACGATCAAGATTCACTTTTCTTGAACCCATTGGGGTTTTACGTTTCTCTCTCTCTTTCTCCCTCTCTCTCTGCCCTCTTTTTCCGTCTCTTCGCTCTCTCTTTTTCTCCCTCTCTTTGACAGGCTCTCACCGCTAGCTCCCCCTGGCAAAGGCGTCTATGCTTCGCGCTGCCCTTCGCCATGCGCTCGGTGCTGACCTTTATGCGCATTCGAGGAATGGTGGGCGGCAGCCACATGGCCCTATCCCATGTCTACCTGCAGGTGCGTATGTCTCGGCTTTCCGACTCACTAACTTGTTATTCTTACCAAACATTTATGCTGGCTGGCCTCTTTAACTGGCGCCCGCTTAGGTGGAAGTTGTAAGTGAATGCATACTTTCTTTCCTAACTGTTTAACACACATACTCGTTTGCATACGGTGGATGTGGGGGGATGGGATGGGAAACTAAGCCCACTCACAGACATATACTTCATACAGAACCCACAGCCAGCCCCCACTTCGTCGCATTAATCGCTCTCTCCTCTTGCAGGACGGCGTTTCCATACTGGGCGGTGCCATCGGAGCCATGCGTATTCCAGAGAAGTGGTTTCCCGGCCTGGTGGACTTCTATCTCAACTCCCACAACATCATGCATGTGCTGGTCGTCGTGGCGGTCTACTCCATGCACAAGGTGTGATTTATTTGCCGAAATATATAATGGAATATATGTATTCTTCTTACTTTTATATACAATATATATTCTTGTTCCTTTCTCCCCAGGCCACCATCAAGGACTTTGAATGGATGTCCACGCAGACTTGCAACTCTCTGGTCAATGCCACGGAGCAGGCGCTAGTTCATGTGGAACTATGACCCGCCTACTGGCTGATCCTGCTACTGCTGGTGTCCCTGCTACTGCTGCTGAAGCCGCAGCATCAGCCTGGACGGGCAGCGGCAGCTGCCTAGAATTCTGAACAACAGCCACAATCCGAAGAGGAAGAGAGGAAGAGGAGTGAAAACAAATGCTTCAATTGCTACTCGAATATACCGTGTATAAATGAGCGCGTGCTGTAACAGTAACAATACGTTTAAGTATATATATATATTGTACTTATATATATATAGTAAATCTAGTGTGTCTCTAGTCAATCGTGAGTAGCGTGTAGTAGATTATAAACTGGTGAAGATATTGATAACTTGATAACGATGTGTACATACAACTAGTACATACTTCGACTGTGGTATTTAGCATTAAGTGATACGAAGGAAGAATTGAACGTACTTTCGCGATGATTTCTCTCGATGATTTCAATTATGATGATATGTCGATACATACGTACCTCATTATGCTTACAACAACAACAACAACAAGAATAAACATCTAATTTCAAGTATATATGATATATACATTATGTATATACATAAAACTTTATACCTCGTCGACTATAAAACGAACAAAACGAAAACTAAGCAATAAGAGATCTTAACGGTAAACTTAACTTAACTCTTCCTAGTCGAAACTATTAAGAAACTTATAATTCGTTTTATAATTAGAGAACATTATTGAGAAAACTCGGAAAGCTAATGCGTTAATTTTTTGCCATTAGTTAGATTATAATATATATTGATATAATGGACAAGTGTGAACCAGATCTTCTAGCTATATCGCTGCTGAATCGAATTATTAGAACTTCCTCAAGCCTAAATTTCACCGTCTTTCCGCAAATTGTTTTTTATTAGTTCCCCTAGTCATAATAGATAAGAGAGAAGCCCAAGTATTTTAATCCAACCAAAGATGGAACAATTATGAGTAATTAGTTTTAGTAGTCTCAATGATTTACACCATGCAATTGTAATAAAATATTATATGAAACAGATTTAGACAAACGAAGCAATAACAACATGTATATTTAATGCTTGTAACGAGTTGTAACCTAATTGTAAGGATCAGTTAGACAAATAGTGTTATATACTTGTATAATTTTCTGAGAGAGCTAATACAAATATAAACACAATTAAAAGAAACAGTTTATTTTGTTGCTATTAAGAATTCTTATAATTGCCTCCTTTTATATAATTATCGATAGGTTATCGTTTGCGACCACCGCTATTTATACCAAAAATAGTCAGTGTGACCGTTTGACAGTTGCGAGTTCTGGTATCACCAGAAGAAAACAAGTTGGCAGCACTTATTTGTTTTGTGCTTCATTGTAAATTTTGTTTTTACATTTGCAATTCGTAATTTTACATAGATAATTCAGGCATTTAAAAGGATGAGTGCAGAAATCGCAGAGCCCGAAGTACCGGGGCCAAATCCGGCTAACTTCTTTGCGCTGCAGGCGGCATTCGAGGTGAGGGAATCAGAGACGCCACTGAATGATGCCGGCAACTAAAGTAAAACATGAATGTGTTTCACGTTTGCAGGTTGCCTTGGAGCAGGCGATTGAGCAGAACAGCATGGAACTGTTGATCAAGGATTACCACAGCTTTAGCTCCAACTCGGAGCAGGACAAACGTTCACCGCTGGACCAGGCATTTCGCGAGATTCTAATGAAGCACATTGGTGACGATGTGGCGCGCATTGGAACCCTGGTGCGTCTCTCTGTAGAGGCGGCACGAGCTGAGATTGTGTCCAATACCATTCCAGTTGTTCTGCTTGGAGACACCTTCGATGTGGTGACCTTGAACAAGTGCGAGCAAATATTTGGATTTGTCGAGGAGCTCGTCGAGGTGTGGAAAGAGGAGATATTCTTTGCGTCGTGCAAGAATAATTTGCTGCGTATGTGCAACGATCTGTTGCGTCGACTCTCAAGGACACAGAATACCGTTTTCTGTGGACGCATCTTGCTCTTCCTCTCCAAGTTCTTTCCGTTCTCTGAGCGCTCCGGTCTGAACATTGTGTCCGAGTTTAATTTAGATAACACCACCGAATACGGACTAGACAGCAAGGATCACGATGACATCGACAACAAGGAGCTGGAGGACACAGCGGAGGACATCCCACTCAAAATTGACTATGATTTGTACTGCAAGTTCTGGTCCCTGCAGGATTTCTTCCGCAATCCCAACCAGTGCTACAGCAAGGCGCAGTGGAAGATGTTCCAAATGGTCAGCAAATACATTGATTCCAATAAAAGAATGACCTCTAATTCGCTATGCATGACAATTACAGCACGCAGAGAATATACTGCAGTCCTTTTCAAGCTTCAAGTTGGAGGATGTCCGTTCCAGCTCAGAGACTAACAATGGCAACACAACTGAAGTTATGGATATGGACATAGATGATCAGACCGTAGATATCACGCTGTCCGTGCGCAAGGAAACCAACTTCTTTGCCAAGTTCCTAACCAATCCCAAGCTGCTGGCACTGCAGTTATCCGACTCTAACTTCAGGCGCGCTGTTCTAGTGCAGTTTCTCATACTGTTCCAGTATCTGCAGGTTAGCGTCAAGTTTAAGATGTAAGTGAAGCGAAGATCGGTCTTCTGTGAAAGTCTCCTAAATGTTAATCCACTTTCAGCGATACATACACACTGACGAGCGCACAGTCGGACTTCATCAAGGAGACAGAGCAGCGTGTCTACAAGCTGCTGGAAGAGACGCCGCCCTATGGACGCCGTTTTGCCCGCACAGTGCAGCACATGCTGCAGCGCGAGGAGATGTGGAACAACTGGAAGAATGATGGTTGCAAGGAGTTCAAGAAGCCCGAACAGCCTGAGGAACCCATCGAGCCACCGCCTGCCAAGCGCTCCAAACGTCCACTGGGCGACTGTCTTCGCGATGCCGCCCGCAGTGGCAAGTTCTACCTGGGAAAGTGAGTAAAGGCCATGCGATTCTCTCTTGATAAGCTTTAATTGAATCATTTCATCTCTATCAGTGATAACCTGACCCGTTTGTGGAACTATTCGCCGGACAATCTGCAGGCCTGCAAAAGTGAACAGCGCAACTTCCTGCCCATGCTGGAGACTTACTTGGAGACGCCGCACGACAAGAGTGATCCGGCGTTCGAGTGGCGTGCTCTACGCCTGCTGGCCAGACAGACGCCCCACTTCTTCACCTTCGTCTCGCAGCCGTCCTGCAAGATTTCCGACTACCTGGACGTAGTGCGCAAGCGCTTGACACGCGAGAAGGAGCTGGCTAAGCAGACAAGTGCCACATCCAGTCTCTCAACGGAGCACAATAATGGATTGACTGCCAGCAGTGCATCCTCCGAGCAGGAACATGACGCAGCTGTGGCCCTGCAGGAGAATGAACCTGAACAGGAGCTAGAGGTGGAGGAGGTTGAGGTTGAGGACGAGACACCGGCGCACGAGAAGCCTCTCATGGTCACCCGCGCTCACATCGAAGAAATTACGCCGCTGATAGGCGAGCCCTGGATGAAGGTGGGCAAGAAGATTGGCTTCAGCAACGACGAGCTGCTCTTCTTCCAAATGGAAAACCCCACGGCCGGCGTTGCCTGCACTAAAATGCTGACCAACTGGATCTCAGAGGACGACGATGCCACACTGGACAACTGGGCCTACATGCTGGAGGGACTCGAGATGCACAAGGCGGCCGATGCCGTCAAAGCGATAATCGAGCGAGAGAAGACGGGTGTGAGCTCATCCCAGACGTCCCGTAACGATGTTGAGATACTCTCTGATTAGCCGGGAATACTTTCTTTTTAATTAATTCAAATCGTTTATCACATGTAAAATAAATGGCAACTGATGGTGTCACTGTCCATGTCTCTGTTTCCATATCACTCCGATTCCAGTTAGCGCTTCTTAGCCGCCGGCTTTGCGGCTTGCTGATTGTTGCGACGCGGCTTGTTGTGGATCATGTTGGCACAGAGTGGTATGTGCCGCTCTGCGGCCTGTTGGTTGAATCGTCTTTTGCAGTGCGGGCACTGAATGTAGTCGGGGTTCTCAGATGGCGGTGGCGGCGGCAAATCGGTCAGCTTGCCGCCGCGAGCCAGATGCGCCTGCACCTGTTTGGCGGATCGTATGGCCTGAATGAACTCCTCATGCTTCTGCCGCCAATTGCTCTTCTTCACCCCCACTACACCCTGGCTTGCCGCTGCGCTGCTGTAGTTGGACGCCATGCGATTCTTCTTCGCAAAATTCTCGTTGTCGGTGCCCTTCACCCGTTGCCTCGAGGCATCGAAAATCTTCCGCTTGGTGACCATAGTGCGCTCGCAAACCGTTTCGTGCTTGCGCAAGCGATCCGTATTGAAGTGACGGCCGCAATGGCGGCAGTTGCTAGTGCCCTCCGGCGGTGCCCCGTTCTGCAATATACACGTTAAATCTCTGAATTGAAAGTGAAAATTGAAGATTTGCTCACCATTTGAATTTTGTTTACAGGAGATTTAAGATTGACCTAGTTTGAATATAGAGCATATACATATATATCGTATGTGTAAAGGTCTGTCAGTTTGAGTGCCGGAGCACAGTGTGGTTGATTGCCTCTACTTACCGTACGTGTCTTACGCGGCGTCTCCTGGCTACTTCTCTCCGGCACAGCAGTGCGTGCTCCGCCTGCCAAGCGAGTGTGCCCAGTGCTCTTTGTCGTCGTGGTCGTGTTTGTCGTGATTCTCATTGTTCTGCTGCGTGCGCTGCTCTGGCTCTCCCGCTCCCTCTCCCGCTCCTTCTCTCGCTCCCTCTCTCGCTCCCTCTCACGCTCCTTCTCTCGCTCCTTCTCCCTGGTATTGGGTGGCGTTTTTCTCACTACGACGGGCTTAAGGCGCCCTGCCACGGGGTGTTGCACCCTGATGTTGTTGTTGTTGTTGTTACTCTTAGTATTGTTACCGTTACCGTTGATGTTGCTGTTGTTGTTGCTGTCGCTAGAGATGATCTTCTCCTTGAGACTGATGGCCGAGACCCCTTTGATCAGGTGCTGCTGCTGCTGCTGCTGCTGCTCGCCTATGGGCTTCAGGGGATGGCTGCGATCGATGCCCGCGCCGCGACGGCGCTCGTCGAACATCTGTCGCACCTTGCCATTGCCCATCAGGCGGGAAGAGGCAGCTCTGGGTGATGTTGCAGTTCCTGCTGCTGCCGTTGGTGTAGTTAAGTGCAGTTCCTGACGCCGCTGCTGTTGCTCCGCCTGCGTCTTTTGCTGGAAGCGCATCTGCAAGAGGAGATAGAGGGGGGAGATTAGAGGGATTATGCTGCTGCCTTGGTGCCTCTTACGGGTGCAGAGTTGCTGCTGTTGCCATTGCAGGGTGGCAGATGACTGAGTGCCTCCATGAGGCGCCTGGCTGCCCAGGACTCGTTAAGCTTCAGTGGCAATATATGCCCACCCTCCTCGTAGTAGCCACCCCCCGCCGCGTATAGCTCGTCCTCGTCCGTGTTCATACTCGTCCGAGGTGCGCGTGTCGACTGAACATGGCTAATGGAACTGGAACCCGACTGGACATTAGCATGTCCATTTCCCCCAAGAGGTAATTAAGTGAATGAGTGCGGGGTGTGGTTGGCGTTGTCAGTGCCGCGATGAGCCAACCCCCTGTCGTGCTGTCCTTGCCCAGTCCCTCTGCCTCTCCCTGACACCTGGTCAGCCCAAATCTGAGCTGTGCCCAACACACTTACTTGCCGCCAGTACATGAAGCCGCGCGCCACACGACTTGCCGGCGAGGCAAAGTACTGCGAGCGCGTGGCGGAACGGGGCATGCTACTGCTTCTGCTCCTCCACCTCCTCCTCCACCTGCTGCTGCCACTCCTCTCCCAATCACGACGCGAGGATACAAATTTGATTATTCTATATTCTATTTGTAATTCAACGTTTTGCGCACTTGAGAAATCAACGTTACTTTCTTTCTTTCTTTATTTGCCTTGTTGTTGTTTGCACAGCGCTCAGCTTGTTGTTGTTCCTCTCGTAGTTGTAGTTGCTGTTGCTGTTATTGTTGTTGTCAGTGCATATGCCAATAACAACAATAAAAATCAATGGCTGCATCAGGAGCCACCCACAGGTTGCCATGGCGGAGCAGGCGGCAACAGCAACAACAAAAGTGAGAGAGAGACAAGTTGAGGGAGTGCAGAGTGGGCAGAGAGAGAGGGCAGATACACAGGTAAAAAGAGAGTAAGACTGGGGCAAAGAGCAGGAGGAAGCGAGAGAGAAATAGAGTCTCTTCTGACACCGTCGCATTTGTTGCACACTGACAAAGAGACGAACGGCCGCTAAAGGTGACAACACCCACCAGGGAGAGTCACTCACCCGATTGCCGCCCCCGAATCAGTGATAACAATCTCGCGCAACAATTTCGAGCTTGTTTGCCTCAATGTTCCAGCGAACTGTGCCTCGCATTGTAACCATTTTCAGGTGTTAGCAAGTCACAGGTTACCGTGGGCACAGTAAGATACCCTCTACCTAATTCAACTTTACGAATAGTCTAGCAATGGCCAAGAACAAAGTTTTCTACTTCTATTGCTTTCCCTTTCTCTCACACACAAACTAACGGCTAACATGCGGCTAGAAGGCATGCAACACTGCTTGCAACTATAATAAAGTAAACTTCAATAACTGAACGATTGAACTTAAATTTGAAGAATGGGTGGATATTATGATCAACTAACTATATGCTTGGCCACATAGATGTATCTTTATTAAATAGCTTACAAATTGAATTGCAAAATTTAATTATTGATTTTTGTGGGCGGTTGGCGTGGCACTCAATATTTAAGATATACTCTATCTACGTCGTCTATACGTTAATCTTCATGCCAAATTTGGTGTCTCTAGCTTTTATTATAGCGGAGATATATGCGTTCATACAAACAGATATGGCAAAATCTGATTGACTAGTGAGATTTTGAGCATGAATCTATATAATTTTTGTTGTCTGCTAGGGCTCCCTCGACATATTTAAGGTGGACTTTTCTTTGCAGTGTACACCCCAGGGCTAGCCCAGCAATAACTCTTTCCCAACACAATAATTCCAACTAAGCTAATTTCTATATAATGCTTCATTAATGGTTAGGGGCAGGAGATAGAGAATCGACTGTGACTGTGTGTGTGTGTGTGGGTGTCCAAAGATCCCATTACCAAATACGCTTGATTTAATTAACGTATTTTTCGCTGGGAAGCAGAAGCAGAGTTGGAGAAGCAAAAACTCGCACCATATATGGTGCCCTTAACGGAAATTACGGTCAACGGGTAGTGCGGATGTCTTCGTCAGCTGTTGGCCAAGAGAAGTTCCCCCTCTTGTTTCCCCACCCTCTCTGAGAACAGAGAATCGCCAATTGACTTACCCGCATCAGCGCCAGCCTTGAGGTCGGAAAGCCGTCTGCGTCTTGTGACGCCATCATCAAATCGAGTTGTGGCGTTTCCTCTCTTCCTCTCTCTCTCTCTCTCTTTCTCGCTCTGTCACTCTCTGTCTCTCTCTCCGTCTAACTCTCTTCGTCTCTCTCTCTCTCTCTCTCCGTCGCAAGTATACGGTGTGGGTAGCAGTCGTCGCGACGTGTGGTAGACCCGGCTTAGACTCTCTGCTGAGTCATAAACACGCCGAACTGGCGGACAGTGGAACAGGCGGACAGTGGGACAGGCGGGCACAGACTCGAGCAAGAGTTTGTGCCTAAAAATAGCTGAAAATAAACAAAAACAAAAACAAATC
This sequence comes from Zaprionus ornatus, assembly GCA_018904035.1. Taxonomy (NCBI): domain Eukaryota; kingdom Metazoa; phylum Arthropoda; class Insecta; order Diptera; family Drosophilidae; genus Zaprionus; species Zaprionus ornatus. The sequence goes on along the minus strand of JAEIFZ010000115.1, from coordinate 4,305,577 downwards.
TTATAAGCGGCTCGCCAGGAAACGGGGTGCGAGTTGCTGATCGGGTGTCGTATGTGGGCGCCAACTGCAGCTCGCAGATCACAGCTAAGGCTGGAGCTGAAGCCGTGCCCAGCTCAGCTCAGCTCAGCTCAGGGGGTCGTGGGCCGAGCTGGGCTCCAAAAATGGTTGGCTCAATGAGCAAACTAATTGAATCTTACCAATCAACACAAAGTGAATAGTGAATAGTGAACAGTGAACAGGGAACTGTGAATCACACGTATAACTGGATATATATGTACAGAGGAGTATTTCAGCGTATATCGGTACTGGGTCTGCAAATGGGCCCTGATTGTAATCACAAAATAAATTTATTAACTTTGCTGAACTTGTATGATATACATATATTTAGATTGGCTACCAAAATTGAACTGAAACATTTAAGGCTAAACGTCTGTGATTGTGATTTTGATTGTGACTGATATTGTGATTGTGATTGCTCCCAATTGCAAAGTCGAGCTCTGAGTAGTTCCCTTCGGAACGATTCTCCCAACTGGGGTCTGGCAAATGTCAGACAGACAAAGCCAACTGAGTGGGCTGCGTAATGGCAGCGACAGAGTGCAGAAAACTCTCGACTCGACGAAGAGATACCCAGCAAGGGAGATAGAGATACACAGCTGATGTCATGTGTGAAGATGCTATGCGTTTAATAAATATATATGCAAAATCAATTTATTGTAGTCTCGAGTGTGAAGGGGCGTGTCGAACGTTGAAGAGACACAATTGCAGATGCTCTAACATTTCTTTACATTTGATAGGAGGTGTATAGGGATATGGAAGTTGGCAGCACATAACTTAAACTTCAGTAAGTTATATATACTATACAATAAAGAAACAGACAGACAGACGGATAACCGGATATGGCTAGTGCTTAGGTCGACGTCTCTTTTGATGCTGATTCAGAATATATATACTTTAAAGAGTTGGAGATGGCTTCTAAACTGAGCTGCTAACTTCTGGCCATAATTAATATACACTTTGCAAGAGTATAAAATAAAGATGAATTTAAAGTAACATTAATCATCCCTTAGTAATAGAGACTATATACGATGCTCATAGGTATATATAATATGTACAACAATACAAAAAAATATAGTTTCTTTATCGAGTCATTAAATGTGCGAATTTCGCAAATAATTTACTTAAAAATAGTGAAATTATCATGGGAAAAAATATATAAATTCTGCACAAAACTTTATTTACAGAGTTGTGAACAGATAATTGGCCACACCTATTAATATGGCCAAGAGTGTATAATATATGACTAAACAAAGTTAACTTTATGAGACTTTATTGGCATATATTTTATATTTAAACCCTTTGACCTTTGAAAATAGTTAATAAAGGGTATACTAACTTCATATAGCAGTCAATAAGAGACGTGGGAGACTCCATAAAATATATATATATTTGCACAGCATCACTGTTATAACATATCATACTCTCTCAATCTACTGCCAACTCCACTTAGGGTATGCAGAAGTCGTTGTTCACACTTCACTGTCCTCACACAAAGCAATTAATTTATGTTTATTTTTTTTGGCACACGTCGAATCTAACAGTCAAAAGCAGTGGCTGAGTGTGCGTGTGTGACTCAACGAGTCTCTTTTGCTGCGTGTGTGTGTGTGTGTGTGTGTTGGCTGTGACTGCGCCAAGTGATTCGATTTGCATATCTGGTCATGTCTCAGGGCAACTTACCCACTTTGCCAACTTACCACAGCTGAAAGCGCTTGCGGGCGGCAGCTCTGGAGGCTCGTAAAATAACAGCTGCTACTGGCGCTGGCTCTGATGGCTCTGGGTCTGAAGTGGGTCTGCTGGTCAGGCCCCGACACGAGTTTATCGACACACAAACTAGTTGAACTTTTCAGCAATGGCCTGCAAGTGGGACACAGGACACGGGGACAGCTGGACAGCAGGCGACACTTTGTTTAAACTGACAACGAGCCTGCAATTACGCATACGTCGCGTGAGCCCGCCTCGAAATAGAAACACTATGGCCAAGTGGGGCTAGTGGCGCAGAGTCAGGCACAGCGAGCTCAGCTCGGACTGTTTGCTTAGAAGTTTGTCGGCCGACTGAGACAAGATTGCGCTCGCACACTCCGTCGGCATCAGCGTCAGCGACGACAGCGACTGCGACGACGACGGCGACGTCGACATGAGCGTCAGTGGGTGCCGAACAAGTTGTGAGCGACGGCAGAAGCAGAGCCGACTGCACTGATCTGTCGATGATGATGATGATGACGATGGCAGCAGCGATGGCGTGTAGCAAGCAGCGAGAGGGCGTGGTGTCGCCCGCCTACCCCAAATTGTGCGTTCTACACAGATGCAACATGTGTTTATCGCTTAAGTGCCGAGTTCGCAGTTTCTGCATTACTCTCTTCTACTCTACTCTTCTACTCTTCTCTTCTTCACACTCCTTTATCAGCTTTGTTGCACTGTCACCGTCTCCTGACTCACGCCAAATCCATTTGCTCAGCGTCGTCTCGGTTGCTTTGCGCTGCTCACTTTACCTGCGCTTGAAACATAATTAATCATATTTTGCGAGAGTCCACAATACCCTACACTGCTGGGGTGTTGACGACAGTGTTAAAACTTGCACAGCTTGGCAATAAATGATGGTTTTCATTCTACATAATATAAGTAACCATTGTATAATATTTCTTATACAATGTGATGAAAACCTACAAAATACTCTTCAATCATTTCACAAGTCAAGAGAACCGATTTCGTAGGGCATCAGGGCTGCAATGGCGACGCTTGGTGCGCTTGGCTCATCGTTTGTTTATATAACGATTATTATTCATTATTCATTTCGTTTGTTTAGATCGGCTGCGGTTTCGAAACCCAGTAAGTGCGGGCTTTGCACTTGCTATTAACTTATAGTTTGAGCGAATTATTAACGTGCTTTTCCTTCAAAAGCAGCTCGCAAACTCGTACGAAATGGTATGTGGGCTCTTTTGTATTATGAAGTAAGCCTCCGATTACCTTGCGAATTGTTTCTTAGTTGAAAGTAATTTCAACATTTGCTAACCTTCCTTTCGAGTTATTTTAATAGTTTCATTGTCAGTAAATAAACTATCTCCAACATATTTGAACTTGTTTTGAATATTTTTGCAAGATATTTTTAGATTTGAAATGCTAAAAAAGTTTATGTCTGCAAAATATGATGAGCGGAAAAACCAAATAGTTTTTTAAAATAATTTTATTATTTGTATAAGCTGTAGAAACGTTTGCTATATCAGAAATAAAAGAAAAGTAGCTGAGTAAATTAATTATATCCAATTAATAAGTGCCAAAGTTAATAATCTTCTGAAGATCAAATTTTAAGAACCTAAAACCAAAGGTTCTACGATTATGTATTTAAAATAAAAACGAGGGAAGGAAAAGAAAGTTATATGAGTAAATTGAATACAATATAGAAGTTAATAAATCAAAGCCTAATTGAAAAGACATTCTTCTATATTCAATAAACAAGTTTTGAAGTTAGTAATCTGCTGCAGATATTATTTTCTCATTCAGAGTCATATGCTCTTAGAGAATGTCTTCAAAATAGTTTGCGGGAAGTACAAAAAGTGCAAAAAGAAAATCAAAAAATGTGTAAAAACCCTTGAATTATTAGTGTGCTTCAAAACACAAACGAAAAGTCATTCTATGATATTCGGTTAACAATTTAACAAGTCAGTAACCTGCACATACACGTGTATTATTTCCACAACCCAAAACTACAGGTTGTCTGACTATAGGTTAGTTTAAATGATGAAAATGCACTGTCAGGGGCAGATGACACAAGTTTATAATGACTTAGCTAATGATTATAATCATCTGCTACTGAGTCGGCCCACCTCAACAGTTGTTCCCCTCCAATTATAGTCAGATAGAGTGTGTTCTGCTTTTGTTCCAATATTCAAATTTATTGTTGCATAAGTACATACACATATACATACATATAAAAGTGTATTTCCACTCAACTGGGTCTCCACTCAACACTGATCACCTCGCTCTGCTTTCGCTGGAGGCAGTTGCTATTGTTCTGTACGGGATGCTCTCTCCAGCTGGAGGAGTGGAGGACCTCAGTTGAGGAGGAGGTGTCTATTTTGCTTGGTAGTACGCTGCTAACAACTGCCGCAAATAATAGTGATCTGTCGGCGACTGCGGCTACAATTGCGAATACGAATATGAATACGAATACAAATACACTCATACAAGTACGCTCGAAGCCCGTTACGTTACGCTGCGTTACGTTATGTTACGTTATGTTACGTTACGTTACGTTAGACAAACATACGAGTTCGATTACATTTAACAATGACACGGCAACACATCAACATCAACATCAACGGCTGACAATGAACAACAGTTACGATTACAGTTACAATTACGATTACAGTTACAAGTACAGTTACGGTTACAATTACAATTACAATTACAATTACAGTTACAATTATTAGTCTAAGTACTAGGCAAACCGGGCTCGGGCCAGCGGCTCGTATACGTAATGCAGCCTTGCCACCGGACTCCTTACCATGTCTTAACCCATGTCCTACAATTATCGAGCGCCTAATCCTACATACAGTTCCTAAGCTGTTTCTGTGATTCAACACGTACTCATGGCAGCAAAATATAATGGTCTAAAAAATACTCGAGGGTTGCTTTGAATCTGTTTGCATTCGTAACTCAAGAGCGAAGAGAACTCTGGATCCCCATGCGAATCAATTCTTCTCTCTACTCTCTCTCTCGCTCTCTTTGTCTTTCGTTTTCCTTATTCATTAGTTCTTGTGCGGTATGTGCGGCTCCCCTTAGTTTCTATGCCTAGTACAGTTGCCATCAGAAACTCTTCGACTCGATATCGATAACTACGGCTAGTTCGATAAGTGGGCAAACGCAGTTCGACGCCTATTGAAAGCCTATTGAATTCCATATATGATTTACTCCGTTCTCTCCTATCCGTGATTGTCGAGGTTGGTTTTTTGTTTTCTTTGGTTTTTCTTTGGTATTTTGTATTTGGTTTTTCTTTGGTATTTTCTAGGTTAGGTTTATGCAATGTCTTGTCGCGCTTTATTCGATTACCGATTACCGAAATAACTTAACTGCATTACAGACACATATCGATTAGTTTTGTGGGCTATGCTGCGTTTACTACATATACATTTTCGATTCTAAACATTTTAAGCCAACATTCAATGCGCTCTAATTTAACGTCTATACGACAATTGCTTAAGTCTTTTAGTCTACAATACATTAATTTCCTTTCTCTCGAAACACGTACGTAACAACATTTATTAACCGTTTCGGTTACACATATATATTTATATATATATCGTATATATCTATTAAGTGCACCGATCCGCGCTCTGGCGATCTCGGCATTTAACGGTACACATTTAACTAAGGCTGCAAAAAGGGCTCAGGTTGATTCTCGGAATTCTGTTATCGGTTATCGGTTTTGGTTTCTGTTCTTTATCGATTTGAGTTTAGCTTTGGCATTTTTAGGCTGTTGTCGGTCTTAACTTTGCTAGGGTTGTATATAAATATATATAACATTATGTTTATCGTGGGTGTATATATCGTTATCGTTATCGGTAGTTAACTATGCATGCATACACACCTACTGGGGCTACAGTTAGGGGCATACGGTGTTCACTTCCGGAGTCATGCAGATGCAAGAATTTTCTTGATACCCGTAATTAATTTGAATTCATTTAACTGTCTCCTCTTCTTCTTCTTCTTCTTCTTTTTCATTTTTCTAATTATTTTTGACTAATTTCCTAGGCGTGCGATTGCAACATTATGAAAACCTGCACATTACTCTATACATACAATTACACAAATACTATCGATACTAATCGATACCCGCAGATCGGCACTGGGCACGATCTGTTTCGGGCACGGGTTTTCACTTAGTTGCTAAACGTTTTTCGTGTAAGGTTTCCGTAGCGGCGTTTTCCATTTCGGCGCCAGGTGGCGCACGAAAATGTTCAAATTGACGGCAACATTGCGATGTTGCGTCTTCAACAAATCGTTAATCGTTATCGTTAAATATTACTGAGTACTGCGAGTGAGTTTGGCGATTCTGCGGCACTGTCTCCTCTCTTATGACTATCGAATGGAAATCGGCTGATAATCGAATAAAATTATGCCATAATTTTGAATAAGTTCAGGTGCAATCATTCTAAACATTAGAATTACTCGACGGTGGATATTGATGGATCGATCATTGATCATTACGATAACCGATATTCGATACAATTATTTTTGTTTTTTTTTTTATCGTTTTGGTTTTTCGTTTAGCTTAACCTATTAAAAGTTTCGGGTTAAGGTTACTTGAGTTTATTCCATAAACTTTACTTTATCAGTACGTGGGTGGGTCATGTGTGTTTTCAGTTTCTAGAAACTTGTCTGGCTTGGAGTGCTCGGGGTTACCTAGGGCTAAGTACATACACATATATAACTATATATATATATATATATATATATATATCTATATAAGTACATATATAATATTTGTTGTTGTTTTTATTCGCTATGTTTGTTCAAGTAAACTTGTATTAACCTGGTTTTCCTCTTGCTTGTTTGCCCTACACATCTACACATATGCGTGTGTATATGCTATACATATATGTATATATATCTGTGTATATCTGTATACTAAACTATAAAAACACTGATCTCCTGAACATAGCCAGCATGTTCTACACGAATACAAATAACATTTATCAATTTGTCAATTTATGTTTAACTTCTTCTTTTTTTTTTTGGTTAGCTGCGCTGTAAAAATCCTTAAAAATTTGCACACTAAAAGCGCACGCAACACTAACAACAGCACACTTGTGGCAACAACGACCTTGTGGTGGCGAATTCATTATAAAAAAATGCATAAAAAGATACTTAATTCTTAATTCATTCTTGTCTTTGTCTGTGCTGTGAGTGTGTGTGTGTTTGGCAACCTAAGGCACACACAGACTGCCACGTATTGCTTCAGGCTGCGTTCTTAATTGATTTAATTGGCACAAACAGCTGCAGGCTGCAATCCATGGGGCGTATGCGCAACGTTTGAGTTTGTGCATCACACATACGCAGTGTTGCCAGCATAATTCTATTACAAAAGTTACTCAAAATTTCAAACTGAAAAAGAAATTGCCAGCACTGCATCGGTATGTGCTTGTTTGTGTCTGTGTGCGTGCCTGTATGTGTGTGTGTGTGTGTGTGTGTTATGTGTGTGTGAGTCGCCTTCAACTTTTCTTTGCTAATTTGCAACATGCCTAACACAAAGGGACGAGGTAAGCACACGTAACTCTACAAAAGCGATTAATACTAAAATTTCCCTTCTTTCCTCTCTTTCTTTTTGACTCTCTCCCTCTCTTCATCTCCCTCTTTCCTTTACTCTCTCTAGTTTGTCGCTTCTTTGGGTGGGTTCGAATGCTGCTGCTGCATTGGGGGCTGCTGCTGGTCGGCATTAAAATATAAAATCACCACAGTCCATGGCGTAGTCAAAGTCCTCGCCCCCGAGGTCATCCACGCCCGTGGAGTGGAAGTCAAAGCCGCCAATGTCTGTGTGGTAGACGGCGCCACTGCACGAGGTGTCGATGAGATTGGTGCAATGGGTGGTGGGCAGTGCGTGCAGCGTGAAGGTGTCCTCGCATTGCGACCAGGTCAGTCCGCCACTCCACACCCCATTGGGCAGTGTGGCCCAGCCCCAGCCATGGCCCCAGGGCAGGGCGCAGGCCAGCGAAGCCTTCGAGTCTGGCTTCTTGCTTAGTATGGCCACTGCAGCGTCGCTCTTCACCAACGGATTCTGGTTGTACATGGTGCGCTGTGTGGTCAGTGCCGTCGAGGTGGAACTGGAGCTGGCGTTGAAATTGGAGCTACGATGATGACGCGACTTGCGCTGCTTCACCTCCGAATTGGTGGCCGCTGGAAAGAGTGGGGATGCAGTAGGATTATCGCACAGCGAAGGTGCCTTGTACTCACGTCGGATTCGCACCAGTGGACGTCGCAGCACGTTCATCAGATGCGGCTTGTCCACCACCAGCTCAATCTGCGGCGGCGGTGGCAGCGTCTTGGTAATGGCATCGATCCAATCACTCACCTCTTGCTCCGACTTGGCCAGCATCCAGTAGACCTTGGACCGCTTGCGTCGCGAGCCCAGTGCAATTAGCTGCGACACACTCACTCCGTCGGGCAGTGGCGGACGGCGAGGAATCTGCCCGGTCCAGTGAGCGATAGCCAGCATCTCTGGGGCCTCCTTGACCAGTATCTTACCCGACGGTGACGAGCGTCCGGGCTCGGTGAACCATGCCATAGTCGAGTCGTCGTACAGTATGACCCACTCCTCGGCCCAGCGATTCCACAGCATTTGTTCTGCAATGAAAGTGGGAGGAGCCATGAGGAGAGGTGAGGGATAGGTGAAGTTAAATAGGTCGCTGGGCTGCCCTAGTTTACTGCGTATTTCACATTGCAGACTACAGGCTACAGGTAGCCCATAAACTGTTGGAGCTACTGTTGCCAGCTGCAATTGGAAGTGCCTGGAATGGGAGCAGGGAGGAGCCTTTATGGCTGGCACTTACTTTTATAGCGCAGCAGGTAACCTCCTTTGATTTGCTTGCCGCCGGTGCCTGCAATGATGGAAGAAATAAAAGTGAAAGCAAAGTTGCATAGCATAGAAATGGGGAGTACAGGAGAGAGAGAGAGAGAGACAGTGGAGAGAGTGCAGACAGGGAAGAGAGAGCAGTCAGTAGAGAGGGAAGAGAGTAGAGCATAGTCAGAGCAGACAGAGGAGCGACAAGTGGGAGCTGTTCGAATCGAGAACTCGACGAATTCGACTCATCTAATCGGCTTCCGTTGTGATTCGAGGTATAATTGAGTCCCGCCATGTGCCTCCTCCCTTTTACATCTCTTCTACTTCCCCTCTATTCTCCTTCTACTTTTCTTCCACCTCAATTCCATCTCTTCCACCTCTCTTGTACATCCCTCTCTTAGTCCCCCTGCATGTCCCAATTCCAGTGTCCAATGTCCTGGCATTGACATTCCACTCCCTCTCTAATCTGTCAGCTAACTCGGAGTTCATTTGCAGACCAAAACTGTGCGTAGGCTGCCCAACAACAAGCTTTGGTAAAGGGGGACAGGAAGAGGAGAAGGTGTGGGGGGGAGGGGGGAGAAAGTACATTGCGAAACATGAAATTCTAATTTGCACTTTGCTTGCTCGAATTTGACAGCTCCGACAACTGTCCTTGATCCCATTACCCACACCCCCTCTCCACACTTCCCTCGCCTACCTCCCCTCTTCACCATTTACCATTTGTAGCAGGCGAAGTTGATTAAAGCTCAGCGCAGATATAATTGGCAAAGCTGTCGACACCAAGAGGAAATACATGAGTTACTGCGGTCGAATTAATTATTCTAATGAAGATGGAATGCACATCAAATCAGATACAGATACAGCTACAGCTACAGCTACAGAGATACATTATGCGTGTATCTTTTATGTTTGCAATTCATGTATAATAAATGTATCTGTTGTATATTTTATTGCGTAATTCCTCAACAGAATTCGGAAAGACTGAATTTAAAGCGCTGTCGAATGTGCCAGCAAGAGATTTCGATTTGGGATTGTTCATGACACGCAACAGCAACAGCATACATACAACAACATACGCGGCAACAACAACAGCAAACGAAATTTCAGCGCAAGTCAATTATCCGTTGCCAGCATCGATTAGCACTCACGCAGGGATAATTGGATAAACTGATGTGGGTAAGCGGATAAATGTTGCTGGCCTGCAAATCAGATTGGACATGCTATATAGCGGGGAGTGGGAATGTGAGGGGAATGGGGGACTGTTCTACCTTCTGCTCTGCTGTGGCCTGCAGGTGTCACCACCACGTCGAGAGGCTCTTGAGGCAACTGTCGATTGTGGCCCCTAAGAGGACTCTGTGTTCAATGCCAAAATATACAAGTATATATGCCCCCCCTCCCACCATCCCGTCATGAATATGATTAGGCATAAGACGAACAGTTGCCTCAGCTAGCTAACCCCCCTTTTCTTGCCTGCTCTGATAGTTTGTCAATGCAATAAGCTGACACAGCAATTGAAAAACGCTCAAGGCTTGGCTGAAAAGTTCTTTATCTTTCTCTATCTCACTGGGTGTATAGAAGAAGGGGGTTAGAGGGGAGGTAACTGGTTGCTTTAGCTAACCCCAAATGTAATGCAGACTGCAGATGATACACACACGCATACACACACACACACACACACACATGTGCAAGTGCCTTAGAGACTGGGACTGAGACAAAGATGAGCTGCAGCAGAACGAGGTCGCCGAAGGACACACTGCACAGTGCCTGTCAACTGACAACGGACAACGGACACCGGACACAGCGGACGACGGACGACAGGACAACGGATAAGGGACATCATGTGTGCCACTTGAGTGCACACACTCACACACACACACACACAGAGATAGGGACAGAGGCAGACACAGCCGCATCCACGTGACAAAGCAGCTGAAATTGCAAGTGGCTGCGAGCAAGAAGAAGAGCAGAGGGAGGGAGAGGGGAGGGTAGGGGTTGGGGTAACACTCAGACGACACACGGTAGCAAAATCAACTTGCACATAAATGTTGCCAGCAGGCATTATAGGTGCAGGGGAGGGGTGAGGAGGCGGGGCACAGCCAAGGGGCTCTGGCTGGAGGCTGCAGTGCACTTGCATGATTTATGCACGTGGGTGCCTTCAACGTACAGTAACAACAACAACAACAACAACAACAACAACAACAACAACGTGAGGGGATGACAGCATCGAGCCAAGTGCACCGTGGTGAAGCAGGCAACAATTTCAGTGTGACCTTAGCACTTCTTCTTCTTCTTATACTTCTTGTTGCTCGTGTTGCATATTGCAGATCGCATGGGAAATATCGAAGGTCGCCCTAGAAGAGTCTTGCATATTGTCCATAGAAATGCTAGCTATGCATAGCAAAGTTGTTAGAAATGTGTCAAGTATTTTACCTCATCCACCCCACTGTATCATCCGCATAGCCTCCTGACATATTTCCGCTCAAATGGAAAACGAATCTCGTCGTGAGAAATATTTCAATAGAAGACTCTTTTTTAATTTCTCTGTACAACATGAATGAATGTCCCTCTCCCTCCCCCCTTGCCACACCTCCCTCACTGCTGTAGCTGCACATGCAACGGGTCAATATGGGGGGTGTGAAGTGGGAGGAGGAGTGTACGAGGGGGAGGAGAGTGCGTGTTGCGTGGCACTGGCTAATGGCTTAATGCAGTTTACGTGCTCGGGCCCGCCATAGCCAATGGGCGTGGCAGTGACAGTGATTGCAGCATAATAACAGTCGTACCTCCCCCTCCGCCTATCCCCCACCCCCTCTCACTGACTGCCCCTCTGCAGCACTTGATAAATCGAGAGGTAAGTGGGGGCTGCGTTTGCTGCTTACAAATGTTCATAATGAGCAGGTCAACAATGCGACCGCAGCGACAGATAGAGAAACGGAAGCGATGGATGTGAGAGAGGGAGAGAGCATGGGAGAGAGAGGGCAGGAGCGAGAGAGGCACAGGAAGACAGAGAGAGAAAGTGTGAGAGAGAAAGTGAGTGAGAGATGTTCACATATAGAGCAAGAGAGTGAGAGTAAGAAAGACAAAGAGAGAGAGAGACAGGCTGATGCAAATACATCCCTCACACGCATAGGTCTCTGTGCGCGACTGCTCGTGTGCCAGTGTGCCCGTGTGTGTGTATGTGCGTATGTATGTGTGCCAGTGTGTGTCAGTGTGTGTGCCTGTATGTGTGTGTGAATTCATTGAGAAAAATCAGCAAGCGACGAGCGAAAGTCGCGGAAAAACGAGTTCAAGGGTTTGGCTCAGAAACGGGGACAGCCCCACAACACACATACTTACATGCACACACAGACATTACATACACACACACACACATTACATACACACACAGCTGCTGGTGTTGGGGCTGTGGCTGTGACTGTAGCTTGCCCTCGCACTCTTACTACCGATCCCCCTACCCATAACCCTGCTTCTTTCTCTACTCTTCTCGTGTCCCTGCCTTTGTCCCTTCTCCTGTTCCTTCTCCTTTCCCTTCTGCATTCCCTTCTATCCCGTCTAGTGTCTCTTCTCCTGTCTCGTCTCCTCTCTCTTCTCCTGCCTCTTCTCCTGTCCTGCTCCTGTCTCTTTTCCTGCCCATGTACCTGCTTCTTCTCCTGCCTCTTTCCTCGCTCCATATCTGCCTCTACCTCTGTCCCTCTCCCTCTCCACTCTCCTGCCCCAGCCGCTGCACCTGCCCCAGTTCCTTCCTCCCCTTTCAATTTCCCTGCCCCACACCCACCCCCACAACTTTCTCTTATGCACTTACCCATGGGCTGCTGCAGCTGCAGCTGCTGTCCTGGCGTTATGGTCGCCTCCTCGCATCTTGGCTTCACCTTTGAGCACATGGAAAACATGTTGTTGTTGTTGTATTGGCAGCTTCGTTAGTTGTTAATTGATCGGTAACCAAGTGGAAGTCGGGGCGGAAGTTTAGTTCATTAACAGTTCCTCCTTCTCTCTCCTGCCTCTGCTACTGGTTGGACTTCTTCTTCAGCTACTTCTGCTGCTGCTCTCCCTCTGCTCCTTCTTGGGCCTCCCTCAATGATGTCAGCAACAAAAAAACGCGCGTGTTCCCGTTATCACTGCTCCAAACACACACACACACACACGGACACGGACACGCACACACACAACACAGGAGCGCGAAAGTGTTCGCTTTCGCTTTCGATTCGATTCGTCTGAGGGAAGCGAGCAACGCCTTTTCAGCCTCGACTTCTGCTGTTGAGGATGATTGAGAGAGTGCCGGACTGATTGATTGATTGATAGAAAGGTGCTGACCCAACGCAGTGATGGACTAGCTAGCTCTGCTGGCCTCTGCCCTCGGAACTCGCCTCTTCCACTTTTCCAATTGTATCAAGAAGTGCAAATGGAGACGGTCACAGGCAACTCCCGTTTGTGCTACTGTCAGTCAAAGTGGCCAGCAGCAAGTGACAGTTTCAGTTTCAGGTTTGATTTGTTGTTTTCTCTATATTTGTTTCTTCTTCTCCGTTAGACTCTCTCTCCCTCTTCCTCAACTGTTTCTGCTCCTGTTTCTCCAGCTTCTACTGCTGCTGCTGCTGCTGTGTGTCTGCTTCCTCGGCTGGGTTGGTCCGCTGTCGCTGTCGCACCTCCGTTTGGCTAAACGACCGAAACTCGACTGCCAGACGAGGCACAACGCACGAGTCGCAGCTCTGCAGCAGCAGCACGCACCGCCGAGGCGACACGAGCATAGACGAATCCCCTCGGCCACAGACGAAGACGTAACCGAAGTGGCAACAAATGCCGAAGCTGCTTCGTATCTTGCTCTCGTTTGAGGACTAGGCCAACACGGACGAACGCAAAGGGGCTGCTTCATGGATGCTTTGGCTTCTCTGGCTGCTGCTGCTGGTGTCCTTCAACGTCCTACGATGCGTCGAAATGCCGATTCCACTGGCGGCAAACGGGCCCGCCAAACAGATGACAGGACTCCACAGCAGCAGACAGCACCACCCACAAGCCACAACCCCAGCAGTAGCAGCAGCAGCCGAGCGTCACTTTCACCCAGCATCCTCACTTTCAATGGAGCACACTCTCTCTCTCTCTGAAACATTCTTTCTCTCTCTCTCGTACTCTCCCTCTCTCTCCTGCTGGTTTAGTCCTTCGCTCTGCCGTGTCAGTAGGTTACAGACATGGTTCGATATCACAAGGTGGCAAATGCGAAATGATTCTGCGAGGGTAGAAGAGATTTATGAGGAAAGGTCTCAACTGATTTCATCAAGAGAAATTCGAGCTACAAATAAGGTAGAGCCTTTAGTTAGAGCTACCTTCCTTACCTGCACCATGAATCGCATACACATACACACACATATGCTGGGACCCGCAACCTGCAGTTGTCGTCGTCCTCGTTCCAACCCCCTTCCACTTGCGCCTTCTTCGTTTTGTTGTCGTCTGTCACTTTTGTCTTTCACTTTCGGTGCTCATGTTTTTTTTGGGGAGGGAGTCGGAATTGTTTTCGTGGCGGGTGTGGAGCCGGGACTGGAGCGGAAGGAGCCGACACGAAGTTGGCAACATCTGCTATGAGTCTTTTTCCGCAGTGATAATCGCTAATAATGCCTCGTGTCACTATTCAAATGAACCAGTCCAGTAAATAAACAGTTCGTGGAGAAGGTAGGAAGGGGGAGCAGAAGAAGGGAAGAGAAGCAGACCTTTTAAATGTTGTACCGGGAATTATCTTTGTTAGCGACAAGGATGAAGTTGGGAGGGAGTAACTGAGGGAGAGTAATTTGGGAGGGAGTAACTGAGGTGGAAGTAAATTGGGTGAAACAAGCCTGGGTGGGAGGCACCCAACATGGAGTAACCTAAGTCGAAGTAACTTAAACTGGGAGGGAGTAGTCTATAAGGCGAGACTTGCAATGAAGCAATTTGAGAGATAGTGACCTACAAAGGTCTAACTTAACCTGGAAGGAAGTAACTTGTGGGGGAGCACTCGGGGAGGGAGGAACCTAACTAGAGTAATCTGGGTTGAAGTAACTTAAACAGAGAAACAGAAACCTATAAGGAAGCAATTCGAAACAAGGCAACTTGGAAGATAGTGATCTAGGAGGGTCTAACTTAACCTGAGAGGGAGGTTCTAAGTAGGGAGTACGTTTGAAGGAGGGTGTTAACTAGTGAGGGAGGCACTTAGTAGAGAGTAATTTGGAGGGGAACAATCTAGGAGGGAATATCCTGGAAGCTTGAAACCCAGAACAGAGTAACTTGGGAGGAGTAACCAGGAAGCAATCTTAGAAGGACTAATCCAATGACTTAGCAGGGACTAGGGACTAAAAAGGGAGTACCGTGGGAAGGTCAACCATGGGAATGAGTCTGTTGGGAGACAGTGACTGAGGAGGAGGGTTAGTAACTTAGCAGCTAGCTTATTGGAATGGAGTATCCTATGAGTACCTTAGGAAGGTAATATAAACTAAAAACTTTTAAGAAGGTTTCTGCTGTTTAAGCTTACTTGGAACACTAATTGTGCGAGTTGAGGGTTATGTGCAAGCACTTTGCAAAATGCTGCGCAATAATTTGCCCCCTCTCGTGCTCCAGGGGAGCGTGGCATATTGACCGTAAGCCTCTTAACAATCAGCTCAGGCAGGTGCAGGTGCATCTATTTAATTATGTATTCGTGGAAACGTGGCAGCACCAGAAGCTTTACATAGTTGAAGCACCTTTGTGGAACACACCTATGAGCTGAGCCACCCTTTCTCCTTTCATCCCTCCCTCCTGCCTCCAGTTGGGGCAGATCCTTAGGTAAACAAGTGGTGCGCACCTGCAAGTGCCTGCCGACGAAGCCACTTTGTCCCTAGCTCTGTCAGTTTTGCTCGGGGCCACTGTGCAAAAAAGGGGGTATCCATGTTTATCAATTAGTATAACATCCTTTTGTGAACTCTTTTCTTTAGCTTGACATCGACTGGGAGTAGCATCGCCTTAGCAGACATCTTGTGCTGCTAATTGGACAGGGGTTTCATATACATATTTCTCGCGGTGTGGCGAACCCAACCTGAAATCACTTGAGAGCTTTGTTCGCGGAAAGGGAAAATAGGACAAAGCGCGGCAAGGTGAGGCGTGGCAAGGCAAGACGAGGCTTGGCTTGCTCCGCTTCCAAGGCTCTGCTCTATTGAGACGTAATGCCTTTGTAAGTGGCATTAATTTGATGCTGCAGCGTTTTCTCTGCCACACTCCTAGAGCTGCCCCTGTTACTGCTGCTGTGGCTGTGGCTGCTCTTAGTGTGCTTCTCCTGCTTTTGCTGGTGCTTCTTCTACCTCCTCTGCTTTTTCTTCGCTGCAATAATAAATCAATTTTGAGTTCATTTCTTGTAGAAAATGTTGAGAATGTCGCTTGGCATGGCCTGCAGCCTCTTTCAAGGCTGGGGCGTTTTCACTTTCGGTTTCCAATTACACACAGCTGCCTGCACACACAGACACACACATAGTCACTTACACACACACACATACACTCTCTCTCTCTCTCTCTCTTAGATAGCAAGCTTAAAATGCGGCACCGTTTCTCGCTTTTTGTGTCACACCCACACTTTCCTCCCTCCTCCTGACCGTGACACAATTTCCATTGTCGAGCACATCCCACATACCCATTGATACAGTTACACAACCCCCACCTCCCCGTCCACCCATAGAAATCTTTATCCTCTTCAATAAGCTGTGATTAAAATAAAGTTTATTATCATTTGGTGATTTGATTTAAGGCTCTCTATCTTGTACGACATTTAAATACACTGAATAACAACAAAAATCGCCCTGATCCCAATTCCAATCCCTGTTGCCCCAGTTCCACACAGCTACAGCTCATCTAGCATTGGATGTCAATGGAATTGGGGCAGCAGCAAAAGGAATCCACATCAGGTTAGCCCTTTTTCCAATTTGGTCAGTTCCTCTTTGTATTTACAATCAAGAGAACGTGGGCCGTGTTGGAGGAATATGTTTTATATGCTACACTGAGACATAGACAAGCACATCCACCTCGAGGTTTCTGTGTGTGCGTGTGTGTACGCATACTTAGCCTACTGTAAATTCTGCTCTATATCAAACTAGGTGTACAATTTCCACTATGGGGTATAACATGTTTAAAATGCCTTTATAACATTTGCTAATTGCCGAAATTATGCTATGGTTTTCTCTTTTTTGATACATTCATTTGGTTATTGAAGCTGCGTAATACTCGGGGAAGTCGGAAGTACTTGGTAACTCCTTCAAGGTTAACATTTAAGGGAAGGGGGAGGAATCATTAACATTTACTTGAGTACAAAATACGATATAAGGACACTAGTTCCGGGAACAAAGTCAGATACATAAACGGTATAAAAAGGAAACTTAAAACAAAGAACTGTTTAGATTCCGAGTTCCCAAATCTCGTCTTGGGCTGTTTGAAAATGCATAACTAACATACGATGAACTATCGTATCATATAAGAATGATATACGATATCGTTTCGTATTATAAAAGTCAACAAATAATAAATAATTTCTTATTTTGGAATTCTCAGTCGAAAAGGGAACTCGGAACAGGGAACAGAGAAACCATTTAGTTCTGCAGCGCTGCGCGCAACAGGCTGTCCAGGGTGAGTTGAATGGTTCCATTGGCAGCTGCCTGGAGCACGGATGGCGGCTTGGGCAGCGATGGAAATATGGTGGAGGCACCTGTTGCCATTGGTGGCTCGCAGGTGCTGAGACATTCCACGGCGGGGGTGGGGGCAAGAGCTGGCAGAGAAGCAGGTGCAGGAGCAGTATCAGTAGAAGGTGCAGTAGGTGTGGCAGGAGTAGGTGCGGAAGGCGAGGAGGTTGTTTCAATTTCCATAACATTAGACGAGTTAAGAAAGACACCGTTGCCCTTGCGTGGTGGCGATGGTGGCGTCATCTGTGCACTAGAACTTCCACTGGAGCTCTGTTTACCATTGGGTGTGTGATGCAGATCATTCATCTCCAGCTCTCCCTCAGGAGCCTCTTCCGTCTTCTGCTGCTGTGCAATTGCGTTGTTCACCTTGTTCCACAGATTGCTGATCGTGGCATCCTTTTGTCCGGCAGCTGCTGTGCGCTTGGCAATCTTCTCGATGATGCTCTCGCCGACACATACACGGCTCACCGTGCTCGTGGTGTCCACTGTGTACTTCTGGCCGCAGTCGCTGCGTGTGTATGAGATAAGACGCGGACGTATCTGCGGTCGTTCGGCAGGCAGCTCAGGCAGCGTGGCGGATACAGCACGTCCCTGGCTGACCAACTCCAGCATGATGCGCCTAGTGATGCCTTGCACAAGGGGCTTCTTCTCCTCTGTTAGGAAAGACTCCCACTGCTTGGGCTTCGTCTCTGCCTCCGCAGCAGCAGCCGCTGCCGTGCTGGCTGTGGGCTGACGACGCAGCTTGGCCCGCATCGAGTCGACTGCCATCTGTGCTGCAGTCTGTGCTCCACCAGAGGCACTTCCGTCTGGTTTGAAACTAACCATGTCATAGACGAAGTCCTTGTTTACTGCCTTTACCCTCTTGCGGATGGGACGCTTCTCTACGCTGCGTTCGCCCGTGGTGTCGGGAGAGATTTGCGTCCGCGATTTGCGACGCTTCTTGTTGTTGGACAAAGGCTCCTCCTCCGGTGGTTCCTCTTTGACAACGACAGCAATGGGTGATGTGGGCGCCGTTTCCGCTTGCCTCTCGGAAGAGACTTTGGCGCGCTTCAAGCGTTTCTCATAGGTCTTGGTTGGCGCCAACGGCTCCCCCTCAACCGGGTGCTTCTTGTCCAGCAGCAGTATATCTCCGTCGACATCGTCACGTGAGTATTCGCACTCGTGGGTGGACACATACTTCTCAGTCAGACTGTCTCGATCACCCTCGATCTTGTGCGTGAATCCCAAGTGGTTGACAATGTCGTAGCGACGAAAGGCGCGATAGTCGCAGATGGTGCAGCCGAAGCGGCGAGCACGATAATGGAACATGGAGATGTGCCGACGCAGGTTGCCCAGTGCATTGAATTGCTTGTGGCAGATCTTGCAGCAGCAAGGCAACTGCTTCTCCAGGGGCACATTGCGTTTCTTCTTCACCTTATCCGTACTGGGCTGCTCCTGCTCCTGTTCCTGCTCATGCTCCTCGAGCTCCTCCTGCTCCTCATCGCTGGGTGGCGAGGCCTCATCGCTGCTGGTATCGCTCTCTGGCTGCAGCTGCAGCTTGTCCAGCGACACTGTCTGCAGTGCTGGCGCATAGTTCTCATTCTGCTCGGCAAGGTCGGCGAACATCTCCTCGATGCCAGGCTCAGTTTCAACTGGAGGAGGCTGAGCTTCATTCAGGTTCGACTTTAGCTTCTTTACGGCAGGCGCTGGCTTAGCCAACGCCTCCTGCTTGGCGCGACAGTTGAGCAGATGTGTGGAAAGTGCTGCACGACGCTCAAAAGATTTCTCGCAGTAAATGCACAGAGACATAATCTTGCGCTGCTCCCCATTGGACCCAGCAGGCTCGGGCACATTGCCCACGACATCGTCGGACAGCTGCAGACGCTTTAGCTCCCGATTGGGACCCTTAGGCTGCACGTCGCCCTGTTGCATGCGACGCTTGAGGATCGTGTTGCGCATCATGCGAATGCGACGTGTGGGTTTCCTGGAAGAATATGAATATATTATCCAAAAGGGAACAGTAGAGGATCAGCTGTGCTCACTTGTGATCCTTGGAAAGATGACGAATTACTGCAGCTGCCTGTAGGAAAGTCAATGAGCAGGCAGGACACTGGAATACGAAGGCAGACGACGAATGATGCTTCTGTATATGCAGCTCGAGCGTTTTGTGCGTCTGGAACGTCAAGTTGCCTGTAAGTCAAACGAAAGCAGAGGCGCATTAGTCAAGGCCGCCTGAGATTGTAAAGATTTAAAGGGTCTCACATATTTCACAGAAGATATTCGTCTCGGTCTCGTCACTTATGGACTGCTCCGGCGTCTCGGCCGAGTCACTCCCGCTTGGTCGCTCGTACTGGTGTGTGGTCACCGCTTTTCCATCGGGTCCTACAATGGTGTGGGCCGAGTTCAGCATGTGGTGCACCTCGTTTATCTCTTTCTTGATGCTGTCCTGATCATGTTCTACCTTGATGGTTTGATAAACTGCCTGACTGGATGTAGGCACCGAGTCCAGCTGCAGCACGGGCGACTGTGGGGCGAATGAAGCTGCAGACAACAGCGGCGGTGCCTTCTCACGGCGCAAGCGTTCAATGACGCCACTCAAATCCCGCATGCTACTGCGCATGGAACGTCCATCGCGTGGCACTGGGGAGCAGCCTGTACTTCGACTGCGCAGCATGTCTCCTATATCTGTGTTGCTCGCCTGTATTATCATTGTGGAGTTCTGATCCTGCAAAAAATGTGTCAGGGCAGGAGTTAAGAGTAGTTCTAACCGAAAATGGGGCTTCAAATTGGTGGCCAGCTTTACTCCAGACTCACTGTGTATCCCGTGTTGTGACTACGCAGGCGCGCGCTTACGCAGCAGAAGACGCGCTTGTGGCTGATGAAATTCGCCAGGCTGCGAAACATGTTGCGGCACACATTGCACTCGTAGATCAGACTGCACTCCTCGCTCAGCAGACGACGCACCTAAAACGAGTTCAGAATTCAGTAAGGATCGGTTACACATTGTATAAGAAATGAGGACTTCCCCTTATTGTTGCTACTCTTGAAAACCTTGATATATTAAGAGAATAAATATACTTTCAATTGTATAATAAGAAATAAGACCTTTACACATTACTAACTCCGTTTGCTTCGGGCTCATTTAGTATTCCCACTTAAACAAGGAAATCTTAATCTGTGCTCTTCGCTCACATTCAGTAAGGATGGATTACACTTTGATTTAGAAATCTACTTGGGGTTTTCCCTTCATTATGGGTACTTTCGAAAACATGATTCATTATTGGCAGTTTTACTATTGATCAATAAGAAATGAACACTTCACACATTGCAAACTCCGTTTTGATAGGGTTCATTTGGTGTTGCCACCTATCGGGAACACATAATATGTGCTCCCAACCCCGAGCCCTAGATGACACAAGCACAGCCTGCGGAAGACGTATAGGCCGCAGCCTAGGCATTGTTTACATCACGCCATTCTTGAACCCAGTTGGGTCACGTACGCAGTGCACCAATACGCAGACAAGTCGCGCTGGTTGCAGGTTCCTCTTACCTCACTAGTGCCATTTTCATAGGCCCGTCGTGCCTCCTCGAAGCCCGTATGGGCCGTTCTCAGGGGTCGCTGCAACAGGCTCAAGTCATTGCCGCCGTTGCCCTCGTTGTCTATTTGTTGTGTATCCGAATTGCAGCGCGAGTTACGCTTCTTCATCACTTTTCTCTCTTCGACTTGTTTTCCGTACGCACGCAATTGATTAATGTTTATTGAGATTTATCGCTTGTACGCACACATGTGCGTTTTACACTTGTTTAGATATGCCTGCGGCTCAATTCAAATTGTTTTTCCCATAAGAATTCACCAATTTACACCTGCATATTGCACATTTTCCATGCAATTTTCGCTTCAATTTGTTCTCGCTGTTATTTTCAGAGAGAATGTCTAACTCGTTCAACACTGTTCTCGCTCAGAGCAGTGTATCGGTATTTACCAACACAGTTTGCGGACAACACTCACGCAGTGCAGCTCTCATCTATATGCTGCCTATCGATTTTCGACTTGTGGTGGCGCTCTTAAGTCTATCGGTGGGAAGTTTAAATGAGTAAAACAAACGGTTTAATATTTTTGTGTATATTTTAGAGGTTTTATTTTTGCTCAAGCTTATTGTTTGTTTGTTGACATTCACATTTCTAATACGTTTTATTTTGAATTTGTTTAACTAATGCTAGACAAAATTAGTGAGTTTTCTGTTTAATAATTATTTTGAGTATTGTAAAAGCATTTCTCATAAAATAAAGTGGAATAATATTTGTTTGCACTGCTGTTTACCGTAGTTTAAGCTTGGTATGTATACATTGTTACATATATATATTTTCTGTTTTCGGTTATATTCGAAACTCAATATACATATACTTGGAGATATTTTTTCCATTCTGGAGCATTCCGTTACACATATATAGTACATATAGTTATGTGACATTTAATTGAGTTATGAAAAATATGCTTGGTATTTGGTGTAAATAGCGTGTGGCTTATTATATCATATCATTTTCGAATATGTTCTTTATAAGCTGAAATTTAGCAATGCCTTTCTTCCAATCTATGTAAATACAATCTCTTACACTTACAGAAGAACTCGACTTGACTTCTCTAGAGTTGATTTGCTTTGTATAAAGGTTAAGGTAATGCGTTTATCTTTAGTAAGGCACTAGTTACACGTTCACAGTTCACAGTTAACGTGTAACTACTGACTACGACACATCGATACATACTCTTTCTTCTTGAGAGAACCTCATCATTAGACCAAACTTTAAAGCTTACGTGTACAATTTCATTTAGCGTATTCTTTTCACTTAGTTTTACTTTACTGTTTACTTTTACTTTTAGCTAATACAGCGCTGCACTTGTGGCAAACTAAACCGCCTACTAAAGATAAAGATAATATGGATGTGAGCGACAGGGATATAGTAGTAGGTCGATAGCGAAAGCGATATCGATGAGACTATGCGAAAATTTCGACATCATATTCAATAAGGGTGGTCGGGGTTGACTGATAGAGATATTGATAGGTTTGTAGGTCGTTAGGTTGGTAGGTCGGTTGCGTGATACTTGTTGTTGATAATTGTGTTCGATTAGGCTGATAGTTACTGCACTTATTTGGAATAATACAGCTATGTGTGGTTGTAATACACTTGTCGCTTCTTTTACAGTTCGCTAGTTACAATATCTCTAACCTAGAAATATATGTAGCATTATTATAAGGGAGAGAGATAGAGAAAAATAGAAAGTTTGTATAAGTTAGCGCTGGTGTTTCTAAGTTCTTAGTACAATTGTTTTTTGTTGTTGTTGTTTTGGTTTTTGTTTTATATATGTTTTTGTTACTGCCCATGGCAGAGACTAAAAACTAAGTTTAAATTTTAACATGACAGCTACATACAAAGTTGGGATTACTTTTTATTGCTCCCCCAATCGGATCTGTCATATGCACAAGCAATTATGTTAAAATGTTGTATCAAAATTCTCTTTTAGTGTGTGTGTATATGTGTGTATGTAGTTTACAGGCAGTATTCTTGAGATGCCGAGTAACTGGTGTGTGATTGTGTGTGTGTATGTAGCTGGCGGGGGAACATGCATAGCGGGTCTAACAGCTACATAGACAAGTGCGGGATGGCTTCTATGCTATGCTATGCTTGTATGGGTGTAGTATTATGCATTTGCCTTGGGTTATATTTATATATATATATATTCATTGCTATTTAATTGATAGGCATACATTGTTAACCTAATAACTCAAGAGATGCTTGCTTAAAATTTAAAATTGATTTCTTTGCGATATTTTTGCCGTACTTCAATTAAATTAAAAACTTTCTGGTTTATTATAAAATTTCAAATTTCACATTGTTTAAAAGGTTGCCATGGGGTCTTAATGTTGTTGTGGAGTTACATGTTTGTTGTATAGTTTGTATGACAATAGTAGTATGTAGAATAAGGCATGACAATTTGCGGTGTGTCCGTGAGATTCGCATTCTATCACATCATAATCATTATTAACTCGATTAACAAATCATAAATTAAGCATAAACTAAAATACATAATTCACAAATAAATGTACACTTAAGATGAAACAAAATAAAAGGTAAACTTATACTGTATCGAGCAAGGAGACTTTCGATGATTAACTTAAAATAATGTAATAATTATATAGTATATATGTTTCATATAATACATAAGGCCTTGGTAGGGAGTCGAGTACGAGTTGCTTTCGATGCTTAAAATATACAAAAGATGTTTCAGAGTGTCCGCATGTGTGAATGTGTATGTGGATGTGATGACACATATAATACAGCTCCTCATAAACGAATGTACGAGTATATATGTGTTTTGTGTATAGGTGTGTGTGATGCGTATGCGTATGCAAGTACAACAACATGTGCTAAACATATGCGAATTTTATTTGAGTTTCTTGTCTTTTTGTGTTGTGGCTGCTGTTGTTTATTTGTTGTTGTTTTTGTTTGGTTGAGTTGTTCGAGTTCGGTTTGCTTTTGATTTTTACATTATGATATCAATGCGTTTCGGTTTAGTTCAAGATTTGGGCTACTGTTATCATTATGATGTTGGCCAACATGATGTAAATGCTTGATTCTGGCAAATAGCTACCTCCGCTCACAACGATATCTTTCTCCTCAAATAACGGATAGTCGATGACATGGATAATGCCGTTGGTGCACTCCACATCCGGCCGGTAGACATTGATCTTCTTGTAGTTCCACAAGATCACATAACCTGCAATGATTGGATCAAAAATTCAGTTATACGAGTTATGGCAAGAAGCGAGGTAAGTGTCAAAGGTGAGATGACAATGGCCAGTTTGATGGCTGTGGTGGGTTTGTGCGGTGGATTGACAAACGACAACAC
This sequence comes from Zaprionus ornatus, assembly GCA_018904035.1. Lineage (NCBI taxonomy): Eukaryota > Metazoa > Arthropoda > Insecta > Diptera > Drosophilidae > Zaprionus > Zaprionus ornatus. The sequence goes on along the minus strand of JAEIFZ010000115.1, from coordinate 4,281,426 downwards.
TCACCAGTCCATTCGTGACTAGCATACTCATCATGTAGATCTTTAATACATTTGTTTTGGTATTGGTTTTGATTTTGTTTTTGTTTGATTTTAGTTTTGGATCAAGTTGAATATAAAGCATGAAACAGCAAAGTTAGTACAGATTGTGGCACCAATCGAAATAGGCTAATTTTTTTGGGGCACCCTAACCACTAGCTAACGATACTTACGTCCAGCCTCCTCTTCGACTTTCACTTCGAGCGAATCACGGTATGTGGGCAGGACCACCGAGTTGGATTCAAGAGACAGTTGAACTAGATCTTTCATGGTATATGCCTGATCCGCAATCACCAGATGACGCTCCAGAAGGTTCTTTGACTGCACAACAGGATACAGAAATGGAGAGTTGAATAAATGAGTATTACTTTTTGGCAATGGAAAATAGAACTCACGTGATAGGCAAAGTCAGGCATGAACAACTTCTTGTGCACCGAGGGATAATCCAGTTCAGTCTTCTGCCAGCCCTTGTCGCGGGGCACGAAGAATGTGTAACGACGCTTGGTATTGTTTAGCTGATCGTTAAAGTGAGAGAACTGTCCAATCTTAAAGGTATCACTGTAAGTTAAAAAGAGCTTTTAGAAAAACTGGAAAAAGATTGTCTTTCCTTTTTGTTTACCTCATCATGGGATCAGTTTCCAGTTTACCCAGTATTGTGGTGTATGGTACGCCCAGCACACGATCAATAATGTGCACAAATCCGTTAGTTTGAGCCACATCCGCCTGCAGCACGGTGGCATTGACGCCGCCTCCTTCGACAGTGACCACAGCGTCGGCACCTTCACCTTTGACGTTGAAGTACAGGAATGTGCGATTATTTATCGTCGGTACCTGAGCAATCTTTAATTAAAGAGAATAACGGTTTAGTAAACAAGTTTCTTAGTAATATTGTTGTTAGTGCTCACCATATTGGCATTTTTCTGCCTGATCTTCTCAACATTCAAGCGTTCCTTGATGATGTGCATATTCAGAATTTCAGTCATTCTCTTTTTATCCCTGCATATAAGAATTTTTCGGCATTAAGCTTCAATCTCGTTCATTACCTTTCCCTGGTTACTCACCTCACAATATTATTGACAGACGACAAGTTCCATGCTTCATTGCTGGGAGCCAAGATGGTCACCTCGGACAGGTTATTGATACCTTCAAGGACAGAGCCTCCTGCATCCATAATAACCTCGTAAAATTGACGCAGTGCGCCATTTTCGCTGTTGTCCTTTAAAATACAAACGATCGTTTATTAATTAAAAATATCAAGACAAACATTCAGTTTAAAGAATAAGGAAAAATGTTCATCATGTAAGAGAAGGGACGCTCAAACTTTCTAGGGTATATATGAATAGATTTTGTTGTTGGTGGTGGTGGTGGTGGGAGTGTACAGACATCGAACAGCGATTTTTCTTTATTTATGTTCATCAAAACATTTAGGCACAACATTCAGAATCAAGAATAAGAAACGAAAAGAATGAGCCAATTGATATATGAGTATGAGATCCTAACTGTGCGAGAATTGCGAGTCAATTTTGATTGTTTGCTCATTTGAACTCATCGGTTGGTTTATGAATTGATCTTTGATGAGATAATAACTAGTGATGAGTCTATGCAACAGAATGTGCGATCAGGTTGGATTGGGATTTAAAAACAGATGATGGTTGTTCTTATAAAGTTACTTACGGTCAAAAACTATATCGGGTGGAGAGAGTATTGGAAAATATGTTAAAATGTGTTTGTCATTTTCAGACAAATCCATTATAAGTATGTAAATTGTGTGTGTAGAGTTCGTTTAACGCAATATTTGAGAGTTGATTTGGGTTCCGCAAAGTGTGCAAGTTCCGCCCAGTGTTGGAAAAACATTTGAAATAAAGTATTAGGGTAATTGATCTTTTAAATACTTTGATTCCTTACGGAATATTTACAATGCAACAAGTTCTTGAGTATTTGCATACAAATCGAATATTTTTTTTAAGTTGTCAAGCATTTGTTTTAAGTTCTTTGTACAATTTACTTTAGCGTGCAGCAAGAACTAAGGGGATAAAACGATAAGTACTAATCAAAGACAGCACATGGGGAATCAATTAGATCAGGCAAGGCAAATAGAAAATTGTGGTTTGCCATGCAGACCGATTTCAATGGAATATATACGAATTATATCAATTTGCACTTGATAGGGATAATAATAAAAATTTTTAAAAACTTGACCCTTCAATAAGGATTCTTTCGACTCCACAACTTTCTTGTTTGACCATTTTACATGCAGAGGCAATTGGAAAAGAAAATATACACAAAAAATACAGACTAATAACTTAAAAATTCTTTAAATACTTTAATTTTAAATACAAAATTGGTTTCTTTTACCTTGAACGACTGCATAATCGAATCGTTTATCGATCATTAGCCGGATTTGGGGAAATTCAAATGTTGTGAGCGATATGGAGCGAGAAACAGAATACAAATAAACCGGTCAGTAATACGGAAATGTTTTAAGTGGAGAGTTATAACAAAACTCTAAAGAAACAGTAAGAATTGCAGAAATAAAAAACACACACTGAGATGAGCCGATTATTGAGCTGATTTATCGATAGAATGGCATAACAATATGTGTTATATGTAATTATGTTGTTGATGAACATGTATGTTATAATTTAGATCTGTAATATCGTGACTGACAACTAGCATCACAATAATACTAATACTTTGTTGTGGTAGTTGATATTTTTATTATCTTGAGATGGGCTACATTTATAGTTTGAGTTAGAGAGAGACAGCGAGAGAGACGATCAAAGCATGCCGACTGAGCGAACGAACGATCGGGCGAGCTGAGGATCTGAGAGAGCTGATGAGATGTTATGAATGAGGAAGGAAACCAAATACGCACTTCATTTGTACAGGGTGTAAGAACTGATCAACATCTTGTTGAACACATGAGAGGACATCCATGAACGATTAAGATCACTGATCTCTGGATATGATTTAGTTCAAGCAAAGCTTAAAATTTAAATTGTTAGTTTGAAAATCAATTGATCTTGAAGCAATTTGCTTGCAACTGAGTGAATGAAGTTAGGTCGACTATACACAATGCAGCTGTACTTCCAAGGCAAAACATTCTTTCTAGTTCTCTAGGAAATTTTTGCCAATTTTTGTCACTTGGAAATTACAGCTGAGGATGGTTTCGAGAATATGCTGAATAGAAAATTTACATAAATTACATTGCTTTTCATTTGGTTTTGTTGAATTTGGTTGGCAATACTTACATTACACCCAAAATTTTTTTAAAATAAAATTTATATTTTAAAAATTATTTTAAAATAAAATTTTGCTTATGATTTTGAATGGAACCGAAACGAGGCCGATAGCTAAAAAGCATATCTAGAGCAAGGTTCAAGGCTTTCTCAGTGTGTTTGTCTGGCCTGAAAACGTTGCTCTTTTACCTCTTTCACAATTCAGTTCCATACAAAATCAGACTTTGGGCTTTTTGTAGTTAAGATCAAGCGTCGCTTTATGATCTACAGACATAAGTATATTCATGTGTATGTGTATGTGTGGCTCTATTTAATAGTGGAACTGATTTTGTCTTGGTTTTTTGGTTTAGCTTTGCATATAGAAGAACTCTGGATATTGTGGACCACCAGCAAAATCCCTTGAATACGAGTAGCTCAACTAAATGCAAAGTAACGAACAGTTTTAAGTCTTTCTTATTGCATTTTGTTCAAGTGTCAAGCCTCTTTTCTAGCTGAAAGTGTGCAGATGTGTTCCATGCCTATTTACCTGCAGAAACTGTGTCACAGTGGTGTCGATAATCATCAGAGGACGGTGAATCAAGTGAACTACTCCGTTCCTAACTGGGATGTTTGCCTTGACAATCTCGGCCAGCACCACGCCAGCCGGATGCTTTTCATCGCCAACAACTGTATTTGATTTGACATACACTGAAAAAAAGAAGAAACATTAATATTAGTGAGGAAAAAAGCAACATCATGCCTTGGTACATACTTTTTCCATCCTTCTGCTTAAAGAAGCTGACTGTCACCTTGAGTAGATCCTCAAAGGCGGCGGAAGTGCGGGGTTCATCCTTCTGAGAGGCGGCAGTGAAAACGACAGTGTTAGGAATAACGTGACCATCGATAACTTTGCCATCAACCAAATTGCTGCGTGTGGAAACCTGGTAAAGATAAATGGATTTATCAGTATGAATAATGTCACTGTAAAAGATAGAAGCAACAAACCTTGAATCCAGCATCAACGGGCACCAAGAAGGTGTGTCCGCCTGGCGCCTGGAAGAGTGACTCTTTCTTTGCCAGAGACACCTGGGAGCGATAGGTGCGCAGATTATGACCACCTAGATCGATCTTATCGGCATTGCGCATGAACTCCAATGCATCAATGTTCTCGATCTCGGTGTTTGGTGGCTTTGGAGTAAGTGGCACCAGTACCTCGTCGATGATGTGCATGACCTGCGCGGGGGAGAATCGTTTATAATATAAACCAATTGAATATGCAGTAGTCACAGACCTGACGCTGTCCATTTCGGTTAGTCAGCTCGACGCTGAGCGAGGGAATAATCCGGGCATTGTTCACATAGGTATCACCATTGCTGTTTCTAGTAATGTACAGCGGTGGGTTGCCACTCATGTCCGATGACACGCTGGTGCCCAGTTGATCTTTGTTGAACGCAGCGGTGGCTGAGGAGGCGGAGAAGATACATAGTAAATTAAATGATTCAAATGATTCACCAATAAATATATTTACTGATATGATAGAGCACATGCTTGGTGCCATTGTAGCGCTGGAACGCTTCATTGGTGGGCACAAAAATGGTGCAGCTGCGTATCCAAAGTGTCAAATTGGCCACAGGGTTCTGCTCTAGCAGACTATAGAACTGTAAGGAAATGTAAAAAGGGGAACAAACGATTAACGACAGTCTTTGTAGTATAGTGTCAACAAACACAACGTAACGAAACTTCATGCGATGTGGAAAAGGAGTCGCTCGAGTCGACTCGACTTTTGGCAAACTAACGAAGCTATTTGGCCAATTCCATGGCAACATATCAAACAACTCATAAAGGAAACCATACCCAACCCAATAGGAGCATGTCAGGTTTATTGAACTAATTACGTAAGGGTACAGTTCGTAGTTTGTTGTCCATTTCAACTCGGGATGGTGCGTGTCCTTATTGAGGGCGATATGAAACATATCAGATAAGTTGATGGAAATGCATTTTCCAGGCGCAGCTACCCCTTCGATAGGGGTCAGTCAGTCCGTCGCCACCTGCCGTGCTGCGACACATGCAACCGAACACACACTTTGCGGCTTCCCAAACATGGAAACCACCTACGACACGCCCCAATGAACATTCTCAGTCAGCTTTATGTTATGCTCGTTTTATTTAAAAAATATGTATGTAGGTGTGTGTGTTTGCGTGCGTAAAAGAGTGTGTGTGTGGTGTATGTGTGTACGCGCATATGTCCTGTGGACGAAAGCAACTTTGCTCGCGCTGCACTCTGTCCCTCTTTGTTGCGTTCCATCCATGAGTCACCTCAATTTTACTTTAAAACCCGCAACCCGCGGTACCCCTGCCCCTTCCCATACCAATGTCCAACTGTTCACTAGTCGTTCTCATTCCCTTGCATCGTATCTTAGTTTCGGCATCGCCATCACTTTTTTTTTTGTAATTGGAGAAGCCTGCGCTCATTCTCGTTTGTACCTAACGTCCTGCCTTGTCGTTGTCGGTATTTACTGGTTTCTTTGCCTTTCTTCCTCTGTGAAAAACAACAGAGTGCTCTTAGGGTAAGTAAACTGGTAACACTATCGCATGAGAGGGCTGATATGCCAATAACTTAACTCCAAGGAGTAATGGATTATACTCGAAATCCATTTCGGTAAACTTTCCCTTCTTCGAAATAATTTTAAACACACTCCCACTATGAATATTATTAAGATAAGCTGTCACAGCATGGAAAACGATTGCCAAAACGTGGCGTTCACAAAGAAAACTGTCTCTTCCCGTGTCTCCCCGACCCGTCAAGGGTTTACGCATAATAAGGCAACCACAGTTTGAGTTTCCTTTTGGGTAATTTGGAAATGCATTTGATTTTCACCAACAGCGCGTGATGCCATTGAACCCTGTCGAACCCAGCCAGGACTGGTGTTGGTGGTGTGCAGTCCTTGGCAGGGGTGAAGGGGGAGGAACACAGTCAGAAGGGAACAAGAGCATCGGCACCATGAATGAGTCACAGGGGCCAGACGGCGGTGCAAACAAATTCGGGTATTGCACCCACCATGGGACCACAGTTGCAACCCTGCCACGCCCACTCTGAGAGACACACACACAACCCTTGTTTGAACTGTATATTAACAATATTCCAAATTAAGACAAAAACATGTAACGGTTTTTCTACAAAAATAACAGTTGTTGTGGTGAGTGTTGTTGTTGTTGCAGCTTACCCTAACTGGCATAAGGCGCCTGAGCGATTTGGCAGTGCTCTGAAAGAGAGAAAAGAGAGAGAGAGAAAGAGAACCGCTGACAGTTCAAATTTGGTTGTCTCTTTTTTTTGGTGTTTGTGTGCTGAAGGTTTTAGCCAAATGTATTTAATTGTCCTAGTCAGGGTACGAGCTACTTATCGAAGGGGGGAGGAGAATGAGGGTGTGGTGCTGTGTGTGTGTGTGTTCGTGTCTGTGTGTCGTACAGAAGAGCACAGTATAGTGTATGGTATATGAACGCTATTATAGCAATTTTGGGGACTCTATGCAGAGTCCTCATACTATTACAACTTGAAAGCTTTATAACTCTCTTCTTCATTATATGAGTAATAACTGAAGAAAACTCCACACAACATGAGTTCATATTACTGCATTTTCATTGTAATTATCATAATCATCATTACGATCCGGGGCGTGATCATGCATGTTCCTTACTCGAATTTAATTGGAACAAATTATGCAGATGGTTCAGTTTCAGTTTCAGTTTTTGGTATAATTGCAGCAACCCCTCGAGTCTTAATTGGTGTCGGGCCGAAGACAGATGAGGCCAAGGGGAAATGCGATACGATCCGTTCCGATCGGAGACTGAATTGCACGTCAGTGGGATCTAATGCAAGTGTATGTAGGCTCCATTAAGGTCATCCACTCATTCACTCAACGCCTCACGAGTCGTTATTCTTGCTCGGATATGTTGGAGATCTCTCGCGTAACGCGCTCTCGCATTGTAATCTTAAATTAAATTTAATTGAATTCGATTCTGGCTGTGTTTGTTAGCGTGTGTCTGTTTGTGTGTGTGCGCGTGTGTCGATCAACGCAGTTGACAACAATCCACCCACACCAACACACACAAAGTTCTCCATGCATCGCGTGGCACGATTGCAGTCAAAGGTTAAAAATTAAAATGATATAAAAGATGATGACGTTGCAAGAGAAACTGGATACACGACAGGAAGTCTGGGGTCAGCACAGAAGGTTGACCACATCGTAGACGAGAAAAGAAGGCGGTGGGGGGAGAGCGAAAGAGAGGGAGAGATGCTGCAGACATACGCTCGCTCACTCGCACACTCACTTACTCACACTTATGCAAATGAGTTTCGATTGAAATTTCACTTGAGACATCGAAGCATTTCTTGAAAAGTAGATTGTTTTTCCTGGAAAATTGAGCAAGAGCGTAATTGCGCTCTTCGTGCTGACTGAAATGTGCTGAAGTTGCTATTTAATGACTTGACTAAGGCGCACGCACACACAGTGATGGCAAACTGAACTTGGAGATGAGCTTATTACACATAATCCACATTTCATAATGCTTCCTCATTCTTGGAAAAATAAAAGCATTGCTTCTTCTGTTTGATCAACATCAAAATAATCATTAGTGGTTACCTTAGGCTTTGTTTTGTGAGGTACTAAAAGGTAGTAATTTTGCTTTTTGTACTATTTTACAGTTTTTAAATAATGTTTTCAAGTGGTAGAACGATATCAAATATCAAAGCATATCGATTATAGGCTCAGCTGCAGTTCAGTGTGAGTGCGCCTTAACTTATAGAATAGTCGAAGTTGATAATGCAGTTTCCATAACATTTATGCTAACTGACCGCCTTCAAACAAACTGCATAATTCACCATAACAAAGAACTCCCCCTGCCAATAACCAACACGCTCTGTTAAGCTGTGTTGGAAGTAGTGCAGTTGCACACTATTATATATGTGTATATGTAATTATGTACAATACATTGTCTATGGTACTGCACATTTCTCACTCTTTCATTGTGGCGACAATTACAGAATAGCAGGTGAGAGACACCTGAGGTACCTCTATATAGAGGTATGTATGACTCTCCTGCACACCAACTCACACGCTTTCTTTTCAATTGTGAAATTTTTCTTAGTTTTCAAAATGCGCAACAACAACTACAACTATTTTTGGGCATTAAATGCTTAACAGAGTAGAACGACAAACAGAGACAGGCAGCAATGCCAGTTGGCCATTTGTTGTTGTTGTTTTGGGCAGCCAACCTTTAATGGCTTCTGACTTTTTACACATTTTATATTTACGCTGTCCGCATGTCAGTCCCCGCACGTGTTAGTGTGTGTGTGTGTCGGTGTGTGAAGGTGTAAAAAGGCAGGCCAAGCCTTATAAATAGGTAGGAAAACTGTTATGCTCAGTCGACGTCGACGTCAACGGCCGGCAACTTTAGTTGTTTTTTCCCTCTGTGCATAATTTATACACTTTTTGTTGGTTTTTTATATAATGGGTTCAACGTGCATACCAAATGTGATGGAGGCTTCGCACACTGGTTCCCATTGTATGGGGAAAGCGGCCAAAAATACTTCTAGATGAGGTAGAAACTTGAAACTTGGCACAACATTTTCTTATTTTTGTAGCAAAATTATATGAAAAAATCAGCCGGATCGGACCACTATATCATATAGCTGTCATATGAACGATCAGTTTGAAATTAAGTGTTAGTATGGAAAACTTTTTTGTTGATGAAAATTTTTCATTCATTTAATAACAACCACAAAATAATTTTTTAGGTGTTATACATTAATATACTTATATTTTAATTATTCAAAATTCAAAAAAAAATATATGTTACATTTATATGTGCATATGTACAAGGTGAAAAAATATATAATTTAAAAAGGTTGCTCAAGTAAATCAATGGCTGATTTTAAAAGCTTTGACTTGGGTTTGCATGGAAGTTTTCTTTGACCAGTGATAAAGGGATCAAAGCTCAATAGAAGTCTGTTCAAAAGGTCCGTATTTGTCAGTACTCTTGATATTTTTCGCGTATGTCTCATTCTAAACAATTTCATGTCCTTATTTTTTGCCTCAGCAGCTTCTTCGGAAAGTTCTCTAATGGACACTAAGCAATTTTGTATTATTTCTGGTGCATGTAATAAAACTTTGTGCACTGAGGGGGGGAGGTAGTACCAAGGATATTTCTCAATCAGAAGTTTTGCGGTGTCTAGAGCATAGTCACTGAATTTTGACGGATTTATGTTGTAGCCCGATGACATGGCTTGCAAAATCGATGAGCATTTTATAATCAAGTTTTTGTCAAGGCCTGTTATATTGGCAGACATATCAGGATTGCTAAAAAATTTCCGGGCAGTATTTCCATCATTAGACGTCCCGCTTCCGCCTTCCTTCGGTTTGTCTACGATTAAGCCCATTTTTATTCTGAACTCAGCCTGAATATTTACCCCTTTTATTTTTACCCCTAAGAATTTTTTGGTAGCTAGGCAGTAAGTCATATGGAGCTTTTGAATTTACAAATTTACGAATTGACAAGTATTGATGTTTTGTTAAATTTGTTTCCATCAATAGTGATATCACTTCTTCAATATTAGGTTGAGAATGTGATTTAAAATCAGATGAGCGCATATCAGAAGCAGCAGAGTCATCATGTTTTGCGACCTCGGCTATTCGTCGACGCTTCGTCCTTTTTGAACATTCTGCCAAACTTTTCTTTGGACGGCCACGAGCCAAATTGGAAATTGTTTGAGCATTCGCAGAAATGGATTCGCTTTGAGCCAGCCAATCCGAATAATTTTTCAACACGGTTAAACGTGTCCGCTTGCACTTTTGCCAAAACTGCACGCACTTAATGCAAATGTAATTAACGCATTTTTCAAGCCCATCCTGGTCTACCTCGTATCCCATATCTTTAGTGCGTGTTATAATAGCATTCAAAACATTTGATACTTTTTCTTTAGGAGATTCTGCTTTTCCACACCAAATACCAAATGAATGAATACGGGAAAATTGACATTGATAAGTTGTTCCTTATGTATGAAAATAATAATAAACTATGAGCATGAGCAAACCGAAAATAAACACAAATCATAAAATAATACGACATCACAAGAACGAAAGCAACACTACAACAACAACAATACAACAACCCACCAACACAAAATAAAAAGCAACAACAGGCAGCACGTGCTTTTTAAAAACTGAGGTTAGGTTATTTTTTTGTACATATATTGCACGTGGGCACCTGTCGGCACTTGAATCAAACGTTTTCTTAATTTTAAAATGTTAATAAACAATGCACAAAAGGAATTATTAAGTTAAGTGGAAATGGACATAACGAAAACTCCAACGAAAGATAGCAAACATAAACAAAGAACATCTGCAACTGTATACTAATCACAATACTAATTTACGCAAAACACAGAATGTTGTACATATAATTTTTGTTTTAAAAATAAACTAAATACCATTATTTATTATATGAATGCCTTCCATTACAGAGTAATGTCGATTTATAAGGTTTTTTATTAACTTTACGGACAGCTTCACTTGCAAGTTGCTCACGCTGCAATAATCGCTTGATATCATGCTGTCTCTTTCGATGCTATTCTTGAAGCGGACAGTTAGAGCAAAACAAAAACATGAATAAATTTGAATAGCTAGACCAATTATGAGAAAGTAATGATACATTTAAAGTCAAAATTTGGACTTTGATTTTTTTATTTTTGGCCTATGCGGGGAACCACTGTGCTTCGCTTGGAACCGCATCTGGACTTTGGACTCTGCACCGTGGGCTGAGAAAACATCTTGTAAATAAAGTGAATTTTCACCACACACGGCAGCAACAACAACAAAAAGTGCATAAATGTTAAAGGTCAAGGACGAACGCTGTCTGCAACAACTACCTGTGTGTGTGTTGAAGTCCCCTCTCTTTCTCACTTTTCACCATGCTCCCTCCCTCTCTCACTCACACTCCCATTTACACCGGCTGCCCAAGGTTTTTCCTTTTCAAGGACAGGCTCGACCAAAATGTGTCAATATGTGTGTCAGCAACAACTCATTACTTATGTATGTATGTATGTGTATGTGGGTGTGTATTTAGGCAGCTGTAATTACGGGCCTGCTTAGCCAGCTACTGCTGTTTTGGGGTTTTAATATTTACTCAACTGTTTCTTATTCTTATTCTTGACTCACCTGTGAAAGTTCCGAATCATCGCGCAATTTGTCCAACAACTCAGCGCCAGATGCATACGATGCAAAGCAGCAGCAGAGCAGCAGCAGCGCTGCCGCAGCGCTGCTGGTACCACGGTATGCTAACATTTTACAACAACAATACACACACGCGCGCACTTGTCTCGAGGGTTGGCAGTGTATACGTTAGTTATGTATGTGTGTGTGCTCGACTACGATAAATATCTGCAACATAAAGCGAAGCGAAAACTCACATTAAATATGCATCCACCACCGGCGAGCACAGCCCGCCACCCTCTGCTCCAAAATCCACCACATCTCCGAAAATAAACTGTCACTATTAAGATAAACAACACAGAGTGCAGCAGCAGCGCTTCGACAGCGACTTGACTTTGAAACTTGCACAGATACCATGCATGCATACAAACGCACGCATTCACATACATGCATACGAAGGCAGCCAGGCTCAGGCCAAACACAAATGCCGTTATGTCACATACAAAAACAAGCACAGTGGGCCCAATTTGAAGAGGAAGAAGAAGCAAAGCAAAATAAGCAAAGACAAAGGGCTTAGCTGTGCTTATTGTATATTATTTTAGCCTGCTGCTGCTGATGTTCTGCTTCTGTGTCAATTATTATGCACATTCCATTTATATAGGGTCATTATAGTTTGCTACTGTACTCGTGCGTGTTTTTTAGCTGGCATTCGCGGTTCGTTTTGATAAATAAATAAAGCGAATTCAAGGAACTGTTCTTAGGAAAAAAGCCATGAAATGTACCACGGTACAGGGTTAAGCAGAAATGGCCAAACTGGTACAAAATTATGCAATGCAGACAACGCTGAGTAACCGTTGCCATTTTTTTGCCCATCTCTGGGAAAATTGATTCTCGAAATCAATAACGAATTAACAAAAATAACAATGCGAAAATGTGCCGTTGCTAGCCTTACACCACTGTTTTTTTTTTACTTCTTTTTTTAATATTGGGGGAGCAGCAGCAAAAATCTATACTAAGCGCAGTCAGTGCACGAAGCCACCACACCAGTTTATGGTACACGCACCCAAACAACACCGGAGCACACTACGTACGCCACGCTTGAACGTTTTAATGAAACTAAGCCGAGAACAGGTTTTCTCAAGAGAGCGCGCTGTAACATAACAGTGTGCATTGAGTGGAAGAATAATTTAACAGTTCTCTGTAATTCCACAATAGCGAGTAGTGCATTTTAGCGGCATTTATTTCTACTTTTTTAAGGCAAATCAAATAAAAAATGATGTTATTATTTAATATTAATATGTAAAATATTGTTAGGCCATGTTTTATTAATTTTACTTATTCTGAAAATCACTTGTTAATTTCACTTTAATGCCACCACTTAGAATTTAAATGCAACTGCCAGCAGCGCGAGAAATATACCGATATATAAGCCATATTCGATATTCGTTCGGAGTGCCCATTAACATGCCGTCTTAATGTTAACACAGCTGTGCACTTAACATTTTTACTGCTTGAACTGCTTGCCAGTTTCCACAGACGAGCGCCAACTGAATTTTGAGAGCATAGTTTACACTTAACAGTTTTGTTCCACACATAACTCGAAACAATTTTTACAAATGAGCCATTAACAGAATGTACTAAATAAATTAAAGATTCATGAAAATACATTCAAATTGGCCATTCACTAAGGCTTTGAATTTTATTGTTTCATGTTATTTAACGAGAACTTGTATGCGTGAATGAATAAAGAAGAAGCATTCATGAGCTTCTTAACACTGCTACCCGTAAGTCAGCTGTTAGTCAACTGTCAGCTGTGTGTTGTATAACTTCTGGTGAATTTATTTCCATCGGCATGGAATGCGCTCGTAAATGCCTACGCGTTTTTCAATATAAACAACTTATTTTAAAGCGCAGCATTGCCATGACTTCCACAAGCCGCGCCCAGGAGGCTGTTGACAAGCTTAAGGACTCAAATCCGTTCTACAATAAGTATGCGGATAAGATTGCCAAAATGCAGCAAACCTCGGCAGAGGAATTCCTGGATCGCATTGAGCGTGTCATCAATCCAATTAAGGACGGAAAGAGCCAGGCCAGGTTTGTGAAAATACTTCCATATATTGCGAAAACTTCATCAATATCTCCTCCCTTACAGATCCTACTCGGAGCTTTTGAATCCCAAGCAAAAGCTGGCCCAGGAGCAGGCTGAACTGCCGCACAAGAAGCTCACCGACATCATGAAGCTCGAGCTGATTGCGGACAAGGATGCTGAGGAGGTATCCAAGATTTGGATCGAGTACCATAAGACAAAGGATGTGCTAGCTGCCACGCTGACCACGGCGCAGTACGAGACGCTGACAGCACGTGCCAAGGAGCATCCCATATTCCTTTTGCCACTGCCACGCAGCGAGGGCTTCGAGTTCATCATGCTGCAGTTCGCCGCCAACACGGTGCACTTCACTCCCCTGCTGGCTTACCAGGTGCATCACGAGAACGCCCCCGAGTGTCTCACCCTGGTGCACTACACGGAGACACAGGACAAGGGCATTGTGCTGATGCGTGGCGAGTACGATACTAAGGTACTAACTGCCCAGGAGGCACAGTGCTTGGCCAATGAGCTGCAGATGTTCTACTACAAGACGGATGAGAGCAAACTGAAGTTACTGGAGACATTCACAAAGCGACCCGATGAGTTCAAGCACATGGATCTCATCAAGGAGGTAGAAAACATTCAGCTTGGCTAGATACGATACGAAACCCAAATAAATAACTTAACAAAACCCAAAGGGATCTCAATTGTTTTTGCCATTTTTTCATGGATGATGTGCAACGTATATTTACTGTACTGGAATAATTATTTAAACTATTGCTCCAAAGTTATGTAACTAGATGCCAACTAAGATCGGATGGGGCTTAGAACATCTCCTCCTCAACGGCGGCGCGCATCTAGAATTTGTTAGAAATGTTTGTGAATCAGTTCTGGAACTAGTTCCAGATGTTCTTCTCTGTTTCACTTACCAACTCACCGCCCCCGTTGTTGTTGTTGACATTGTTGTTGTCGTTAATTAACTCGTTGTTGTTGTAGTTGTTGTTGCCGGACTCGAGCATGCGACGCAACTGCATCAGGGAGCCACGTTTGCCGAATCTTACACGCGCTCTGTCCCCATAGTAAACATCCAGATCCTGCAAATACTTGATGGCATCCGCCATGGTGGAGATCTCGTTGTTGCGCGGCGGACGCGCTTTGGAGGCCTCCACGTTGCAGCCGGCAGCGAAGAGCGCGAGGGCGATGAGGACAACGAGAGTAGAACGCATTGTGTGCGACATGGTGTGGGTTGCTGGAAGAAGGGAGGAAGTGAGAGACAGAAATAGAGAAAAAGGGGGATAAACTAAAGAGAAAGATTTACTTTCGCTTCAGTTTACTCGGTTAATTAATGGAAGGAGAATGCCAGAGGGGATAAGAGAAGAAAGGGAACAAAGTGGAACACAAAGTGAACAAGTTTATTTAGATCGTTTATCTAACAGATTCTTTAATCGAAACAGGGGCAGGGGAGAAGGCAAGGAAGTGAGAAACTGGTACAGAAAGGGGGATCACTCAAAGTGAGTCAGATTAATAAGGTGAAGAAAATAGAGAATAAACAGAGGTTAGAAACAGACGAAGTGAGAGAGTATGAGACAGATAGAGAAATCGAGAATTAAGGTGGAACAGAAAGTAGACTAGTTTAACTTGCTCAATTATGGAAGATATGATCCTAAGGCGAATTGATGTGTGAGACATATAGAAGGGAATAGAGAATATTGCATGGTATTGGGTAAAAAAGATATATAGACAGAGAATGGGTAAATTACAAAATGTGTCACGGAAATCGAACAGAATTCTCTCTCTTTATGGGTAATCACACTAAATAAACCATAAACCGGACAAGTTTTACTATGCTTAGTCATCTAAGAGATCCTTTGATCGACGTACTTTCGCTTCGGTTTACTTGCCTCGGATATTATTCTGATAATTAAGGCGAATTAATAGTTTATTATCGGGTGATTTGCATGAATAAGTGCCACTTAATTGGCTTCCCCTGGGCACGAGAACTTGAGAGCGGACTCGGAATTGAACTCGCACCCGTATTACCAGCATTACTAGTAGTATAACCCCGGGGCTTATTGGCTATTGCCGCATATTAACTGATTACTGAGACCCATTTGAATTGAGGAGGTTTTACTAGGGCCACGACTATGATAGATAATAGCCAGCAATCGTCTATAATATAATATGATAATTGATTGGTGTGGAGTGCAATCACCGTTGCATTCAGTGACGCAAAGCCGTTAATTGTTTCAAGAAAACTACTCAAATTGAACATGACAAACAACTGGAAGTAGATCTATAAAGTTGAAGACTCGAGATGATCAGGCAACTTCAATGGAATATGGAACTCGGAGCGAAAATTGAAGAACTGTCTCCAACCTTTGTCTTAGCTATGGACTAACTAAGAAAACAAAACTATGACATCACTTTAATTCTGCAGGGAAACTACTCAAATCGAGCGAGATAAACAACTCGAAGTAAATCCATAAAATTGGCTAGTCAAGATGAGAATGAAGACTGTTTGACCTTTGTCTTGTTTGGTTACTAACTGAGATAAAGGCATTAAGGAAAGGAAATATCAAGTTTCCTTCCAGTTTTGTTCAAGCATAAAACAATTATTATATTTATGAATGAAAGTCTTTAATGTTATTCTTTCCCATAGATTTTTGAAAATCCCTTAACTATTTTCGTCACTTTCACTTCAATCGAAAGCTTAGTTGTTTTTTAATTCAGACAAAGAAAACTATTTAGAACACTTCTCCTTGACCTCAAATTAGTGTATATATTAGTATTAAATTCAATATTCATGAATTAAAGTTATGAATACACTCCTTTCTTTCACGTTTTTATAAATTTCCAAACTGTTTTTTTCACTTTCCCCAATGTTAGATCTCCCTCAAGTTAGATCTTCTTAAAGTTATCACACTTTTCATAAATTCTAAAATTAATTTTCCCCTTTGTTTTGTCACTCACCTTTTGTTGAGTATTGTGAAGTGGGCAACAGGATGCAGCGCAATGTACAGGGCATGCAACGTCTGGTCGAGTCGACTGCACAACAGCGAATGGTGGCAGCAACAGGCAACAGGCAACAGGAGCACGCAACAATCAACAGGCAGCAGGCGCACGAGGAAATTGGCAATCAACAGGCAGAGCTGCAGCAACTGATAAATCCCCAAAGGAACGGGAGCAAATGCTGGACGATTGTTAGAGGCAGCTGGCATTTATACCCGACGAATGCCGTCCGAGCTGCCTGCAGCACTGCCTCCCCCCACCTCCTCCCTCACCGAGCGTCTGCCAAACGCAAATCTGCAGGATTTTCATGGCCTTGGCGCACTCAGCTGCGCTCGCGTTCACCATGACAACCGGTAGAAGCCTCAAAAATATTTCATATGCAAGGTAATTAGGTTTGCAGAACTTTTGCCAGCCAGCTGGAACGGAAATGCTCTTCAACAGCGGACTGCGCAGGCGACGACGACGGGCGACAGCGACTGCGACAGCGATGGTAACGAATTCTGACAGTTGTCTAACGAGATATCGCGAGTAATGCGCCCCGATATTAATGAACAAACATGGCATGGCGCAAGGATTAGCGCCTGCTGGTGGTCCGCGCTGCTTCGCTGCTGGCCCCACCTGGACGCGGTCTTTTCAATCTAATCATTAATTAGCGCATGCAAATTATCATTTAATTGAAGCTCTGCGGACTGTGATAAGCTGTGATTGTTATTGTGATTGGGTTTCGATTGCTGGGGTCATGCAGTGCTCTGTAATAAGCCATTTGCAATGTGTATCGGGGCGTATACGTAATATGCACTTATGTGCGCATTACGTATACGTTGAAATGACATCACAGCAATGTGAAGCGAGAACTGGGAAGAGAAAATTAGCAGAAAAACAAGCTAAAAAACAGCACTATTATGAGTTCCCTCTAAATACTTATTATTATTTTCGAATTAGTCTTAAACGAGCTGACTAATTAGCAACAGAAGGAGGAGGAGGAGGATGAGGAGGAGGAAGAGGTGGAGCAGGAGGCGCACACACATCGTCACAACTATATATTTAGTTGTTTGCTGCTTGCTTTTATGCTCCAGCTACTGTATCCTAAGAGTTGCACCTACTAGCTGCACTCTAGTTGTCGTCAATGGAGGCTGCAATTAAACCTTGTTAAATATTCATTAGAGCTGGCGGGGCAACGCAACGTTTGTTATGATATTAAATCTAATTCAAATCTAATTGGAGCCACTTGCAGCTACTTTGTTGTCGTTCCTCATGGCTCGAATTAGAATTGGCCTAACGGATTGTTATGTCTACATGTATTTGCCATTACACACGCCCCACTAAGTCGAGTGAACCTTCCTATATGATTAACTAGAACAATCGACTCACCTTTACCCTTGACGCCCCGTCTCTCTCACTCGCTCTCCCCTCTCTCTCTCTCTCTCTCTCACTCCACGAGTAAGTTAATAGAGCTGTAGTTTCGTTGCATTTAGCGGGCTTTGCACAATTATTGATTGCATCGCGCATTGAGCATTGAGTAATCTCTCATTGCGCCGAACATATCCTGCTTTTGGTTAACCCCGTTTTCAGTTAAGGTCAGGGTTAGTTCAGAGAGAGGCTTGTCAAAAGTTATAGATAATACATAAACATTTTATCTGTGGGTTTAATGTGAGCAGGTTACACTTTCCTTTCCTCCTACACAACCCACAACGATATAGGGTTAGCACTGACATCGAGGGAACCTCTTAAATCTATGAACTGTTACCCGTTTTACACGCCGATATTGAAGGTTCCGTTATTTATATCCTTCACCCATTGAATAGGTTCCGCTATTTATACCCTTCACCCATTAAAAATATTCAAAAAAGGGTCTAACTACTTTGTGCAAAAGTATGTAATGGGAAGAAGAAGGCTGCGCAGAACCTACAAAGTATAGAATATAATACAGAAGAATCAGGATCTCTAGCCGAATCGATTAAGATATATATTTGTTTGTATGTCCGTCTGTCCGACTGTTCGTCTGTCTGTCCCTATATTTATATCTATGTATATATCTGTCTGTTTGTCTGTTTGTCTGTCTGTCTGTCTGTCTGTCTGTCTGTCTGTCTCTCTGTTTGTCTGTCTGTCCGTCTATCTGTTATATGTTTGTCTGTTTGTCTGTCTGTCTGTCTGTCTGTCTGTCTCTCTCTTTGTCTGTCTGTCTCTTTGTTTGTCTGTCTGTCCGTCTATCTGTTATATGTTTGTCTGTTTGTCTGTCTGTCTGTCTGTCTGTCTGTCTGTCTGTCTGTCTGTCTCTCTGTTTGTCTGTCTCTCTGTTCGTCAGTCTGTCTGTTTGTTTGTCTATCCGTTTTTCTGGTTGTCTGTCTGTTTGACTGTTTTGTCTGCCTGACTGTCTGTCTATCTGTCTGTTTCTCTGTCTGTCTCTCTGTCTGTCAGCTTAAGCGTCGAGGTCTCACCTATTATAACTTTGATACAGTTTACTTTGATAGAGTTTTAAGCTATGTGCGTCACAATGTACGTCAACAAGTACCAAATTTGAAGTGTCTCAATAAAAAGAGTAAGGTAATGAGCACTCTACACTCACCTTTACCCATTGCACCTTTGACTTTCCTCCCTAACAATCTTTCTCGCTGTCCTTCCCAAACGTTCACACTGATACAGTAGAATTCTCAGTAATCCTGTTACTGATTCTGGTTGATCCCCTTCAAACTTTGCCCAAACATAACAATGGGGCTTGAACCCGACAAAGCCCCCACTCCGTGGAAAGCCCCTTAAACGGGTCATGGTTCCTGCTCACCTTGAATATGTATTGGCAGGCACTTGACTCGGCTTAAAGGGAAAGCCCCACTTGACATCTTAACAAAGTCGTGACACTGCTCGCTTTACGCCAAGCCAAATCAAGCCAAGCCATGCCAAGGACACAACATGCTGCAATGTGATTCGCTGCTCTGTGGCATTCATTGTGCTGTCAGTCTTCAAGTGCTAAACAGCCTCAGCGAGCAGCTAAATGGAAGCCAGTCCCATGCACAGTGCCAGCTGCGTGCAGTTCGCAATTTGCATAGTCCAAGTACAGTTATGATTGGGATGTGGCCGAGGGCGGGGCAGTAACTGGGAATCCCTGAGAAGGTGGACCCAGTTAGACCCTAGACAATGCACTCACGCATCGCGTGCTTCGCCAAATTGTTAAGAAGACACTTAGCGGTAAATTTGCATGGTTGACTGGATTCTCTCGCTGGACTCCCGCTCTGTGGATGCTTCTAGGTACCTATTATATTTAATATTAGAACTTCACGTGAGATGCAACGCTGTAATTTGAATTTAGAATATATCCCAATTGGCAAACACGCGAATCATTTCGCTATTATCGTTTCTAGATTCGTCATCTGTTGCAGCCTCCTTGGGAGGCTGCAATGGGAGTTTCCAGCAGGATGTTAACTAGTTAAGCAAAAACCTTTTAATTTCCCAAGTAAACAATCGACACGTAGACAAAACTTGCAGAATGTTCTCGGGTACAACGTATGGGATACCTCGTAGAATAGCGGATTGCATACCTCGTACTGATTGCTTAACCATTTCGATCGCAGTTTTTAGATCATGTTCTAAGCCAATTGCAGTTACACGTGTTTCCCAGCATATCATAAAGAGCTCTTATCTAACTCTTGGTCCCAGTAACCTTTTGAAAGTGATTCATATTAAACTGGAATAGCAACAAATGTAATCTTATGTAATGATAATAAAGAAATTACATTTTGTAATAGACAATCAGAGAGTTCATTACAATTAATTAACATATAAGGGGAGTAAATAAGGGAAGTAAGGCATTTTTTTTTTTTTATTTATATGCATTATAATCGGAGAGGCGAATCTGTGCTGCGACCTATTAGACCTATTGTACCTCTGCTGAACTTATTTCAGTATTTATAATGTATTCTAATATTTTTCATGAACTGATTGACATTATCTCCTTAGTTTCGAGAAGGTGCCTTGCTCATCTCATTTATTTACACTTTACATATAACTAAAAGAGTAACTTTAACGCCTCTTTTTTACAGGGTATCGCATATGCTAGTCTAGTCTTATGTGCGCTTCTACTTAGCATGAGCAGGCTTAAACAAAAGACAAATATTTTGAAATATGAACGCTATGTCAAGTATCCACATATGTTAGAAGTCGTGCGAAATTTCCCAGCGAATGACGGGGATGGGGAGGGAGAAGAGTAGGAGTAGAGCTGTGATTTGTTTTGCTGCAACGACGTCAGAGAGTGTGAGTGAGAGAGAAAGACAGAGAGAGAGAGAGAAAAGCTGAAAAGCTTTGCTTGCATCCTTGACACGCCTTCGCTGCGCAGTGGAAAGCTTTTGCGAGGTTTGCGGTACTGCTAAGGAACTTAGTAACTTTCCAAAGCGGCGCTAATATGCTATAATTATAGCATGGCTGGCTATAAATAACAATTATGGCCATTTTGCAACATGGCAACTGGTAGTTAGCACTCACTGTGTGCGAGTGTGAGGGTGCTGACAGGGGTGAGGGGCAAATTTCGGTGCCTGGAGCTAATGTGCGCGTGCGCCCGAGCAGGTCTCTTTATAGGGAACCCGGGCAGAAGGCAGAACAAAATCACATACAATGGCCATAAAAACAGAGCAGCCAAATGTTCGGCTATTATAATTAAGCAAAGCACCTATCTATATCTATCTCTGTGTGTGTGTGCGTGTGCGTGTGTTGTTGTCCACTCGGGGAGCAGTAAACACATGCGATGTTCGCCTTAACCCGCTTGGGTCAGGCCCGGTTCTAGGTTATGTCGCAGCCCCCCCTAACTAGTTGCTAGTTAGGCAGTTAGGCGGGCGGCGGACGAACTAGTTTAGGGCTCCATCATCGATAGATCTGGCACACAGTACACGTGACCAAAGTCTTGTTTGCGTATCGATTGACTGCGATACGAGTCGATCATTATCTGCATTGCTTCTAAATGGACCTTCCCCTCGCGATTGGCTTGCTAATCGTTGCTGCCTCATGCATATGTATAGTGTGCAGCATTGTTGCGGCACGTGTGCGTGCTTACCAGGGATCAAAATAAAGTAATTTCTGCCATTAAACGGTGACAACGATGGAGAAGACTAAGGGGATGGCGGGAGGGACTAGAGACTTAGACAAGCGCATAGACGAACTCTAGTAACCCCCGGTTGGCATCAGCAACAGATACAGGCGCAGATACAGATACAGATACAGGTACGGGCACAGATACAGGTACTTCTATATACGTCTATTGACGATTAACTCATCGTTCTGACGCGAGATTAGGAGAGGGGGTTAGTGGTAGTGAGGGGTAGGAATCGTTTGAGACAAACTACAACTAAGTTGGAGGTACTTGAGTACATTAATTGCTGTTGTTGTTGTTGCTGTTGTTGCTGTTGTTATTATTATTATTGACACTCAGGGACCGGCGCTGCGGTCGCGTCGCTGTCAACAGCGCTGCCGCCGTTGACGTTGCCGTCGACAGAGGCTTGAAAGTGGACCGGTTCGTGTAAAGATTTTCGCGCGTCGCGCTAGATCAAGCGATCTACGCTAGGTCTACGTCTCGCGCTTGCGCTGCTGCTGCCTCTGCTGCTGGCGCTCGCGCTGCCGCTGCTCGGAGTCAGACAGAGTCGGAGCTCGGCGCTCGATCAGCTCGCCAGCTCTGCCCAAGAGTCCATATAAAGGTACCCGACGCCGTAGATCTCGGCGCATTAAGTTGTCAAATAGCGTGAGAATAGGAAGTGCGTGTCAGTCAGTCGATTCAAAACAAAAGTGCAACTGAAGCGAATCAAACAACGAGTGCCAGCAACTGCCAATACTGAATAAATACTAAATACTGAATATACTAAATACCAAATACTGTACCCGATGTCGGTACATCCTGTGCATAAACCCAGCTCGAGTGCCTAAGCGACTACAGAGTTTGTTCTCCTGTGAATAAAAAGCAAACAGTTCAATTAGCGAGTCGTCGTCAATAAACACCTCGAGAGTTAATCGATTCTCGTTATCGAGAGCAAAAGGCCCCTAAACTGTCGTTAATCGATTGACGTCGAATCACCGTCGTCGTCGTCGTCGTCGTCGCCTCAACATTACGCAAAAAGTGCTCAAGCAACGATAAAATGAAACTGTTCGCCAACAAGACGCAGCGCAATGCAAGTGAGTACGAATACTGAATACGAATACTGAATACAAGTATGAATACGAGTGCGAGTAGAGCAGTAGCAGTAGCAGTCGCAATAGAGCAGCCTGTTAATTAAGTCGATCCGGTGCCGTTAACTGTCCATTGCGAGCGAGTACCGAAAGGCGCCATAAAAGACCATTCGGAACACCTTCAGTGCCTACCCAAGGGAACTTGCCGAGTTCCCGGCGCGATCGTTAAAGTGCCTCTCTGTCTCTCTGCCTGTCCGCCTCTCTGCCACCTTGCCTCCTGCCTTGTGCCGCCGACTCGTGTTGCCACACGCCGAGTGAATTGTGCAAGCCAAGCGAGCTCCAAACGGGGCCCCCGAATGTCATAAAGCAGGATTTAGGAGTGTGTCGAAAACTCAGCGATATCTTGCCAAAAATCTCGTTAGATCTGTAGTAACATCTGAGAGCTGCAAAAGCGGCTTTTAAGCTCTTCACCTGTGGTCGAAAATGAGTGGCTTAATCGCTTAAAAAAACAGCTGTTAAACATATCGAAGAACATGAATAGTTTGCAATCTCAAAGCAGATTAAAAACTAAACAGATTAATTGATAAACAGGAATTCCTGGTGCTTGATATGGCAAAGTGAGAGATCTATAACAAATTGAAGAGCATGAAAAATTTAAAATGACAGGAAGGAGTGAAAACGAAGCAAATTTATCGATTAATAGATAAACAAGAATTCATGCTGAAAGATTTTATGTGATTCTTCAAAAATATATTGTAATTTAACTTTCATGGGAGACTTGAAGTTGTAGCTACAATAATCGATTATTATTAGATATTAGCTTAGATATTAATCGAGAGTTACAGGGATTTCTGCTGAGTTGATCTATCGAAGTGAAAGATTTAAAGCATATTGAAGAAGTAGAAGTAATAGTTTCACAACAAAGATTCTTTAATTGTTCAACAAAGCAAAAAAAGATTTTTATCGCTCAACAAAGCAAATAAATCGATAAATATATAACAAGGATACCATGCTAAGTTGATATAGAGAAGAGTGAAAGATTCTGCATGAATCTTCAAAGATATCCTTTCACTTTAAAGGGAAACTTGAGAGAAGAAGGGCATATTCACATTTAATAGATAAACTGAAGTTACAGCTATTTCAGTTAAGTGGAGAAGTGAAAGATTTAAAACATGTCGAAGAACATGTTGACATTAATATCGCAAAGAATGGATGAACAGAAATTCTAGCAGAGCTGAAAGCAGAGCTGTGCGACCCAGCACGTCTTCCAATCCTTTCCCTTTCATGGGAAACAAGAGACACTTCAGATATATAGAAGCGGATCGTGTCCACACTTATGCAAATGATGTTGATCATGTTTAAGATATGCAAAAAGTTGTAATAAATTCCAATCAGTTAATCAGATGCAAAGAATCTCATTATCGCTTACAGGTTTTTTGACAAGTCTTAAAATAGATTTGAGGGTTTTTTTTTTAGGGGAAGATTAGTAAGATTTGCATGTATCGAGGGAGACTGTTTACTAGACTGTTTCCACGCCGATTATTATGTGTAGTAAATGCTGACAAGATTGTCGATTGATTGATGCGACCTGCTGATAACATTTCAATTCACTCAGAGTTGTTTGCTGGAATTAAAAACGCAGTTTTCAGCGACATAGAGAGAATGTAGAACAAACAGAGTCAGCATTTTATATAACGCAATTAGAAACTGAACAATCTTGAACGTCACGATTAATTGATAATAGTGTTTGATGGCTTAGATAACTCAGTCTCTGGCATCCGCCTAGGTTCATCAAATTTACATAAAATTAATACTTCTATGCGAGACGCTCTGACCTCTTGTCGGGCCTAATTGATTTGTTTTTCCCCACTCTAACCGTCGCTCCGCCTTCAGTTGTAATCTAATCTGTTCCGATTCCGAGTCGAGAGCCATCGGTAATTGTTGTCGCACTGATCTGACGATCTGTCGTAGTCATTGAATTAAACTAATTCCAAACTTTAGTCAACCCCTGCCCGTATTAACGGACCTCAATTGTAATTAAGCTTGCATAAATTAAGATCCGAGCTGAAGCCGAAGCTGCATCACGTACTAACATACGTAAAGTTACCATGAAGTCCGCTCGGCGACCTTTGGGTAATGTGCAGCATTCAGCATTGGCCTCAAAGATGAATCAGGTGTGATTAGGCCCAGACACGAGACCTGCTCATACCGATGTATCTTATGAGGTTGTTACTTGTGCTGACCCACATTTAACTGGGAACGCGGTGGAGAGGGGGCTGCCGCACTTTTGCTTTCCGCAACTTGTTTAGCGGGTTCGTCAGCGCAAATAGCGGGAATATTTGGCTAGTAAAAATATTTGCCAAATTCTTTAGGGCCCTGAGAATCGTCACCGGAGCAAAATAGCCGGTCAGAGTAGAAAGACAATGTATTAAGCACACCCTCTAACTTGTGTTAGACAAGCCAAGCAAACAGCCATAAAAGGTTAGCTTGGAAACTGATCAGAGAAGGTGGTGGGACAGGGGGAGAGGAGGCGAGGGGGGAACTTCTGGCCAAACTGTGTTTGCCTTTCCTTATTGACTGCAATGACGCTCAAAGGGCTTTAGCATTTTCGGCGATGATTGACAACATTGACAACAAAACAGCTAAGGCAACAATGCACGATCTGAGATTAATCACCGAGCTAAGCTGAGGCAAACTTAGCTAACGCTAGTCGAGCGTGTAAGTGGAAGTATCTTTGAGATACTCGCTGTATCTCAGACTGACTGACTGACTGTGCTGTGTTTGCTTAATTTATTGTCATTTGGCGGAAGTGACACATACGCACTCACTCGCACTCACACTGGCAATCACACTCGCATACACACTCACACCTGCGCACTCACACTCACATGCTGCGAAGGTGCTCGCGCATTGTTCGGTGCGACGACAAAAGCGATTCATTCTTGACTTTAGTGGGTCACCGCGACACTCAGCGCACGCTGCTCAGTTGTCATAGTCGCCGTTGCCGTTGCCGTTGCCTCCGCCTTTGCCTTTGCCGTTGTGTGCACTTTTCAGGTTTTGTTTTATTGCTATGCCGAATTGCAGCGAACTTGAACTTCAAACCGCTTGCAGAAAGCCGTCAGCCATCAACCGTCACCGTCAACCCGCGACCGCCGAACCTCAGTTAGTGTGTAGAAATGTATCTGTAGCTGTAGCTGTATCTGTATCTGAGTCGCGACACTCGAAACGGGTTCGGCGCCACAAGCGAGGCCCATTCATGCTCGGCCATTCGCTCTGCTCAGCTCAGCTCAGCTCACACTCTCATCTCATCTCAGCCACGATCGAAACTTTGGCAATGCAGTTGCATAATTTACCACTGTCCATCGCCCCTCCAGCTGCTCTTACCTCCTCCCCTACTCCCATTTGCTGTACCCCATGCCATGTCTGCGTTGTCTCTGTCGCGATCGTCGATAGTCGATCGATGTCTTGTCTGGTCTGGTCTTTCCTATGCGAGATTCGTTGCAGCAGAATAATTTGAACGCTTTGTTTGGCGCTTAATTTATGGCGCTTGTTGGTAAACTGGCCAACTGGTCCATGCACAGTGGTACAAACAGGCAAAATATCTGTGAATTTAAATACTATTTTTAGCTTTATATCATTTGTCGAGGTCTTCCCCTTGGAGACAAACTGAACTGTTTAAAGTAACCAGTTTTTGTTACATTTTGTACCACTGTGCACAGTGGCTTTCAATGTAATACTCAGCGTACTGATTAATATTTCGATTCAAGGCAAGGATGCTCACTCACACTCGCATATAGGTCACATATTTGTGTAAATACCCATAGAAACACTCACACGCACATCGTGGATGATGATTTCTTGAGTTTGTTTTGATTTTGAAACTAAATCTTGAACCTTTTCGAGCTTGGCAGCGTGACAAATTCGACAGCAAAACAGAAAATGGCAAAACAAAATGTAGATAGATAAATTGTTAATGAGTTTATGCTGTTTGTTGTCACTGTTGTTGTTATTGTTGTTCCTCATTCGAAGAACCGCCTATGGGGCTGGGTAAGCGGTTCATTGATCCGCGGTTCTTAGCGCGTTGCCAACTTGTGATATTCGCTTGTTTGTCAGCTAATTGTCAACTACTTGTGGTTTCTACTTACCCCTCACTACCTTCTCCCCCCTCTGGGGTATTTCCGATCTGCCGCTAAACGGTTTAGAATTCTCTTTTGATGATCGAGTGCCGCAAGCGTGCGCCATATTTCTGGGGATTTTGGGCTTGGCACGACCGTGATCTCCGTGAAAATCGGCCAGAGATGGCTCAGTGTGTAATCAGTTTAAAGATCACACCCGGAACGGAACAAAACACTTTCAATGATAACAGTCGTGCGCGGAAGGTGATCATCTTGAGCGAGTTCAGGTGAGGCGACTGAGACGCTGAGCCGGAACTGGTTTCCACTAACTGACTGACTGACTGCAGCATGCTTGAAGAGTTCTACCTACACATAATACGCTGTCTGATTAAAATGAAATCATGTTCGATCGCACCATCAAAACTGTTGGGGTGGGTCAAACTTAGAGTCTTATATAGAACAAGCCTCGAGCAAGGTTACTTTGAATTGAGCTAGACTCTTCAATGCCCTGTATAACCATTGGTATTTCCCATGCCGAAATTCCCACACTATCAATTTGTTTTAATTTGCGTGGGAGTGGGCGTGGCACTAATCATTTGTATATTAATTAATGCGTTTACTATGGCAGAACATTCGCACCAAATTTCATGACTGTAGCTCTAATAACAGCAGAGATCAGAGCTCTATAAGTGGACAGAGCATTCATCATTCTGTATTTAGTTATTTGTGATTTCGGTTATACATAACTTCTACTGGGCAGCCTTGTAGAACGTGAAACGAGGTCAGTGCGCGACACTTGTGCGTTCAACTCGTGCGTTCCCCCGCGGAAGATCATAAATCTCGGTGCGGAACATAAACATGCACATAAATAGGGATCTCTCGACTAGGGAGGGAGAGGGGGCAATGAAATGGAGAGTGACGCAACAGGTTTATGCTCGACGTGCTTCATAAATGTTGCCAAGAACGTTTGTTGAACCCATCACCGGCACCAGCACCGGTTCCTGCTCCTGCCATTGAGGTAGGTCGCAGATCTTTGCACCTCCATGTCTCGAGATGAAGGTCGAGTTGAAGTTGACAGTCGCACGCGATCCATACAAGCTGTCAGCGATTTAGCAAACCTGCTCAACTTCAAGTGCCTGCTGCCAGGCTGCGCCCAGATCTGTTTGAGATCGATCTCTACTTGAGATCGATAGCAGCGATAGACACGTTTTCGTAATTGCATAACTAACCTCGTGCTCCAATTTCTCAATTTGCAGAGCTGTTAAGCTGCGCGGCGCTTGGCATGACGCTGCTGTTCCTGGGCGCCGTCATTTTCATCACAGATCCCATTCAGTTGATCAGCGATTGGCAACTGAACCTTAGTCCCAATACGCTGCTCTACAAACTGTGGCTCAATCCACCACTGGAGGTGTTCATTGCGGCGTACATCTTCAACTACACGAACGTGGAGGCCTTTATCTCCGGTCAGGATGCTAAGCTCAAGCTGGAAGAGGTGGGACCCTATGTCTATAAGGAGGTGCTCTCCAACCACAACGTGACCGTCAACGAGGCCAACAACACCATCACTTATACGCCAAGGCGCGAGTATATCTTCGTCCCAGAGCGTTCGGTGGGTGATCCGAAGGTCGATTACATCCGGAACGTCAATATACCCTACATGGGCGTCACCACGGCAGCCACACAGCTATCCATGTTCGCTGCGCTGGGCCTGAGTGCGCTCATGAAGCGCCTCAATGCGCAGCCTATTTTGAATGTCACTGTGCACGACTATCTGTGGGGCTACGAGGATCACATGGTGCATCTGGCCTCCAAGTTTGTGCCCAGCCTAATTGACTTTCCCAACTTTGGAATTATGGATAAGGTGAGTTGTCGCATGGTTGAGCTGCTGGATGAGCTTAGCTAATCCTCCTCTTCTCTTTTTCTCTTCAGCTCTTGCGCGAGGGCAACGAGAGCAACGTCTTCAACATGCACCTGCCAGAGCGAAAGGACTCACATGGCGTGAACCTTCCCAGTTCCCCCCGCGCCTACTCGATGCACAGCATCAACGGGGAGCGCGGCTTCAATCGCTGGGAGTACGACGAGTCTACTAAGTAAGTGCACCTAGTTGAGTTCCCTTTGATTCAGGCTAATCTTATCCCTCTCTCTTTCCTTCTAGTGGCACGCAGTGCAATCGCATATGGGGTGGACACGACTGTACCCTCTTCCCGCGCGATATGAACGAGAATGATACGTTCTTCCTGTACCGCAGAACCTTCTGTCGCCGCCTGGAGGTCAAGTATGAGAAGCGAACGACCTTCAAGGGCATGGATGCTATAGAGTTCCAAATGGATCCGAACATCTTCGACTCGGACCTGGACAATGTGAACTCCTCGTGCTTCTGCAAGAACAATCAGTGCCTGCCTCGCGGCATTGGCAACGTCTCGCCCTGCTACTACAGTGAGTACCTGCAAGGGAGATTCTTTCTTAGGTAGCCAAACTTACTAACTCTCCCCTCTCTGTTCGTTCCTTTCTTCAGACATGCCTCTGGCCATTAGCTACCCACATTTCCTGAACGCGGATCCCAGCACTCTAGAACCCTTCGAGGGTCTCAACCCTGACAAGGAGCGCTTTAAGTCAACCCTCATGCTGCAACCGGTAAGTAGCCCCCTTTACTCCTGCTCCCTGGACCTTATCTGACTCAACTCTCCCTTTCTTTCTCGCTCTGCAGCAACTAGGAGTGCCACTGCATGTGCACTTGAAGCTGCAGGCCAATCAGGTGGTGGGCAACGTCAGATTCAACAGCAAAATGGAACCCTTTGAGAACATGGTGCTGCCACTGCTTTGGGTCGATCTGACCATCGACAACCTGCCAGTCTATCTGCAGGTGCTGGTACACTGCCTCAAGTACGTGTTCCCCGCGCTGCAGGGTCTTGCGGTGCTGGGCCTCATCCTCGCAGGCTTCTACCAGCTGAGCGCAGCCTTCATGCTCTGCTTCTGGTCTCCGCCTGCGGGCAACGATCGGACAGTTAGTTTGCTGGGCGCGCTGACGCTGTCGAAATCCTTCCAGCACAAGCCACAAGCCAAAGAGCTGGTGCAGCAGGAGATACAGAAGCTGCTCGCCGCGGAGACAGCGGCATCTGGCGCTGGCCAGGGCGAGGTCTAGACCGCCACCTGAGCGGACTACGATGGAGTCAAATACTTTCTATAGCCCTCTGTGATATTAAGATCTAAGCTAAGCAGCAGGAGATTTGGTGTAGATTATATTCTGCATAACGGAAACAACTTAGGGAACACACTCTATACCTACTATAAACATAAGCTAAGGTTAATGGTAACTCGATGCGAGCTGACGCTCGATAAATATACAGCACTCGATAAGTTTAATCGATAAACGGTGTCGTCTCCTTTGCCTTTCTTCTTAAGTAGGTAGCAATCGTATTCTGGATTCAATTGGGATGCTCGATAAATACAATATTCGATAAGTTTAATCGATAAACGGTGTACCCTTCCTTAGTGGGCAAAAATCGTAGCCAAGATCAAGTAAAGATCTCTTCTTCTTCTTCTCTTTCTTCAGTGTGAAGCTGGCATGTTTGAAAAGCTGCCTTCTCTTAGGTTTCTACCAAATTCGGTGTTCTTCCTTCCAGTTCAAGTACGAGATGCTCGATAAATATAACACTCGATTTTTTCATCGATAAATGGTGTTTCCTTCTCCTTATCCTTCTTCTTCTTCTCCTCATCTCTCTCTCTCTCTCTCTCTCTTCCTTTTTCAATGTTAGGCAATCGTATGCTTGATCCAATTCCGATAGTAAAATATAATCGATGAATACAACATTCGATATGTTTAATCGACAAACGGTTTCTTCTTCTCCTCCTCCTTCCCTGCCTTCTTCAGTGTGAGGCAATCGTATCCTCGATCCAGTTGAGATAGTATGAGATGCGCAGGTAAACATCGGGAAAGTTCTCGAGCGCACAGCCCGAGCCGAAGGAGGTAACCCCTGCGAGGATCCAGGGCCCATCCTGCGATAGCCGGCACTGCAGCGGCCCCCCCGAGTCGCCTACGCAGGTGCCGCCCTGCCCGTTCAGCTGGCCTGCGCACAGATGACCGCCGTGGATGTTCACGAAGCTGCCGTAGGCGTCGCGGCATCTGGTAGGAGGGGAAAGGTTTGAGTCTTGTTGGGTTTCACTTAGTCTGCTTCACTCACCTTCGATTCTGGTGCAGCGGCACGTGCGTCTTGAGCAGCTCGTGCGATAAGTCGCCGCTGATGTTTGCCTTGCCCCAGCCCGTGGCAACGCAGTCGAAGAAGGGTATCTCCCGCTCTCTGTCCCGCTGCAGATCCCGCTCCTGATCCGACTCCAGCTGCAGCTTCATCAGCTTGTCGTTGCGTCTCCTCGTGCGCTTCTTGCTGCGTGGCGTGCGCTGCGTCTGCTGCAGTGTGGCCTGTCGCAGACGATTTAATATCTTCATGTTCATCAGCTCCCGCATGGACATATCCATGGACGGCGACTCCGATGCCGCTGCCGTCACGTTGCGGTAGCGTCTGCGGCTTTGCACACTGCGCAGAAAGTTGTCGATCTTCTCGGGCACCTCGTCCAGCTGTAGATCGTCCAGCTCTGGTGCTGCTGCTGCATCCATGGCTCCAACTGCAGCTCCATCTCCAGCTGCGTCTGGCGACTCGCGCAACATGAAGGGCAGGCAGATGCGACGAATGTGCGAGGTGCGGGAGAGATCTGCAGGCTTGGAGAGCTTCATCAGCACCACGTCGTGGCGGAAGTTGTGGTAGTGATGGTGCAGCACGATCTTCTCGACTGGAATGCGCTGCTCGTTGCCCGACTCCACGTTGCGGTCGTGCTCGCCCAGCACCACCGTCCACAGTGGTGGAATGGGTAAGTTGAAGAGATCGCTGTAAGAAGGAAGGGGAATAAGTTGTCTTGCTCTACCAGTGATGGGTGAGGTGGGGGCAACCCTCACTTGTACTTACTTGTGCACACAGTGCGCGGCGGAGAGTATCCAGTACTGGTGTATGAGCACTGCACCGCACCAGTGACCCAGAAAGCCCAAGGAGGGATGCAGCAGCTCCAGCGATGCTTGCCAGGGGAACTGACCTTCCTGCGTTGAGGCACCAGCTATGATTCTTGCAGTGCGCTGTCCCGGCCGGCAACCGCAGTCTGTGGAGGGGAGGAAGAGAAGTGTAAGTCTCTGACGTGGCTAGAGTTGAATGTCCAGCTATGCATATTCACGCTGAATCCTGCAGCCTTCTTCAACTTTGCTGCAGGGACAGATCCCTTTTTAAGATCATTATAGAGTACCTTGAGCTCATAGAGTGGAAACCTTGTTTCAATTGCCAGAGTTGTTGTTGCATAGCTTAAATATTCCCGCTAAATCTGTCCGTTTTCTTTTTAGCTAACCCTGCCCTTTTGCCCGTTTTTGCTTTGTACACCTCTCAATGGAATACATTATTTCTTTTCTACTGAAGATCCATTCTCAAGCTCATTCTACAGCGTCCACTACTTCATTGGATGGCAACCCTGTACCTTCGTTGCACTCACCTGCTAGATTTGACAGTCTAGCTATGCATATTTCCACTAAACGTCTACTATGTTGTAACTTGTTTCTTCTAAGTTTCAAGTTTAGTTTTCCATCCCAAGATCACTTGAAGGCGTGTAGCTACGCATGCTTACTCCCGCTAAATTTGGCTGGTTTTTCCATTATACCCCTCTCAATGGGATATATCAACTCTGTTCTACTGCAGATCCCCTCTCAAGGTTAGCTTAGCGTTACCTTAGCACTTCCTAGAGTTAATAGTCTAGCTATCCGTATTCCATAATTTGGTCAATATCTTTCTCGCTATTTACGTTGTGCCTTATGCCGTGAGGTATACTGCATATACAGCTACAATATCCCCTCTCAAGGTCACTTTAGATTTCCTTTACCCCATTGTGTGGCAACCTTGTCCCACCTAGCACTCACTTCCCAAAGAAAACAGTCTAGCTTTGCCTATTCCTGCTAAGTTTGGCCAATATCTGCTTCACTATCTCCCTCTCTCTAAATACCCTTCTCTATGAGATATACCAACTCTATTCTACTGCAGATCCCCTCTCAAGGTCACCTTAGACTTGGCTTAGCCTTAGCTGGGTGGCAACCCTGTGTCTATGGCCTGCACTCACCTGTCTCGTACTGCGTTGCACGCTCCACCAGCAGCAGCAGGCAGAGGCAGCGCAGGGTTAGCGCCAGCGCGTGTCCCGCTTGCTGCCGTTGTTGCTGTTGTCGCTGTTGTTGCCGTTGTTTCTGATGCTGCTGCTGTTGCTGTGGTTGCTGTTGTTGTCGTTGTAGCGATGATAGCCTCATCATCTTGTCATCCACGCAGCCTCGGCCTCAGCGGCTGATCGCGCGCATGACTGACCCAGCACAGTCCGCTGCCAGTTGCTGCTGCTGTTGCCAGTTGCTGTTGCTGCTGCTGCTGCTACTAGCGGTATCCTGATGAAGTCGACTTTTGTTACGGCTGCGCTCGCTTTTCACTTTCACGCTGGTCACTTTGGTCACCCGGGCGGAGTCACTTTAACGGCGCTGGGAGAGACCTTTGTGAAGTGCCTTAAGTATTGTAATTAACGAGGTTTCCCAGCTGCGCTTTTCTTTTCACTTCTCTTCTTTGCTCGCTGCTGCGCATTAATTAGCCAAAAGTGGGCGGGAAAACGGCAGAAGCAGAAGCAGAAGCTGATGGTGATGCTGGAGTTGAAGTGGAAGTGGCAGCGGAGGCAGAAACTGTGGGCTCGTGCCCCCTTCGGTTATATAACGATGATGGCGTTGCCGCTGGGCAGTAATAACTGTTTCGGTTTTGGTTTCGTTTTCGGTTTGGGTTTTCGTTTTTAGTCTTCGTTTTCAGTTCCCGTTTGCTTTCGAGTTTGGGTTTTTTTTGTGAAGAGTTTTCGGAGAGTTCCGCTCGTGGCTCATGCGAATCGCTTGCGACGGCCGCCAAAATGCAACTGTGCTCAGGTTTGCCAGCAAACATTTACCGTTTCATCGCTGTCGGTTATGGCCACCAATGAGTGCTGCGCAGTCGCGGCCGCGGCGCCTCGACATTTGACTGCGGCGCCGACCGCGACCGTGGATTGTGTTGCATGCCCCGCAACCGCTGCCAGCAGTTACAACAATATCAGCAGAGGCACAGCCAGCAGAGCGACGGCTGCGTCAGCGGCAGCAGCAGCAGCAACAGCAGCAGTAATAATAATAACAAAGCGACGCCAACGAAAGTGAAAAGAGAAGCTAACAGCGAACCACTGACAACAACAACAACAACAATGGAAACGAGAGACAACAACAACATCCACACACTGTTGACGACGATTGCTGTAAAAAGGGTAAGTTAGGCATGCCTCATCTGCGACTAATCATTTACTTCCATTCAAAGATTAAAGTTAATTTGAATATAAATTTAAAATGACTTTTTCTTAATTCAAAGTTGAAGTAAATGTTAATTTAAATGTAAATATAAATCGAACTAGTAAGTAATCGTTAAGAATATTTCTCCACCCTGTGATGTTAAGAAACAATAATATGATGTACGGATTCTTCACTTAATAATAATAATAAAAAAAAAAAAAGTAAGTAAGCTACAGTCGAATGTTCTTGAGACTGTAATATAGCCTTTACCCACCTGACCAAAAAGATTACTTAAATGTATATATAACTTCTTTATTTAGTATTTTTGTATTGCATACTTTACAGGGAGCGTCTTTGCAATCAGTACTTCTTATTTATATAAAATCTTAATTATTTTAAATTACTTAAATGTTAAGTAAACGATCGCAATCAAGTTTTAAGAAATCATTAGGGCATTGATAGTTACGGTGTTTACCAAAAGTGAACTATTCCGCTTTAAAATTACACTTGGAAGTCGGTTTTTATCAAAGGGGCGTGGCCAAAATCTATAATAGATTTGATCTATGTGGAATATTTAGACATTTTCTAATATTGTTTTTGGTAGGCTCAGCTCCCTGAGAATTTTTTTTTTTTTTTTATAAATTTTTTTTTTTTTTTTTTTTTTATAAAGTAAAGTAAAGTAAAGTAAAGAATCCGTACATCATAATATTGTATCTTAACATCACAGGGTGGAGACCTGAGAATTACATACGGACAAACAGACATTTCTATATATATCAACGCGTCTGTTCATGCAGATTAAGAATGTATATACTTTGTGGGGTCTGCCACGCCTTCTTCTGCCTTTACCGCAATTCAAAGTTCAAAGTGAATTTAAAGATTAAAGCAAATTGAAATTTAAATATAAATTAGAATAGACTTTCAAAATCAACAACAATTTGAGGTTAAGTCATGACTTAAACGCGCCCAATTAAGCTATTCAAACTTCAACAGAAACGAGCCAATAATTAAAATGATCTGTCACTAATAAGGTCGATTAGCACGCTCGTTACTGATTGTATAAGAACAAAGTACGAGGCGGAATTGATTGGAGATCAATTGAAATAGTTTAGCTGCCTTTCAACGAAGCTCGATGAGTGGGTTTTGCATCAATCATAGTCGGGGGGTTGTACACTTTACATAATACTCTGCTTAGAGAATGAATAATGTAAATAAAATCAATCTATCGATCTGCTACTCGAGAGGTGCTATTAAACAAGCTTATTAGCTGCTCGATTTGTGATATCAACACACTCGGCGTATACGTAACATTTGCATGTGCGATAAATAAACACATATATAATTAGACTGATCGCATATTGATGGGGATCACATCGGCACATTGACCTGCGCAACCAAGTAGGAGTCTGTTCAACACGCTTGTAATTAATGATCCCGTTCCCGATCTTCATGTTCCACATGAGCAGAACAAGATCGATAGATCGATGAGATAGATCAGTAGATCGTGCATTAAGCAAACTCGTAATACAATTAAATAAGATAAATTTCTCACTCTCTCTCTCTCTTTCTCTCTCTCTCTCTCACTTAGTGTTGCCTAACACTTGTTTGCCGGATCACGATCACCGTTAAGTAATGATCTCGATAACATGTGTAAGCTGATCTAACATCCTTCATCTCCATATCAGAGTCAAGTCACAGTCGGAGTCTGAGTCCCCGCGACGACAAATCATAATTACGAAAGTGTCGAATCGGGTTTCCATTTATATTCATCTCTTTTCAGCGACTAACTTAATTGTGTTTTGACAGCTCCATAAGCAAAATGTCTAAAGCAACAACAACAATAACAAAAAGGCTAATCGAATGTCAGGCAAAGTTCCCGTACCCGTATTCGTTGTACCCGTACCCGTACCCATACCCGTACCCGACTCCGATTAGTAATGCATAGTTTAATTGATTGCTGTTTAATCACCCCATCAGACCCCGAATGGCATGGTGAGTAGTATGTATGTGCATTCATTGGTGCATTCAATAGGCCCCCCCTCACTCCCCTGCCTGCACCCGTCTGATGAGAATGCGAATAAATTCCGCATTGACAGTCTGGGGTACTCGTAGTTTCTGATAGAATCTTGCAATTCGATTTGCCACTTCGCGGCTTGGTGTGAATGATGCCGCACATGGCAGCGAGTGGCCAAGTGAATGTGCGAGTGAGTGCGAATGCGAGTGTGAGTGCGAGTGAGTGCAGCTCAGTGTTGGTGCGGGTTACTTTCGTTTTCATTACGCCAGCAGCAGCAGCAACAGCAGCAGCAGCAGCTGACTCTGCAGGCCATGCAAACATGTATTGGTAACTATTTATACGTATGTGTGTGTGTGTGCGTGTGTGTTTGCCTGTCTGTGACTGTGTGTGTTTTTGTAGCTGGCCAGACTGGAAGCCGGACCCACGCCCGACTTGAATTCCGCGTTGATGCACAAACTCATAAGTCATCGCACAGTTGCTGCTGCAATGGGGAAGTTGTTAATGCAGCGGCAGTAACAACAGTGGAAGCAGCAGCAGCAACAGCCACACTAACAACAACAACAGCGGTCTGTTTACGCAGCCAATTGATCATTTAAGCCAAGTTAAGCTACTGCCAGCCCGTCCAGCCTGTCAATTTGTTGTTGTTGTGGGCGTTGTCGTTGTCTTTACTGCTGCTGCTGCTGCGGCTGTTGCTGTTGATGTTTTACTTTTGTTGCTGCTGCTGCTGCTGCTGCTGTGGCTGCAGTTGCTGCTGCCACTGTGTGCAATTAAGAGGCGCCCTGAGGTCCGTGCAATTGTTGATGTTTGCTTGTTTGTTGTTGTTTGTTTGTTTGCCGCTTGTCGATGACGAACGTTAATCAAAATCAGAAAATAGCTTGCACAATCAGCGGAAATTTTTACGGTGAAAAGTTTAGTTCAAAGTGCACTGGAAAAAATGTATAAACAGTAATTTGATAAGCGATTTCATGTTGTGTGAGGGTTTTTTGAAGGGAACATAGATTGGGGAAGGTCGATAGATAAAGATAGACAGATGGATAGATTGGTAGATAAATGGATAGATGGATAAATGTATGTATAGATAGACAGATAAAATGGTTGATAATTGGATGAATAAATTTATAGATAGAGAGGTAATGGATAGATAGATATATAGATAAATAAATAGATAGATAGATAGATAGATTGATAGATAGATAGAGAGACAGATAGATAGATAGATAAGTAGATAGATATATAGATAGGTAGATTATAGATAGATAGATAGATAAATAGATAGATAGATAGATAGATAGATAGATAGATAGATAGATAGATAAATAAATAGATAAATAGATAGATATATAGATATATAGATAGATAGATAGATAGATAAATAGATAGATAAAAATATTTATATGGATAGGGTGGCATACAGATAGTTCAATAAATATATGTATAGAAAGAGAGATAAATAGGCAAATATATATAGAAAGAGAGATAGATGTTTGTGCAGATAGATAGAGTAATGGATAGATTAGTAGGGAAACAGATAGATAGCTATATATAGTACAATTAGATAGGTAAAAGGATAGATAAACACACATATAACTGTATAGAAAAATACATTCGTAAATGCCTCTTACTTCCCATTACATAAATGTGGCTAAGCTCAGCTAAATTGAAATAACTAAGCACTGTTTCGACATTAATTACCACTCTCAATTTAATGCACATTAAAACAATACACTTTTTTTTCAGTGTACAACGCCGACCTGGGCCCAAGTCAAGTGATGTGAACTTTCCCAAGCGCAGCAGAAATTACCAAAAATCTCAAAGAAATCAAATAAATTTTTACGCAGGCGACGGAAGCGTTGCGGGTCAATTAGCCGCAGCAGCAATTGCAGTTGCAGCAGCAGCAACAGCAGCAGCAACAATAACAGCGGCATCAGCAGCAACAATAACAGCAACAACATCAACAATACCAGCAACAACAGCAGCAAAATGGCCAAATTAGTCAAGCTAAAACAAGTGAGCACGTAAATTTTTGCGTTGGCGTTTGGAGAAATCGCGGTTCGAGACCTTGAACACACTCGCAAACACACACACACACACACACACACGTAGCCTGGGCTGCAATTTCACTACATTGCGAGCTGGTTGCAGTTGCTGCTGCTGCTGCTGTTGCATCATAGCCAGGCTGCAACATGTGGCCAGCTGATCGGACCAAGAGAGTTCGAAAACCCGACAAAATCGAGCAGCCACAGCTGATCGACATTAGACAGCAGCAGCAGCAACGCATTTACATGCCACGCCAGCAGCAGCAGCAGCAACTAAAGCAACAGCAGCAGCAACTACAACATCTACAACAACAGCAACAACAACTACTTCAGTTATGTATATCAAAGCGTATCTTTGCGATGTGCGGCGCATTGCATTACCAAATGGCAGCGGGCGCTTTCCACGCGGCTGACGTTGCCTCACATGAAAACGAAAGTGCTTCGAGTGGTTTGCCAGATGCTGCTGCTGCCGCCGCTGCTTTTGTAGTTGTTGTTGTTGCTTAGCTTACACTATTTGTTGCTGCTCACGATTAAAAGGTGCCGTCTCTGTTGGATGTTGCCTCTGCCTCTGCTGCCTCTGCCTCTGCTGCCTCTGCCTCTGCTGCTGTCTCTGCTGCTATTGTTGCTGCTGCTGCTGCTGCTGCGGTGTTTCCTGTATCTCCAAGTTGCTGCCGACAGTGGCAATGGCAATGGGAATGCCAGCGTTGCATGCCACATGCCACATGCCGCAAGCGCCGCGAAATATTTTGTTTAGCTTACAAAAATGTTTGTACACAATTTGCAAACCGCTAAAAAACTGTTTACAATTCGCCGTCGCCGTCGCAGTCGATGTTGCAGTTGCCGCAGAGGCGTATTGGAAAATAAACCACCACCACAATGTTAGGGAAGTCAAATAAAAAACCCCCTGAAACTGCACAATTTCCACTTTGCTTCATCTCTAACAGGCACATGTGAATATCCATTAGAGTGCAAATTCTGAAATGTAAACGACATTTGCCAAGAGACTCGCAGTACTTCCCTGTACAATAAAATAAAAGATCGAGCTAGCCACACTTGCAAGAAATATGAAAGTCATTGCGTCGTTCTAGTACAATCTCAGTCACTAATGGCATAGGTATGGATGAAACTGTCTCCCATATAATAGACACATGTGTGATATACGATGCTACCATAGACATTAAGAACTGACCTTTGATGTGCTTGAAAGTTCGCGCGTGTTTACTTGATCCCTACCGGGTTGGGTACTAGCGGAATCTGCCAGTTGAGCACTTCTGCTTGAACTCATTTCAAATAGAGCAAATAGAACAAGTGTTACTTACTCTCTATTACTTAATCAAAAAAATCACACAATTCTCGCTTAGCTCATTAATATCTTGACGATAGGCACTTAGTTTGATCTGGTATTAAATAAGACATTTTATAACTATATATATAGAGTATATAATTACAAAATGTATTACGTTATTCTATTTCGCGAACAACTTCTTGTGCAAGGTACAATTAAATCTATTTTGGTCGTTTAGACCTGATTAATTAATTTAATAAGTATAATACATGAAAGACAATCATACATAATTCTACACAACTTGTTAATTAAATGAGTAATTCATTGTTATCTATATTGTATATAGGGCCTTTTCTATACTTAGATCAATCGATTCATCATCATAATATGATGCTATCAAAAAAAAGATTAATGTTATGTGATCTTAATCCGTCCGAACCACTTTCTACACTCTGATTTATAAACTCTCTAGGGCTTTAAGTAAACCATAATTGATCTGCCATCGATATACGATGTCACTTCTATATTTTATTTAATTTTTATTGGCAATATAATCTAAAAGTCTCAAAGTGCCAGTTGCTTTAAAAGGCACATAGAAAACTCAATTAATAATTCATTGTTTATTACCTAGTTATATTTATCACTAAAAAACTTAAACACTTCTAATACTAGGTAGACTTTTAATCATTGATGATTATATTTATAAGCTCTATCGGCGCTTTATCTATTGCCCGATTGATTTGCCATCAATTTATGATAGTTCTAAAGCTATTTTAGTATTCCATTTTATGTTACTTTAATTTGCATGGAATTCAAAGGTCTGAAAGTGCAAGTTAATTAAAATAGACTTGCAATAGTTATGCATAAATTAAGTAGGTATTTAAATTACAAATAGTTTCTAATTATCTTTTATTATCTATGAAAGCTCTGCCTATACTCTGCCTTCCCTACGTTAAATGAGATACGTATGTTTCTGCTCTCGAGTTTGTCTCTCTGAATAACTTATAAGCTGGAGAGAGAGAGAGAGAGAGAGAGCAAACAAGAGGTAGAGGGAGCCACACAATCTGAGTAAGACAGAGAGAGACCGTGACCAAGGGGCAGGGGTATGTGGTAATGGGGAAGGGGTGTGTTTGAGTGCAGTTCCGATATCTGTGAGTCGTGAGTTGATCCGCGTTTTTATTAACGGCAATTAGCGTAAACTGAATCACATGGAAATTGTGGTGTGTGTGTGTGTGTGTGTGTGTGAGTGTGTGTTGATTGTTGTTGTTTGTTTTTGTAAGTTTGTTACATGCTGCCTGCTGTTTGTTGTTTGTTTTTCCTCCTTTCTTTCAATCTTTCTCACTGAGATTGCTCTGCTGCTGTTGCTACTGCTGTGCTGGGATGGGAAACTGCTTGGCCATGCAATGTTGCACACAGTCGTGTGTGTGTGTGTATGAGTGTTTGTGTGTGTGGCATATTGTGAGTTGTTGGCTTTTGTTTCCTTTCAATTTACTAGCATTTAAATGCTTTGAACTCGCGTGAACTCCCGCGAAGAGCGTTAAAACCGCTGACAAACCCGCTGTCGGCTAACGATGAGCGCGCCGCAGGTGACGGCTCCGACTCCGGCTCCGGCTCTGGCTTGGCCCCTTGCGGCGATTGTCTAATCAAAGTCAAGTAAA
Source organism: Zaprionus ornatus (assembly GCA_018904035.1). Classification (NCBI taxonomy): domain Eukaryota; kingdom Metazoa; phylum Arthropoda; class Insecta; order Diptera; family Drosophilidae; genus Zaprionus; species Zaprionus ornatus. The sequence goes on along the minus strand of JAEIFZ010000115.1, from coordinate 4,240,264 downwards.
AATTAAGTGGCTAAATTATGTCATGAAGCACGCTTGTTGTTGTTGTAGTAGTTGTTGTTGTGGTGTCTTTTGTCTGCCGCAGTGCAGGCGAAATGCGAAGTAAAATGAAAAGAAAAGAAAAGAAAAGAGAAACATTTCGCACGCCACGCGCCTGATAAACGCCGTATGAGCTTAAGTAAATAACGAGCTGGGAAAAAGACCCAACAAGAAGATGCCCAAGTGAAAGAGGCAAGGCTGATAGAAGGGGTGTGGCAAGGGGTAGCCTGCTTTGCATAATTATAAATTGCATTCGAATCTCTCATTGAAGTCGCCTTGAGAAGAGGCCCCAGTAGAGACCGTAGGCCACTTGCCGTGTGCCCTCTTATAAATTAAATGGAATTTGATTTTTAAATGACAAATCGCAGCTGACTTGGGCAGCACTTAATGACGACAGTCGACCGGGGGCTGACTGACGTCTCAGCTGACGTCTCCACTGACGTCTCTGTTGAGTTCGATAAGAGCTTGTTGGCTTCTGTCTTGGGGTTTTTTTTTGTCTTTGTTTTTTGGCAAACATTTTGCCTTATCAGCGTTGAATTTGCAGAAAGTGCCGCAGTTGGCAACCGCCCCCACTATGTCACGCCCCGTTCCGCCTCGTATCTGTATCTGTATCTGCGAGATACAAATGCGGCAATTGTTTTTGCCGTTCGTTTTTTCCCTAAGCAAATTTGTGCACAAGCTTTTCCGCATGTCATAACCTTAGCCTAGACCCCACACAACACACAGCAGACACACACAACACACCACATACACACACACACTCACAGACTGACACACAAGGGCCAAGTAGCCTGTGTGCTGTGGCCCCAAAAGGTCCGTCCAAGAGATAAATTACCCAAGCCCGTCTGGACTGACCCAGCTCTATAGCCACTGCACTGTGGCCCAATGTCGAGCTGCTTCTCGACTGTCGACAAGGCTTCCGTCGTTGCCAAAATCAATGGAATATTTCGGCTTCCGCTGTCATTTCACCCGCCTTCCCCTGCTGCGCTCCTCTGCCTCGTCACGCCGCCTGCCTTTGGGCTGTGGGGCTGCCAAATTGGGCCGGCGGCGCAATAATTGTTATTATGCCGTCCGTTAGTCTAAAATTTATTTTGCATATGTGTAACATGTATCGCCGCGATCTAACTGCTTCCGAACCGGAAAAATACCCTAACTAATTTGTGGCCACTTTAAATTTTAAATCGCAAGAATATTTGCCTTCAATTGAAGCTGAAACTTGAAAATGATGCGAAGCAGAAGGAAGAGATATTGAAGTACTTTGTTCTTTTGAAAATGAGTTAACTCAATTGTGATTGACTTTAATAATATAGTATGAAGGATATATCATATTAATTATTTAACTTTTCTAGAGTATTTTCATTTCTAAAGCTATACTTCCATGTGTTTCATATTTGAATATTTTTTATCCATTACAAACTGCAAAAACGATTGGTGTGTCTGTATGACCACACAGATCTAAGCTATTATATAGGATAAAGCCTCCAAATTAAGTATTAAGTTTTCTGTATATTATGCGCAGATAAAGTTTGTTTTACATTTTAGATGCCTCGCCCACCGTACGCACAAATGAATAATTTGCTTTTGCAAAGTATATAAAATTTAATATTTCTTCAGTATTTTCCAAGCTGTTGCTCTCATTCGTCTTAAGTCCTAATTCTAATTTTTAGTATTTTTATAAATGAAAATCCATTTATGTCTGTATGAGCACACAGATCTCTGCTGTTATATATGCTAAAGTCCCCAAAATTGGCATTAAGTTCCCTGTATATTATGTGCAAATAAAGCTTGTATCAAATTTTAGATGCCACCCCAACTGTCCCCGAAAATTCATAATTTTTGATTATCAGACAAAGTATTAAAGTTTGTATTTACCCAAAGTGAACCTTTATTTTGCCTTAAGGCTAACTTTGCATTACTAATAATTATTTTATACAACATTATACTCTGTTATATAACCATATATATAATATTAATTTCATATTTTACCTTCTTCATTGATAAACTTTCCTAGAGTATTTCTCCATTCGCTGTGCTTCTCATTCATTTGCCTTTAGGCTTAGTTTTTCGTTTGCATTTTGGGCGCAACGTTATGTTTTGCCATTGAAGGCCGTTTCCGGGCGTGGCAACGGGCTGTTACAAAGTGGGGAGGCGGGGCTGGTTGTGGTTGCAAGGGCTGCAAATTAAAATTCGTTTATTGTGCCAAAAGTTATGCAAGTTTCGGATTCAGATTTGTGTGGGCTGTTATAAATGTTATAATTCCACCCACATCACGTGAGAAATAATTACACAAAACTGAGCTGAGAAAGCCAGCAGGGGCAGGGACTGAGTGGGTAAAGGGGGAAATTAATTTAAGTGCAATGCCTGCAACTGCAACTGGCACAAATCTCGGCTCATCAATTTGGCCGTGACTAAAACGACACGAGGCAAATTTATTTTGGCCAAGCATAAATCTGCCAACGGACCTCGAGACAGAACAAACAAAAAAGGCGCACCCCCAACAAATAAACACACACACCTGCACACATGTATACACACACACACACCTACACACATAGAGAGAGAGTCAGCTGCAGTGGCATGTTGAAATCATAGCAGAACATGTCTAATTTCTCACGTGATGCAGCGGTGCATATTGCATTTGCATGACTATCGTATACCCTTTAAGCCAAACTAAAGCAGTAAATACAAGAAAAGTATTCCAGTCTTTCAGTATACCCCCTTTCCAAGAGGTATATCTGGCAAAGCACACAAAGATCGCAGCAAAAAAACAAAAATTCCAAATGAAAACAAGCAATACGATTGTTTGTGCTATCTCTGAATGCCCTATGTTGTTGTTGTTGCTGCTGCTGTCGTGAGCGCATAAAAGAAAAGTGCTTAAAAAATAACAGTAAATTACACAGAGAGGAGCGCCACGGCACGGCAAGCCAAGCCAAGCCAAGCCGAGCCACGCCCCCTTTTCAGCGCCTCGGCGATGCATGACGAGCTTGCATACTTTTAGGGACAGCTGATTTAATTCCACACCCTGTCTGGCTGTAGATGCGGGGGATGCTGTACAGAATCGAGGCTCGTCCTTGCCAGCAGCAGCAGCACTGAGTGTGGACGTGGGCGTGGGCAAAGGGAAGGGGAGCGCGGACTGTTCCGCATCGCAATTTGCAGCGTTCCAAACCGCTGCTGCACCTGACGCTCGCTGCCTCAAGCTAAACACGCGTTCTGCAGGGTATGTAGAGGGGGTGGTGAGGGGGAGAGGTAAGGTGGGTTCGAGTTCGCAGTGTTTTTCTCGCAAGTTCCCCATGCACACCATGAATTTATATGAGCGGAATTCGTAATTGGTAGATGTGTGTTCCGAATGGGTTTTGGGACAGCGGCCAAATGGGAGAAAAACGTCGCTGGGATAACCCGGTTAAGACTGCGCGGAATAAGAATGAGAATATTAAAAGCATAATAGCATAATGTAATAAACTACTGAAGACTGTGGAGTGTCTCTTACAGAGTTAAGGGACGATCCTTAGCTGAAAGATTGTCATTTAAAACAATTCGACTTTCTTATTAGACTTTTATTTTACTTCTTGATATTGCAATTTGAAGCACAATCAACTTTAGGTTCATCTAGGCAACTTTGGTTAGAACTGACTATAGAAATCATGTGCTCAGTTCCAGTGGTACTTTGTCTTCAACTAAAGACTGTCTCTTACAGAGTTAAGAAAAGATCATGAGCTGAAATAATTTCATTGAAAACCATTTCAACTTCTCATTAAACTTTAGTTTTCGTTCTTGATATTTCAATTTGAAGAACAATCAAATTAGGTTCATCAAGGCAAATTTGTGCAGCTCAAATTGTAGAACTAAATCATGTTCTCAGTTCCATTGGTTTATTGTCTACTCTTAAAGACTGAGAGTGTCTCGTATAGAGTTTTTTTTTGTATTATTATTATTAAGCGAAGTACGGACTCTTTTATAAATATTGTATCTTAACATCAGAGTGAGAAATATTCTTAAGAATTCTCGTACAGAGTTAAGGCAAGATCGCCAAAAGATTCTTAAACTATTTAAAACAATTTGACCTGCTTATTAGACTTTCATTTTACTTCTGTGCTGCACAATCAACGTTACGTTTATCATGGCAACTTTGGGCAGAACTGACTGTGGAAATCATGTGCTCAGTTCCATTGGTTCTTTCTCCTGCCCCCCTCCCATGCCCCTGTGGGCTGTGCTGCTCTCTTCTTGCTTTCTCATTGTGTCGTGTACTCGTCAGCGTCTCATTATGTTCGCTTTCCTTGGCGTGTTCTTTTGTATGCTCGCCGTGCCCTCCTCTCCTCTTCCTGCCTTCCTTCTTCTTTCCCACTGAGCTTGTTATTGTTCTGTTTCGCCTGCCTTTGTTGCTGCCTTCCTCCGCCTCCTGCAGTCGTTGTTGTTGTTTTGTTTTCTGTGGCGCAACACTAAACAATACAGCAAAATTACTTAATTTCATGTTGGTCTAATCAAGTTGCCATTGCCGAGTGGCAGCGCAGCCGAAGCAAGTGTGTGGCAGACACGGAAGGCCACACGGAAGCGTGCAGCGTGGCAAAATCACGAGCAAAGTGTGTGCAACATCACCAGCTGCAGGGGAACCTAACTACCCTATGCCATGTACCCTATGCCGTGCTCCTGCTCATATGTGGGAGCTACCACCACCGCCCTCTGCTGCCTGCCTGCTCCCTTGAGGTCTTTTATGAACACACAAACACACACCAACACACATATACCCATACTCACACTCGCACACACACACTTTGGCTGCTTGTTTTTTGGGGCAACGTTTAGTGGCCGCTCGTTTATGCTTCAAGCAACGGCAACGGGGCAGGCAACAACAGCAACACGAAATAGGTGGACACCTAAACGCTGAGGGAATACCAGGGTTACACTGCGCAAAAGGAAGCAGAGGATTTAAGAAATGCAATTGTTTCTTTTACATTTATAAAGTTAACTTTCATATACTTGATGGGCAGCATCGATTGCAGATGTTTATTCCACAATTTCAGCAATTATGATAACTGCAAGCATCATATTTCCCTGTCCTACTTCCAGCACTACCGATTGTCGAAATATTGCTAGGTTAAATATGATTTTACTATTTCGATTTTACCTTCGAGTATTGAAAAGGGTTACAAAAGTCTGTCTGTCCATCTATCTGTCTGTCCATCTGCCTGTCCACCCGTCTGTCCGCTAGTTTGAACAACGATCTCTCAGCTAATATACAAACTAGAGACATCAAATTTGGCAGGAAGGTTACTGTATATTATTTGTTAATTAAATTTATTTCAAATATTAGCTGCCACGCCCACCGCCTCCGTAAAGCAATTACCAAATTTTTCTATTCGATTAGTATGCGATCTATAAAATATAAAATGTTTTAACTTTGAAATATAATTAGCTAACTATAATATCTCTTACTCTTCTAAATTTCAATCCAATCGGACAATAAACACAAAAGTTATTTAAGTCAGCAAGATACCACACAGAGCGCTGCCTGCGCCTGTTGGTATGCTTTAATTTTTTTCTGGTTTGGCTGCACATATGTGTTAGAGTGAGCAATCCAGTTTAGCAGTTTTGGCAGCATAAAAGTCAAAAATATCTGGTAGTTAAGACTATTTTGTTAGTTCAACCTATTTGGGGTTAGGTTTCTTTATTAGTTCTCATTCTCTAATAGTTCACTTGCCTTTCGTGCAGTGTACTGTGCCTTGTACTTGCATCTTCTGCTGCGACTGCTGCGACTGCTGCGGCTGTTCAACTTGGGCCCATGTTCATATGAAAGTGTGTCAATGTCGACATCCGTTTCCTTTCCGTTTCTGCCAAGGTGCACTCATCTGGCCACTTGAGATGCAAACAGGTAAAAGGGCCGCAAATTTAAACATTTGTCTACTCCAACACGCACCGTTGCACGCACACATACTCTCCAAAAAACACACACACACACACACACACACACACACACACACACACACACACAGATAGACAGACAGAAAGGCAGACCGCAGTGGAAACAAAACGAGAGCAGGCGAAACATTGGCAAAACGGTCATCCGCAATGGACAATGGTAACTGGCAGCTGCTGGAACATTTTGGAAGTGGCACACGGAAATGGCAAAACTGCCGGGGCCATGCATTGTTCTTCTCCAGTGCTCTTCCTCCTGTCCCCTTCCCTCCCCCCCAACTGGGGCCTGACTCACGCTGTGAAAGCGCAGCGGGACGCGAGTCTGTTTGCCACTTTTTCATTCTGATAAATTGGCAGCGACATTTCAGCAAGACTTGACAATTGCCAGCACACACACACACACACGTGTGCCTGTAAAGGTGTGTGTGTGTGTTGAGTATATAATTAAAAGCAAGTAAAGCAGGCACGGAATTGTTTTGGTTAAATGTCTTCATTCTCCTCCGCTGTTGGTGGTCCACGCTCGGACATGATCGAAAGCGATTGCCCCGCACCGCATCCCCCTTCGTAATTATGCTGCCAAGTGTTACCACAGCGCTGTAATTGTGTGTGTCTGAGTGTGTGTGTCTGTGGGTATGTGTGTGTGTCAAGGCTGTGCCTTAAATTTGTCCAGACCATTTGCACATTTTGATTTGTTGCATTCCTCGCCTGCACTGCGAAAAGTTTAGCAGTGCCAACTCTTCATTGCCAGAAAGCAGGCTAAGCAATTTTAATGATGATTGAAGTATTTATCAAATGATTGTTGCAACAAACTTTTCCTGGCAACACTTTGTCAGGAAATGGAAACTTTTTTAAGGCAGTACTGAAATGTTGTATCTCTAAGAAGAGCTTTGCATTGCGAAGTTTAAAATTTTGTGGCATACTTTTGGGAGAGTATTGAAAAATATTTTGGAAAATATTTAAAGCTTTTTCAAGGAATGAACAGAAAAATGTGTAGAAATTTGTGTACTTCTCCAAATATCGGAATCAGCGTTGTAACATGCTTTATTCTTTTTTATGAATGTAAAGAATTTTTGAAAATTTTTAGTACTCTTCGAAATTTTTTTTTTTTTTTTTTAATAATTTTTTTGTATTTTTATTATTAAGTGAAGAATCCGTACATCATAATATTGTATCTTAACATCACAGGGTCAGAAATATTCTTAAGAATTACCAAACACTTAAACCTTCGAAAAATTAAAAAAAGTTAGAAAATATTTTTATTTTTTTTTTATTATTATTAAAAATAAATTTAAAATTATTTAATACGTTTACCATAACTACAAAAAATACTGTCAAATATTCTATACGTCTCCGCATAATGGCAAATGAATTAGACAATTTATTACTATTTTTCCAAACTTTAAAAAAAAAAGAAAATATTTTATGTTTTTCTAATGAATGTATAAAATATAATAAATGAATGTTTACTCTGCCAAAGAATAAAAGAGTTCCTCATTGTATTCAAACGCTCTTCTGCTTATACGCATATGATGTATAGTAAAACTAAGCCTTTTTCAATCAACCTTCTAATCTTAAAATAGCACAAATTTATCTCTTGATTTTCTCCTCATCACGTTTATCTTTTCTTGATCAAAGACTTCCCTCCACATTGATAAACTAAGTAAAGCAGTAAATATAACATAATCTTCGTACAATGATAAGACAATCTTATCGCTCGCACTGAGGGGTATTTATAGTGCATAAATAATATCTGCGATTTCTTGCCGTATTTAATTAGCAATTTCTGCAAGTGTTAAATCTTCAAAATTCCAGCTGACACCGAAAATGCCGCATGGTGCGTTTGGAGCGTTGCACGTGGTAGCCGAAAAATAAACTGCACAGCAACACACACACATAGATGCACATATGCAGACACACACACAGGCATACACAGTCACACATATGGTGACAAGTGCAGGGCAGCGTCGACTGCGACGCTGACGCAGACGCAGACGCGGCGATAAGATAAAACCTGCGATGACAAAAAGCACCCAAAGCGACCGACGACGACGACGACGACGACGACGACGACGACGAAGGACGCCGAAGTTCTGCTGCTGCCGACGCCAACGCAGTAGCCGAAGCTGCTGCCGAAGCCGACATCGTGGAGTGGCTGGGGCTGGTGGTGGGTGACTCTGTCTGGGTGCTTATAAAAGCCGCTGGCTCGGCACGAGCGAACATCACAAAACGGCGAAGCGCGTTGCCGAGCAGTCAAGCCTGAGATACATCCAGAGTCGCAGTCAGATTCAGTATCAGCAACAGAACCAGCCAACGGTAAAGTGAAACAATAACAAAGTCGTCAAACTGTGTCTGTGTGTGTGTGTGTGTGAGTGCGCCTGTATTTGTGTTAAGAGTTTGCGTTATGAAAATACTGAACAAGTTTTCAAAAAACACATTTGAAAAATTCTCAACTTGACAAAAGAAAAAGAAACTGAGGCAGAGGAAGAGAAGAACAAGCCACAAGTAACGAGCTCAAGTTCTTCAAGGCGGAAGAAAGGAAGAAGCGCCTGCAGTAGGCCGGAAGCGCGGAAGTGCAGTAGGGAAAGGGTAGGGAAAGGGGCAGGGGAAGCAGAAGTGGGCAAGGCACCTGGCCAAGCCGAGCGAAAACTTAACAAGTGCTCCAAATGTAATGAATGCATTCAGAGTGTTGCACGCCGCCCCAAACTTGTTCAGAAAGTTGCCAAAACAAAAAATATGCAAACAGTTATGCTCGAGGTCTCCCTCTGCGTCTGCTTTATCCTGCTGCTCCTCCTGCACCTGCTCCTCCTTCTTCTTCTTCTCCTCCTTTTTGTCTGCGTTTTGTTTGGTCAGCTGTGTGCGCCGCAGGCCTAAAGCAAGCGCCGTCGGCTCCACTCGCCGTGCGAGCTTCCCTTTACTGCCCCTACCAGGCAGTTCTATCTGTCTGTCTGTCTCGCCCTCTACTCTTTCTACCCCTCTCTCTTTGTCTCTTTCTGTTTTCGCCCACCAAATTAAATGTAAATTAATGCAAATTACACAGAATTACTGCGGGCCGCACAATGCAACAATGCAACAGCAGCAGCAACTGAATGCAGCTTACAGTACTTGCAACTCGCAACTACTGCGACTGCCTCATCAGATAAGGGACAGACAGACAGAGGGACGAACAGACAGAAAGAAACTGGTAGGAAGACAGACAGCAGGACAGACAGTCGGGCAAAGTATTGTCTATTATTTTAAATTGGCTGCGCAAATTTGCGGCATTGCAAAAAGTAATTAGCGAGCATTGTAAACTGTGCCACACCGCCAAGATGAGCCCCTAAAGGAGGAGCCGCACAATCAGAGATCAGCAACAAAAGAAGAATGAGTGACACAGAGAGAGAGAGAGAGAGATAGAGAGTAAGAGAGGGAGAAAGGAAGCAAGAACAGCAGATAATCCAGGGGAGGCACAATGCTGTCTGTCTTGAAAGGGTTTTGCTCATAAGCTCTTGCAGAATTTTATCAGACTGAAAGACTAAGGGTTTCTTGCAGTTTAGGTGATCTTCAAATAAGTGAAATAGTGTGGATTTCAAAAGGAATAAATACTATAGTAAGAGACGAAACAGAGCGGGAAAGGAGTGAAATGAATAAATGTAAACACAAGGGGAGTCTACTTTTCTCAAGAAAGGTATTAACTGAAAGTCTCTTACACCATTTCTGCGCCTTTCATGACTAACAGTTGAGGCTATCATAAGGTGAAACAACTGAAATTGGGGAAGGGAGTAAAACAGTGGTTTTTATGGAGATAAAAGAGTAAAGGAAGAATTAAGGAACTGAAAAAGCTAATAATGAAGGGGAACCCAACGGAAGTCTGCTACTCTCCAGAAAGGAATCAGGCAACAATTTTTTATAATATTATTGAGACCTTCTAGACTAACAGTTCAGGCTTTCTTACGACAGACCCAAAACAATTGATAAGTGAAGATTCAGCAAGCAATTTTAATTAACTCATTTACTAACAGTCCTATGTTTTTATTGGAAGAAGATTCCAGTAGGAGTTTAACTGGTTTACAACAGTTGAAAGTCTTTTGTTTATTAAGGCCTTCTAACCTAACAGTTCAGGCTTTCTTACGGCAAACCCAAAACAAGTGTAATAGTGAAGCTTCAACAAGGAATTTTAATGAGCTACTGCAGTCTAAAACTCTTCTACTCACAGTTCCAAAGTTCTGGATGTAAACTAACAGTTTCATATTTTCATTGGAAGCAGATTCAAGTAGGAGTTTAACTGGATTACAACAGTTAAAAATTAGCTTATGTATCTCACAGAACTTCATATCTGCAATTTGAGAACAGGTTTCAGACAGTGTCTTTAGAGACTCCTAACATTCTTTTGCCTAAGTTGTATTTCTCCCAAAAGTTTCTTAGTTATTTTTGTAAGGAAATAAGGAAGAGTCAAGAAGGATTTAAGGTGGATTACTCCACTTAATACTCTTCTGATTAAGTGCCTCTACGTGTTAATTTATTTTCCAGAATTAAATTTCTGCCATTCTAGAACAGTTATAAGACTTTTAGAGTCTGAAAAGTAATTCACATAAAGTTAAATTTTGTTTTCTTCCAATCTATATTTTCATTGGGAAATGAAGAAGATTCAACTATAACTATAACTCTTCTTCTTCATGTTGCACTTTGCTTTCAATTTGCCAATTTATTTGCCCCGAATTTCATTTCAACCATTCAAGCAAAGCTCCCAGGCAGTGTCTCTAATTGATTTGTCCGAAATTCATGTTCGATATGCTGCAATTTACAAGCAGTCGGAGCAGAGCTTCAACATTTATGCGGCGAGTTTGGCGAGCACAGCTTGAGCTAAGTTCGGCATTAAATTGCTCCTTTTTCTTGCGGCCAAATTGGCAATCAATTAAGTGAGTGAGTTGTTTGCAGCTCGTGCAGATGCATTTCGAATTGATTTGGCAAACCCCTCGACGTGCTGGGCAATCTTTGAGTTTAATAGCTCGGCCACAATGGCGCGGAAATCGCACGGCAATAACTTGACGCACTCAAAAGTCAATTAATGTATTTAATGGCCTAATATCGAGCTAATAATTATGACATTGAAGATAAATGTTAATGGGCAGCGTGCCATAAAAACGACAACGAAAATTGGCAGCAGTATTTCCGTTATTAGAAACTGCAATGGCGACGCTGGCCGAGGGCCTAATTAACGGGCTCAGGCGTCTGCCTGGCAGGAAGAGTGACCCTGCCTGGCTGGCCGTGCTGCGCTTGTGGTTTCTCTGGCCTCCGTTTGCCAAACCACATTCTGTGGCTGCGAGCGCGTGGCTTTTATACTCAGTTATGCATTGATATTGGTAATTAATGCGCAACTTGTCACATTCTCCCGGACTTAATGAACGCCAAAAGGGAAAGGGGGAGGGGGGAGGAGGGTGTGTGGTGGCAGGTAGTCAGCGGAAATATTGCGTAAATATTAATGCAAACATTTAAATGACGGCGACACATCCGACACAGCCAGGCCGAGGTACACGCTGCGTATGCGTAATATGCGGATTTGGCACAAAAGCGAATTCAATTTGCGCGCATATTAAATTATTTATGGCGCTTATTTAAAAGGCTTAAAATTGTATTTTCATTTCGTTTTCAATTTCCCCTTTACGATCTGGATGCCAAATCCAATACGCATACCCTCCCCACCCTCCCCTCTACGTGTCCCTTCCTCCAGTTCCCTCGTACACATGCAAATGAATGTCGCGTCCATTGCCGACAGATTTGGCTTAATTTCGTGCACGCGAATTACACGTGAAGGAAAAACTGTTTCGCAGCGAGGCGTTACAAATGAAAATGAAAATGAAAATGAAAAACGTGTCAAATTGAATTTCATTTAGCTCTGTTAACATATTTCAAGGCTCGCATTCGCCATTCTCTCTCGCACTCTCTTTAATTATTGCCACATGCCACGTGGACAATTAACACACTGCCAATGTGGCATGTGGCATGTGTTTTCCAGAGAGTGTTGCCATAACTAAATAATGAAATTAATTCAATGCAAATATTTGAAAGTCAAAGCAAACTTTGCACAGAAGATGAAACTGTTTGCAGATTAAACTTGCATGCATTCTGTGGTACAAGTCAAGACCCCTTTTAGTAGTAGCAGAATTACATTTAGAATCGTATAATTTAATGGCGTCTTCAGTCATAAATCATAGTCATATTTTAGCTGAGCAATTTCTCATCACTATTATTGGGGGGGGGGGGGTACTAAAGCTGTCGTGGTACGAAATAATAATATCAACTCAGTCAGTTGAAGGAGACCATCAAAGCAAAGCAAAACGCTGCTTCGGCTTCAGCGAGCTCAATTTAATTTAATTTCCAAGGTGCATTATTATAAACACAAGAGAGAGGGGTAAGGAGAGACACAGAGAGAGAGAGAGAAAAAGAGAGAGGGGGAGAGGGGGGAGGGAAGTTTGAGCAGAGAAATATTCTTTCGGTTGCAAAGTTTTCCCATTTTATGACCGGACCGAGCTTGTGTTGGCTTGCGGCCCAAGTCATCAGAGTCAACTCGGCGAACAATCCGCATTCGCATCCGCAATCTTCATCCGCATTGGCATCCGCAGCTGCGGCATGTCGTTGCCGCTGTCATCATGTTCATTGCATTTCGCTTTCCACTTGACATCCTGCCTGCAATTTCCTTGTTGTGAAATTATGCTTTGCCTTCGTCTTCGTCTTTGCCTTCGTCTTCTTCTTTGCCTTCGTCTTCGCTTTTACCTGGCCTGAGATAATAAATAAAACATCCGTGTTGCTGGCAAGGTGATGCATCCTCGGTTTCAGTTGCAGTTGCAGTTTGGGTTTCGGTTTCGGTTTCGGTTTCGTTTGTGGTCTCGCCTCGGTTTGTCCAAAGTGAGCGAAAGCAGAGCAGAAACTAAAGTAAACAGTTGCTGAATGCAGTCCATGGCCACGCCCACACCGATTAGCAGGCAGCGGAACAAAGGAAGAGAGGCCTCTGACCGTGCCCCATGTGCCGTGCCGCATATGTGTGTGGCATGGAATGTGCACTGCGCCGCCTGCGCTGGCCTCGTTCTCTCTGCTCCACTGCCTGTTGGCGGTTGCTTGTTGGCTCTTGGCTGTTTGCTTTTGATTGAAGGCTAAATGAGGCATGCCTGGCAAGGCTGACACACACACACACAGACACACACACACACACACACAGACAGACAGTTAGACTGACAGACGAGTCGCTTCTGCATTTGCATTACGCGCATCCTTTGTGCATCCTTAGACAGTTTTATTCTATTCCCGCCATCAGCTTGCTCTGAATTAGCTGGCATAAAGTAACCCAGCTGGGCGTGACGCCGCCCTTACTGCTTTCACTGCTTTGGCACTTGCATTCAGTTTTACGAGGACATAGATTAAGCTGACTGTCACGCCCGCTTAACCGTCGCCGCCCTAATTGAGTGCACTTTGGAATAGTGCAGGCACTCGAAGGATCTTCGCATCGAATTCGGTTTTATTCACCATTTTTTACTATCGTCATTTTATTGTGCTCTCCCCAGCTTAATCCAATTTTCTATTTCCGTTTGTTTTTCCTCTATTTGCAGCTGTCGAGGAGCAAGCACTAACTAGAAGACCAAACTTAACGAGAGAGAAGCCCAAAAACAAAACACAAAATGTCCATCTCCGACTTCCGCAAGAAGAAGCTGCTCTTCCTGTTCAACGTGTTCTTCGGTGAGTGATGATACAGTTGCCTATAGATATCAAGCATATCCTATATCTATATATAATGTATCTCTTTGCAATCTGTTTGCCAATTCATTATGAATTTGTGCCTGAATCAACAGAGAGAAATCGAACTGCTGCAGCAGTGGAAATCCCAAGAGGATTTTGCCATAACTATGCAAATACATGAGTTTTAAATAATTCAGAGAGAGAGAGAGAGTGCGGGAGGTGGAGAGAGGGGGAAATATAATGCAGATAATATTTTAAAAGCAGGGAGAAGTATCCGAGCTGCACTCGGCGATTCAATTTGCAAATGTTGCGCACACACGACGTATACTTAATGTGTGCTCAACTTTTTTCGCATTTGGCTACAATGCCACGCCCTCTAGCCAACTCTCTAGAAGTTGAAAGTAATTTAGTTGTGTTCCCAACTCGTTGCCAATTGAGGTTAGGAAAACAAAAGGCGTAAATAAGGTAAATTGTTTGCAGCGCTGCAAAGTAGGCAACACTTTTTGAGCACTTTTCGATTATTGCAGCGCTGGAAAGTAGGCAACACTTTTTGGTGAGCACTTTTCGATTATGACTAATTGTGGGGCAAAGGTAAACACTGCCATGGCGCTGTCTCTGACTGCTTTGTTGGCCACTTGCCACGGTTTACAGCTGCAGCTGCTTCACCTAAACCCCGTTCCACCTCCTCCCACACCTTCTCCTGCTGCTGCTGCTGTGGCCATAAAACGCAAGCGTCAAGTGCTTGACACTGAAACCTGAAGTGTCCCATTTGCACGGCGTTGCACGTTGGTGAATGCTAATGACACGCCCACTTTGACACCATCGTCGAAATGGCCCAGAGCCAGCATAGCATAGAGAGGGGGAAGGAGCACAACTAGGCTTGGGCCTGGGCCAGTCAGTCTGGGCAGGATGTGCACTTGTGCGCCAGCTGTGCGACAATCGCGCATTGTCCCTGAAATCCGTTTAACTTGTATAAATGCTCATCCGTCTCTTCTGCTTCTCTTCTCTTTCCACTCCGCGCCGCTTTGTTTGTTCTTTCTCCGCTCTCCCCCCATTGTGTTGATGCTTCGCTGGTGACATTTTTCGGTTTGACAAATAACCAAACTGGGCAACAACTGCACAAAACAGATGTGAACCAGAGCGGCGAAATTGACGTTAAGGACTTTGAGCTGGCAATCGAGGTAAGTAGAGGGGCGGCACAAGTGAGGGAGAGGGCGCTGAAATAAAAACCAAAACCAAAACAAATGTTGGTAGAAATGCCTGCAATGAAATTCAGCAAATGCCGCTGATAAATATGCAAAACGACGATGTTTATCGACCAGAAGCTGAATCACTAAAAACAACAACAAAAGCAATAGCAACAACAACAGCAAAAGCTACAACTGAAGTAACAATAACAACAATGGCAACTAACTGCAACAATGTTCCATGGCATTTTTTTGGCACTTGTGTTGATTTTGCATGGAATTCGAGAGCGAATGCTGCTGGTTTGTTGCTCGAATGTGGCTTGCATTGCAGTCAAAATACTCTGCAAGAGGGAGGTGATGAAGGAAGGCAGTGAAGGCAGGCGATGATAAGCATAGTGAACATGGCATTGAGCAAAGAAAATCATTTAAAATTGATGGAAATTGTGAATTGCAGTAGACCCCTTTTCAATTGGAAAATGAATCCGATAAGTCTCTCTTAGTTTATTCTAGAATTATTTTGTGTTTCATCAAAAATTTAAATATTTATTTGCCTATAATATTCTTTATCTGTTTGTCCTTAACATAACTTTATAGTAACTCAAAACATTTTTTTTTTTTTTATTGTTATTAAGTGAAGAATCCGTACATCATAATATTGTATCTTAACATCACATTCTTAAACTCAAAGCATTGGGTCTTGTTTCTTTCTCCTTTTATTTCCGTTTCCAGGTTTCCCATAAGTAAGATATCTCATCCCATTCATTCCAATTTTTTCTTTAATTTCTTTATATTTCCCATAGATTTTAAACTGATTTTATTTTTCTATATTTCCATTACACAGCCAGATTAGCTCATCGTATAAGTTTGCTATGTTTTCTTCCTTTATTAGTCCGTTTTCCTAGTCGGAAAAAAATGCTATCATTTATTCTATTTTTCTTATTTCTCTTTAATATCTCCATTACATCTTATACTTACTGTTTTTTCTTTTTGTCCGTAACATAACCTAACTAACTTATCACATACGTTTCCTCTACAGCTTTTCCTTATTCAAGTGGAAAATAGTTCACATAAATCTAACTTACTTCACACCATTTTCTTCTAGGATTGTTTTAATATATCCTACAAACCTCGCACTCATTTCCCTTTATCTGTCTGTCCGTAACATTACCTGACTAGCTTATAGAATAGTTAACCCATGCTTCCTTTCCATATCAATATCTTTTTCATTTAGGAAATAAGTCCCATAAATCTCTTATGCAGTTCATTCCATTCCTTTCCTTATTTCTGCAATACCTTTTTCCACAGGCTTTCCAGTGATTTTCTTTATCTATCTCTCTGTTACTTAACCTGACTATGTTCACTGTGCTTCCTTCCCTCTCTATCCCTTCTATAGAGTATCTGTTGGGCCTGCTCTTCCGGTTGCTGCGTGCTTTATTTCTTGTTTATTCAACTTGCAACTGATAACTCAATTTATGTTTCTGTTTCTTTTTCTCGTTCCCCAATCTTTTTGTTATTGTTGTTGTTGCTGTGTGTGTTTGTGCAGCGCGTGTGCAAGCTGCGCGGTTGGGCGAAGGACACGCCGAAGAACAAGGAGACTTACGATGTCATGATGGAAATATGGACTGGTCTGCGATCGAAGGCGGACAAGGATAACGATGGCCAGGTGAGACTATCTAGCTGTGGCTGCCCCAGTGTTTGCTTATGCAGCAGTATGTGTGTGCATGTGTATGCAGGTGAGTGTATGTGTGTGTGTGTGTGCTGCTATAAAAAAGGGCAACTGCATGTCAAGTGGTTCGTTTTGGGGATTGCAGTGGGTAAATTGAATGGCTTCATTGTCAGTGGCAAAAGTGCCGAAATCCATGGACTGCACTCGATGCCATTGTACGACAGCAGCTGACAAGTGGGCAAGGCATCCCACACACACACACACACACACGCACGCACGTGCCAGTGCCTGTCTGTGTGTATGTGTGTGTGTGTTACAGACAGACATTACAAAGTCTGCAAGCGACTGCAACGAAAAAATGTTCATAAATTCTCTTTTTATGCGAGTGGAGTGTGGCGAGTTGAGACTGAGAGGGAATAGGAAGGAAGGCGGGAAGGCACTGTGGGACACATACAGTGAGCAGGGGGGGAAGGGGGGTTAGGAAGCCAGTAAGCAAATTCCACGTCGACAACAATGTGCGGAAATTGAATTGTGAATTATTTCGAGCAGTTCACAGTTGCAGTTGCCGCTTCCGGGCCACGACTTTAGTTAGTTTTCTAGGCCGCTGCTCATTTGAGAAAGAGAAACTTTTCAATCGACCCTCTACCCCTCTTCTCCTGCTTGCCTTCTATCTAAAGACTGCAATCATGCAGTGGCATCTGCAGAAATTGAATTAGGGCCGCGTATAATCTAGTGCATAATCGAGAGTCGCCTGCAAGGCCAGACTGAACAGGTGCAGAGCACACACAGCAGTCACAACACACACTAGACACACACACAAACACACACACACTAAGCATACACACACCAGACACAGTCTGCTGTCTGTGCGCCTTCTTTGTCTGCCTGAATTGTGACACAGTTGGCCACAAAAGTTCTTGGCTTCTGGCCAGAAACTTGACGGAGTCCAACGACGAAGTCAACTGCTGGCGGCCTTTGTGCAGGGATTTATCGTCGTTGCCCCCCTTCCCTACGACTCCGGCCACAAGCCGAGCCCGAACTAGACACGGTCAAGGCAATGCGGCCCATTCGGCCTACTCGGCATTTCAATTTTTGGCAACGCGCCGCACTTAGCTGCAATAAACATGAAAAATATGCAGCTAGTTTGCCTCGGGGGTGGTTCCGTCTACGCCTCGAGTTGGGGATGGGGAAGAGGAGTAGAAATAGGGGCAGGGGTGCTGTCAATTGGCAGTGCAATTGATGGCTTTGGCCGCACATTGTCTAGTGTTTTGCTTATTTATGGCCACATTAAAACATGCCCCGACCTGGTCAGACACGGTCTCGGGGTCCGCTTGTTTGGGTTCCTCTAACTGCCCCGCAGTGGGTCAAGGCGTCGATTGCTGCTCTTGTGGTAATTGCCGAAAAAAATCAGACCCATAATGCGGTGGGGCATAATGTGCAGGTCGCATAAATTACAGCCCGCATACAACTGCCCTGGCCAGCACTGAACAACTTACTCCCATTCCGACTTCTACTCCCTTTCCCACTTCTCTTCCCTGTCTCACTTTTACTCCCTTGCCCAGTCCTACTCCCACTTCCTTTGCCAATCATGATGTTTTATGAGCTGCCCCCGCTCCATAAACGTTTCTCGCACTAACCCACTTTCTTTTATGTGCTCCTCCTGCCCCAGGTCAGCGTGGATGAGTGGTGCAACATGTGGGACGCGTATGCCAAGGATCCCAGCAGCGTGATGGACTGGCAGAATGCGTATATGAACTTTATGTTCGACCTGGAGGATGCCTCGCATGATGGCGGCATTGATGTCACGGAGTTCACGCTGGTCTGCTCCAGCTATGGCCTGGACAAGAAGGAGTGCGAGGAGGCGTTCACCAAGATGGCGCAGGGACAGAGCGATGTGACGCGCGAACAGTTCGCCGCCTTGTGGAAGGAGTATTTCGCCGCAGAGGATGCGAATGCGCCAGGCAACTTCATCTTTGGCAAGACCACGTTCTAACTGTCCTACGATGGTCCCTTATGGCAGATCGGACTCAGATTCCTTTTTCGATTTTCGACAATTCCGTAGTGCAATTGTTAACCAAGCGTTGTCCCCCTCTAACTGTAACTGTAACTCAACTTTGCCCGATTCAATGTTCTAATTTACCTACGTAGCCCGTGTCTCCTCTATTTATATACTTTATACGATATCTATATGGTATATATACTATATATATATATGTGGTTTGTATGCTATATAGCAGCGAGAGTATCGAGAAGCGACGATGCCCCGCGCCAGCTCAATTAGGCAGGACTCGTGCGCAAACTAAACCAATTAAACTGTCAAATTGTTTTGTGTGTGTAGTCGTAGTTTATCGCCGTTAAATCTACAATTTAAATACGAATACGATATGAATACAAATGAATACAAGTGAATATGAATACGGTTTAAATTTAACTCTAACTTTAACTTATGTAAATGTAAAGTGTTCCAACAAATTACAAACAATAAACGTCTCAAGCGTCTACAGCAACTGCTGCATAAGATGTTCGAAGGGGTAGTGGGAAGGGCAGGGGGAGTGTCAGGCCATTACTTGTTGCGGCTACGCCCCTTTTTAAATCGTAATCCTTGTGCAGGGCAAACCGATAAGATCAGCAATTGGCCGGCAATTTATGAAAATTATAATTTTACTCGGCACCACAAATAACCTTCGGGCTTGGCCCGGACCTGTGCGCTGCGTTGTCGTCGAGCTTGGCTGCACTTCGTACCGATTTAACCGGCCCAAGGGGCGACTACGTAATTTATTCAACTGCATATGCGAGCATATGAAACGGTGTGGATTCCTCCTCGGCAATGTCGGTCGCGGCAGAGACGAGCGAAGAAAGCTTTTTTGGCCGTTGCAATTTGAAAGTAAGCTTTTAAAGCTTCTCAGTGAAAGCTGTTACAGAGTGTAATAGCAGCGAGCTTTACATTGCTTGCTTGCCGACTTATGCATTGTTTTTTCTGCCATCTGGCAACGCTGCAAAGAGAGAGAGAGAGAGCTGCGCATGAAATCTTACTTCGGTCTCAGCACAAAATATTACAGTGGCGGCAATTTGTTTATGCACACTGCAATGGATGAACAATATTTGAATTGTTATTGGAATAATTTAGATGTTTTTAAGTATTTACTGCCACTATTTATGACAAACTATTTATTAAAAATGTTATTTATTTTTTTATATTTTTAAGTATTTACTGCCACTATTTATGACATATTGTTTATTAAAAATGTTATTTATTTTTTTATATAATATAAAAATATTTAATGAGTAGACTGTGCATATATGGTATATGTGTTCTTAGTTTCTAAAAAATAAAAAAAATATTTGATTCTATATTTTTGAAATAATATTTATAATAATAATCATAATATTTATAATAATTAAACCGTTTATTTTTCCAAATATTTATTTGTTTATGTATTCATTATTTAGTTATTAATTTTTATTGCGTTATTCTCGATATTTAAATGACTGATAAATCCCTCCCTATATAGACCCCTTTATAATAATAAAACCAAGCAATTTTGTGTATATTAAAATTCTTTTTATTTACGCTGCTTATAGTGATAAAAAAGTAGTAGAAATAGCAGTAGAATAGGAGTATGCAGTAGATACAAAGTTATAATTTAAATACATATGTATATAGTAGGTGCATGTATATGTGTGTGTGTAGGTGTGTGGTATGATTTTAATATATATATACTATAAATAGATTTTATTTGTTACGCTTGTAAAAACGCCTAGAATGAAGTAGACGCAAAGGTTTTGGCACAATCGTAGTCGTAGGTGTAGATGTATCAGTAGATTATAGAGTATATATGCATATATGTATATAGCTTTGTTCGATGCCTAGATTAACAATAACAAGTAACTAAATATAAGGGAGCAAAGCACTAAGATTTCTCGTCGAGCGTGGGCGAGGGGGGGGAACGCGTTTTACAGCTGAGGCAATTTTAGTTTCTTGTTTTCGTGTGCTGCAGCGCGTTCAGCTCGTCCTTGAGCCATGTCTGCCAGTTCTCCTGCGAGGTGAGAAACATAAGTTTATAGCAAAAGTTGCAAGGTTGCAAGTGCCACAAGTTGATATACCAAAAGAAACAAAAACAATTTCTGTGCCAACACCAAAGCAAAGCTACGTGTGTGAGTGAGTTTGTGAGTGAGTGTGTGTGAGTGGAGTGAAGTGGAATGTGTGAGTTCTGAGTGTGTTTGTGTGTGCGTATGTTAATAGAAACTACTGTAGTTAGCCGCCCCCACTTTGCATTGGTTAGCGCTAATTGCAAATGTCAACAGTGTAGGGGAGAGAGAGACAGCGAGAGTGGGAGAGAGAGTGAGAAAGAGAGCGCGTAAATCGGAAATGCTTAACTAGCTAGTAGTCTCTCTGCGTCACTGTCAATCTTCTGTCTGTCTGTCGGAGTGTGCGGTATGAGTGGCTATATGTCAGAGTGTATCCCTGTGTGGGTGTGTGTCTGTGTGTGTGTGTGTAAGTGGAACCTATTTGCTTTGGCTGTGTTTCAGTGTCGTGAGTTTTACATATGTAAGCGAGTGTGTGTGTTCTGCGCGTGTGTTTGTGTTTGCCCTTTTGGGTTTGGCTCTTTCCGCTTTTAGTCATTGTTATGCAAATTTTCCTGATATTCATCATATTCGTTTTCATTATCCTCCGGCTGGTCCTCCTCCTCCTCCTCCTCCTGCTCATAATCGCTGGCATTGCTCTCCGGCTGTGTTACATCGGGTAAATAGTCCTTGTGCATGGGCGTTGAAATGATGGGTTCCTGTTCCGTTTGCATATGCCAGTGTGTGCATGTGCATGTGTGTGTGTGTGTTAGTGTGCAAAAGCAAAAGTTAGTTAACCAAGTTAGTGAACAACAACAAAAACAACGAGTATACTAAATGGGTGCATGCAAGTTCTACGTTTTCCTTTGCTAATTAGAAAGTGAAACACAAATACATCTGGGTATCAGAGCTGCCAAAGGAAACCGTTTTTGACGTAAAAGAAATGTGTAAAGGAAAGTGCAGTCCACAACGTTATCGTAATGTATTTGACGTTAATCCTCATTGATCAGACTTAGCCTGGACCCAAATGGGATCATGTCTTGGGTAACAGAGCTCTGGTCACAAGAAAAGCTCTGTAAAGTATCAGCTGAGTTGTGCTGCAAACTTAACATGTGTGAATTGTTTAAACGTTGCTCAGATTACAGAAGAATGTTATTGATCGCAGTAAGATTACAGCGAACGAATGTTGACTAACAGCTTAGGAGAGCTTAACATGCCTGCATTATGTAAACGTTTTACAGATAACTGTAAGATTATAGCGCACAGCTTTGGATCGCTTTAAGTTTGTAGCAAAAATGAGTAAAGTCGCTGTAATGAGCTGTGAGCTTAATACGGATGTGTGACTTATTTGTATCGCTGTAAAAAAAGCACTGCTTAGTGTTCGCACCCATCGTGTGTGAAGGCGCTGTTAGGTTAACAGAGAGGAGCTAGTTATGTTGCGCTGTTTGCTTAACACGAAGAAGTTAGTTATATTTCCTTGTTAGGTTAACAGAAAGTTGTGTTTCGCTGTTAGTTGTATAGTTAGGTTAACATGCAATTTACTTATCTCTACTTTTTTGTACCATGCTAACCTTTGGCGGCCGCCAACCGCAGCCCGGCAACGGCAGCCCGTCAACGCCCAGCGGACAGGGTGCGTCCAGACCAGGCACACCCTGTTCGCCTTTGTCTCCGCGATCTCCTTTCCGTCCCCGCTTCCCCGGCGGCCCAGCATCGCCACGTGTGCCCTGCTCGCCGCGCGGACCCTCCTGGCCGGGAATGCCGTCGGTTCCCTTTTGTTTGTTTGTATTGTATGTGAGTGATTGTGTGTGAGAGTTTCAAGGGGAATGTGGGGGTACGCATAGATGCCAAAAGTTGAGACAGAGAAAGAAAGAGATGGAGAGAGAGACAGAGAGTGGGAGAGAGTGCATGCATACAAAATAAACAGAAAAAACACAAATTATTCAAATTAGCAACCACATAAGGTAGATAACAACACATGTGTGTGCGTGTGTGTGAGTGTGTGTGCTATTGTGTGCGCAAATATGTGCCACATCTAATACAGATGAGCTGCTCTTACCGGCAGACCCGGATCCCCGCGTTCGCCCTTGTGTCCCGTCTCGCCCTGTGCGCCCTGAAATTACGAGAGAATTTGGTTAGAAAATTCAAGGAAATACAAAAGAAAATAATCGTAATTCAGTTAATATACCTTCATGCCATCCAAACCGGGGGGACCCTGCACAATTGAAGAGGAGAAGGAAAGCAAAAAGCATCAGAAAAAGTCGTGAAAAAGTGTTGCCTTGCCAACAGGCGCAACTAGGAGAGCAGCTCTGTTGTCTGTCTGTAATTTGTCTGTTATGTGCTGTATTGTCTATCTGTTAATTGTTCTATCTGTACCTGTTATACATAGGTTATGTCGTGTTTAGGTTATGTCAGTAATGTCTATTAGGGCTGTGGTTAATTAATTACTGTGGTATGTACACACTGAAATGCCATTTTGTTTTAGTAAAAAACCATCACTTTATTGAAAATGCATAATTAATGTGAAAATGATATTGATTTCATTATTTCATTAGCCTGCCGATGGATTAGCGTACAATCTCGAATACACATACTCTCTATGTATAGACATGAATACACATAAATACATATACATAAATTCTTGGTTATAGTTACGGTGTTTCTTTTTTTTTAATTGCAAAAACTTTGTTTAGTTATGTAATTAACAAATGTACACTTACGATTACCGTTAGCTGCTTCGTTAAGTTAGAATTAAGTTTATCATAAAGTTAAAGTTAGAGTTACATATAGAGCAGCATCATAATGCGAATGCCAATCGAACAATTCATTATTCTAGCCTATGCAAATATAGATCCTGATTAGAGAGAGCAAGTTAGACAGTTAGTTGAGACAAAAGTTAGAGCGGGAATATAGAATATAGAACGAGAACGTGAAAGATCGATTGAGTAGTGGGTTGAGTGGGTAGTGAGTAGTGTTGCCTTATGTTATATCATAGTTTATATAGTATATGTACACTGAGGGGTAGTCTAGGTAGAGTATCGAACGCAAATTGACATGCTAATTCTGTAAGGTTTTAAGGGCTTTCATTTTGGAGTTACGACATATCTAATTGAAAACAAATTGACATTATTTTTTTAGGTTTTTCATTGTTTTTTTCTATTTTTTAATTTCCCAACATTTTTCCGCGTAAATCCTTTGAGGCTTCATTTCACACTGTATGAATATTCATGGGCTTCTCTTGTATTTTTCTACTCGTAATTGATTTCGTTCGCATTCCCCATTCATAGTTTATAGTTTGACCTTTCTTTTCGACATTTTCTTTTTGTTTGTATGTTTGCAATCGCATTTCGTATATTTAATGTGCATTTTTGTTTTGACTGGTTTAAATTTTCACTTCATTTGAGAGATGTTCGCATGAAACCAATGGAATGTTTGTATATAAGCTAAAGTTTTCTGTTTCATTTTTTATATTCACTGTTAATTATCTTTGATTGATAGTTCCTAACTGGAACTTCCAGTACGATTGCCAGAGAGAGAGAGAGGGGAGTCATTTCTTTTTTATGTCTCTTTTTACTGCGACAGTGTTGAATTTAATATGCTGTAATTACGAATCGAATTATTCATGAATTATAATTGATATTTTCATTGAATTCTCCAAACGGCAATCGGACTGGACAGAGCAGAAAGAGAGGGACGAAGGGCGTGTAGGGTATTCTGAGGACATTCTTTATCATACACAATTATCTCGTTATTATTATAATGTTTTTTACCACTGCCCGTTTTTATATGTATATGTAATTGTGGTATATATATTTAAACTTTAGCCTAACTAATTTATGTTGAATATTGTAAATATAACACTGAAAAATATGCACAATTGGAAGATAGCTCTTTGTTGTTGTTATCGAATTACATTTATATTTACGAGTATGTTTGAGATTCGTTATCTTTTGTATTTACCATATATTTATGCGCATTATCTTTAATATATATAGTATGTATATATAGTGTGTATATATGTTTGTTTGTTTGTTTGTATATTGAACAGTTTCTTTGTTTGTAGACATAAAACACATCGAACAGCAGGATAAGTTTACATATCCACAGTGTACAGTTAATACTGCGATTGTTTAGCTTAAGTTATCTTTGGGGGTTACTCGTTTCAAGCACTGAAGCTTAGTATCTCTCTAAAAGCCTCTGGACGGCACCTAAGACAACGCAACATGGGGCAACAAAGCAACAGTTGCAACATGGGGCAACAATTGAAACATTTTATGAGTCAATCAAGAAAGTCAGATACTTTGGCATCCAACAGATGCATTCCGGGCAAACTGTGCGAATGATTTATGCAACTCGCGTTGCTTGTGTTGTTGTTTCATGTTTTATTGTTGTTGTTGTTGCTTGTGTTGCTGTTGTTGCATCCCTTTTTGCTCGGTTGTACTCGGATATTTGCACACAGCGACGGCAAATGAAATGCAATTAAAATATTTG
The DNA here is from genome assembly GCA_018904035.1 of Zaprionus ornatus. Taxonomy (NCBI): domain Eukaryota; kingdom Metazoa; phylum Arthropoda; class Insecta; order Diptera; family Drosophilidae; genus Zaprionus; species Zaprionus ornatus. The sequence goes on along the minus strand of JAEIFZ010000115.1, from coordinate 4,215,205 downwards.
CATTGCATATTTGTTTGTTTTGTATATGTGTGTGTGTTTGTGTTTGTGTGAGAATGTGTGTGTGTGTGTATTGTGTGTGTGCTTTAAGGTGTGAGTGAATTTAGCCGGTTGACTCAATTGATAGCTGTAAATACATTCGAACTCGCCCTCGCGCCTGTGTTTCCATAGAAATAATTATGTTTATTTGCTTTGCTTTCTCTGTTTGTTTCTCTGTTTCTGCTGCTGTTTTCTGTTTCTCCATTCCTGTTTTCCGTTTGTTTGTACACATAAATACGTTACTCATTTGGCTCTGTATTTCGCTTGATATGAATTTGAGGGGATTCCGATATTTGTATTATGTTCTGCGCTGCCTTGCGGGTTAGTCGCATGCAGATGCTGTTCATAAGAAGATTGTGGAGAGGGGGCTGATTGCTGGACATGTTTGTGCATGCATATATGTATGTACAAGGTCGCTTGTATGTACAGTTCGATATACACACATATTCACAGAGAGAGAGAGGGAGGTTAAAAGAGGGGGAGAGAAGATCTTTAAAGAGGATAAAACTGAGCGCGGTTTAGTACGGATTATTCTTTTTGGTGTTGTTTCTGCTTCCTCAGGATGCTCCTCCTGTGCGTAATGGGTGAGCATGTGCTTATGCTGTATGTATGTGTGTATACTTGTATGTGTGTGTGTGAGTGTGTGTGTCTATGTGTGACTTCGCTGTGTTATTAATAGTAATTAGACTGCTCTTTAACTAAGCTTGATTAGTAGTCGCCCCACACCTGTTCCAGGTAGATGAAAGAGAGAGAGAGAGAGAAAGAGACAGAGTAACACGGTTAGACATGGTTTAGTTACAACAACAACAGGTTACCCAAAAAGCAAAAGACCAACAAAGAATTTTGTATTAACTCAAAGCCAAACAAAGATTTTAGTAACTCATGAGGGAATCAAAAGATCAAAGGCATCCAAACTTACCGGAACTCCAGCTTTGCCAGCGGGTCCGGAGGGACCAGACTCGCCACGCATGCCCATGGGACCCTGTAAAGAGTAAGAGGAGAGTCAGTAATACTTCAGAGGGGTCTCTAACTTATGTACTTACTGGTAGTCCCATTGGGCCTTGATCGCCCTTGTGTCCCTTTTCACCCTGCGAAGAAAGTCAAGTTAGATTGGGTTTTATGGAAGATGGGTTCAGGGTTCTACTTACGGGATCACCCTTGCGTCCATCTAAGCCACGATCGCCCTGGGGTCCAGTGTGTCCTGGTGGTCCCATGGGACCGGGTGGGCCTGGCGGACCATAGACCTGTCGAATGAGAGAAACATCAGAGAATGCAAAGAAACGGAGGCTCTTCACTTACGTATTCAATGGGAGGCATATGTGGTGCATCCGCCATGCCGTCATCCTGTCGACGGCGCATCTTACGGTACTGCAAGTTGATTGAACGTGAATTACTGATCCCAAGTTTCTCATCCTCTTCTACTTACCGAATCTCCGCGATCTCCCTTGTCGCCCTTGACGCCAGGGTAGCCAGGCGGGCCAGGCAGACCCGGTGGTCCCATGAGACCAGGTGGACCGATATCTCCGCGATCGCCCTTCTCGCCAGGCGGGCCTTGGTAGCCAGGCAATCCAGGAGGACCCTCAATGCCGGGCTCCCCAGGCAAACCGTCGAGGCCACGAGGTCCCAGCGAGCCAGGCTCTCCAGGTTCGCCCGCTTCTCCCTTGCTGCCATCGCGACCGTCGCGACCATCCTTGCCCGGGTTGCCCGGCGGTCCGGGTGGGCCACGCAGCAGGGTAACTGGCGGATCCTCGTAATCCTCCTCCACCAGCTTGGTGCCGCCAGGTCCGAATATCTGTGCAGGGAAAGGGGAAAGAGGGAAGAGAGAGAGAATCCAAAATTTAGTGAGAAGATTAATTTATGCCACGTGGCAACGTCGCTGCCCCAGCACGTTGCACGCTGTGCCCACATCCACACACCAGTATCTGTACTGTACTGTACTACACACACACACATCCACACAGACACACCCATTCACACATACACGCAGACAACGCGATACTCGCTTGGCATGTGAAAAATTTGAGAAGCTTCTGCACGGCAAGAAAAATCGTTGCTTAGAAATGGCAGCATTATACAGGGAACTTCCCCATATTCCACTGCCAAGCATATATTATAATTTTATAGTACTCGCATATAGTATATCTCTTCTCTTTCCCACACTCTCTGCTATCGAGGAATGCACTTTATTTTCAAGATTTCGATTACTTCTTCGGCACGCCTGGAATCCTTCTCCTTCCCCTTTTCCCTTTGCAAGTCACACACACACTCGCGGAATGGTTATTAAAGATCGTATCAATTTAATCAGCAGATATCAAAATATATTTTTGTTTTTTTTCGCTCTGAACTCGTGGGGAGGGGGGGTGGTATAAATGGGTAGAGGGTGCAGAGTTGTTTGCTTGGGGGCGGATTTTCAGCTTTTGCGACGCAGTGAAAGTCTTTTGTGTGCCGCGAAATTGTGTTAAGTGCAGGTCGTGTGCCCCACTCCACCCCCTCCCCCCACACCCTGCAGAAACTTAGACAATGCTGGCATAGAAAAACCTTTAAGGCACACGAACACACCAAGCCAAAGTGGGGGAGGGGGTGCCAAAGGGGGGTTAAGTGGTGCGAGTCGAAAATAAAGTCAAGCCGCGACGTGCTTCGAGTGCGGTGTGTGCCAGTGTGCAGAAGTGTGTGCGAGTGTGTGTGGGTGTGTGTGGGTGTATGTGTGTGTGCTTTGTGCCTGCACCATTGTGTATGTGTATGTGTGTGTGTGTGCGTGTGTGTGTGCTTGGCGAGTGCCAAAATGAAAGATAATGAATTGGTTTCTGCGCTACTCGAGGCTCTCCCGCTGCACAGCTCAAGCAGTCGGCAAGCAAAGCAGCAAAAACCGCAAGGCATCGATGAGAACACAACAACCAGAGACAGTCAAACACACACACACATACACTCACACACACAGTTTCAAAGAGACACACAGTCAGTTGCATTTAGCTCTCATTTGCGTACAGAAACGGGAAATTACTGTGGGGCGGAGCCTCCAAATTGCACTCCGCCCCTGGGCAGCTGCAAAGTATTGTATTTAGCTCATAAAAGCAGCGACATCAAGGCAACACAGCACAGCACAGTTTAAGCAAATAGCAGCGGCTTACACCCAAGGCGCATATGAATAGAAGCGCTCTGCAAGCTGCCGTTGGTTTTATGCACAACATTTACCACACTCCCCCTCCTTCTTCAGCTCCTCTCTCTTCATTCATCTCTGCACTCTCTTCTCCCTTCATCATTCAACTGTGCACTTACTACTATTTCCATCATACAACAGTCCATTCATTTGCCTACACCGCTGTCCATAGTTTTAGTGACTTTGGTAATGATCTCGCCTGAATTAGTGCTCAGCCAGGGGAAACAATTGTGTTTTATTGCCGAGTGGTTCTGCCCGATTGTCGTTTTGTTGTTCGCCAAGGAAGTGGCTTGCTTGCTTGGCTATTAAGACACAGCACAACAGCAACAGCAACAACAACTGCAACAACAATGGCAACACTGGCAACAACTGTCTGGTGTGATAGCATAACAATGGAAACGCTTAACGCACACAGAGAAGAACGTTCGGCACATTTATGAGCATTGTACACTGCAAGAAACGCCCCCTTGGGATGTGCTCGCTCATTTATGCGCAAGCACTCAGCCTTTTCTGCAAGTGTATGCAGCTGAGCTGTGCCTGGGCATATGCTTAAGTGATCCTTCGCAATGGCGGCCATTCGCATGCTTAAATGCACAAAAACAAGGCAAAAGGTAGAAAAGAAACCGAAAACAACAATGACAACGAGACGGCAAAGCAGTGGAGAGAGAGAGAGGGAGAGAGGGAGAGAAGGGGGGGGAGAGGGGGACAGGAGCAACGACCATGACGCCATGATGCTGGCTTACCGCAAATGCACTTGCCACTTGCCACTTGCCACTGCCGCACTGGCACTGCACGAGTAACTTTTGCTCCTTTATGCATGCTCATATAATGCGCAGCTCATCTGCATCACGTATGTGAGCAGCAGGTTGTGCGAGTGTGTGTGTGTGGGAGAGAGAGTGAGTGAGAGGGGGCTGCTGTGCAGCTGCCGCTTTGTTGCAAGTTTTACACAATGTTGCAGCGCCTGCTGCGAGTGAGGGGAGGATTTGCCCTGGGGCTCTCTCTCTCTCCATCTCCTTGTGAATTTCCGCTTCCGCTTTGCGTGCGCGCCATTGTTGTTGTGGCAGTGGGAGTGGGAGAAGGGAGGGGTTTGAGGTGATTAGTCGCCCATTTGTATAGCAATTAAAGAGGTTTTAAATTAAAGCGCACGCTTAACATTTGCTCTGCGTGCGGCTACAGCGATAATTGAGGCACATTCACTGGGATTAAGCGCACGCTCTTGCCTCTCTCTCTCTCTCTTTCTCCTTCTCTTACTCTGTCCGTCAGTCACTTCTTCGATAAGCAAATGCCAGCGACAAATCAAGGACTTGGCAAAAAAAGGACGAGCTGGCGACTTAAAGGCTTTAAGCAGCAGTAGCAGAGGCAGCAGCAGCAGCAGCAGCAGAGGCAACTGCGATAAATAACATAAATAAAAGATACACAGCCAGAAAGGAATTCGGGAGAGGACGCAGCTGCCTAACTACGATAAAAACTTGCTCGACTTTCTTGCTCTCTCTATATGTATGTGTGTCTGTGTGCGTGCTGGCATGTGTGTGCCTGTGCCTGTGTGTGTGTGTGTGAAATCCATTAGAATGTATCAATATTTGTGCGAGTGCCTCGGGTTGATTTTAATTTTCAAAGTATTCAGGCACACACAACACAGACACACACACAACAGACACACAACACACACATATACTCTCACACACTGTCTACAGCTTGTAAATACGTGTGGCATCACTTAAATTATGCGTAAATATTGCAAGTATTTGCCCAAACGCCTTTCCGATTTAAGCCCCAAATTCGTTGCATACTTTCAGGCGCCTCCGTCATCAGGTTGAAAACTGTTTGCGCAAGCGATTTAATTGTACATTAATTGTCCGTCCTCCAGCCGTGTGCCTGGCCCGTCCTGGCATTCTTTGTTTTTTTTTTATTTTTTGGCGGTTTTTCATTTTCACAGCAGCGGGAAAAGGCCAGACAAATGGCCGCACGTAAACGCGTTAAATTGAAAATCATTTTGATCTCGATGCGACCTTTTCCTCGTGCTGCTGCTGCTTGGCTGTGCTGCCCACGACCACGCCTACGCTAACGCCCTTGTACACGCCCATACGCCCACACACCCACACCCACACGCTCAAGACCAGGTTGATTCCCTTGCTGGCGCTCAAGTGCAGCATATGCCGCATTCTCTCGACTGTCCATATGCGTGTGTCTGTGTGTGTGTCTGTGTGCGTGTGCCTGTGCTTGTGTGTGCGTGCGCGCATATTTTTCCCATTTTTTATACAAATTTCTCCTTTTGAAATTTCATATTTTTCTCAGCCCGACAACAACAATAAGCGCAGCAACAACAACAGCATCAAAAGAGCAGCGCCGACGAGCGCCTGAGGTGAAAGTTTTGCAGCTCGTTTCCGGCGTAGCACACACAGTTGTTGCGCCACGCCTGCTCCTGCCAGTACCTCTGCTACTCACCCTGTACCTCCCCCTTCTCTTTCTCTCCCTCCCTCTCTCTCTCTGTCTCCGGGCGTGTAATGCGTTCCTCGCTTGCCACAAAAGTTTACAAGAATCTCACAATGGATGCGAAGTTACTGCGGCACAAGCACGCGGCAGCATTAAATGCGTAATACGTTCCGCTTGATATCGACGTCAGATACAGTGGGCATGATTGGGAATTTAGTAGAGATTGAGTAGAGTTCTAGTAGTAGTAATAGTAGTAGTAGTAGTGGAAGTAGTAGTAGTAGTAGTAGTAGTAGTAGTAGTAGTAGTAGTAGTAGTAGTAGTAGTAGTAGTAGTAGTAGTAGTAGTAGTAGTAGTAGTAGTAGTAGTAGTAGTAGTAGTAGTAGTAGTAGTAGTAGTAGTAGTAGTAGTAGTAGTAGTAGTAGTAGTAGTAGTAGTAGTAGTAGTAGTAGTAGTAGTAGTAGTAGTAGTAGTAGTAGTAGTAGTAGTATTAGAAGTAGTAGTAGTAGTAGTAGTAGTAGTAGTAGTAGTAGTAGTAGTAGTAGTAGTAGTAGTAGTAGTAGTAGTAGTAGTAGAGCATTGTTTCAGTACTTCTTTATCCTTAGTAGATCCACGTAATTATAGTTGAATTATATACATATTGACGAGTATATTCTAACCTCAATCGATGTTCAGTACAGTGGGCATATTGAATGGAGTGTGGGGCACTAAAGAGGGTATTGGGCACTACTTCTTTATTCATAGAACCAGGTATAGCTGAACTATGCACGTATTTAGATGTACATTCTCCTCTATCTCTTTTATGGTATATCCATGTCAGGTACAGTGGTCACAATTGGCAATTGAGTGGCGTGAGGGGGATTGAACTGGCATTAAAGGCGTTCTATTTTACACTTACTAGCTCTACATATGCCAGTCAAATATGTTGGGTATCTTCTACTTAATATTTTTTTTTTTTTTTTTTATTTTTATATATTATTATAAGTGAAGAATCCGTACATCGAAATATAGTATCTTAACATCACATGGAGAAATATTCTTAAGAATTGCCAAACACTATATTAAAGTAAGTGATGTAGGAACATAGGTGATCTACTTAATATTCTTCTACTTAACGTCATAATAAAAAAAAAAAAAAAAACAAAAAAAATTTAACGTCAGTTAAATAGGCAGTACAAGCTTAACCATAGTAGCAGCACATACATGAACATATGTAGCTCAACTAGTTAAATATTTTACTGCACTTCTTATTCACTTTGTCCCACTGTACCATGGCACAAGGGTGCGCGTGGTACGCGTAGTCAGCGACAGGGAAAAAAGTCAAGACGAGTTGTAAAAATTTCGCGTGATTTCATTTTGCCGCTAACATTGTTGCCAGTGTTGTTGTAGTTGTTGTTGTTGCTGCCAGTCCTCTTGTTGCTGTTGTTGTTGCTGCCAGTGTTCTTGCTGTTGTTGTTGTTGCTGTCGTGATATTGTAATATGCCGGAAATTCGGAAGTATTTAGGGAAATCGTTGCTAAAGATTTCGTTCTTCGCCGCAAACGCAGCCGCAACAATGCCGTCTTCATGCTCCAACTCCTCCTTCCCCTGCTGCCATTGCCGCCCCTCCTGCTGTTCGTCTTTCATGCCCTTCTGCCCCTGCTCCTCTTCCTGCTCCCCAGACAACGCCGCAGGGCAGGCGCCAAGCTACATACGTGAAATGTTGCCACTTCTGGGGGTAGGAAGGTGCAGGCAACTGCGTCCGCCCCCCTGCAGCACGCGTGTCTATAAATTCCCATTCCTCGTGCGTGGGCTGTGGTGGAGGCGTGGCAGTTGGCTTGCTGGGTACTTGGGGGGGTAGTTGGATTCATTCATTTTGGTGTCGCTAACTTGAGATTTTTATTTAGCTGCGTAGAAGCTGCAGAATTTCTTTGGGTTCACTTTGCGTTTCCTTCTTCTTCCTTTTTCAATCGTTTTTGTTGCTCCCTCAGCGAGCTCATCATCAGTTGCCATAAAATAAAAGTTACGCACACCCCAGGGGCAACATTACACGCACACACGCGCACACACACATACGCACAGGCACACACACGCACACCCTGGGGCATGCATGGCCGCCCTCGGTTGGCTAAGATTCCGAATTCAATCGAGCCGAGAAGGGACATGGACATTGGTCACAAGTAATTGCGATAGTGAAGGCAGTAGAAAGCCAGATTTGCATGCTGCGCAGTTTTCAATGAACAATGACGTCACACTCGCACACACACTCGCACACACACACTGAGATAAGGCAGGGCAGCAGTTGACACAGCATTGCGGAGGCTTATCGGGCAGAGCGAGCTATAAAGCCGAGGCGCAACTTCACTCCAGTCAAATCGACTCAAGTCGAGTCAAGTCGAGCAGAAGCAATGAAAATTCCCCCCTCTGCTTATCCATCCCCTCCCCTCCCCTCCCCACCCCTTGCTCTTGTATGCCCTTAGGCAAACGGAGAAAGTGTTAAGCTTATTGCGTCGTTTAGGCAACACCCGAAACGAATTGCCAGCAAGAGAAGACGCCACCAAATGGGGCAGGCTTTGAGTGGCACACACACAGGACACACAGGGACACACACACACATACACACACATAAACTGGCACACACACACATGTCAGAGTGTGTCTCAGTCGTTTTGGATTCCACGTAGGCAAGTTGAAACTCTTTGATTTGCAACTGTATGTGGCAGGCAGGCAGCAGTGTCGTCAGCGGCGCGCCACATGCTGCCTGGCCAGCTGTAGCTCAGCGCCAGCTCACATTACCATGCCAAAGAGAGGGAGGTGGAGGGCGGTGCTGTGTGACGTGTAACGAATCTGCAATGTTTTTTTTCTCTCCTCTTTTTTTATGACTCTATTTACCACGCACGGCAGAAACTTGCCCCAATCTTGTAGATAAGCAACAGCAGTATGGGGCAAATTTATGCAGATTTCAAGGCCCCAAAGACAACGCTCACACATGAGGGGGGTGAGGGGGTAGGGGGAGCGACGATTGTAAAATATATTAACATAAATTTGGCATAAATGCTTCAGGAACAGTTTTTGCCGCAATGCTTCAGGCTGAGATTTGCCGCGCCTTATCGCTGTGTGCGTGTGTGTGTGTGAGTGTGTGCGTGCGTGAGTGTGTGTGAAATATTGTTTCAACTTTATTAAAAATGGCAGCGCAAATCTAAAACAGCTAAAGCCAGCGCCAAAGCCAGCACCAGCAGCGATGGCAGCGCGCATAATAAATAGCAAATTCGCCGCATTCGGCTTTCATTGGATATTCATCATACGCCCCGCAAGCCACGCCACAGCAGCAAAGGGCGTAGGTAGAGGCAGAGGCATAGGAAGAGAGGAGGGACAGAGGGAGCGTAAGGGGGGGGAGAGGAGTGCTGTGCGTCTGCTCATCACAACGTTTGAAATTAATTTAAATTTTTAATATGTTGCCCGATTGTAAATTGTATTTTTGATGCACTTCCCCTGCCCTGCCCCGCCCCCTTCCCTTCCTCTAGCAATGCAAACATTATATATGAACAACCAAATAAAATGTTAGCACAGCAAAATTAATTCCACTTTGTGCTAAAGAACTGTACTCTGCCGAAACTAAACCATATCATAAAGAAGGATCAACAATCAAAACAATGAAAATGTGATGAGAATTCTTGAAATTCCTTGTGGATTGCATAGACTCTATGCATAGTTCTGCATATTATATATATATATTTCAGCATATGAAATATACCTATATATCTTTGCTTGTCTTCTTTCTTTTGCTTCATTTAAGTTGCATCTTTAAGTTCTTTCGGCTTTGGCATTTAAATTATGCTTCTCTCACTGGGATTAACATCGCGCATGGCGGTGCCTGGTCTCCGCCCTTCCCCCACTTACAGCTACTACCTCTTCCCTATGCCTTCTCTTCCCTCATTTACTTCTTCTACTACAACCTCTACCTCTTCCTCTTCCTCTTGCCCCGCCCCTTGCCATCTTCAGCTATCCATTTATCATTTATAAAGGTCTTAGGCTAATTTTACTGTTTGTTTCGTGTGTGACACATCTGTCTCGCCGCTTGAGCATCGTTCCATCGCTTCCATCACATCGCAGCTCGTTTTGGTCTACCCCCCCCTCCTCTGTTAACCCGTCGCCCTGCCACGAAATGACGCAACACTGCCTGTGACTGTGACGAGGCGACGAAAATAACATGTCAAATTTATAATGCCTACAATTGCCTGCTGTCGCTGCTCTACTGCTCTCCCCCCCTGCCCACTCTTCCTTCTTCTTCCCCCTCTTTTACTCACCCTCTTCCCTTCTTCCCCCTCTTCCCTACATGCCTGTTCTGCTTATCGTTTTGCGCTGTTTTCATTTATTTTTGCGCTTTTTTATGGCCTTAGCCACGAAGAAAAATAAAAAGCCAAATCGTCACTGTCCCCATTGTAGCCATAATTCCAGAACGGGGCGTGGCATGTGGCATGCGGCAGTGTGCGCGTATAAATGTTTTCCAAAAGCAGCACACGAGCAATCGTCGAAATCTTTTACGACTCGCCGAACTAATTACAAGCATGTTCCGCAGTCCGCCAAGTCAGGCAAAGTTTTCCCTCAGGTTTTCCTTGCCAGCTAACTGTGACGCACGAGCCACGACTTCTAGTCGCATAATTTTCCATATTTTCGCAGGCACACAGAGTAAGAGAGGATAAAAGGGAGAGGAGAAGGAGGAAGAGAGAGAGAGAGAGAGAGGAGGGAATGAGAGAGGGGGAGAGACTCTGATGTGTGTTTACACATTCTCCCATTCACATTTGGTTTTTTCATTGAGCCTAATGACGGCGTGCCTGGGCCGCAGTTGCTCCTCGCGCCAGCAGCTTTTCCACGGAAAATCAAAGCCGCTGATAGCCGAATTGAAAAATCGACGCCACGCTGAAGCTGCCGCTGCTGCTGCTGCTGCCGGGAGCTGTCACGTTTCAGCGGAGTCGAAGATGATGGCAATTGTTGCAAATAATTTTTTATGCCTCGAAAGGGGGTGGAGGGAAGGGCGGAAGGGGAGCCCGCTTGGACCTGATCTCGAAGGGGCGCGAACTTTTGTTTGTTGCCAAAAGTTTTGTTTGTTTGCCAAAGGCAGCTGAGAAGTGGGCGGGGGGCGGGGGGCGTGGCAACTGCTGCGACTGCCTGCCGTTTCTTATGGCTTTCATTTGTTTTGACATCACGTCGCGGCAGGAGGTGGCAAGAGGAGGGGGGGGGAGGTGGGGGAACTGATAATCGGCATATTCGAGCAGCCTGGCACGAGTGCGCATAGGAGGCTGCACTGCCACATGGGGCAGGGGCAACAGAGTCATGCATTACCCGCAGTCAAGAGAAAGCCTCGCCTTGCCTTGCCTCGCCTCTGGCCTGCGGAAGGTGGCCACAAAAGTTAATCGCACTGGCAATCTGCGCCTAGCCTTGGACTTCCTTTTGCAAACTTCTGTGCCGCCCCTCGCAGCTTGCCAAAGTCATAAAGACGATGTTGCACGTTGCCACAGTTGCCATTTGCTACTTGCCACTTGCTGCTTTGCCAGTTGCGGTTGCTCTGCTCTGCGCTGCCTATGCTGCTGTTGTTGTTGTTGCTGTTTTTGTTGTTGTTGTCCATGTTGTTGCTGTCTTTGTTCTTTGTTGTTGTTGCCTTTGCTCTTTGCTTCTGGGCATATTGGAAGTCGGTTGAGGAGTTGTTTGTGTGTGCCGCCACTTCTTGTGCTGTTTTGTTATTACGCATTATTACAACAACAGCAGCAGCAGCAGCAGCAACAACCAAAGCAACAGTGGGAGGTGCCCGACCGTAAGATACCCTTCGTTTAATTGTGAAAAACCCATTACAAATACCTAAAGACTACCTATAGACCATGTCTTTGACTGCCTCTTGCTTGCTCTTTGACGTATACCTGTGCAGGCAAGAGAGCAAAAACTATAGCATACCTGCAGGGGCAGCCTACAGCGCATAAGGGCAACTTTGGACTTGCATTACTTATTTGTTTATTGTTCGATTAGATTAAAATTGGTAGGAGTGGTAGATATTATAGTCAGCTAACTTTGAGTGGTGGTCAGTAAGTTAAAGCTTTTAAAGGTTGCTTGTAAATTGAATGTAAAAATTTCATTCTTGATTTGCATAGGCGGTGGGCATGGCAACTAACATTTGACATAAACTTAATCAACTTGTGATATACAGGCACCTTTATGCCAAATTTGGTGTCTCTAGCTTTTATAACAGCTGAGATCTCGAAGTTTAAAATGACGCACATGCCTTGATCGACTTGATTATCGATGGTGATCATGAATGCCTACTACTGCTTGTTACCTACACTTGCACAAAGTAAGTATACCCCTTTTTGTATGTTCGAAAGGTATAACAAGAGCAGCAACAGCAACAACAATGGGGGCAACAACTGGCGGCAGCAATAGCCACGTCAATGACTCCAGCAACGGCAACAGCAACAGCAGCTGGCCAAAGGCGCGTTATGAGACTTTGCCTCAGTATTTATGCGAGTAAGTGGCTTTATATGTGTATGTGTGTGTGTGCCTGTGTGTGCTTGAGTGTGTATATATATATATGTGTGTGTGTGTGCGTGTACTGTGTGTATGTGCGTGCTGTATTGGCCATACAATAATCAGACTGTTTTTACGAAAATTGGCAAAACGCGCAAATATTTGCGCCTCCTTTTCTCTCCCCTTCTCTCACTCCCGTCTCACTCCACCTTCCCTTGTGGAGCATAGCTCAGTTGCCAGCGGCGCTTATGCATTTTTCATAACATACACGTACACGTGCTGAATACCCTTGCGCCTCCCCTTACGCCCCTACCCCCTTCTATTCGCCCCCTTTCTACACGTATCTCTGAATTTGTATCTATGTCGGGTGCGTCGTGTGTTGTGCAAAACATGAGAATCCGCTGCCGCTTACCATGCATCCATCAGCACGTCATGCGGCGGCAACAGCTGCCACTTTCCACATGCCACTTGCCTTAGTTCCCCTCCTCCCCCCCCGCCTTGGCTGCCCCTGCCTTGACGCAGTGCTGACGCGTCTGCAGCAAGTGCCAATAAAAATGTTAAGTATCTTCGCACTGTTGACATTCCAGCGCAGAGCGGAGCGCTGGGAGGGGTGTGGCAAATGCCCAGATAAATGCTGCAGATACTCTGCCTCCCCCTTGCCCCCTCGGCGGGGCACACGCATAAATTAAGCGGCAGATTTACGCGCGAAGCAAGCGTTTTTTGACAATTTCAATGAGGCGCCAAAGTGCGACGCGTCGACATAGTTTCAGCGCCTCCCAGCCCCAGAGTGGGGCCCCCCCTCTGCCTCCGCCAGTGATGGCACTCCCGGGAGTTTTCTATTAGGCTGCGTATCTGTCAGATACTTTCGCCCGTAATCAAAGACATTACATCAAAGTTGCCGTTGCTGCCTCCTTCTCCTCGAAGCTGTAATGAGTTTAGTTGCGCCCACTTCTTGTAGCATGAGTGGGCGTGGCACACAGTGCAGGACATGCTCAGTCAGAGGGCGACATACGCCGCCAGTCATAAATATATGTACAGCTTATGTAATACAGCATGCAGGTTGCCCCACCAGGTGGCAGATGCGAATGTGAATGCCAATGGGGTGGAGATGAAAGAGGGAATGTGGGGGAGGGGGGGTACACGAGCTGGGGGTATTTACAGCTTGCTTGGCAAATATTTACAGATTAACGCTAGCAGTGAATTAATGCCACGCGCTTCTTTACAAAGGGAAATTTACACAGCAATTTACATATTAATAAATTTCCTCCTTCTTCATTACGTATTTCCTTCTGTTTCTGTTTTTCTGCTCGTCCTTTTTCGTTTTTCATTTCGTTTTCTAATTAAAATTGAGTGCGAACGAGTTTTCGCATCGGTCGACAACACTGTTTGTCTGTCTGTCACACTCACCCGCTTGCCCCGCTTGCCACGCGGTCCCTTCTCGCCAGGCGGTCCAGCTGGTCCGATGGCTCCCGTCTCGCCACGTTCGCCCCGCTCTCCAGGGGGACCTGTGAATGAAAGAATGTGCGCCTGTTATACGACAGATTTCAATGTAGAAAAGACAATATACATCACGCGCAGACATAGGCGCACAGGGGTGGAGTAAAAGGGGGATGGGCCGGGGGTAGTTTTAAAAATAAAATGTGCAATATAAACGAAAGGTCATTCGTGGTTCGATTGAGAGATTGAAGGTGGGTTAGGACATACTTTCATTCTAGTCCAGATGAGCTTGGGCCTCTAAACAGTTACAGATGTAGATACTGATATATATATATATATATAGATATATATACATAGATAGACATCACAATAGGTTTATTAAGAAGAGGGCATACGAAGTTCGTTTTGATCCCTTTTCAATCTAGTCCAGACTAACCTCAGTGCTTAGCTACAGTTGCAGCAGGTAGTTCTGATATAGATACAGATTCAGATGCAGTTATAGATATACCTATAGTAGTTAAACGAGTGTTAATACGAAGTACTCTCACAAAGACTACGCTTTTGCGCCTCATCTGTTTAAAAGTCATATACAGTGCACAGAGTCGGGTCAACCAGAAGAGGAAGAGAGGTGAACATTAAGCAATTATAATGAGCAATAAAGGACAAGTCACACGAGGGTTGGTTTGACTTTTTAAATTAAGTTGGTTGCCCCTTATTACTGTAGAACAAACTACACTCCTGCCTCAAGATAGTGTCAACTTAAGATACAGCGTATATCTGTGATATAATTGCAGATACAGTAAGGAAAGTACACGAGGGTTAATTAAGGCATTAGAAGTGAGGTATGACCCCTTTTCTCTCTTATCAAGATTACGCTTGTGCCCCTCAACAATTGTAGATACAGAAATAGAATTTATTACTGTTAGAGACAGATACAGATGCACTAAGAGAGAAAGCACAAGAGGGTTAATTTGTAGTAGACAGAAGGAGTTAATCGTGATCCCCTTTCTGGACTACGCTACTGCCCCACAACCTATGCACAGAGGTGGGGAAACAGAGGGTGGTAAAGGGGTTCATTTAAAAATTATAATAAGCAATAAAAGAGAGGGCGCACGTGGGTTAATTAAGGCATTAAAAGTGCGCTGCGAACCCCTTTGACTCCAGTGCAGACTACGCACCTGACTCTGCTAAAGATACAGCGTGTATCCATGATACAGATACAGATACATTTACAGACAGCGACGCACGCGACAACAAGTGCGGTGCAAATATGGGGCAGGGCTGAGGCGGGGATGGGGCGTGTCGGCTTTGTAATTATACCCTTTATTATCGCAGCTTCGGCTCAATGGACTCCTACCCCTCTCCCTCTCCCCCTCTCTCTTTCTCCCCCTCTCCCTCTCTCTCTCTCATTCATCTGTCAGTCAACAAGCTCAGCAATTTGTTCAGCTGCTGATGATGCTGATTGTTGTTGCTGTTATTGTTATTGCTGTTGATGTTGATGGCTTTTGGGCTTAGTTTAAAATGCAAATTGTTTATTTTGCGTAAAGCAAAAAACAACTTAAACTGCCCACAGCGCACAGTGGTCAAAATGTTAATGAGCTCATGTGGTCACAGCTGAAAGGACACTGTGTAATTGCAGTCTCAGCCTATTGACTTTGCACTGCATTATAAAGCACTTTTGTCCCACTGTGCCAACGATGTGACGACCTGTTAGCCAAAATAATGAGAAATCGTCTCTGCTGTTGTTGTGGCCATTAAATGCGACCATTTATACAAGCCACACACACACAGACACCCCCACACACACATATACACAGTTGTGTGGATAAATAGACTCGCAAGAGGAGGGGGGGGAGGTGGTTGGGGCAGGCGCCATTCATATCATAGATAAATCCAATTGTGCGGCCTGTCAAAATGAGCCTTGACTGCGTGTGTGTGAGTGTTACTGTGTGTGTGTGTGTTAGTGTGTGTGTGTGAAAAAGATATAGAAAATTTATTAAGTTCGTAAAATTACGACTGAAAGAGAAGCGGGAGTAGGAGAAGGGGCAGGAGGCGGCCTGCATAGTTGAGAGTTGCCCGAAACCGCTTTGGCTGTGTGCCTCGTCCTGCTGCTGCTTGTCCTCAACCTCAGCTTCCTTCTCCTTCATCCTGCTGCTCATTCTCATCCTTGTTTTGCTGGCCGTCCTGCTCCAGCTCCGCTCTGTGCATAAATTTGCCTGCCAGTCAGGCTGCCAGTTTGTGGCTCCCGTTTATTTATAAAGTATTTTGCTGTCCCTCTTTGTTTTGCACTCAAACGGGCCAAGCAATCGGAAGGGGCAGGGCGACAGGGGCGACAGGGGCGACAGGGGGGATAAGGATGGACTCGCCTTTGGTAAGTATTTATGGTGGCATAATTTACCGTTAAGCATTTTAGGCGACAATTTCAGCCACAATAAAAACTATTCCAGCAGGCAGGCTTGAGGGCTCCCAAGTGGATTTATTGAGCCAGGATATTGGATTCCCTTCCCATCCCACTCCCCTGCCTCTTTTCCTATCTTGTTGCTTGCCAATGCAGATGAAGTGCAGATGATGATAAGTTTTAATTTCATGACTGGCAACAGCAGCTGGACAGCCCGGATGAAATGCAATCAAAAATACTTATAAACCCGAAAACGAAAACGAAATTCGAATAAATCAGCAAATAAATTGACATTTTTGCCATTACAGCTGAGTCTGTGCCTGAGCTCGTCTTGTGCTGCTTCTTCTGCCAGCATTTCCTGCCATGCAAACAACACAAATGACACATTAAATTGCCGAGACATGCCGTCTCTGTTCACAGTCCCAGTCCCGTCCAGCTCTGCCCACACATAAAGCACAAGTCAGCTTAACTAATTACGACGACGATAAGATAAGCAGCCCAGACGTGGCGACTCGACTCCCAGAGAGAGACAGAAAGAGAGACAGAGAGAGAGAGAGAGAGAGGGAGCTGTGGAAGGGAGCTGGGTAGATGAAAGAATTCCAAATACAAATGACATTCAATTTATTCAAATCAAGCCCAAATGACCGACTGTCCAGATCCATGTCCCATGTCCCCTGAGCTTGAATCTGGCGCTGATTTCGGAAAATAAATTGCAATTTCATGTCCATCAACGCACGGAGCTGACTCAAAGAACTTCTCCGGGCCTAGCAGAGGCAGTAGAAGACAGGGAGAGAGAGAGAGAGGGAGACGGAGAGACAGAGCAAGAGCACTGCCTTTCGACAACTGCGGCTATCGCAGCTTCACATCTTGTTCGAAACTAGTTGGGGAATCTATGTAAAAACAATGGGCACACCATTAACGCAACTGCAACTTACAACGTACAACGTGCAACGCACAACTTTCAACTGCGACAACAACATGAACAACATCGAGAACAACTTCTCTTTGATGCTTTGATAAGCCAAGTGGGAGGCAACTCGATGCGGGTCGCAGCAAGCGCCTAATTGATAGCACTGCTGCCTAGTCAAATGCATTAGGGGTACCCGTGTAAGCGAGCAGTAGGTTTTTTTATTTGAATATGATGAAGAGGCAGACCTTAATGATATGATTTTGTCTTCTTTGCTTATGCGTATTAAAGGTGAATGGAGAATGTTGTTCAAGTAAAATTATTAGACTCCTTTGTTATTATTTTATTATATTATGCGCACTACCTATTGAATATTTACCATTTTGGAAATGTATACTTATAAATATTTTCTAAAAAATTTCTTAAAATTTAACTGTTATCGGACATTAAAGATGAAACTTATTTAGGAAATAATTTTAGTGTTGCAGGTTCGGTTCTTTATACTCTGCGAGTATTGAACGGGTATCGAAAAATTAATACAACTATGGCTTTTTTTCTTGTTCAATATAATAGTTATGGAAACCAATGTCGACGTAGGCAAGTTACAAATGTTCTAAAATGATATACTCTACTATACTATATACTATATAATATACTATATACATTTAAATTTGAAAAATTGCATTCAATCAATTGGATAAATCAATTTTCATAAGCCACAGGATACAGTCTTAGATTAAACATTTGCCATGAAGAGAAAGGTTTTTATTGCTTATATGATTATATATTACAACCTACAAGTTACTTGTAGGGGTTTTCCTAGCCTGCCTCTCAATAACGATTATGTGTGTCATCAACTATATTGAACTCTCTAAATTCATATAAGTATAATGATCTAGTGGCAATTTTCATACACATGCGAGGTACTTGGTTTTAAAAAATACGTTTACAGGGTGTTCAATGCCACGGATGACTTGCTTTTGTTGTGTGGTTTTACAGAAGTCGTCTCTGATATTGAGCAGCAGGAAGTGCACTTTCAGGGATTATCAACATTGAAATTATCAAAGAACCATTTGTCAGGAGATATATAAGTGTTTTTTATTTCGTTATTTATACACATACAGAGCAGGTATGCGGTGCAGTATTATGTCTAGTTACAGCGGGTACATTAGTAGTTTTAAGCATGATAAAATTATATCAGTTGGTCTCGTCGGCGACCTAAGTGTGTTCGTGATTCCCTTATTTCCTTATTTAACATACTTTATACAAATGACATTTAAGTCAAAGTCTATAATAAATTGTACATATCGGAACATACAATAAGTTAGAGCTCTTGACTACGAGACTACCTGGTATAATTTCATAATTTCCTAAACTATTATTTTGTATATGCCAAGAGTACTAAATGTGTTTCTAAGGCAAAAGTGTAGCAAATAAATACTTTCTGATTTGACGTTGAATGCCCAGATGAATATGGTTTTAATGATTGAAACTAGAATTTACCATTACTAGCTAGGCCTCTAAGCAGATAACAATAAAAAAAAACTAACTCATGGTTTTAAAATGAGACCACACTTCATCGAAGAGTGAATCAAGTGACACGTTAATAACCCAAAATGGGATTACAAGCCGAGTCTGTGTAAAATGTTAATTACTGCCCGCGGGGACCTTGATGGTATAACCAGTGTTGTCAGTGGGACTCCCCGCAGCGTGCTTTATGACTCAGCTGTGTAACCCTAATTACCATTTAGGTGCTTTGCTATGTTTTCTTTACTACACGCACTGAAAACCCCTAATAAAACAATTGAGCAACCGTAGCGACAAAGGTTCAGCTTCGGGGCATAGGTAACTACTTATATAAACCTCTATTACAAGTGAGCACTGTGAAGAGAGAGGGGGAATGGGAAATTGGGGTACATCAGAGAAAGGGAAGGGGGGGAAGACGGATCGAGTAGCGATGCTAATGAGCCGCTAAAAGCAACATAAATGACATAAAGTTGCATCTTTACGAGCGCGGTAAGTGTTTCAAGAGGTCTACGGGTCTACAAATTTTTATGACAAACGTCGGACACGGACTCCAATTGGAATTGGGATGCTTGTTCGGATCGGATTGGATGCCGTGCCCGGTGCATGAACTATGCGAGTGGAGGCGCGCTTTGGGCTATTTTCGTTTATTAAAATCGCATAAAGTGCAGAAATATGTTAGGCCAGATCGTAAAACCCGCCGGCAAATGGAAATTGTTATTGTAGGCGTGTGCCTAGGCAGCGAGGGGGGCGAGAGGGACACCGAGTGGGAGGCTGTGCGGGGCATTTAATTGACGGCGACGTCAGAAATTGTGTGGCATGTGGCAGCACACAAAACACAAAGGTCGTAAATGTTATCGCAAAATGCGCCGCACTGGAAATATTTCCAAATGTGGAAGAAAAACTAAAAAAGAAAACGAAAACGAAAAACGAAAAACTAAATAAATTTACCAAAAATATTTCAAATTTGTGAGGCCATAAAACCATCGATGGCAACGGAAATGCATGAAGCGAACGCATTTTTTTATTGGTATTTTAGTATTTTAGTATTTGGTATGTGTCGGTATTTCTGGTATTCGATTTACATTTTAACGAGCTGCTTTTCACACCCGACGACGACCACAACAAAATCAAAGCCCCGAATGTGCCCTAATGGGACGGCGTTAGTCAATGACTCAATTAGATGAGACTCCGGGCCCCGCCCTGCCCTCCTCTGCTTACCCCTCGCAGGGGACAGCGCGAGCGAGCGGGCAATAAATAAAACGACCCGCAGCAGCTCTTGAAAAACCCATCGACGCGATCGATTCCCAAACTCATCAATGCGGTTGCACTGAGAGAATACACTGGCAATTAAGGAGAGTTAGTCGGGGTCTCCCTCTAGAGCAGGGTCAGGGCTTCTCTGCATTTGTATATGCAACTGAAGCTGTTACTGCATATGTATTTCCATCTGCATCTGTATCTGTTTAATGCATCCAAGTGCAGGGCGCGAGTTAAGTGCCTGTCGAGGCTGAAGGCAAACAAACTCAGACTGGGGTAGGGGCAGGGACAGGGACAGGGGCAGGGGCAGTTGCAGCAGAGCGTGCAGAGGCACTTACCAGGTGGTCCAGGAGGTCCCGGCGGACCCTCGATGATGCCCGTAGGGAACTCGTCACCCTTGATGGTTGTGGTGAGGCCGCGATCGCCGCGGTCGCCCTTGTCACCCTGTGGAGGACAAAAGCAGAAGAAGAAGAAGAGCCGCATGAGTCACAGGGAAAATTAAGTGGAAATCAGACACAGGCAAAAAGGTGACACAATGAAAAGCAGAGAGATATGGAGAGAGAGAGAGAGGGTAGGGGGCGCTTAATACATAAATAAACGATAAATAACGTGGAAAACCGAAAAACAGACAATGGGAAAATCTGGAAAACAAAAGCAGACAGCACACAGACACAGGCTGACACACCCGCAGACACACACACACATACACACACACACTCAGAGCGTCGCACGTATGGGCAGACGACTCACTTAAACTGTCACAATGTTTATCCAACAGATACAAATAGTGCATTAATCCTTGTGACATCTTTGTTTTACTTATGAATCGCTTTCCATTCCTACCCAATTGTGTCTCTCTCATTCTCCTGTCTTTCGCCATGTCTGTCCGTCTGTCTGTCTGCCTGTCTGGGCATTACTCACCTTTGTGCCAGGTGCCCCGGCCACGCCAGGCGGTCCAATCGGCCCTGGCTGACCGGCCTCGCCCTGCAGTCCCTGCGGTCCAGTTTCGCCGGGTGGTCCACGCTCACCGGCCACGCCCGGATTGCCCGGCTCTCCTGGTGGACCCGGCGGGCCTGGCTCGCCAGGTTCACCCTGTATGATTGAAAAAATATGTTTATTAGCCACAAAGATCTCTTGCACAGGTTTCTAGCTAAATGCTGACGGGAGGAGTAGGATGAGGAAAAGGGGCACGTGCAGCAAACAAAGACGAGACGAGACATAAACAAGGCAAGGCATGCATAGGCACAATACACATACAGAGAGTACTACATAGACACCATTGTCCGTAACCCGAGAACTTACCTTGAGCTGTATGACCGTCGAAGCGGACACGTTTACACCCGCCTCTTGCAAGTCCTTACAACACAAGAGAATAAGGCAAAAATAAAACAATATTTAAACTGGTTAATTAACTTAACAAAAGAAAAAATATGTTAAGTCTAAATTACAAATTAGCTGCTGCAAAGCATTTAAGAATTAATTAACAAACTGAAATGTTATAGAAAGGTAATTATTGTAATTAACAATGGAAATTAAAAGATAAACACAAGAGAGAAACGTTTCGATAGACCAGCAACCTCAAGAATGATGAGTAGAATTACTTTTATTTGAAACAATCTAGTCAAATAGTAATAATAAGTCAATAGTAAGTCAAATACTAAATGTATTAAGTGAATTTAAGCAATCAATTACCACGGGATCAAATCATAAGCAAATCTTAAGTAATATGTCTAAATTGAATAGGTTGTTTATTGATCAGCGACACCAAAGAAGCCAGAAATCTAATATCGAGTGGGCTCAACTGTGATATACCAGCTACACAACTGATTGAAAAGGTTTAATATATATTTAACTAATATGTCTACAATATTTTATGTTGCATACTTTGCAGGGAAAGTCATGGAAATCAGTGCTACCTTAAAGTTATCTATTGTATATCTTCTAAGTGACTTATCTGTTTACCACCAAATTTCCATACATACTTAATGTGTTTACCAAAAATGAACTCTTTAGCATTGAAACTACGCTTGTACGCCTCTTTTTATCAATTTACAAGGGCGGCAGGAGGCGTGGCTAAATTCTAAAACAAACCTTAACCGCGTGCCATAACAACACTTATTGTTACCAGACGTTGTTCTACAATAGTTCTTATAGTCTCTGAGATCTAGAACAGAGAGATGGAATAACAAGCAGAGGTACAGAGAGACAGACAGACAGACAGACGGACAGAGAGACAGAAGTCCATCATAGCTACAGCTACTCAACTTTTAAGGCTGATTAAGAATATATATGTATATAGTTTGTAGTGGCGTAACAGCCTTCTTCTGCGTGTGATGTACACTTTTCATTGGTCGGTTGAAATATTGTTCTAACCCATGTGTAACAGATATTCCCATATTACAAATAAGTAAATAAAGAAAGGTTTGTCAACCATCTACCGACACTAATATAGCAAATCAAACTATATAAAAAATAAGAAATCAATTACCAAAGGAAGGAAAGAAAGCTAAAGCGAAGTAAAGTTTTACGGCTAAATTGAAAAGGAAATTTTAAAATAATGCTCAGCTCGATTGGAAATGCCGAGTGGGCTCAGCTGCAGATATGAGAGATGAGATTTGTTTAGTCTGCTCTGGGAGAGGCAGAGAAAGAGGAAGAGGGAGAGAGAGGGAGAAAAGAGACAGCCGACTACTGCATCAGCTTGCGTGAAACCAATGATGAAATTCCTCAGCAGCCAAGGGACATGGCCAGTTTTGCAAGGATCAGGTTGGAGAAGGAGTTTGCAAAAGGAGGAGAAGTCAGTCTGGCATAGTCTGGCGGAGCAGTCCGGCGTGCTGTGAGGCAAAGTGACTAAGCAGAAACTATGCAGAAGTGGCAAGAAATTTATTGTGCAGTTTAAACCAAAGAGCTGAGCCGGACTCGAAAGCGTTGCGAGCAACAATGAGCAGCATAATAAACAACTACAAAATACAAAGTACAGCTACAGCTACAACAACAACTACAACAAGTACAACAACTACAAGTGGCACCAGTCGAGGGGCAAGTGCAGGCAGGCACAGACGGAGACAGAGACAGAGACAGCAAACATTTGCAGTGCCATCTGTCGTTGTGTCTCTCTCACTGTCTGCCCCACTGCACTGTCGCCCTGAGAAATGGTACTATGAAGGGGTGTAAAGGGAGGGGGGGAGGTAGACGTTCTGTCATGTTGCAACATATTTATGGCTGGAATGGAATACCTTAACAGCTACAATTTCCGCATAGCCCAGCGTGCCGCCATGCAGCGTGGTCACCGATCTCTTGAGGCCCTGCGAGTAAATGCGGAGAAAGCAGAGAGCGCGTTGTTGTTGTTGGTTTGATTTGAAAAAATGTTTTACAATTTTGATTGGCATTTGCAGTCGCAAAGATAGAAAGAGAGAGAGAGATAAAGAGAGAGCGAGAGAGCTCTCATACTCACCTTGACCGTCTGGAAGACATCCACGCCCGGATGCCCAGTGTCGCCCTTCTGGCCCTTGTCGCCAGGCTTGCCCGCAGCGCCCTTCTCGCCGCTAATGCCGTTGAGTCCCTGCAGAATTTTTAGACACTTGAGCAAGGCAGGATCCTGGCAATGCGCACCTACTGCCGTCTACTTACCGGTTCTCCCTTGTCGCCAGCATCGCCCTTCTTGCCACGCTTCCCTCGCTTGCCAGGCGGTCCAGGTGGACCAGGTGGACCTGCAATGGGAGAGAGAGAGACAGAGAGAGATGAGTAAAGTTTGGTGTGCAAGAGGCCAAGTCGGTTTGGCGTCTTAAGGTCAACAGCTGCCGCCTCATTAGTTGCGCATTGAACTTTCCCGCTGACCGCAGGCAGGCAGCCCTGCCACGCCCCCCCCTCCCTCCATTCAGCTGTCTCAGCTACCCCGGTGGCAAGTTTACAAGTTGGCTTTTTTGCGCAGTTTTCCCGCAACTTGTGCAAATTCATTTAGCTGAAAAATGACTTTCGCTGCATTTTGTGCGCGACAGGAGCCGAAGGAGCCAAAGGACAACGGCGCACAAAATATTTATAACCACTTTGGCTGCTATTATTTCAGCGCTGTGGAAAACTTTATACCCCCCCCCCTTTCCACTTTCCACTTTCCTACCACTGCAAGATGCAACAGACAAGAGCTGGCACTGCTGCTTCTCTGGCTCCTTCTCTGGCTGCTTCTTCCAATGCTTTTCAATTATTTCGCATGCAATTTTACGGCGCATAAAATTGCAGGCATCGTGCTTTATAGTTAGTCCTGGCAATTATTCTTATTGGATGAATGTACTGCCGTCCCTGCCCCCCACTGCTCCTGCTCCAGTTGTTGCCTAGGGACAGGAAATTAACACCTACAGCAGCAGCTCAAGCTGGGTTAGAGGCGAGAGGCTGAGCAGCAGGAGCGAGGCTGAGCAGGAGGAGCGAGGCTGAGCAGGGGGAGCGAGGCCCAGACATCGTCTTGGCTCTTCTCTTTTTGTGCCCTGGCAAGCTCAAATGAAGTAGGTGTGAAAATATTTAATTAAAATAACAGCCAGCTACAAAACACAACACGATAACAACAGTGGCAGAGGCGTAGCCACCGAGCACTGCAAGGGGGAGCGGGGGAAGGGTTAAGAACTTTGCTAGTTCAACTGCTTTTTATTACATTCATTTCGTTAGTGCTTTATGATTGTTTATTACATTGTTTCAAATCTCTACCCCACACCCCTCTTCAACTCTCCGCCTCTGCTACCTCACTCTTGCCATCCCATTGCGTGCAGTGTAGCAACAACAATGGCCACAGGAAACACGCGCCGTTTTTGCTTTTGTGTTTAGTTTTTTCTCTCACTCGTTTCCTTTTTCATTTCTTTCTCTTCTCTTTTTTTCGGTGCTTTCCTCTTTCGGCTGCTGTTTAATAATTGTTGTAATTAAGCAATTCCGTTTCTAGCTGCTCTCGAAAAAAGGTGCAAGAACTGGCAAGCAGAAGGAGGGGTTGTCGAGAGGGGAAGGGGGAGTGGGAGGGGGAATGGGGTGGGAGTAAGGCCGCGGGCAAAGGAAGTGCCGGCAAACAATTTAAATTCATTTCGCGGCAAAATGGCGCCGCAAACTACCAAAGTGAATAAGGCACGGCACGCGAACGGTGTGTGTGTGTGTGTGTGTGGGAGTGTGTGTGGTACATTGTGTAGGTGCGAGTTGAGGCTGAGCAGCCAGCCAGCATGACTCCAGCCTGCTACAGCTGGAGACGCCCCTCTAATGCAGGCAGCTCATTTAATTAAAAAAAGATTTTCTTGCCACGGCGCTTGGCAGGAGAAGGAGAAGCAGAGGGAGGGAGGGGGAGGGGTATGAGGCAGCGGCAGGTGCGCCAAGAGAAGAAAGAAAGAAAGGTGTCAGCGCAGATTTTGGGATCGGAAGCCATAAGTAAACTCGAGAGCAATTGAAACCCCGCGAGGAAGGGCGAGAATTGATCGTTTTAGGAGCTGCTAAAAAACAGTGCAGCTGAGCAAAGGGGGAAGGAGACAAGACTATAGAGAGAGAGGGAGAAAGAGAGCAAGGCAAGTAGCAGACAGCATGCCTTGGAGACTCAACTGCAATCAAGAATTCTGCCTGGTTTTGCACACACTTGCTCCACTGTGCAGGCAAGTTATGCGTACAATGCGCTGCGCCTTGGCAAGTAATAAAAGCCAACCAATTAAGCGTGGCTAAGACGCAGACACAGCTTGAAACAATGGACGGTTGCCAGGCCAACAAGCGGAACAGAGGCAGCAGTAGCAGAGGCAGCAACGGCAGAGGCAGCAGTAGCAGAGGCAGCAGCAGTAGAGGCAGCAACAGAGGCAGCAGCAGCAGAGGAGCAACAGCAACGGCAGCAGGATCCGCCTGGTAACTTGGCCAACTGGGGCGTCAAGTGTCGTAAGCCAAAGCCAAACGGAAGTGTCGACGCACCAAAAGAGTCGAGTTAACAACGCCAAAGGAAGCTGACGCAGAGCAGCAGCAAATGACGCAAGTGTGGCAAGTGGGGCAGCAGCGGAAGAGGCAGACGAA
Source organism: Zaprionus ornatus (assembly GCA_018904035.1). NCBI lineage: Eukaryota > Metazoa > Arthropoda > Insecta > Diptera > Drosophilidae > Zaprionus > Zaprionus ornatus. The sequence goes on along the minus strand of JAEIFZ010000115.1, from coordinate 4,189,553 downwards.
CTTGAGAGCAGCAGCCGAAGTGGAGAAAAAAAAGAAGTGAAAATTGCGCTTAATCTAATAACAACATAATAATCGTAATCATAATCATAATATCGTTTGCTTCCACATGCCTCCCTCCAACTCCTGCTCCCTCTTCCTTCTCTCTTCCTCTTCCCCTCCTTGTGCTGTTGCCATTAACGGCGCCTTTTGCGTATTATTTTCGCGTTGATGGCAACGCTCGATGCTTGTCGCTTTTGGCTTACAGTTTGTTGCCTCCTAATGCTGTTTGTTTCTTCTCTGCCTCCTCTGCTGCGCCTTCTTCTTTTTCTTCTTGCTGCCTAATGCGCTAAGAAATCCCATTGTGCGGTACACACAGAGAGAGAGAGAGAGAGGGAGACAGACTGATTGGTTGCTAGCAGACTGCGTAAGCAAAGTACGCGCTCTGCTGATAAAGTTGTTAAGCCAAAACTTGTTTCTATTTACTACACTGAGAGAAAGAAAGTAGTCAGTAAAGTAAAGGAGAGGAAGATAGTGAGAAAAGAGCAGCAGAGTTGCATACTAAAGTATCTTTTATGGTACCTATGAATGATAAGTATTTTAGGTTTAGTTTATGTTGAGAATCAAGTTAGAGTATCTTTTGGATAGCTAAGAACACCATTTAGATGCTGCTGTAACTGATAGATATGTAAGAAGATATATAATAATATAAATAATACAAAGTATCTTCTACAGCTTAAGATACAATATTATAAAGTACGAATTCTTCACTAAGTACAAAAAAAAAAAAAAAAAAAAACCAAATCTTCTACAGCTCTTAAGAATGATAGATATATCATCCCTGGTATGCATTGTGTATAAAGTAAAAGTATCTGCTAGAATACTCAGCATAACATGTAGATACCAACAGTATCTGCAAGATACAAGATACAGTAACTACAAGCATGATAATCTAAACTTCCCTTGATCTCAAACAGAACTGTTTCTCAAAGTTAGTGTATATCTTTGTGTTAGTTTGGTGTATCTAGAAGATACAAAAGTAGTTACAGCAACAGAGATGAAAGTCAATTTTCCCAGAACATAATGTAAACTTCTCTGGATAAACTTTTTGTTTGGTGTACTTCCTGTGCTGATCAAGATGAGTTTAATGATATTAACAATGAGTGAAAGAGCGACAGAGAGAGAGAGAGAGAGAGGGAAAGAGATAGATAATGATGATAAGTGTGTAAAACTGTTGATGGCGTTGGCAATTGAAGGCACTCAATGAGCGCGTGATGCAAGTCTCGCACACACACGTTACGCCCATAAATCCATATCGATGTCGGCCTCCACTTCATTGCCAGCTGCACCCCCCTCTTCCCTCCTGTGCCACTCTCATCTCGTGCTCCTTAGTTGTCGTCTAAAGTAGCAGACGACAGACGACAGACGACAGTGTCAACATTAGTTCTGCTGCCACTGCAGTAGCTCATCCCCCTCTGAAGCTGAGCGGCACAGGCAGTAGAAGGAGCAGGAGCAGGAGGTGGACTACAGCCTTGTCTCCGTCTCCGTCTCCATCTCCATCTCCGGCTTGGGCTTTGGCTCAACTGGCAGAGCGGAAAAAAGGAATTATGTCAAGTTGTGCGCGTAATAAATACTCGGAATCGTTTACGTGCGTACAACACCGCAGCGACACGTACAACAAACAAGAGCCAAACAAGTCGGCAAACAGAGAGAGAGAGAGAGAGAGAGATAGGGGCAGAGATAGAGGCAGAGCTGAGTGAAGGCAATTGACTCTTGAGGCTGACAGCGCGTCGGGTCTGAGTGCTTCTCCCTCTCGCCATTATCGAACTTTGCCGCCACGTCGGGGATCTCACGGATTCATTGGGGATTTGTGCAGTTTGGAAACTTGCTCGACTAAGTGTGGAACACTAGACTACATGCCTGGGGTAATCAGAGAGCGCACTGCATTAGCTCATCAAGTGCCGAAGCGAGTAAACCCAAGCCCGAGAGGGGAGAGCACCAAGCAAAGGGTAGTCAACTGCTATAAGGTGTTATATATCATATACAAAGCTAACATATCATATAAAGTATATAGTATATATTGATATAGTACCCACTAACTGTACAGCCTCATTGGCAATTGGATTTCGCTGCCTTTTCCAGTCGATTCGGATGCAGTGAAGCGGCAAAGCGCAGACCCAGTTTGGTTTCGCTTTCTAGATTGGCCACCATTTTGTTTGCACTTTTGCCAGCCTGATTGCCACAGTTCGATTAGTGACTGAGTGTGTGTATGTGTGTGGGAGTGTGTATGTGTGTGTGTGTGCGTGTAAATAACGCTGATCTTTGACTTATGAGCAAAGTTTTAAGTCAGTGAAGCAAAAGTTTGTTGAAGCAAGCGGCTTTCTAATGAATTCGAAACAGACACTGTGCACAGTGGGGTGCAGAGCAGAGAGAGAGATAGAGTAGTGACTGCTACAGTGCCTGCCAGCCAGCTAGAACCACTTTAATTAAAACCAAATAGCAGATAAGCAAAGAGAGCAAAGTGCAGAAGAAGTACAGAAATAATCAGCATTCTCTCAGTTGATATTAGCCCTTTGGGGCACTCTGTGCCTAGTGCACACTGTAGTTGACTCTGCTAAGCCTGGCAAGCAGTATCTGCTGCAGCAGTTGCAGCTGCTGGAGGCGCCTCCTGGCAACGGTTGCCTGTCAAGGACGTCTGCGTGCGAAATGAACTCACAGCGCAAACATTGATGGAAAACTTTTTGCTCAACTTTTGCCGTGTCGTCATTTGCTGCCGTTGCATCCTTTGTGTGCTGTACCTACACATTCCCCCCCACCCCCCTCCTGTGTCGCTGACAAAAACAAAATTGCGAGCATATTCATATTGTCAAGCGCATTGTTCAGTCACTGCGTGAGTACACGGCACGAAAAGGCACAAGGACTCGCCACATGGGACTCATAACAGACTTGAAGAGAAGGAGGGAGAGGGGAGATAGACATATGATAACAGAGCAAAACATCCCACAGAGTATAATCCGATTAGCAATATGAAATGCTACGAGTATATCGATGGCATCGATGGCAGCAAACCAATCTCCTTTTGCTCTTGCATTTTTTATCAGTGTAAAACGGCACAAACTTTCTTGTTATGTCAGAGAAACTACTTCCTCTGCACCTCACTCCCCACTCCCCTCTCTCTGCTTGCTGTCAGCTGTTGCTATTTTGTCTGCTGAGCATCTGCAATAAATGCATTTGCGATGTCAAGGATGCATGCGATATGCGATATTCAACAACTGCAACGAAGAGGAGCAGGAGAAGGAGAAGGAGAAGGAAACATCTCCCGTAAGCAGCTACAGCTTGTTCTTGTTCTTCTTCCTGTTCCTGTTCCGAGCAGAAGAAACAGCTCTTGCTGCTCACATCTTTGTCCTTGTCCTTGCCCTTTTCGCTGTTGCCTTTGTTGTTGTTCCTTGTGCCGTTGTTTGCCTGATATGCGATACTTTTCGTATAATTCTTGTCGTTGCCTCGACTAAAGTCTGTCTCCTGTTTCGCTGCCCGCCCTGCTACCTTCTCCCTCTCCCCCTCTCTCTTTCTCCCTCTCCCTCTTGAAGTTGTTGCCACTGTTTCACTGTCAACAGGATTCCCAGTCACACACTCGCACACAGACACCCACACTCTGTGTGCGTATACTTAATATGTGTGCAAGTGTTCACCCGTGTCTCTGCTGCTACAGTGAAGCCTGCGACAGCTGGCCAAACAGGTTAAGATATGCTCGAGGATGATTTAGTGTGGCTCATTAGGCAAACCTGTTTCCTGTTTCTCTCACAACACACTCAAGCAACTTGCCCTTGGCAAAGGGTAGCACATAACTCAAGTAAGCAGACACCACACGAGCAGAAGCTGACATCAATTAAGAGGTATATAAGGTATAATGAAGTAGAAGAGTGCGCATGTAAAGGGTATGTAGATTGAGAGGGTATGTGGTAATAGATGAAGACACGGCATCAAGATTGATCCTATAAAGGGAATATTGAGTGATAGTGTATAGAGTATGGTCTATAGATTTGTATTATATATAGCATAAAGCTTGATCCGCTGAACGTATATAGATTAACTGTAAATATGTTAATCGAATGAGAATATCTACAGCACAAATATCGACGCCTTAAAGGAACATTAAATGACAGTATACGCGGTGTGTTCAAAAAGTAAGGTGACTTTTCAAATTTCGCGGGCAATATACTTTCGATTATCGATTATATTATTTTTTTGTTTTGATATGTTGGTACACTCTTCCCGAGCATCTGTTCCAAGATTCAAGTGAATGGCATTTTTTGTTTGGTTGTGAGAGGCGTAAAGGTTATAAGTGTTTTGCGTGCTCGGCGATTTTTTGCTAAATTTTGACCAAAAGAACCGTCGCATGAGCATCGCTCAAGAGCTGTTGACGTCAACGATGACCCAGATTTACTCAAAAGGGTCATAACTGGTAACGAATCATGAGTATATGGTTATGATATCGAAACCATAGCCCAATCGTCCCAATGAAAGAGCCCAGTTGAGCCAAGACCGAAAAAAGCACGCCAAGTTCGTTTAAATGTCAACGTTTTGCTCACTGTTTTCTTCGATTACCATGGCGTAGAGCATCAGAAATTCTTACCATATGCTCGTATGTATTCACACTCTATATAGCATAAAGATCAACCCTATAAAGGCAATATAGAATGCCGATTGACTGTGCCTATGCTAATAGATTCCCACTATCTATATCACCAAGATTTACCCTATTTGTGCGCCCAATCCCCATCAACATCTTCCTCAAATTGGTGTCAAATTCGACCGCATTAATGTAAAGTTCCCATTCGATTTATCTCGAATCTATTGCACAATCGGGCTGAAGATGCTTCTATACATCTGGCTGTGGCTCTGGTGTTCTACTCTGACTCCACTTATTCGGTCTTTCACTTATCACTCGCATTATATTTGCCTAATTAGTGCACTTGAATGGGCACAAAGCTGACCTAATTGAGTTATGGTCACCAGGGCGACCCCTTCAATGAGCGATGTAATTATTTACGGACTATCCCTATCTCTATCTCTATCTCTGTCCATCTATGCATCAATTACACAATTGTTTGTCCAGCTATTGTTGCTGTTGTTGTTGTGCTTGTTGTTGTTGGTGTCTTTGGGCCAAGTTGGCTTGTCTCTTTGTCTGCGAGGGAGAGACTCGTGTCGTGTGCGTAGACAGAATTATGGCATAGTTTTAATAAGCATGTCTGCAGCATAACAAGCAGAGAAGGAGACAGAGCAGAACATGGTGTGTGGGAGAGAGAGAGAGAGAGAAGCAAATAATTCCTTCTGCTCGGTTTATCTTTAGTATTACGAGGCAAGCGTCGCTTGAGCTGTTGAGCTGTTGCTGCTGTTGCTGCTGCTGCTGCTGCTGCTGCTTCTGCTTCAGCTTCAGCCTGCAGCCAGACAAATGACAACTGCAAATAGTCTCTCTGTGTATGTGTGTGTGTGTATGGGAGTGTGGGCGTGCCTGGCAACAAATGACTGACAAATCTGTTGCATTGGCGCATCCGTTTGTTGCATGCAACACATCGATTTGTCGACTCGTTCAAGCAGCTCTTTGCCTCTTGCCTAATGAAATGACAGCCATAAATTCACCGAACTAATCAGCTGCGGATACGGTTAGGGCTATGGACAGCAGAGCGCAGGCTGCTCCCACTCTCGCTCCCTGTCTCCTTCTCCCTCTCACTCCCCCCCTTGTTGCTGGTGTTGCCACTTTGCTTGCAATTTGTCTGCATTGCGTGTATGCGCTGAGCTTTATTGCTGTCTAATTCAGTTTACCACGTCTGCACAAGTATGTGTGTCTGTTCAGGTACGTGTGTGCAGGTATAGGTGTGTGTGTGCTGGTGTAGGTGTGTGTATGTATAGGTGTGTGACTTCTTTTTCATGTGTTTTTTTGCACTGGTCCCTGACTGGCCGCAACCTGTTGCCTGCGCCTGCAGACGGCAATTAATTAACGCGCATTGTGCCAGCAGCTGCCACGCCCCCTGTTTTACACATGTAAACATGCCATGGCTGCTGACAAATATGTGTGCGGTTTGGCCATAAATATTATAGGTAATTGCCATATGGAATACGTCAGTTAATTGCAAATTGCGACGCATTCAACGAACTCGCTTGAATTCCCATTCACATTCGCATTGATTGACGGCGGTTTGGCCACAGTCAAAACTTCTTTCTCTCTCTTTTTCCTCTTTCTCTCTGTCTCCTCTCTGCCTGCCCTTCTGCACTGTATTCTCTTGCCTGGTTTGACAAACTGACAAATTAGCTTCACATTTATTTGACATTTCATTTGTATTTTGCGCATTTTAATTTGAATTTATTGTGCGCGTTTCACTCGCGTTTCCCCTGCGTTTTTACCAGCGCCACTCTTTGCAAGATTAATTCTCGCATGATTTCCGATTGCGATTGCGAGTGCGACTGCGATCTGAATTACATAATTTATTGGAGTTGACGCTTTGATTTATGCAGCCGCCGTAATTGTGTTTATATTGTTTCCCATTTTTATTATTTAAATGGCATTTTATGACGCGTAATATGAGTTTAATAGTCCATTGGGGGCATGCCACACACACGCTTTAAGCCGCTGCGTGGCGATGATGAAATATGCTACACAATGTTAAAAGTCATTTTAGCCTTTTTTTAGCCACTTTGTTTCAATTCTCTGCAGTGAGGGGAGTGGGAGGAGGGAGGAAAGGGGAAGAGGGATGCTCTGGTATATGTATTGGGGAATTTGTTGCAACAGCAACTTGCAACTGCATTTCATTTGGGAGAGTGTTTGCATATACCAAGGGAGAGAGAGTGAGAGAGGGAATAAGAATGAGAAAGTAGGTACTTTAGCAGGTTGTTATATACTCTGAGTGTTCCAATACTAGTTATATATAATGGTGCAGAGTTGAGTGGTATAATCTCTGTATATATTCCATATTATGTCTCACTTTGGCACTGATAAGTTCAGATATTTCTGAAATCAGAAAAGGTTTTCATGCAAAAATCTGTATTACGACCCATTGTTCCTATGGCGGCTATATGTTATGGTGGTCCGATTTTGATGAAATTTTATATACATATTACATATATAGAGAAACTCCGATGTAGTAAATTTAGTTGCAATATCTTGAAAAATAACAAACATAAGCCGATAGTATGTATGACAGCTATACGATATATCGGTTCAATCTGGCTCATTTCAACTTATTTACAGTGTACATAAATAAGAAGCATGTATGCCAAGTTGCATTAAGATAGCTCCAAAACTAAAGGAACTAGTTCACATTGCAATAGACGGACACTCGAATATACGGACACACGGACACACGGACACACGGACAGACCGACAGCACTATTTCGACTCCTCTGAAGCGGTATAAATATGCAGCCCAATTAAACGCTGCACTGCAAACTTTATGTTATCTACCCCCCCCCCTAACTCACTTCCCCCCGTCACCCCACTACCCCCCTCAGTGTGATTGTTATGGCTTTTCCAGCTGAATAACTTAAGCAAAAAACACTTGAAGTAACTTTCGCCTGGTTGAACTGAACTTGAGCTTAATGTCGGCACCTAATAAAAGAAAGGAGACAAACACGATGAAAAACGATAAACGAGACGAGACAGAACAACAACAAATAAAATAAATCCCAAACGATCAACTGGGAAGTAGCTCGATTTAATAAAGCTGCCGTTGACTGCCGGGGGAAAAGCCCCCGAAAAACGAGAGGGGAAAATTGTGAGGGAAAGTCAGACGGGGAAAAAAACACTTGTAAATCCCCGAGCGTTGCTTATGTTTAAGTAATTGGCAAAAGGCTTAAGCCGGGCAGACCCTTCTTAGCACACTTCGGGGAAAGTTTTGCCTTTTCCCTGAAAACACCCCCCCCCACTTCCTGTGCAACCCCCTCAATTCCCTGTGCTCTGCAGGCAAAGCAGGGCATGCGTTATTGCCACAATTTGAAGATATTATTCAAACCTTACTTAAAGTGAGGCAACTGTGGCGCGCTCTCTCTCTCTCTCTCCCCCTCTCCCTTCTTTTCTCTGCCTTCACTCCCTCTCCTTCCCTCTCTACACTTTACTTTGCATGAAAAGTAAATACAGTGTATCATCGCCGCCCTTCCACTCGTCTCGCCTTAAGCCCCTGCGGATAATCCAATGGAAATTAAAGAAAAACAAAAAAGAGCAATAGAAGCGAAAACAAATACCTGCATAGCCAAACAATGTGCAGAAATAAGAAACAATTTTCATCATCGACACAGAAAATAATATGCTCATAAAGGGGGAGAGGGAGGAGGGAGGTGGGAGAAGGGGAACTCATCACAATAGAAAGTGTTTGGAATGGAAAAAGTAAAGAGAATTTAATACGCTTTTACTGACGGCTGCTGTCGATCGACTCTGGCATTAGCATATTTCCCGCTAAACCAAGTCACTGCCCCCTTCCCCCTCCACTCCCACCCCTCGCCCTAGCAGCATACTGCGCAGCTCTGGCACTTATTTTCAATATGTTTCCACGCAATTGCATCGCAGTCGAGAGAAAAAGAGAAATAAAGCTAAAAGCCGCAGCTAAATAGAGCAGAAGAGTGGGAAGGGGAAGAGAAAGGACAGGGGGAAGGGGAAAGAGTGCCACGGCAAAGAACAAAGCATGCTCCGCACCTAGTGTGGCAGAGTACGTACATATATATATGCCCACTATATGCGCCTCAGTCCCAACCTCAGTCCCAACCTCGGTCCCTCTGCCGCGTCATATTCCAAGCCATTGCAGGGGTAAATCAAGAAATTAATCCCTTCAGCAGCTGCGACAGCGGCAGCAAACAAATAATGGAAATATTTGTGCGCCTTGCAAACACACACACACACACACTCGCACACACACTGGCACACACAGAGAGAGAACAATGAATGGGAATCAAGCTGATGAAGAATGATATAATAATAATAATAATAACAACGGCACAAGCAACGTAGCTACGACTACGCCGGGCATCTGTATGCGGATGAGCCATAAAAAATCACAGTGGCAGCAGCAACAACTACAACAACAGCAACAACAACAACTGCGGCAACAACTGCGGCAGCAAAGGGCAATGATAATAAAAAAGTGACAAGTGATACAAAGTAAATTCATGCGAATATGAAACAAGATGAGGGCGAGCAAGCGCAGCTCCAATGAATGAATACGCATACGCATACAAATACGCATACATGTGCATATACATATGTATATACATATGCATACATATGTATACACATCTGTATATCACACAATATCATGCGGTGTCTGCGTTTCTTGGCTCGTTGCCTGCCTGACTGAGCTGAGCTGAGCTGCGCTGACTATGGCAACTGCAGCAGCCTTTTTTGCCTCCCTACCCCCCCCCTGCCTTGGTTGCCCTGCCTGCCTGCCTGCTCTACTGCCCTCCTCCTTTCCTACTGTCCTTCCCCCTTTGCTGCTGCCCTTCTTACCTCGCTCCCTTTGTTGATTGTTGTTATTGGCATTTTTTGCCTCGTTGTTGCCTGTAAAACCGCGTGTGTGGCATTTTTTCCCTTGCGTGGGTGTGCGAATCTCTCTGTGTGTGTGTGCCTGAGTGTCTGTCTGTGTGTGTGCCTGTGTGTGTGTGCTCTGTAAGTCCCTTTTTATGTCCGCCAAGCAGTGAAGTAGCAGCACGTAATGGCATGTAAGCGAGCAGCAATTGGACAATAGTCTCGGCGAGTGTGAATAGCGCAGCCAGATCTGATTTAATTGCAACCGATGAGTTATGAATGACTTTAAACTGCACTGGCAATGGCTGTAAAGGGTGTGGAGGGGGGGGGTGATAACTGCATAACTGTATCTGTTACCAACAAAACGTATCTCAATTCGCAACAGTATCTGCATCTCTTGGCAGGCAATCGTTTATGCCGCACATTCCGTCGCTCAACGTGCAACATGCAACGTGGCAAGCTAAGCAGCCATGCCACCAGAGATCACACACTCACACACACACACACAGAGAGAGAGACAGACACACACACAAAAAGCACTTCACACTTCACGGGCTTTGGACTGGCAATAACTCGAACGACAGCGCGTAATACGCGGCGTATGTGCAATATTATCCAAGGGGAGCCTGCAGGGCGAAGCAGCTGTCGCAAGAGCAGGCATAGAGAGAGGAAGAGGAGCAGTGGCAGGGGGTAGAGGAGGGGGGGGTAGCTGGCTTGTTGAAGCCAGTTGGGCAACAGCGCTAACGTTGCGTGGATGAGATGAAGTGACACTTACACAATGACAACGATGTCGATATGCGCGATATTCCGAGCCATCACTCATCTCTCCCTGGTGTGTGCACCCCCCTTCCCCCCTCTCCCAGCCCCTCTCCTTGCTGCCTCTATCTCTGCCTTTCGCAGCATTCACGTCGCTGACTACGCTGATGATATGAATGAATTATGTGGGTAGCCTGGGCAGGCTGGGGCAATGGGGGGGGGGAAGAGAAGAGGAAGTTGGGGGAGCAGGAACTGCCGGAACATAGAGAAAGGCTGCCTGTGTCGACATGCGTTAAACTTGCGGCAATTCTGTAACATGGCAGGCAACAACAACAGCAACAACACTGCGAACAAGCAACCAGACGAGAGCAACCTGCAGCTGTTGCTGCCGCTGTTGCTGCTCGCATATGTGTTGCAGGCGGCATTTGCGGCATTGTTCATGTGGTATAATTTAAATAATTGAAAGTTTTACGCTTGCGCGCATAATGCGATGGCCACAGCAGCAGCAACAACAACAGCAGCAACAGCAGCAGCAGCAACAGCAACAGCAACAGCAGCAACAACAGCAACAACAGCAGCAACGCCTGCAACAGCTGCTGCTGTGTCCATGTCCTGGCTAACAGCTGTCGCTGCAATTTAGCCTGCATATAGCAGAACCACGCCCCTCTTTCCCTCTCCCTCTCCCCTCTCTACCCACGCTAGGGAATTGAATTAACCAACTTTAATGCGACTGCAACACAAATTCAAGTGAACAGCGACTAAAACACAAAACGCGCATTTGTTCTTTGCTCATTTCTCATTGCTGTTGTTGCTGTTGCTGTTGCTGATGTGTTGTTGCTGCAACCTCGGGGCAACTGCAGTCTCGAATTACAATTAAATGATCGGCCACAGTCCAGCTCCAATTGCAACTCCGGGTTCGCTAGACCCACTGCACCTGCACCTCCACATTTCCTCTCTGCCTTTAGCCCACTCTTCCCTCCCCCTCCCTATAGCTACCCCCTTTCCTCTGTGCACCCTTTGTCTGGACATGAATACGTGAGTGCAAACTGCTTACGTTCGTATCATACAAATCATGTAGCTGCCATAAATTCCAAATTGCCAGCCGACAGGGAGAGGGAGAGGAATACAGAGAAGGGGCAGAGAGAGAGAGAGAGAGGGGGTGGGGGGTGGCAGACAGAGATAGATGTGGACAGTTTCTGCAAGTGTCGGCAAGCGATGCCGGCGGGCGCAGGTTGACTGATAAAAACGATGATGTTGCTGCTGTGTCTGTGTCTGTTGCTGTTGCTGCTGGGATCGCAGCTAGAGTTAGTTTAACCCGACAGCAACAACAACAACAGGCACAGCAGCAACAACAACGGATGCCGCCGAGGGTTGTCTAAATTGTGGGCGAACTATAATGAAACTTGACATGTTATTTGTTCATTGAATGAGCGTGCGATTGAGTGTGTGTGAGTGTGTGTGAGTGTGTGTATATGTAAGTGTATGTAAGTGTATGTGACAGAGTGTGTGCTATGTCTGTGCTGCTGTCTGGGCAGTCTGGGAGCATAAATATTGCAGCAACAACTTCGATTGCAGCAGCAATTGCCTGCAGCCAGTGCAAAAAACTCGTCGGGATTTGGATTGGGGATTGGGTAAAGTTAGCTTGGAAATGTAAGGAAAGCCCCACGGAGCCCAGGAGCAAATGTAGATAATGCAAGCAGGGAGCAGCAGAGGCCACTGCTCTGCATACCCTGCAGCGATGGGTAGGAAGCGGGTGGGACTGACTTGAATGAACTGAAAGGAAGTTGGAAATAGAGATGAGATTATGTTGAGGGGGGAAATGAAGTGAAATGAATAAGGCAATATATATCGTATAGTCTATTTTATATAGGGTATCCCAAGTTCACACTCTGCACACTTTGAAGTAACTTAAAGCTGCCTGACTGTATGAAATTAAGTTGAGAGAAGGAGACCAAAGTTAGTATACTCTTTTTTGACCATTTTCAATGGTCCAAAAGGTATAAAAATGAAGAAAATTCAGTGTTGCTATAAATATAGCACAGCGTACATTGCATAGGGTATCTGCAGTTCATACTATGCACACTTTTGGTGTAATTTAAAGCAGTTCCGCTGCGCTGCTTCGCTGGGATTCGTTGGGGCAGCAACAACTGCGGAGCCTTTGACGGAGCGTTTCGTTTTGTAAATAAATTGAGTGCCAGTGCCACGATAAACACATAAAACACACACTCACATACACTCAAACACACTCAAACATACACTCACACATACTCACACACATTCAAGCACTCACTCACACACACACTCAACATACTGGCACACACTCGCACACACACGCGCTCATTCTAGTATGCAAAGTCTATTTATTTAAGGGCCAAAATATGCAACCAACGCAGCATCAGCAGCAGCTTTCTATTGTTTTAACTTCTTCTTCTTCTTCTTCTACTTGCTCTTCTACTGCTTCTTTTTGTTGTTCTTCTTGTCGATGTGCTTGTTTTTTCTGCAGTTCGCGTCGCGTTGCCCTTTTTTATGGCACACTCCGCTTGGCCATTGCTATTCTTGCTGCGCTGCAGCTTCATTATTTTTATTGCATTCCTGCGAAACAGACAACGAGACAAGCAGCCAGCAGAGGGGGGTGGGGGGGAGAGGGGGCAGGGGCAGAGGGTAGAGGAATAGGGACGGGGACAGTGGCAGCAGCAGGGGCAGGAATAGGAGCGGAGACAGGGGCAGAAATAGGGAGAGAGGCAGGAACAGGGACAGAAACAGGGACAGAGGCAGGGATAGGAACAGGGGCAAGAGCAGAGGCTGGGACAAGGGGCAGGAACAGGCCAAGAGCAGGGACAAGAGCAGAGGCAAGAGCAGAGCCAGGGCCAGGGGCAGTGGCAATGCCAGGAACAGCGGCAGAGGGCAGTGCGCTGCCAGTTGCAGCTGAGGTTTGTCTAAGATATGATAATGCTTTGGCGCTGGGTTCAATAGAACCGTTTGTTGCCCCCAAGGATTCGTAGTCTGGCAAGGCAAGTGCAAGTGGGTGCCCCCGCTTTGAGTACACTCACACTCACTCACTCACACTTACTCACTCTGGCTGCTGCACCCACACTCAAGTGCTTAGATGCAGGCTCTCGCGCTGGCGGCCACAATCGGAGAGAGGCGCAGACAAGCCTGCCTGCCTGCCTGCTTGTCGGCCTGGCATGCTTGTAATGGCATATTACACATACGCCCCGTGGCGCAGTGTGTCTAATAAATACAAATTTGGACAGCCCCCTATTGCCCGTCGCGACGCAGCCCCGGGGGCAATCAAAAGGGCCCGAACCCGAACCCGAAGAGAACATGAAATCTAATATTTATTGGCACCCAGTGCGTGGGCAGCGAGACAAGCGGCATGAGCATGAACAGGGCAACAACAAGAGCAGCAAGTAGAACAACAACAGCAAGAGCAAGAGTAGCAACAACAACAGCAGCAACAACAACAAGAGTAACAACAAGGCGACCACAAGGCGAGTTGTCGACGTGTCTAACAGGCTCATTTGGGGCACAAGTGGCAAATGCGCTAATTGCGAGCAGTTTGCACTCACGCACACTCTCTCACAAGGGTCAACTGACGCACAACACCTGACACCTTACCCCCTTCACCATTCCCTGCCCCTGCCTGCTCTGCTCTGCTGTCACATTTGCCAATTATGCACTTTGTGCCAGGCAGTTCCCATAAATCTGCATTTCGCCTTGGCCTGCCGCGCCTCTCTCCCACTCTCCCGCTCTCCCTCTATCCCCCTCCCCCTTTCAACCTCATCAACTCGCATTATGACGTCCGCCTGGTCATAAAAAATGTGGCTAAAAGAGCTGGCAAAGTTTTAGCGGCTCTGGTCACAGCTGTTGACCCCCTTGTGCACTCTCTTAAGCAGATTTCAGATTTCTGTTGCCCCTCTTGGGTTTTATATATCGCTGACTTGCACTTTACAAGTCATTAAGGCCGCCCAGCCAGACCCTCCTCCACCTGCTCCTCCTCCCCCTCCTCCTACTTCTCCTTCTCCTGCATACATAAGTTTGCGAGGTATTAATGAGATTTGCACATTCCTCGCATGAATCGCGACACACTTTCGGTTCGACCTTTTCAAAATAATTACGAAGAATTCTTAAGTTGAATGTGTTTTGATTGTGAGTTGTGTGTGAGTTTTGTTTATCTGCCATATGTGGATTTATAAAGTCGAGTCTTTTCTGATTGTTGCACGTATTTAACTTCCCTTCACCATTCTTAACTCTGTCGAAATGAAAGAGATTCTTAATTTGATTGCTTGATATGTTGTTGATTCTTTGCAAATTGAAGTTATCAACATATTCAGGTATAAGTATTTTTAATATTTGCTTTAGATTCCTAACTTACTGTATATATGTACACAATGATCATAGTGGCAGCTTAATACTTAGTACAGGTGGCAACGCTGCAGGCAACTGTCGATAGAATAAGGGTTGCTATTGACAGGCATAATCGAGTAGTGAAGGCAGCTGTTATGTTGCAGTCATTGAATGTAGTTTATTTGAAATTAATAGTGGAAGTTTCAATTGAAATTAAGGTTCGTCAATGATGAAGTTATCGATAAGAAGAAGTTGTTTAAATGGCGGACCAGTCGGTTAGCCTTTCAAAGTTATCGATTGGCCAACTTGGATATTCATGTTATCGAGAATCTGAGATTGATTTTTATTTGACTGAAGTTAACCTATAATTGTATTATCCACTCATGTTCATTTATATTTAAAGTAATATTTTAATAAATATTACATCTATGTATTTATGTATAATAATTATAATTAAAGTAATATTTCAATAAATATTATATCTATGAATGTATATGGTATATATTTTATTGGTTTTAAATGTACACAATTTTAAATTTGATTGTTATGATGTTCTTAGCTCCAATATTGAAGATTGTTTGACATCATTTTGCGCTTATAATATTCCATATTCTATATCTTCAACTCTTCTTACATTGTCACATGATTTTCAATTGTGTTATTAGCATGGTTCGCAGATTGAAGCTTATTTTTGGCAGCATTATCAGCTTAATATTCATATATTGTCATCAAAATTAATAAAAATATTCTGGGCTTTCTTTTCTTCTCTTTTTCAAGCCAGCCCTTATAAAGCAAAAGCCTCCAACAAATTTCTTTTTATGTTGTGCTTCAAATCAATAAAGTACTTCACTTATTTAGCCTATTTCCAAACAATTTCCCTATCAAAAGTTGTTCAATTATCAGTACACAATTCCCTTCTTACTGCTCCTTTGTCCCGTACAGGGTATACAGCTGGTTCACCTGCTGATAGCTGAAAATTCATCACTTCTTCTTTATGCTTCCGGTAATCTAAAGCTCACCTGGCAATTTTTTAATTAGTCTGTTAGTTTTTATGGGGCAAATAAAAATGAATTTGCCGTAAACATTTCTTTTTTTTTTGTGTTGTTTTCTTGCGTTAAATTCGAAATTCAGCTGGAAAATTCAGCGGAAAATTTAACGGGGCGCATCGCATCACGCTGAGAGAGAGAAAAATGCTGCTGGCCACTGTCGAGTGGCCAAATTTCAAATTAAAATTAACATTATGCTAATTTTGTCTATTTGTTGCTGCCTCTGCACGTTGCACGTCGCCGGCTTCGTCGCGGGTCGCTGCCTGCTAAACAATCAGCCCGCCCACGCGAACCTGCGCCCGGATCCCGGCAAGGCAAACTTCAGCCTGTCACCTACTTACCCCCCTTGGCATGTGGTGTGTGTGCTTGTGTGTGTGTGTGTGTGCTCACTAGGGGTAGTCGTGAGATGGCAAACTTTTTATGCAAATTAAATGTCTGCGCTTGACGCGCGTGCGTTTTGTTTGCTTTAAGGCAGTCAGTCATTCTCAATTCGCCTCTGCTCCATGATCTCCTCTCTCCCCTCTCTCTCCCTTCTCCCCTGTCCCATCCCTCCCCTCCTCTCTCCTCACTGCTCTGCTCTTCATGAAGCTGCCACATGCTGCCTGCTCTGACTGCCAGCCGCCTGTCGCTGCAGGACGTCGGCAACGTCAAAGACTTCGTTGACGCGTTTTGGGCGCTGTTTTAGCCGCCAGGGAAACGCGCACAAAGCACAAAAGCGAAAGTCGCACCAACGACTATTGAATACCCGCACGGGGCTTATAAAAGACACTTAGATATACACTTAGATATGTGATAAATATGATAAAACTCAAAGGAAAGCCATACTACAACAAGAAAGGCGTAAAAGAAGAAGGAGAAAAGGAAGTGGAAAAGGAATGAATGAGCTAAATTTCATGACTTCTAAGTGATTCACTTTTTACTTTATTATTTATTTAAAAATAGGTATTATGTATATATAAATTATATATATATTTCTCATTAACATATATTTTTATTTATTTAGGCACTCTATATATAGCAACTTTCCCAACATTCTCCACCCCCCTTCCCACCCAATTTCAATTACAGAAATTTGCGTTGATTGTTGGAAAACTTTTCGAGGATTTTTTTATATATTCAACCTAATTGACTTGTTGTGACTTGTCCCTCATCAAGTGCCAGTGTCAGGCCGGTTAGGGTATTGTGCAGGTGAGAGGACACGCTCTGCATACCCAATGGGATCAATGAAGTTAAGGTATTCGAGTTGAAACTTTGTTTTAATGAATTTTTTAGCCGCAACGTTGAGCATTTTGTGTGTGTTTGCTTAATTAAAGTGTGTCTGCGAGGGGGGTGTGTATGTGTGAGGGTGTGTATGTGAGTGTGTCTGTATGTGAGGTTGTGTGGTAGTGTTAGTCTGTGTGTGTGTGTGTAGTAGTGTTGTTGTAAATGTTGTTGATACTGCTGCTGTTGGGCTGCTGTGCTATCGATGTTGCTACTGTGTGTTGCTGCTGTGAGTTGCTACGACTGTTGCTGTTGCTGCCGTTGTTGCTGCTGTTGTTTATTTGCCTTTCAACACGCTGCGCTTCATCATCATTAACAAAATAGCAGCAGGCAGGGCAGAAAACAACTTAAAAAGCAAAAAATCAAAACAAATACACAGCAGCAGCAGAGCTGCACGACAGCAACAGTGGCGAAGGGGGGGAGGCATAACTGTTAGTTGACGACTCTTTGAGGTTATGGTTGAGAGAGGGAGAGAGGGAGAAGCAAGGAATGGGCGGCTGTAAAGGAAGGTGAAGCAAGAGCGATCTGATCTAGTACGGCCAGCAACAACAACAGCAAGAACTACTACAACAGCAACAGCAGCAACATCAACAACAACAACAAGATTGCATTTTCAACCCACTTTCCGTTGTATTAAGAGTAATTCTGGTTTGTTTGTTGTTGTATTGTGATGTGTTGTTGCTGTTGTTTCCGTTGTTGTTGTTGTTGTTTCTGTTGTTGTTGTTGCCTGGGCACGATAAATTTATGCGCCCTGCTTTTAAGTCTTGTTGTTATTGTTATTTTGCTGCTTCCGCTGTGCACACAACAACAACAGGAACAACAGCAACAGCAGCAACAACAATAACAGCGACAGCAGCAGCAACAACTGAGCTTGCAACAACAACAAAGTTGCGCCACGCTGAGCCAAAGACAAGCAACAGGCTGTGCCACAGGCAAGTTCAATGTGGGAGTTGTTGCTGTTGCTGCAGTTGTTGCTGCTCTTACTGTTGCTGCTGTTGTTGTTGCTGTTGCTGTTGCTGCTGCTCTTGTTGCTGCTGTGAGTTATTCGACTCGGCTAGCGCCGTCTCTGCTCAGCCGCCAGTCGAGTCCGCCAATTTGAAAAGTTCTGTGATTGTTGCAGCCACTGTGAAGTGCACTAGCAGCAGTTGCTGCCACACTCATTGCTGCTGCTGCTGCTGCCTGTGCTGCTGCCCTCTACTGCTGTTGTTGTTGTTGTTGCAAGTTCGTTGCAGGCACTTTGGTAGTTTCCTCGCTGCTGCCTCGGCCTTTGTTTGTGCTGCATTTAATTTGATTGCTTTTGATTTATCTTTCGCACAGTGTTCTCTCTACCCCTCCCTCCCTCTCCCTCCCTCTCTCTCTCTCTCTGTCTCTCTCTTCTATACATAAACACGCCTCCCGCTCACTATATACTGCATGCTGGGCACTCTATATAGCCAGTCTATATATATACACACTATATAGTGCGCACTTGAACTCTGAGTGCCCACTCCATGTATGTGCAACATGCATAGGCCGCGCATGTTGCATGTTGCTGTCTATGGGAGATGCTGCTGTTGCTGCTGCTGTTGCTGCTGCTGTTGGGCAGGCGCCAGCGATTAATTCCACTTGATACACTGCTCGACTAGTTCCTTTTTTCTTTATACGGCCGCTGCTCTGCTGCCTCGACTTGATTAAGCGCCAATTTATTAGTCATTGCTCGGACAGGCTCGACGCTTTCAACGCCCGCCCCGAATATTTTTCATTTCTTGCTCAGCTACACCCTTATCCCGCTGCCTCATGCCCCTTTTGCTGTTTCTTTCCATGTTGCTGCCTCTTGCCCTGTTGCTGCCTTTTTCCCAGTTGCTGCTGTTCCCTCTCTTCCTGTTGCTGTTGCTCCCTCTGTTGCTCCCTCAGTTGCTCCCACTGTTGCTCCCTCTCTTGCTTCCTCCGTTGCTGCTAGTTCCTCTATTGCTGCTGCTGCCTCTGCCCCTGTTCCTCTCCCTGCCTCTGTTGCACATTCAGCTCTTGCTGTTGCTGTTGCTCGCTGAGTTGTGTTGCTGCTTTAATGGGCATATTTTGTGTTGTGTTGCCCCAAAGTTATTAGCACGTTCCGTTTTGCCTCGTTCCTCGTTCCGTTTCCACTCCGTTCCATATGAATTCAACTTGATTTACTGCCAATTGCTGGCAAAGTGGGCGCCACGTTGCACTTGTTGTTGTTGTTGTTGCTGTTGTTGTTGCTGTTGTTCTTAGTTCTCTTCTGCATTATTTGTTTACTCACATTGCCAGCGAGTGCTTTATACGCCGCATGAGTAATGAGACAACCCAGAAAACTAAGCAAAAGAATAAACAAGCAGTTCTCCCCTCCCCCACCTGCACCTCTCCCTGCCCCTGACTATGCCATAAATTAAGAGTGTGCCGAAACTTTAATCGAAACTGCATTTGTAGTGAGAGTAAATTGCCAAATATATCGAGAGTTAATATTTGATAAGAGAGAGAGAGAGAGAGAAAGGAAATTCCAACAGTTACGCAATGTCTGCATATTTCAATTGATTGAAATTAAAATATATTTTCTTGATTGGCCATATTCATATTCCTATAGTAATTGCACAGTTATTTTTGTTTTATTTTTATACCCTTGCAGAGGGTATATTGATTTTGGCAAGCAGTTTGCAATGCACCTGAGGAGACATCTCTTATGAAGTATATACATATATTCTGAAAAAGCAACAGAGGAATCGCACTAGCTCTGTCCGCCTGTCCGCCTGTCCGTGTGTCCGCATATTCGAGTGTCCGTTTGTTGCAACACAAACTAGTCTCTTAGTTTTGAAGCTACCTTAATGCAACTTGGCATACATGCTTCTTATGACTGCACGCTGTAAATAAGTTTGAATGAGCCAGATCGAAGCGATATATCGTATAGCTATCATATAAACTATCGGCCGATTTTCGTTATTTGTTAAGATATTGCAACCAAATTTACTACATCGTAGTTTCTCTATATATATAATATGCATATAAAATTTCATAAGAATCTAACCACTATAACACATAGCTGCCATAGGAATAAACGACCGAAATGCAGGTTTTTGGACATAATATTGAATATACACAACACCATTAAATTCTGCAGCATTATATATAAGAAGTATGGGAACAAGCATAGAATAAAGGAAGCTGAAAGTGTGTAGAGCCTTCGGCATGTCGAGGGTAGTCCTTCTTCCTCCTCAAGTTTTAAATCAACTTCTTCACAAAATTCTTCTGTGAGTTTTTCACATATTGTACATTTCTGGCCGTGCACCTTTAACATTTTTCCCCAAATTGATAAATGCAACAAGGAATGCAATATCTACGTTTCTAAACACGTTTCCTGCTTTCTTTACCCCTTTACCTTTCCCCTCTCCCCTCTTGCATTGTAGTATTTATTCAGGGAAAACAGCAAAATTCATTAGAATGCAGAAAACACAGAAATTTGTAAATAATTGAAATTTTCATTCGTCCAGAAGGAAGCAGAGAACTCTCTCTCTGCATGGCCCCTCTCTCACTGTTCCTCTTAGTCTATATTTCTCTGCTTCTACCTCTCCCTCTCTCACTGTCTCTCTCTCTCTCTCACTGTCTCTCTCTCTCTCTCACTGTCTCTCTCTCTCACTTAGCAATCTGAGCTCGCTGCAACCAGAGTCGAGCAAGAAAAGTTGGCAGCAGTTAATCACACGACAAACACAGCAAAAATCAAAGAAGCCTCGTGAGAGGGACATGAAGGAGGGGTGTG
Organism: Zaprionus ornatus; assembly: GCA_018904035.1. Lineage (NCBI taxonomy): Eukaryota > Metazoa > Arthropoda > Insecta > Diptera > Drosophilidae > Zaprionus > Zaprionus ornatus. Next base: position 4,168,915 of record JAEIFZ010000115.1, on the reverse strand, counting down.
AGGAAGAGGGGTGTCAGGCAGCAGGGAGCTACCTCTCGACTGCAGCAGGACTTACTTCCGGGCGAGCAGGCTTGGATGGTCTTCGCACTCTCCGACAAAATGCAGCAGCATCACGCACAGCGCAGACTAATTGCAGCTGTCGCCGGCTAGCAGGGGAGAGAAGGTGCCAGCGAGGAGGGGAAGAGCAGCAGTAGTAGGTAAAGGGAGGTGTGGGGGGAGCAGAGGGTGGTTAAGCTCACTGGGCTGACGTTGACCGGCGTCAAAATCAATTAAACGGGCAACAGGCGAACGGTAATTGCAGCTAAAAATCGACGCGAGTTGCCCGCACTCATAAAGACCGAAGCACTTTGCGCTAATTGCACGCAGTTCTGGTAGGGCGGGGCAGGGGGAAAGCAGAAGTGCCAGATGGGGAGCTGCAGTCAGTGTCGGAGCTGGAGCTGGAGTTGGTTGAGTGGCCAAGCCAAGGCGAATGGCAATGGCAAATAAAAACAGAAATTAAACAAAGTAAATAGAAATTCATCAACGTCATTGAGCAGCAACCGCAACAGAGGTGCAGGGAAGGAGGGAAAGGGTGAGGGGGAGGGGTAGACAGCCTCAATAAAATCCACAAACAATCGACGACGTCGCGTCGCGTTGTTGTTGCTGTTGTTGTTGTTGCTGTTGTTGTTGCTGGTTTCAGTTGCCACTTGCGCCGTGTCTCGCCTCCGCGGTTCAGACATTAAAGCAAACACAACAATTGCAACAGGGGAGGAGGAGGCAGGGGAGGAGGAGGCAGAGTAGGAAGAGACAGAGGGGGAGAGAGTGGAGGAGAAGAGAGAGGAGAAGGGGGAGAGAAAGATATAGGCAGGGGAGGAGGTACAGAAGGAGGCGGAAAAGGAGGCAGAGCAGACTAGAGCGGGAGGCAGAGCAGGAGACAGAGCAGGAGACAGAGCAGGAGACAGAGCAGGAGACAGAGCAGGAGGCAGAGCAGGAGGCAGAGCAGGAGGCAGAGCAGGAGGCAGAGCCGGAGACAGAGCAGGGGGCAAAGCAGGAGACAGAGCAAGAGACAGAGCAGGAGGCAGAGCAGGAGGCAGCGCAGGAAGCAGAGAAAGAGGTAGAGTAGAGAAGGCAGAGCAGAAGAAAGTGGCGAAGGCAAGGAAATAGGTAAAGTAGCATGCAGAGGGGGAGCAGCTGCACCTGGACAGACCACAAGCAGAGGCAGACAGGCGAACAGGCATGCCTCATTTTTAGTGTGCAATAAAAAGCTGTCGGAGCGTCTGCGTGCGGTTTACTCAATTGATTGGAAATTACACTCGCCACCGCCATCTCTTTTTGGGGTCGTCTCCTTCCCCTGCCTCCAGCTGCCCCAGCCACACTCTTTTCCGCGTGCACGCTTTTCCGCGGCCACATGGCAGCTGCTGCCACTGCTGCATGTTGCATGCATGCAGCAAAGACCTCCCAAAATGATGTAATGACTTTGATCTACCTACTGCTACCTCTGCTCCCAATTCCCTCGTTCCCCTTTGCAACCCCTTCCTCTTTCTTCCCTTTCCCCCTTTTGCTCCCTTTCTTCCCCCTCTTGCCCTCCCCCACTGACTTTGATATGCATTCTGTTTGCCGTTTCTCAATCATTTGCATCCATTAATCAATTTTTCGTTGTTTTTCCTTCGCGCGCGTTTGCATTGTTTCTGCTGCCTGCCACGCCCCTCCCCACCTCAGCCTCTGCTGCTGCTGCCTACTCCCTCGCACCTTTCACTGCCTGCGGCCTTTTGTGTATCTTAAGTGGACACACCAAGTAGCTTTGGCCGTGCAGCCAGACATTGGAGGCCAGTGCAGCGTGGCGCGCTTATCTCGTGCCACACAGCCGCCACTTTGCCACACCCCCTGCCCGCCTGCGCCCCTGTGGCAACCTTCTCTCCCCTGTTGCTATTAGCCGAAAACACAATGTTGTCCCCTCAGGGCCAAACGGACCCTTTTGTTCGACATACACCTCCCCCCTTGCCCCTCTTGCCCCACTCACCTCATGCCCCTTGCACTCATCTCAATGAAATTTGTCGGCAGGTCGCCGCTGCTCGCTCTCGCTGCGGTTGCGAGCTAAACATAGTTCATTGTCTTCTTCTACTTCTGCTTCTTCTCTTTTCGTTGTTCATCAACTTTTTTCTATGCCTGCCGCTGGGGAACAACGCAACAGCCTCCTCACCCCCCGGATCACCCTCTGCCCACCACAACAATGGCAGCTGACCAAGCGAGGGCATTCATTGCCTGCTGCTGTTGTTGTTGCTCTTGTTGCTGTTGCTGTTGTTGTTGCTGTTGTTGCTGCCTTTTTCGGATGTTGCAAAATAATTTGAACGTGTTTTCTCTTGTGTTTGTCATACCCTACATCTAATAGCGGCTACACGAGGGTAGTTTGTTTACTTAATGAGGGTTGCAACAGTTCAAGAAGTTAATGAGGTAAAAATATTGAAATTGAAGTATTGTATATGGTATATTGTATTCATGCATTGAATACCCTTATTGCCATCAAACTGTTTAAATTTCCTCTCTATTGATGAATTTGAAATTCAATAATACTATACATATAATTTATATTGGAATGTAATACACTAAAGTTTAAGATGGATTAATACTATACAAACAAGAGCCATATAATGCAATTAATCTACCATCAGTTTGCAATAGTTCATAGAGTTAATGAAACAAATGAGCAGAATTGAATTTACTACTGACTTCTTCGAAGAAACTTATCACATATATACCATATGTATTGTTTATATTCTTTATGGATATGTCAGTATTATTCATCATACGTATATGTCTGTCTACTACATTATAAATATATACTACAATATAAAATCTACCCCAATACATCACTTATGCAATTACTGATTGCCCTTTGACCATTAAAAATGTTTAAAATACAGTAAACTAACTTTTTACATTCATTGTCTGCCTCTCTGTCCGTATGACCACCGAGATCTCAGCTACTATACAAGCCAGGGACATCAAATTTGGCATGAAGATACCTGCATATCATGCACACGTAAAGATTATATTAAATTTTAAATGCCACGCCCCCCGTGCATATATTAGCTGTTGCTTTAATACCTTGCCTGCCTGTAGCGCATTCAACTGTCGCATATGTCCTGCCACAGACTCACTAACTTTATTTAATTCTTCTTTTTTTGAATTACCACGGCCGTAATTCGTTGCGCTGTAGCTATTTTTGTATACAGGCAACACACACACACACACAAACACCCACACACACACGCTGATTACAGCGAGTGGTAATTAAAGTTTGCCACTCTCCTTGGGGGCTGCTATTGACGTGTCACTCGCGACAGGCCAAGGATCAGCAAAGGCGGAGACAGAGAAGGAGACAAGGGAGACGAAGGTCGTTTTCGCTGGCCGCATAATCAGATAAGCGGTAAGCAGAAAGCACAACAAACGGCCACGCCCACACACGCCTACCAGGGGCAACTCACAATGAGATTCATGACGGACCAAAGACAAAGTTGAGCAAGAAAGATTTCGAGCCAGAGTTGCCACTGCGCCACTTAATTGTATAAGAAATGAGCCAGAGAAAAAGGAGGCTGTGGGGGCGGAGCAAGACCCAGGGGGCATGCCCTGAAAGGGGGGGGGTGGCTGCGTCTATGACTTGGGCGTTAATTACATTCTTATTATTTCCATTTGGTTGGCAGAGTCAGAGTCGCTTTCAATGCGAGTTCGAATTGCGGTTGAGCTGAATTAATGATGCCCAAAGTCAATTGGCCGCAGCAGAGATTGTGGCAAGAGAGGGAGGGGAAGAGGGAAGGGAGACAGAAGAGGAGAGAGAAGAGAGAGAGAGAGAGAGGAGTTTGCAACTGGCTCATTTTTCATGCGGACCGACAGAGTTGCCAACTGCCAGCTTGGGTTGCAGGTCACGTGATGCTGTTAATTGCATGTCGAGTCGCGTCTTGGCCCAGTCTGACAGCTCTGGCCAAGAAAATAGGTACGCCTTTGCCTTTTGCTAATTGAAAAATGCTTGTCGAGTCGCTGTCTGGCGTTGCACGTTGCAACTAATTGAGTAACTGCAGGTAGCAGAGGGAGAGAGAAGGGGCAGTGGGGGGAATACAGAGAGAGAGAGAGAGAGAGAGAGAGGGAGGCAGAGGGAGTGGGCGAGTCTCTGCAACTGCATACACAATTGAAAATGAAAACTTTCACGGCGCCTCCCAGATTCATCTTCATCTGCATATTCCCCCTTGTATCTTCCCCTTTTATCTGCCTCTTTATCACTCCATCTGCATTGGCATTTACATTGGCATCTCCCTACACATCTCCATCATCATCTTTATTATCATCATCATCAGCATTCCATCACTCAAAGTGGCCTATCATGCATCTTAACGGGTTCTTTTGTGAACTGCTTGACACTCGAGAGAGAACTCTCTCCCCCTCGGCTTCCTCTTTTCTTTCCTCTGCCCCTGCTCCCTTTCCCTTTCCAAATGAAAACTCATGCGAGCCATGATTATTATTATTACTCTTGTTGTGCTCTCGTGCCCGGCAAAGCACGAGAGCAACAAAAACTACATGGAAAGCCATTAGCAATTCATCTTCGAGACAGTTCCCGTTGCCGTCTGCCTGCAATTAGACTGTGCCTCTTTCACTCGCACAAGCTCTCTTTCTCTCTCGCTCTGCCTGTCCCTTTTATAGCTGAGTTCATTGCTGCAAGCCAGGTCAGGCCTGGCTCGGCTCGGCTCGGCGCCAGCAGACGAGGGCAAAGGCAAAGGCAAAGTCAACTTCCTTAACACTTTGACAGCAATTTGCGAAATATGTTGCCGGCAATCAGCAAGGAAGTGTGAGAGCAACAACAACAGCAACAACAACGAGGGGCAACAACAATGCCGCAGGAGCAACTTACAAGTCGCATAAGCAGCAGCAGCAGCAACAGCAACAGCAGCGCACAAAAGTATGCTACACTTACACACACAGGCGCACAGGCTTGACTGCTCCTCTGCTCCCTCTCTCTTCTCTCCCTCTCGCCTCTCTCTCTGCCCTTCTTTTGTGCTCAATCTTACCTACTTCCTCTTCCGGCCAGCCTGCTTTCCCCTGCTCCTTTCTCCCCCCCTCCTCTGCTGGCCACAAGTGCTCGGCCTGAGTTCGTTTTTTGCCAGCTTCGCTTTTTGGCAATTAATTAAAAAAACGACTCACTGTGCACCCTTCCCCCCCCCCTCTGTTGGCCTACGTGTGTGTGGCATTTTCTACAATTTGTGTTACATTGTTGACGCTGTTGTTGTTGCTGCTGCTGCTGCTGCTGCTGCTGTTGCTGTTGGTGTTTACTTTATGTTTGTCTAGCTGCGATAGCTGTCCAATTTCTCTCTCAGTCTGAGCAAAAAGTTTTCGGGTTTGCTCGCAAATAAAACCTGCAGGCACAGCAGTTGCCAGCCTGTCCAAGTGTCCAATCTCCCTCCCCTCCTGCCCCCTCGCTCTCTCCCTGCTTACTGCCTCGACAAGTAGCCGCAATAAAAAGCCAACCCAAGCCAAGCCAAGCCAAGTTGCCATTTTGGTAGCTTCCGTTGCGCCTTGCTACCTTTGCTACCCCTTGGCCAAAAGGCCTTGCAGCGTGACAGGCCACATGCCCTTTGCCATGCCACGCCTACTAAGGCGCATGTAGGCAGGTAAGCACATAATTAATTATCTCCGTCAATCCCAAGTCAAAGTTAATTTCCCACAGGTGAAGGATCTGCTTCATTAGCAGCTAATCTGGCTACAGTTTAGCCCTCTATAAGGGGTATTTATTTGTCATATATATTTTATATTATATATAGATCATATCTGCGCTGTGCTAGCACATCTAGGGTATCTGTTAGTCGCCTTCTTTGTGGAGCTTTAATTTTTCTTGCGCTTTCTATTTGATTTCTTGTTGTTATTGTGTGTTTTCGTTATTTATGGTTACGTTCTACTTCTTTTACAGCTACTATCCTGCCTCCCCCCTCTCGTTGCGCCTCTACTGCTCTGCTGCCATTTCTGGGTTACATTCGCGACAACAACAACAAGAACAAGCACCCCTCAAAACGAGCTGCAAGCAAATTGAACAGCAAATCAATAAAAAAGAAAAACTTTCTGCCTTCCTTCGTGTGTTCAACGGGGAGTTCTACTTTCCCTCCCCCCTTCCTTGCCTGCCTTACCTGCCTGCTCCCTTGTACTTGTTTGGCCGCCGCGGAATATTTAACTAGTTTTCAATTTTTGGCTGCCACGTGGTTTTCCTTTACTCATGTTGTTGCTGTTGTTGTTGTTGCTGTTAAACAAATATTTTTGTTGGTTGAGTTTTCCCAATTTTTTTTTTTTTTTTAGCTTTTTTCCACTTTTTCTTTTCGCTTTTGGCCAACAAACCGCGCGCGAGTTTTGGCAGTCAACAAATTTGTTGCTTGCCTTTTGCTCTAAACTTTTTTCTCCCGGTGTATTCGTGTTCGTTTCTCCTCTTTTTGTTCGTGTTCTCTGACATTTACTTTTTTAACAGCGTCGCAATTATTGTCCTTGTTGCGCAAGAGTGACCCGACAACGCCCAGATACGCGTACATATATAGATCTATATATAGTATATGTCTGTAATAATATTTGCCCACATTGTAGCTAAATTGGCGACGCAATAGAAATTTAATAAATTCCACGAAATTCCCGTTAGTCATTGCTGTTGTCTGTTGTTGTTGTTGGGGCTATCAATCAATCGTCGCGTCGAGGGAATCGAATAATGAAGGGATCCCTATACGAATTGAAGTAGAATCCATCATGGGAAGAGGAGGCACAACAGCAACTGTGCCATTGCAAATGGATTTGGCAACGCGTGGAGGTATGCAGGACTGGTAGATACTCCTTAAATAGCTCTGCAACTCTCTGGGTAAAAAGTGGCAACATTGAATGGTCTCGATTCTCTACATCTTCATAAAAGTCTAAAGACTAAAGGGTTCTGAGCTTGAACTGAAATGGATCATTGATAGACCAGGCACTACTGTAGCTTTATGGTAAACTTTAGGGTATGCTCGGCTTGCATATACCCCTTAGTTCACTTGCCCAGCGCCTCCCTTGTGCATAGTAAATAGACCCCCCTTTAATGGCATCGGTTCTCTTCAACATCATCGTTGAAATCGATCAATGAAGGAATTCAAATTTGATGGGAATCCAACATGCGAAAACGAGGCACAATGTGCCTGCTCCCCTGCGAACAGAGTCACCATTTCGTGGTATGCAGTACTAGCAGATATCGGTTAGTAGCCTGTCCACTCTTTCCCTTAGTAGCCTCCCCCCTTTCAGAGTAAGCAGACTAACTCTCAATGTCCTCGGGATCCAAATTTGACGAGAATTTGTCAAGAAGAGACAAGCTGCAACTGCTCCACGACTAACATATTCAGGACCTTGTGATGTCTGCTTGACTAACACATACTCCTCATTTACCTCATCTTCTTCGCTGACAGAACAAAGGCAACGTTTAGTGGCCAATTCATTTCATCTTTATTAGTGGCATCGAGTGACGAAGGTATCTGCATTTGAAGGTTATTCATCATGGATAATCGAGGCACAACTGCAAATGGTCAATGCTCAGCACATTCAACAACTCTCTGGATATGCTCGACTAACATACATCCTCTAAAAAACTTCACCTGCTTCTCTTCCCCATCAGAGTAAACAGTTCAAGGTTTATTGGCATCGATACTCGAATTAGCAGAGAATCCATCAACTACACACCAGGTAGACTAGAGTTGTTTCACCTCCAACAGCTTCAGGGCACTGCAGGGTATGCACAACTAGCAGATACTCCTTGATCAGCTTCCTCACAGTGCCACGTTCAATGGCATCGATGTTCGCTTCATCCTCTATTTATTCCCGTGCTCGTTAATTGCCAGCAAAAGTTCGGCTACTGCTTGCCCTGGAGGCGGGGCGTGTCCAGGTGGGCGGTCCGAATTTGTTGTTCGCTGTATGTTGTTCGCTGTTTGTTGTTCGTTGTTTGTTTGTTTGTTGCGTGGTGCCTTTAATTAGTGAGTGGGTCGCTAATCCACCATGACTGTGCAACTTTGCAGCAGCCGGAAAAACTTGCTAATTAACAAGACACCCAACAAGTCGCACTCGCAGTTGCACTCAGAGTTGCACTCGCTGTTGCAGTTGAAGTTGCAGCATGTTGCAAGTTCGAAGGACATGAACGAACTGTGCCGCCAGTCGTTGTTGTAGTTGTTGTTGTTTTTGCACACGGCTAATTACACGCAATGAGTTTCCATGTCAATCGCAGAGACAAAGTGGAAAGTGGAAAGTGGGAAACCCTCGAGGGGCACTCGAAGTGCGTCGGAACGCGCTAATGGACAATCAACATCAGCATCGACGGCGGGAAATGCGAATGCAAATGGCAAATTAACGGCTAAATGCGATGGCCCGTTAGACGGGCAGAAGAAGTGACAGAGAGAGAGCGAGACAAAGCAGTAGAGAGAGAGAGAGAGAGAGAGAGAGAGATCTTCCTACTGCCTCAGGTAAACAGCCCAAGTACAGTGGGCACTTCGCAAACTTTTCTGCAAGAGATTCGTGTTCAGTTCTAATTGAAAAACTTGCACTGCGAGGGAAGTTTGATTGATATCGATTGCCAGCGAACTGACACAGTCGATAAAGGGGCAGCGAGACAGAGGCACCAAAAGAGTGAGGGAGAGGGAGAGGGAGTGAAGGGGGCGCTGAATAATGCAGCTTAAGCACACACAATAAATGCAATCAAAATAACAATAAAACATGCTACATTTGCCACAAATGGCAGACAGCCCGCTCTATCGACGCTGACTGCGACGTCGACTGCAGACAAAAGGCGAACGCTGAGCTAAGCTGCGGCTGAGCTCGAGACTGAACTCGACTGAGCTGTTTAAACAAAACCGGCAAAGAGTGAGCGTGTGTGTGCGTGAATGGTGTGTGTGTGTGTGTGTATGTGTGAGGTGTGTGTGAGTGTAGAAATTATGACAATATGCAAACGAGTTTGGCAAGCGGCAGAACAAGCAGAAGGCGATGAAGATACAGAAATCGCACACAAAGAAGAACAGCGAGGTGGACAGAGAGAGAAGAAGAGGAGGAGTGAGAGGGGATAGAGAGAGGCAGTGGAACAGACAAGCGAATAGACGAGAACAGACAGACAGATAGACAGACGGTCAGACAGTAGGGCGGTCGGGTGGTCGGTCAGGCAGCTAACTGCACAGGAAGTGATGGTCTACGCTGATGCAGATGCAAATGCGGAGGCTGCGACGCTGACTGCAACTGCTGCGGTTTGCAGAGACGCCTCTGCTTCACTTAAGCCCCGTCGGCAAAGGCCCAAAAGGAGACGAGACGAGAAAATGGCAAAGGTAAACCCAAAACTCAAAGCCCACAGTCGATGCAGATGATGAGAGGATGAGGATGAGGATGATGAGAGGCGGCGAATGCGTGTGGCGGGTTAGACGGAATGTAAACAAAGAAAAAGAGGACAAGGGTAAGAGAGAGGAAGAAGCACAGCAGGGGTAAGTGCTGCACAAAAGAGGGAGGGAGAGAACAAGCGGCAATTAACGAGGGGCGAGACAAAGAGTGCAACAATGTGTTTACACCTCGACTTATCGAGGGTGCGAAGAAGGGTCACCAAATGTCTGTCAAGCGGTTCATTAACTCGATACAAATCCAGCGAATGTTTGCACAAGATATAAAGATAAAGTATACAAGAGTTTACCTAAAGGATTTGCCTGAAAGAGTTGCCAAAATGAGATAGTAGACATGTGAGAGGAGATAGGGGATACTGAAGAGATTGAGGAGACTAAAGAAACAGGGGAGGCTGAGGAGACGAGGCAAATAGAAGATACAGGGGAGACTGAGGAGACTGAGGAGGCTGACGATGCCAATAATACTGAGGTGAAGACAGAGGTGGAGATAGAGAAAATACAGGTGGAGCCAAATGTAACTGAGGAGACTGAAGAGACTGAAAAAACTGAACGAACTAAGAGACTAAAGAGAATGAGGAAACTGAGGAGACTGAGAAGACTGAAGAGACAAGGAGGACAGAAGAGACAGGAGAGACTGAGAAGAAGATTAGGGAAGAATAATACTAAGGTGGAGACAGGATAGACATAGGAGACTGAAGAGACTGAGGAGACTGAGGAGGCGGAGGAGACAAAAGAGACTGAGGAGACAAGGGAGACAGAAGAGACAGGGGAGACTGATTAGACCGAGGACTCTGAGGTTGAGACAGATGTGGAGACAGAGGCGACTGAGGGGGTTGAGTTGAGTGAAGAGACTGAGGTGACTCAGTAGACAGGGAAAACCGAGCAGACAAGGGAGACAAAGAAAGCAGAAGAAACACAGGAGACTGGAAAGGTTGAGGAGACTGAGAGACTAAAGAATCTGAGCAGACAAAGGAGGAGTAGGCCAATAATACTGAGAAGGAGACAGAGAAAACAGAGGACACTAAGGCAACATATGGGATTGAAGAGACTGAAGGGACTGAAGAGACTGAGTAGTAGCAGAGGACACTAAGGACATAGGGGAGACGGAGTGGGCAGCAGAAACAGAGGAGAGTGGGGAAATGAAGGAGACTAAGCAAACTGAAAAGACTAAGAAAACTGAGAGACTAAAGAGACTAAAGAGACCAAAAAGACTGAGGAGACTGAAGACTCTGAGTAAACCGAGGAGACAGGGGAAACCGATGTGACTTGTGCAACTTGTTGCCGCTGGCTGCGACGCTGTCTGTATCTACAAATTATGTGAGTTTTGAGTGGGTTTGACGACTGCGCGGCAACAGCAGCAGCGCAACACGAGTAGATGCAGATGGAGATGGAGATGCAGATACTTCATGTATCTATGTATCTGAGAGGTGTGAGTTTTATGTGGAAACCGTTTTGTTAACAGCTGCAGAGGAGACGCGGCGGCAACACAATAAATTATATAAAGTGTTAACTCAGCTGGGGCTGTGAAAAGAGAGAGAGAGCAACACACAGCTACAGCTACAGCTACAGATACAATAGATACAGATACAGATACTCAAGCCACAAAAGCCTCTCGCGTTTAGAATGCACTGTGGAAATCTTGAACAAAACAAAACGCTCGCTTCGTTTAGTTTTTTCACGAGACCCTTTTCCAGTCTAGTTACAAATGTATCTCAAGCCACGACCACGAGACCCTCAAGATTTATGGCGCTTAATCAAGCAAGCGAACTGAGACTCCCAAACTCAAACTCAAACCCAGAACTGAAACCCATTTCTGGCCGAGACCAATTTGTAGTGACAACTTTAAGCTGCATAAAAAGAAGGAGATACGAATGTATCTGTAGCTGTGGCTGTATTTATATCTATATGTGTAGCTCTGACTGTGTCTATATGTGTAGCTGTATCTGTGGCTGTATCTCTGCGAGTCGAAGGTGTCGGTAGGTTGACGCCATTTGGGTTTGTTAACATAACAAATGGATGCTTCTTTCCCGTTTGTTCTACGATAAGATGTGACCCCAGTTGCCATAGAGTTATATCCATAATTGTTATAGCTCTGTTTGCCCTTGTTGTTGTTCTTGTTGTTGACTTTAATTGACAACGCTTTGGCTTTGGCTTTGGCTTTGGCATTGGTCCAGGGGCAAACAGCTCAACGAACCGATGCGATGCGATGCGATGCGATGCGATGCGACGCGACAGTCGCACAGTGGGCCACGCACGATTCTATCAGCGCTTGTTTACCTGCCTGCTGTTTGTTTGTGTTGTTGTTGCTGCTCTTGTTTACTTAAGCATTTCACTTGCGCTTAAGTGCAGCAGCGAGTTGCAGTTGTGGATGCATAATATGTTTAACTATGGAAATGCGGCCCTGTTTATGCGCTGCGGAGTGTGTGAAGACACTCGGAAGATGCTAAAACGTTTTACACCAAAAAGGCAAAATATAAATAAATACAGGCATAACAATGGGCAGCAGAGGAAGAAGCAGTAGAAGTGCCGCGCATAAGCGCCACATATGGGGGAGGGGGGCGTGGCAGGCAGAGGTGTTAAGTGAGGCAGGCTGCAGCAAATGCAAATGTTTGAACTGCAGCACAAGGCACGCACAAACACACACACACAGAGACACACTCCCCCCCACACACGCATGAATATTCTCACGCACTTAAAGAACACTCATCGCAGCTGTGTTTTGCCCCACTGTGCACTGTGTCCGCTCCAGAATGCAACGCTGTCTTGCATACCAAATGCGCGCTAACTGGAATCAAAAGCGTTGCATAGTTATGAATGGGCCGAAGGGTTCAGCAGGGTAAAGGGAGGGGACTGCCAAGTGGAGCATAGAAAAGAAGAGAAGAAGAGGGAGAGAGAGAGGAGGAGAAGGGAGGAGGAAGGAGCAGGCGAAGACGTCGCTTAAAGCTGATTAAATTTGTAAGCTGCGCTTGCGACAACTTGACAAACTGGTCAGTCTCTCTCCCTCTCCCTCCTCCTCTTTCTGTCTGGAAATTGGTATGAAATGGGATTGGGATGAAATGGAATTGGGCATGGGTGCAACAGGGGGAGATGGGAACCTTGCTCGACAGCGCATGCGTTCCGGCACTGCCAGGCAAAATGCAATTCCGTTGAAATTGACGTGACAAACGGCGACGAAGATGAGTGTGACAAAAGCCGCAGACAGCTGGACACAAGGACAGACAGGCCCGACTTGGTGTGGAGGCCAACAAAACCGCAGAAACCTCAACATGGCCACCAAATGGAGTCCGACTACAAGTCACATTGAGGAGGCAAAGGGATGGAGAGGGGAAGAGTAGCAGAGACGGCAAAGTAGATGCAGCTATGAGCGATGGCTGTGACAGCAAAGGGGAATAGGTCGAAGAGAGAATGCTCTTTATGCTTGAGAGTACGAGGGAATATACCATATGTCTCTGTAGAGTGAAGTATTCTCAACTTACTATAAGGTTCTTTTTATTAGAGTATGATAGATAATACTTAAATGAAGGATTAATAATCTATAACTGAACTCAAATTTGAATTCAATATCTCAACAGTTCGAAGTGAGAGAATGCTCTTCGGAGTACGATACATATATCATATATCTCTCTGTTGTCTATAGTGTGAAGTATTCTCAACATACTGTTCTATGTTAGAGTACGTTGGATTATACTTAAGTAAAGTATTAAGAATATATAACTGAGCTCAAATTAGAATACGATATCTCAGCAGCAGAGTTCGAAGTGAGAAAATGCTCTTAGGGTGATAGATATATCATATATATAACGATTTTGTTTATAGATTAAAGTATTTTCCAATTTATTTAAATGTTCTTTAGATTTATAAATGATAAATAATACTTGAAAGTTTAGAGATTGAAGAACTCTTAAGCATTCTGAACGAACTCAAATTATAAATAAATTTATCTCTCAATTTAGAAGGCTCTTTTTTTGTTTATATAATGAAGTCCTCTCAATTCAAAGACAGAAGTAGATTGAAGTACTCTCAATTCTCACATTTAAAATTTGACATAGCAACAATACAAGCAATAATCTTAATCAACTCAAGCCTGCGCCGTGTCAAAATCGATTATACCTTATTGATTGTTAGGGAATTATGAGCGACAGAGCGAAACGAAGGAAGCGAAAATCGAACAACGAGACGAGGAACAAAGACAAGGAAGGAGGTAAGGAGAGCGAGGAACGGGGAACGAGGAGGGGGGAACACGTCAAAAGGTGTTGCAGGCACTTGAAAAACTTGTCGCTTGCTCTGTCAGTTGCAGTTGTTGTTGCTGCTGCTGCAGTTGCTGTTGCTGCTGTTGTTGTTGCTGGTAATTTGAATAGCGAAATGGCGTCCGATCGGCCTACGACAGTGTCGCCGCTTAAAGAGGCGACAACTACAACGACTGCTACAACAAGTCGAACAACAAACGCGACATCAGCGACGACACATTCGCATTTTGATTAGATTTAACGCAACGCTTTGCCGCTCCAATTGTATGCAGAGCGAAAGAGAGGCAGATAGTGCAGAAGAGAGAGGCAGATAAGAAAGGGGGCTGAGGAGGGGGCTGCCAGACGTGTTGGTTACCCCGTGGCGTGGAGTCGCAAGCGTCGATGTCATCTAACGACGCGTCGCAACGTTGCAAATGCAAATGAAACGCAGCCAGAGGCAGCAGCGACGCTGACTGCGACGCAAACAGCGACTGAGGCCGGCAAGGCGCGCCCACAAAAAGGAAAAACCCACAAAGCAAAGCGCAACTTAATTGCACGCCAGAGGCGCGACTAGGCCAAGTGTGAGAAGGAGAAAGGGGGCAGCGAGACAGAGAGACTGAGAGACGAGGTTGATAGTCGAACGGCGACAATTTTGATTGAGTTTTGGCACGCAGCTCGTAGATGGCCAGGAGAAGTACCTTCTCCGGTAGTGCCCTCTTCCCCTACTCCCCTTCTCCCACATCGATGAATCAGAAACGACCACAACAAAGGCGGGTAATTCAGGCAGGCAGCACTTTGCGAGGCTTCCTTTTTTTATCCATCGCTGCTCGCATGGTTGACAACCCTCAAAAGGTTGTCATACGAGAGGGAGAAGGAGGCGAGGATAGAGAGGGTAGCGGGCTGTTTTTGATGTCGCGCATTGTCTATGAGTAACGGGAAATTGCAGCTGGAGCCAGCCAGAAGCACTTTGCCACTTTCATCAAATTAACTCGATGCGTTGTCGGCGCGCACTCAAAAACAGACAAAGCGAATTATTATTCGATTAGTTTCCTACAAAAACTATCGAGTATGCCAATTTAAAGAGAATTTTAGTGCATAAAACTTTCACTATACACGCTACTCAAAGTGTAGCACGGCATTATAACTACGGCAAAGTTAATAGACTGGAGTATAGGTCGAATTTCGTAGTTTTGTTCGTATGACCACCTAGAACTCAGAGAATATAGCAGCTAGAGCTGCCAAACTTGGTGGAAATATGGCTTATAGGAGCACTCAGACACAGCTTAGGTTACAATGTTGACACGCCCCTTTTCGCCTACGTAAATCGAAAAAAAAACGAATTGCAAGCGTAATTTAAATCGTACAATGTTTATTTTTGGTATATACAACATTTATTATTAAACAAATGCCAGCTGATAATTTGCTTATGATCAGCGAATAAACACAGAAGTAATAGAAGAAATATTTACAGTAAACGATCATATTAAGTAACGTGAATATCGCAGTCAAGCACACTCAACTGCAGCCTTCTCTCTCTCTCTCTCTCTCTCTCTCTCAATTTCTGATCGAATCAGCATTTAAACAGAAGATGAATCAAATAAATAAATAATTCAACTCACTTTCGAATTAAAGCCAATCTATCTGGAAATCTGAGATCTGATGAATGTAATTCTATATCTTCTTCAAATTGTATACAGCGAATTCGGCAGAGACAAAGGCGAAATGTATATTTCCATAATTGTAAATTCTTGTTGCGTCTCTCGTATTACACGACACGCAGGCATAATTTATCAATCTTAAAACCAGTTCCCATCCCCCCTACCCCGTACCCCCTTGCCCTTGCCTCTCCCTCTCCTGCCTGAATTGTTGTTGCAGTGCAGCACGCACAGCAGCTGAAATGGGAGTTCCCTTTTCAGGGCCATCGCCTTGCGTACTTCGCATTTTTTCTGGGAAAAGTTGTAAAAATTGAAAACCAAAAACCGAAAACCGAATTTAATTACCTTCGAGCAGCTCCAGCGGCGTTAGCATATTTTCCCGTTCCCATTCCCTATAGATGATGATGATGATGATTTTTCCATTCTAACTGATTATTTGTAGGCTCGTTATATTCTTTTTTATATTCGATTATTATGTGCCTTGGCCGACAATGATCGATTGTGCTGTGTTCGTGAAATGGATACGATGAGGACGGCCGAAGATTGATTTTGATTCCGATTTCGTTTGGTGACTTTCGCTGTCGGAGAGGGGAGGTGTGGGGAGGGGTGAAGTCTTCTGGGTTCTCTCTACGCCTCATTACAGACTGAGATTGTGTTACGCGACTGTAAAACACTCAAGAGGGGGCAGGGGGGAGGCGTGGCGCAGTTAACCCTGCTTGACATTGATGGGGGTTTCGATTTTCATTTTCATCTTTCATTGATTGAAACATAAAAAACTCAGAGTCGGACACAAAGAGGAGGTACAGATGGACAGAGACAGACAAGGACAGAGAGAGACAGACAAAGACAGAGAGAGAGAGAGAGAGAGCGAGAGCGGGAGAGGAACATCTACTCGTCCACTCGATTGTCCGTCAAGGCGTGACGCAGCTGAAGCAGTCTTCGATTTTGTGGCCTAATGAGCCGTGTTGGTCGCTCGCAGCGGGGCGTATGAGTGATATTTTTGCGCTTTTATGATGACATTTGAAAGCTTTTATGCATATTTACAGTTAATTTGCATAAATAGTCGAAAATTGAAAATGAATATCCGAGTGGGGCCGCAGCTAGAGTTGGTTTTGTGGAAAATTATGCAGCACAGCGTAAAAGGCTGAACACATTATTTTGCCATAAAAGCAACACACAGTGCCCCTTGAGGGGAGTGTCAGCCTCTGTACCCCTCTCTGCTGTAGCCTCTGCACCAGACCCTGCCCCTCTCACACGCCTCTCACACATTGTCTATGGCTTCAATTTTCGATGTGGTCGTGGAGCCATATTCAAATTTCTGATTTCAGTTTTCACATTCCAAATGATGCAATAAAATACACGTTACCCTGCTCTGCCCCTCTCTCTACTCCCTCCTCCCCTTCCCCTCTACCCCCTCGAAGTTAACTGGCGTTTTTCAGCAGCGAATTTTCTGGCGATTTAATGCACAGATTGGCCTGATGCCGCCTGCAGCCATGATAAATGGCCGCAGGCTTCTATTTATAGGGGTAATTGCTAATCCTACCTGAAAACATAATCCACCCACTTGGCGATGTTGCTGCGACGCTACGACGCTGCGCAGTGCTGTGGTAATACATCATCTTTATCAGGGTGACCAGGGATGCCCCCCAAAGACAATGCCAGACGTGGCAGACCAGGCGGAAGCGGCAGCTTCTCCTGCTCCTCATCTCAGCCATAAACAACGACGACGGCCAAGACGAGACAAATGAAAACAAAACCAGACTATTTGTCAACGCGAATGAAGCCATTTATTATCCATCATAAAACTTGTATTTATCGCTAGAGAGTGGAGGGGGGACAGGGCTGCAAATCCCAAGAGCAGCAGAAGACGGAAGAGGAAGAGGTGGAGGAGGTGGACAAATCCTGCACAGAGACGTCGAGTAGTTTTTGTGTGTGTCAGTCAAACAAACAATGCGCTGGCAAAAATAAACGTTGAGCAGGGGCAAAGGGAGGGGTTTTACAGTAGAGGGGAGCGGGTGCAAGGGGGGTCGCCAGAGAGCATACAGTGTCAAGGCAATAAATCATAAAGCAGCCGCTGGCGGAACGCGAGCGTGGAGCAGCGGCAGGCGCTTGGTCTATGTGAATGTGTGTCTGCAAGAGTGTGTGTATGTGTGTGTGTCTGTGTGTGTGTGTCTGGAAGTGTGTGTGCCAGTGTCTGTGTGTGTGTGCCAGTGTCTGTATATGTGTGTATGACATGAAATTGGAGCATGTGCGTCGCTGTTCGACCAACTCAACTCGCTGAATTGTCGCTGAAAATCACGTAAAAGTATAAAATGAAATCTGTTTACAGGCAGCGCACGCCCAGGCTGGCTGCCCCAGTCCCCCCCCCCCCTGCTCCTTCCCCTCTCCCTCTACATCATCATCTGTTGCCAGCCAATTGGAACTGTATCACTGGCGCTGGCGCTGCCGCTAGTCAAATGCCGCAGTGGCGGGCCCCAAAGCGGGCCGCAAGTCGAATAAATTTCTGTTTGGCGCTGAATTATTTACGCAGCCGCGCAGCCAACGCGCTCAATTTCCAGGAACAGGCAATGAGACGAGACCGCTGACAAAACCAAACCCACAGCAAAGCTTCGGGCAGCTTTAAGCAGCGCCAGCAGCCTCCAAGAGCAGGCCCAACCCAGCTCAGTCGCAGTCAAGACGAGGCGAAACCAAAAACCGAAAAAGAAATCCGCGCAGATGCGGCTAATAAACTAACCAAACCAAGCCAAAGCGAATCCCAGACAGTTGCAGATCCGGTCGCAGCTGCACACACACACACATAGAGAGACACATAGAGAGACACATATGCAGACACTCTGTCACACATGTCAGCTACGCAGCCGAGAGATACAAGATGCAAATGTAGTTAAAGAATCAAATTAAAAATCAAGTGGCAAATGGTGCAGCTCACTAAAATATTAAAGCGGCACTCTGTTTATTTGTTTATAATCATATTTGTTTATTTGTTTACATTTATATTTGTGTTTTTTGCCGTGCAGAAGGTGCGTGTTATTTAAATTTTAATGAACTTCTCACCTCAATGACGCGAGCCTCAATGCGAATCGAGGCAGCTGAAAAAATGTGTTAAAAATAAATCCAGCAAACAGAAGGACGGCTGAACAGATGGAGAGATGAAGAGACAGACAGACAGACAGACGGACAGACGGATGGAGAGACAGACAGACGGACAGACAGACTGAGTGATGGACAGACGGAATCTGGCAGTGGCAAATGGGAATTAAATAAAATTTATGAAATTTCTGCTGGCAATTCATTTATTTTATGCTGCCAATGATTTTCATTTTGATTTTATTTCAGCTGCAGTTTTCCGAGATGAGCCCACCCCTTGGTGAGTGCTTTTTATTTGTTTTTGTTTTTTAATAGCAGAGAAATTCCAATGCCGTCGCTGTGGCTGCCGCAGGCGATGAGCAGCTGGAACCGCAAATAAAACGGCGGGCAGGACAGCACGCGGAAGGGGTGGCAGGTGTTGGCAGAGAGGAGGAGAGGGGGTGAGATGGGGAGGGGCAGCAACAACATGGCAAATAAATAAATTTGTCAACAAATGTGTGTGGCATGCGGCATCCGCAACAGCAACAGCAGCAGCAGCAGCAGCGTCATGTGTGGGATGAGGCAGAGACGGAGACGGAGGCGGAGGCAAATAATGACGACAGTTGCGCATTCATTTTGTTTGACTAATTAATAATTTGCTTTTGTTGTTGTTGTAATTGTTGTTGTTGCTGCTGCTGTTGTTGCTGCCTGGTTTATTGGCCTATTAGCGCGGCATTTAAATGGTAATCAAGGCGAGCTTGGACGTGCCCAGGTAAGCCAAAAGTCACGCAAAGTCAACCAAACAATGCATGAAGAGCAGCACAAAGGAAGGTGCAGGAGGAGCAGCAGAGGGGGAAGGGGAAGGTGACAGAGAACAAGAAACAAACAAGTCACATAAACAAAATGCCCAGCGTGGAGCACAAAAAAGGGAGGCAGGGAGAGGGAGGTGAGAGAGGGAGGCAGCACAAGGCGCAGGCAAGGCAGGCTCAACAGGGAGAGGGGAAAGAAGAAAAGGGGAAAGGCGTAGGCAAGTCAGCAGGAGCAGCAGGCAGAGGGGCCTGAAAAGGGGGGGAAGGCGAGGCTGAAGCTGAGGCAGGCCAAATTGAAAACGAAAAGGAAATCAATTGATGTGTAGCGACAATCGATATGCCGAGGTGTGGTATGCTACGTTGCGGTAAACAACACTGAGAGAAAAAGGCGAGTAAGTTGAGCAGGTTTTGACAGCAATAGCCAGAAGAACCTGCAGGAGAAACATCGGTGTTTTCCGATATAAAACATCGATATTTATAGATGTAGCATCGATGTTTCTTCAGCTCCATCTCTAATTATACCCTTGGACCATTGAAAATGGTCATTTTTAATTTAAATTCTTCTGTTTTTTCTGTGAGAACCCAGAGAGAATTAAAAAAGGTTTCAATTGCTAAACTGCGAATAAAAGGCTCTTCCTACTGCCTTCTCTTGTGCTCCTTCTTCCTTCTTTTCTCTCAGTGTTTGCCGTCTGGCAGCAATCGGTTTTGGTTCCACTCTGCCAATGGCCGAAATAAACAAGCGTCTGTGGGCACACGCTCAAAGTGCCACAGCCAGCAGATGCGTAGAGCCAAAGGGGGCAGGCTAAAGAGGGGAAAAAAGAGCAGGGGCAGGCTAAAGAGAAGGAAAAAAGGGGAGGGGCAGGGGCAGAGGGCAGTAAATGGGCAGGGAGGTAGCTATATGCGGTTGGTCGTTTTGGCTTGGCACGCCCTTTAACCGCACTGTGTGGAAGCAACAAGGGGAGGCTTCGGCCTGCTGCTATTGTCCTCCTCCTCCTCCTTCTGCTCGTTCTCCTGGTGTCCTGTTCTTCTTGTTGTCCTGGTGGTGGTACCTGATGGCAGCGGCGGCGGCAACATATGCACAGCCGGGAGACATATGAGTCTATCCACTCGGTGTTATCCTGACAACGTGATTGAAATTTATGACTGGCAAAAATACCGTACGAACAGGCGAACAGGCGGAGCAACAACAGCCAAAGAGACGGGGAGGAGAGGGAAGAAGAGCATCCACAACAGCTGTGAAAAAAACACAACACTGAGACGCACTAGCTACAGTGGGGAAGAGGAGGGGGGGATTGAGGAGGAGAGCACGTGAGCTGACTGCGACTGTGGCGGGAATATCTCACTGCGACTGTTACCCGTTCCCATTCACGTGCTTGTTACGCCCTCTTTCCCCCTCTACACATACTACTGCCTTCCACTCCTTCTCCGCCTCGTTCGCAGTGAGAAATTGCAGTGAATAAAAAGCACTTGTACGCATTAAAACCTAATTGGGAATTTCCATAGTTCATATGCCATTTTCTCTAACGGTACCCGAGAGCAGCGTGTGTGCAACTGCTCCCCCCTCTCTCTCTCCTTCTCTCTCTCTGTCTATCTGTCTGTTTGTTTGCCCCACTCCATGACTTGTTCTACATATTTTGGCTTGCAAAATGTCACACGCAGCCAACGCAGCTCGTCGAGCGTCGATGCTTCTTCTTCTTCTTGTTGCTGCTGTTACTGCTGTTGCTGCTGTTGTTGTTGTTGGCAAAGTGGATTTTGCGCTTGGCTATGATAAATTGAGGGACTGCTGCCCAGAGCGTATGGTCAGCTCTGGAGTGCCAGCGTCATCGCTTGGAAAACCTCCATCGTCCAAACACGTCAAGGTTCGCCCAGCCACAGTCAAAAGCTGCAGCAGGCCAGAGGGACAAACAGCAAGAGAATGGGAGAGACAGAGAGAGAGAGAGAGGGGGAAAGAGAAAGGTGGGCAGAGAGGCATGATGAGTGCAGTGAGTTTAGAGGGGGAGAGGAGGAGTATGGTACTGCGAATTAGAGGGGGGTTGAGGCGATGAGCACAGAATGAATGAGAAGTGGCCAAATGTCATTTGCAGTTTGACAAGTCTCGGACTCTGCATGAGGGTTAACAGTGGGACAAAACACGCGCACACTGCTCAAGAAACCACAAAAATATTACAAAGACTGTGAAGAAAGTTACTGCTGATATAAGAAATGTATTTTGAATAGATTTTTATGCTTAATGTGAGTTAAGTAACCGATAAAAAAATTTAAATATAAACATTTATGTTTTAAGACTATTTTAGAGTCCTTAGAAAGGGTACCATGAAAGAAATAGTGATTTATAGAATTCTTCAAGCACATATAATATATATTTAGTTGTACCTATTGAAAATTTGACGTCGCTAGCTCTCAAAATTGCTGAGATCAGAGATTTCAAATAGACAGAGAGATGAATATAGTTAAATCACCAAAGCTCTTGATGCTGAACAAGAATGTATATACTATGTGTTATATGCCACAGTTCCTATTGTACATTACAGAAAGTTTAGTATATCTAGCAGTACAGGTTGCTGAAATTGGTACTTTCAAACAAACAGAGAAACGAAGCAGGCCAAATCGTGTCGGATATTCACGCTGAACAAGAATATATATACTTTGTGCAAACTTATGGTGTAAACTGAAGAAATTTAGTGACTCTTACTCTAAAAAATTGCTGAAGACAAAAGAACAGAGAGCCAAAGAAGGCCCAATCGGTTAGAATAGTCACGCTGAACAAGTATATATATAAATTTTGGGTACTATCACTCCATGAGCGTGTAATCAAGCAAATTGTCCATTTTTGTGCTCTTAAAATATAAAATATGTTATGCAGCAACTTTTATAACTAATTTACACACACACAAACATAATCCACCCTTGCTCACATGACCAGTGTTAGATAACGCTGTAATTTAATCAATCGAATAACACAAAGTTCCAAGCACAAACTTCTTGACTCAACTCAAATTGGATTTACTGTTACTATGCATGTGAGAATCTTTAGCCCATCGTACTTTTCATTATTTCTCCAAGCTTCATTCGCTTTTCTTTTCTTCTTCTTCTACTTCTTCTTTTCATTTATCTCCCCCTCTTGCATTGCATTCCATTGCTGCAGTTGAATGCTGTCGTACTAATTTTATCAGTTTCGACTGCAAGACGACAAAGGCAAGAAATACCAATCCCCATTGCCACTTCTGCCTCCCTCACTGTCTCCGCTCCCCCTCCCCAAGTCCCTCTTGCAATCCCGACTAATCGACTTAGTCGTACCTTGGCCAGAGTTGGGCATCCTTTGACTTAGCTGTGTGTGCCATGTGTCCTTGGCACGAACTTCGGGCTAAGTGCGCTGCATATGCACAAAGATAGAGAGGGAGAAAGGGAGAGAAGGAGCGATGGGGAAGTAGATAAAGAGAGGGGGAAGAAGAGAGAAGAGAGAGAGACACTGCTCAAGTGGAGACTATGAAGACTTTTGCCGCAGTCTCTAGAAGATAAGCAAAACGATAAGCTTCGCTTGCTCCTTCGCTTCCCTCTTCCTACTGCACCTTCCCGTCTCCTGCGTGCTCCCACCTCCCCCCTCTGGCTCCCCTTCCCTGCTCCGCTGCACACGTCCCTGTGCGGCTTTGATTTATTGTGTGCGCGGCTCAGAGTTGTGAAAAGGCTGTCCTGGCACGCGCTTATCAAGGCCGCTGGGAGGAGTCAGGCGGGGTGCGGCAAAGGAGGCAAGAGAGGAGCAGTGAAATTTATTTATTTGCAGTGGCTTTGAAAAGAAAGTTCGCCGTGGCCAGAGAGCAGACGACGAGATGGCGAGCGGAAACTTTCGACCTGCGAGCGCATCGATTAGAAAACTTTTCTGTCGTATCTTGTCGCCAAAAGGGACAGCGAGGGCGGTGAGGAGACGGGGAGGGGGGGGAAGTGATGGGAATTGGCCGAGTTGTTAAATAATTGCGCTGACCATTTAGCTTCGAGGCACGCGGCGTATGCGTCATATGCTGGACAACGTCGCCATACGTGGTCAGGATTAGCCACGCGCTGAGCGCTGAGAGCAGCAGCAGCAAGAGCAGCTTGGCGCCACTCGAGTGGATGAGTTAATTGTGCGAATGTCAAGACAAATTGCGTTAATGCGCAAAGCGACAGCGCAGTCAGCGAGGACACAGCGAGCAGGACTGTGAGGGGGACCATGAGGGGGACCATGAGGGGGACACACAGCGAGGAGAGCACGCAGCAAGTTGTGCATGTGCCCGCAGCCAAAGGTCGCGAGTGTGTGCGAATGTGTGCGAATGTGTGCACGAGTGTGTGTCGCAAAACTTTTTAAAAAGTATTTTAAGCAGAATTTATGCAAACCACAAGGCAGCCAGGGGAGGCAGTGGGGAGCTGCATGTGGCAGGCACCAGGCAGCAGGCGCGCCAGACGCGGCACTCAAAGGACACAGCTAATCCCCGAGTAATCAAAGTTTTGGCAATGCCAGGCGAGACAGGCAGCGAAATAAGCTGCCAGCCGAGCGAGAGAGAGCAGAGAGAGAGGGGGAGAGAGAGGGAGGCAGATAGAGAGGGAGATAGAGAGAGGGAGGCAGCGCGAGCACAGCCTGCAACTGGCAAAGGCGAAGCCAGCAGGAGCTGAAAGCCAAACACAGCACAAAAGGCGCCGGCGAGGAACCTCAGACAAATTGCAAACACATACAAAGCACACACACATACACAAGGCACATAGACACCTAGCACACACAAACACATAGAACACACACACACAAAGGACACACACAGTCAGCAGACCCAGCAAAGGCGCAAAGCAGGCGCAGGCACAAGTTGCCCCACTGTGCGTAGCTGCTGCTCAGGCTGTCACTGTGCAGTGGGGCAAGCAGAGCGATAGGAGAAGGGGAGTAGGGCAGCAGAGCAGAGCCATAGGCACAGGCAGACATGGGGGTGGGGACTGGGAAAAAGAAAACACTTTTCCAATTAATGAAATCTCTAAACTGCCATAAATTTGCCCAGGCGCAAATAATTAAATTGCGTCGGCTTCACGCCTCACGCACACACAAACACACACACACGGCGACGACTTGTTGACTTATGTGTTTGTGGTGCTGTGCGTGTGCCTGTACGTCTGTGTGTGTGTGTGTGTGTGTGACTGACATGTTTGACCAATTGCGCAGGCCGACATGCCCAAAAAGCCGCAGACCACAAATGAAGGCGGTCAACGGTCAACGCAAAGCTCTGTCAATGCGACAAGCCGACAAGCTGCGAGGGTTGTTGCAAGACTTGTTAGGCAGTAGCCAGGGGGTGGACAGGGAGTAGCCAGGGAGTAGCCTGGGGGTAGCCAGGCAGTAGCCAGAGTGCAGCTAGAGAGAGGCCAGGTAGTAGACAGGGAGTACCCCAATAAAATGAGCAGTCCCATAAATCCCTTTCTACATAGACTAGTTCTATTCCCTGTTCCCCTTTTCCAACGTGTTACCTGCATGCACATGACAGACTAGCTGTATTTCTAACTGATTCTATGACTCAGTTGAGAGGGTTACCACACGAATTTCCAGAAAGTATCACAGTATAATGAGCATCTTTGTGCTCCCCTTATCACAGCAGCTTAGTCCCTGCTTACCTTTCCTGCTTACCTTCTCCAAAGGGACAAACGCAAGCCGAACTTACTGGTAACTCATCTTGGTACTTCCCACTTGGCAATGGAAGAAGTCTAAGCTGCGATGCTGCAACAGTTGCCAGAGAGTAAAGCAAACAGCAAGTACTCCAAGTATACCCAGCGTAGGTAACTACTTTCCTTGCCTCCCTTTACCTATGAACAACACTCGCTTTTGATAGAAACAAAACCTATGCTTATGACTAACTGAGTCTCTCCCTCGGCTGCGAGGGCTGCTGCATTAGTTGACAGGGAATGAGCCAAAGAAAAAGGCATTACCACTGCAGCTTTGCCTATTTGCTGCTTCCCTTTTCCAAAGTCCAAGCCTCGCTCGATGGAAAGAGACCATCCACACTCCTCTGCCTTATCTAAAAGAATCGCCGCAAGAGTTGCCAGAGAATAGCACCAGATAAAGATCACCCAAGTACATCCATATTCCCCTAGCAACCCTCGCTGGGCACAGTTCCCACCCATCCTTTAAGCCTACTGATCTCTTGGACTCACCTGTTTGACACTGGCACTCGCCATTGGCACCAAATCCACTTCCATTGCCACCGCCTGCTGCTCCTCCTACTGCTGCCGCTGCTGCTGCCGCCTCTGCTGCCTGTCGGCGCTGCTGGCGTCGCGTCAACTGCAGCTGCGAAACATCGCGTCGCAGGCGATGCAGCTCGCGGCGCACATGCAACGCCAGCTGAGGCGTCTCATCGTCCTTGCTGCCGGCACTGGCCAGCAACTGTGCCTGCTCAGCTGGCCAGTGGATGAGCTGCTGCTGCTCCAGGCGCAGCTCCAGCTCGACAATGCGTGCATCCAGCTGCTGCAGGCGCTGCACGCGTTGCTCCAGGCGCGTTTGCCGCACGTTGGCGTAGAGTGCGAAGCTGAAGGCGCACAGGCACAGCACGTAGCTGGCGATGTGCAGCAGCGACATCAGTTTCACTGTATACCGTGGCCGATCCTTGCTGTTGTTGTTGTGGTTGCTGCTGTGTCTAGTTGTTGCTGCTGCTGATGCTGCTACTGCTGGCGCTGCGAGGCGACTAGTTGTTGATGTTGCTGTTGCTGTGGTGTCAGCTGCTGTTACGCTTGTCGGGTCTGCTTGGCCCAGCAACATGCGCTGCTGCTCCATCTCAGCTGCAATTGCTGCTGCTGTTGTTGTTGTTGCTGTTGTTCTTGTTGCTGCTGCTGCTGTTGCTGCTGTGTTATTGCTGTGGTTGTGTGTCGCTGGCATTGGACTGCAACTGATTGCTTGGCCGCCAGGCGGCGCTTTGTGTTTGCGCATCTTCTGTAGACTGTAGAAGAAGAAGACTGTCTTCTGTGGCCTCTTCTAGGCGGAGGTTGAGGATGCTGCTCCTCGTTCTCCTGCTGCTGTTGTTGCTCCTGCTGTTCCTCCTGCTGTTGCTGTTGCTGTTCTTACTACTATTGCTGCTGCTGTTGCTGCTTGTATTGCTGCTGTGCTTAAGTGTGTTGGCGGCACTTGAAGTGTCCTTGCCGCATCAGAAAAACACATGTGTTGCACTGTCTGGCAGCTGCTCCTTTTTTGGCCAATGCTCGAGTCCTTGACGCTGCTCTATTTCCTTTCCATTGCGCCCCTAAAGCGACAATTGTTGTTGCTACTGTTGCTGCT